>OW240912.1:58671136-58688648 GCA_933207985.1 Pelobates cultripes
GCAAGTTCGAAGGGTATTATGAATTTTTATTCTGCCTTTTTTGGGGCTGAAAAATGAAGATTTTAGAAAAAAGACCGGGGGGGAGGACAATGGGTCCCTGGCACTATAGGGTTAATAGGTCCCCCCTTCCTCCACGCGCCCACTCCTGCAGGGCTGAAGGGGTTTAAAATGTCCCTCGGAGCTTGGTCAGGCTCCGCCCATGCTCCTCCCCCTCTATGGCCATGCGCGCATTAGACCTCCCCGTAGGAAAGCATTATTCTATGGTCTGTGAGGACATTCAGTGTCAGATAATGTACCAAACGTCAGTTTGGATTCCGGAAGCCCTCTAGTGGCTGAGGTAAGACTTAGAGCTTACATTTCAACACTAAGTGCAAAAGGCATACAGCACCCAGACCACTTCAATTAGCTGCCTTTAGTGTCCCTTTAAAGTTGGTAGAGGCTATATAAAATAATGGTGTAATGGACCACGGGTAACTCGACTGGTTACCTCCGCTAATTCCTTCCTTCAGCCACTCTGGAACCATTAACACAAGCAGACATCCATTCCCCCAGTAACCAGACGAAACATAGTTCTGGGAGTCAACTGTTTAATGCTGGCACAGGCACAGAATTTATGCATACAGTAATCTCCTCCCCTGTGCCTGAGAGATAATTGAGTCAGGAACTGTACAAACTCAATTATCTCCAGGTACAGAAAAACACACAATTTCACAACAGTCCAAAAAGTACCCCCAAAATCCATGGAAACCTCTCAAGAGTCACACCCTCGGATAGCCCTGATCTTGACCATCATATCCAAAAATCACTCAGCTCAGTTCAGTGGTTTGGATTTTTCATGGAAGTCAACTTTTGACTGCCGCATATGTGTCCATGTGTTCCCTATTAAGGGTTAATAAGTATATAGGGGTGAATATAAAACATACCCCTTTCTGTCTCATTAGAGATATCTTTGCCAGAAGCTCAAGGAAGCAGGCTGAAGGGTCAGTGTAGGACCCGCTTTAGGGTGGTCTGCCTTGACGTTGGCAGGCGGGCATTCACTCCAATGGCCATTGGAGCAACTAAATGACCTCCATTTGTCTAAATATACATAGGGATTAAGGAGAGAGCATAGGTAACTTTTTCTTTTCTTTGGTTTTTACTATATATTGGGGCTGATGTGTACTGTAGTCATTGCTGCCGGCCCAGTAGTGATGGGAGTGAGCGCAGGACTTATCTTTTTGTATTTGTATTTACTTTGTATCACACAGCCTTGTTACAATGCTGCCGCCAGTCCCATGTGTTCCCTATTAAGGGTTAATAAGTATATAGGGATGTATATAAAAAAATACCCCTCTCTGTCTCATTAGAGATATCTTTGCCAGAAGCTCAAGGAAGCAGGCTGAAGGGTCAATGTAGGACCCGCTTTAGGGGGGTCTGCCTTGACGTTGGCAGGCGGGCATTCCCTCCAATGGCCATTGGAGCAACTAAATGACCTCCATTTGTCTAAATATACATAGGGATTAAGGAGGGAGTGCAGGTAACTTTTTCTTTTCTTTGGTTTTTACTATATATTGGGGCTGATGTGTACTGTAGTCATTGCTGCCAGCCCAGTAGTGATGGGAATGAGCACAGGACTTACCTTTTTGTATTTGTATTTAATTTGTATCACACAGCCTTGTTACAATGCTGCCGCCCATCCCATGTGTTCCCTATTAAGGGTTAATAAGTATATAGGAGTGTATATAAAAAAATACCCCTCCTTGTCTCATTAGAGATATCTTTGCCAGATGCTCAAGGAAGCAGGCTGAAGGGTCAGTGTAGGACCCGCTTTAGGTGGTCTGCCTTGATGTTGGCAAGCGGACATTCCCTCCAATGGCCATTGGAGCAACTAAATGACCTCCATTTGTCTAAATATACATAGGGATTATGGAGAGAGCGCAGGTAACTTTTTCTTTTCTGCCTAAAATAGTTCCATAAGAAAATCTATGATGATTGAGATGGTAGCGGTCTGACAATTTCAGGAGTACAAAACGGAACAAAATACTGAACCGATTCTCTGGCTCCTAGGTGGAGTTTGTTCGCCTAGTTCATGCGAATAATCCTACCGACTGGCACTCTCCTGACATGTGTGGAAAAGAAGCAGGCGTTCGTCAAAGTTTAGCAGTGTTCATGAGTTAAAGTGTCCGATTTTAGTTCCGAACACCGCTGCCTGCGTTCGTGAGACAAGATGGCTGCCAACTCAGTTCCCATGTGTTTGTGCATACGAATGGCAGCCACTCTGCCACACACTTATAATCTATGATGATTGAGGTGTCAGGAGAGGTCAATAGCGGTTAACAAGTACAGCGGGGGGCCGCAGTTTGTGTGTTTGTTCGGTTTCCGAACAATAAAGGGAAACCACACGAACAAGGTATTTTAACAGGTCTTCTACATGGCCCATAGTCCTTGGGTAGGAGGCTAGCCAGCTGCCTCCTCCAGGAGACCGTGGCAAATGTATGGGAAAGGAGCATTTGCCACATATCTTCCCTCTCCCAGGGAGACTAACCTGACCCCAGCCACTCTGGAACCATTTACACAATCAGACATCCATTTCCAAAGTAACCAGATGAAACATAGTCAACTAGGAGTCAACTGTTTAATGCAAGCACAAACATAGAATTTATACATACAGTAAACTCCTCCCCTGTGCCTGAGAGATAATTGAGTCAAACTCAATTATCTCCAAATACAGAGAAACACACAATTTCACAACAACCCAAAAGTACCCCCAAAACCCATGGAAACCTCGGAAAGCCCTGATCTGAGTGATCATCATATCAGATCGGTTCAGTGGTTTGGATTTTCCATGGAAGTCAACTTTTGACTGACCGCACACGTGTCTTCTGTCCAAAATAGTTCCATACGAAAAGTGGTAGCGGTCGGTCAATTTCGGGAGTACAAAACCTCTGGCTCCTAGGTAGCAATTGTTCATCTAGTTCATGCGAACTGGCACTCTCCTGACATTAGTGATGTTGCGAACCGTTCGCGAACTTGCCGCAAACCGTTCATGGCGAACTCCGGTCAGCTGACACATCCCTGCCAATCTCCAGCAGACCCTCCCTCCCAGACCCTCCCACCTCCTGGACAGCATCCATGTTGTAAGCTGACCGGAGTTCGCCACGAACCGAACCGTGGCGAACCGTTCGCGGCAAGTTCGCGAACGGTTCGCGACATCACTAATGTCAGGAGAGTGCCAGTTCGCATGAACTAGATGAACAATCGCTACCTAGGAGCCAGAGGATCAGTTCGGTTTTGTACTCCCGAAATTGACCGACCCTCCCACCTCCTGGACAGCATCCATGTTGAAGCTGCCTTCAACATGGATGCTGTCCAGGAAGTAGGAGAGTCTGGGAGGGAGGGTCTGCCGGAGATTGGCAGGGATGTGTCAGCTGACCGGAGTTCGCCACGAACGGTTCGCAACATCACTACCTGACATGTGTGGAAAAGAAGCAGGCGTTCTTCAAAGTTCATCAGGTGTCAGGAGAGATTAATAGGAGTTAACAAGCACAGATGTGGTCTGCAGTTCGTGGGTTTGTTTGGTTCCCGAACAATAAATGGAAACCATACAAACAAAGTCTTTTAACAGGTCTTTTACATGGCCCATAGTGCTTGGGCAGGAGGCTAGCCAGCCAGCTCCTTCAGGAGTCCATGGCAAACGTACGGGGAAAGGAGCGTTTGCCACAGATGGTCTTTGCTTTCCAACAATATATATATGTGGAAATATATATGAGTGTGCGTGTGTGTGTATATATATATATATATATATATATATAGTGGTGGAACAACCACTTGTTGCACAGGGACCCCAACAATATCGAGCCCATCAGGTGGTCCAGGCACCTATGGCCACCCGGTGGGCATGTGTCAACAGGGGACCAGTCAGGCACTGTGGCCTTTTAACTGCATCTGACCTGGTCCCCTACTTATCAGTAGTATGGGAGGAAGTGAGAGATAGGCACTTCCTGCCAGAGAGAAGTGGAGCTGCATGGGGGGTGAGAGGGCAGAGAGGAGGAGGCAAGGACCAGGAAAGCCAGCACCTAACTGCCAACAGCCTCAGACTCAAGACTGGACCCTAAGGGAGCCATCCGACTGCACCCAAAAGGTAGGAAAATGAAAAGTGGCTATAAAAGTGTACATTTTAACCTGTATGTGTGTCTGTCAGTGTGTTTATCTGTGTGTCTTTATGTCAGTGTGTGTATCTGTGCATCTGTATGTATGTCAGTGTGTGTATCAGTTGTCGGGTGTGTATCTGTATGTTTATCTGTGTGTCTGTGTATCTGTGTGTATATCTGTGTATCTGTATGTTGACAGTATGTGTATCTGCCTGTGTGTCACTATTTGTATCTGTGTGTCTGTCTATCTGCCTGTGTAACAGTGTGTATTTGTGTGTCTGTCTATCTGTATGTGTGTCAGTATGTGTACCTGTGCATCTGTTTATCTGCATGTGTTGCAGAGTGTGTGTCTGTATCTGCATGTGTGTCCGTGTGTTTATCTCTGTGTGTATGTGTATTACAGTGTGTGTGTGGCAGTGTATATGTATATGTGCATACATCTCAGCATTCAAATGCCTACACTACACACGCATACACCCCTGCATTGAAATGTTAAGACTACATTCAAAATCACCCCTGCATTGAAATGTCCGCACAACAATACAAACACAGCTTTCCGTTATACACCAAAACTATATATAAACACACCCCTGCACTCAAAAAACAACATTCCACATAAATGCATGCTTACATTCAAATGCCAACACGACATACAAACACATCCCTACATTCACACAAACATATTCTATACAAATACATGCTTACATTAAAACAAACAAACACTGCTCAGTGCTAAATATGTCCCTGCAAGCATTGTGGTAGTTGTACGACAGATGGGATCAACCTTTAGATCACCCCTGCGATGGGGGGCCCAAAACAATTCTTGCACCAGGGTCCTCTCTACGTTAGTTCCCCCACTGTATTTATATATATATATGTATATATATATATATATTTGTGTTAGGTGCTTAAGATAGTACAGTGTGAAATACCATAAATAAGCGTAGGATAATAAAAAGGAGCAAGTCGGTTGTGGTGTGCCGAAACCGACGATGAGGTAGGCCTGAGAAAGAAGAGGGCCTACCCAGGAAAAGAAATAGAAAGGAAATAAATGTTAAAAGTGGTGTGGTGGGAGGGTCATTCAACGCTGACCTCGAACGGTAAGGAGCCAGGTAAGGGGAGTGCCTTAAGTAGGCTAGGGGTAGCAAACCAGCACCTCCCACAAATCCAGGCAAATTGCCTTAATACTTGTGTTAGGTGCTTAAGATAGTACAGTGTGAAATACCATGAATAAGCGTAGGATAATAAAAAGGAGCAAGTCGGTTGTGGTGTGCCGAAACCGACGATGAGATAGGCCTGAGAAAGAAGAGGTCAAAAAATAAGTAATCAAATTTATTAACAGACAACCAATACATATACATTTTATCAACCAGACATGTTTATGAAAGCATCCCTTAATTCTTGTACTGGGTTCGGTATGTACCGTGAGTAAGCGGATGACTTCCAGCGCCCCAGTGTTTTGATAACATGAGTTGGGATGTTGACACTGGAGGCTGTGGACGCGGCTCCTATACGAAAGGAGTGTCCTGAGTATTTGTTTGCGTTGAGGCCCAGTTGTGTGAGCAAGGACCTGAAGTAGGTCATGAAGGTTGTAGTGGTGAGTACTGCACCTTGTAGTTGTAATAACGGTTGCGAGGGCAGTAAGTGATGGTGCTGTATGTAGGCATCAAGAACCTTGACGGGACACCATCTGTTGTGCGTGGGATAGTACGGAATGCTTACAGGTATGTGCTGACTGGTTTTGGAGTGAGGTAAAGACAGGCTGTAATGATCCATATGTTTTGTCAAGTGGGAATAGAGGAGAAATTGAGTGGTTTGGGTCGTGGAGGTTGTAGTGAATTCTCTAGGTTGTAGAAATCCATAGAAAGCGATGTATATTGCTGTTTTGATGATAGAATTTGTATTAGTGTCAAACGGTTTTAAGTCAAGTAGGTTAGATAATGCTTTGAAGATATGGTTATCTATGGGTAGCCTCTGGGCCATATGTGTGGGTTCTGATTTTTGAATACCTCTGAGTATGGTCTTAATTTGGTGAGAGGCCATGAAACTGTTGTTATTTGGGTGTAAGATTAGCATGTGGTGTTGAATGCCAGTGAGATAGAGTTTGATGGTTGTAATGGTATTTATTAATTAATGACTTTACATCATAAAAAAAGCATATTTAGTGTAATGCTTTGAGGGCAGCACTAGGGGGAGTGTGTAGGAAGACATGTGCTTCTGGCAGTGACATCACAGGCCAGCCTACTTACACTGAATAAAAACCAGATGTAGGAGAAGCTCTCTCTCTGTTTGCCTGTACCTGACTGATCATGTAGTACCAGCTCTGACTTAACCCCAGCCCTTTGGCTGGGGCCTTGTAAGTTATATGAATCCATTGTAACATTTAGCAATTGTAATAGCCTTTTGTATAATATTTAGCAACCAATAGCGTTTTGTATAGTATTGTATTGTATAATTATTGTGGTAAATTGACATTCCGCTAGCATCTGTTTATTTATTATAGTTATATTAATATTACAACGTTTTGTGCATTTTCTATCCACATATTCGACCATAATACCATGAATTATAAAAATATTAATGTTGTTCCGTATTGCTTAATTATTATGTATTAAGAGATTAATATTCATATTTAAGTCACGACCACAACAATGGTGTTGTATGACATTTTGAGTTTAAGGTGGCAAAAGGAAGCAAACCCCAGAAAAGATGTCATAACAAATGGTTGTATGATGTTATGTTCCAGAAGGAATCGTTTGAATAGTTTGAAAGCCCTGCTGTATGTTTTGTTTGTATTGTTTGAAAGTGCCAATTGGGACAATGTCCTGCTATGCTGCATGATGACGTCTAGTCCAGTATGAGTTGTTGAAATGTTGGCGTGATGGTGGCTGTGGGTGCTGCTGACGGGAGTGCTTGATGAAACTCCTGAAATTTAAAGCGAGACAAATTGTCAGCAGCTGTGTTATATACACATGGAAACAACATAGGAAGAAATTATGACAAGCTGCCAACCAAGTGAGGAGTAAGGAAACCAAGTACATTTAAACCTTAATCGGTAGTTTCCTCCCGAACAGCCAGAGCCCAGTGAATATAGCCCTCCGTTCGGTAGTTATAGTACACGAATTCCCAATTGTAAATCCAATAGTGTTCCTGGATAATTCCCACAGTAAAACACACGAACTCCCAAACAGCATACGTAGTCAGAATAAGGGTACAAAGATGAACTGACAGGCATGCTCTTTTTATGGAATTCAGCCCATGCAAGGGAGCCTCCCATATAATTAGCCATACATCCAATCCTAACAATATACATACTGTACATCTCCTCCCCTCAGATAACCATTCAACACAATTAAAACGTAACAGAAATTCCCCAAAGTTTGGATGTACCCCAAGGACTTTTTGACCGACTGCACGGACAAAGTAGCCGAAAACAGTTCCATGAATTCTGGCCCTGCAGTCGGTCTTAGATCGCATGAAAAATCTCCCGAACGGCCGGCCATCCAGCTACCATCCTTGGTTCGCTGGATTCCCCATCTATTGGTAAGTCTTTCTACCGAACGCCCGGTCGTTCGGTAGTTTGGAAGGGGTTTTACCGAAGGTCTGGAGGCTTCAGCGGTGTTCGCCTGTTTGAGTGTCTGTTTTCAGTTCCAGACATTCAATGGCAAACACCGCTGTTCGGGAGCTAAAATGGCCGCGAACACGAGGAAGTCCCGAAATGGCGGCGAGACCTGCCGTTCGTGCAAAACTTCTGCCGAACGTAATCCAGCCAGCAAGGGGGTACAGTCTGTATAAAGGGGTTTTACCTACCGAATGCCATAGGGGAACATTGCTATTAACACAAATACAAAGAGAGCATATACAGTTAAAAAAAAGGCATTTCTTCACACTGCTCCCCTATAAGTCCATAGGTCGGCATACCCGCCAAGACCCTGACGGGTTGGCTTGGGGATGTCTGAGGGGCAACAGCGAAACAGTCCAGGTTAAGTATCCAATTCCGTTTGGTGGGACAAACCGTCTGCATTACCATTTTGTTTGCCCGGACGATATTGCATGGTGAAGTTGTACGGTTGAAGGGCTAGGCTCCACCGTAAAAGTCTAGGGTTATCGCCAGCCACCCGGTTTAACCACACCAACGGGTTGTGGTCAGTCATCAGAGTAAACGGCCGGCCGTACAAATAAGATTGGAGTTTCTTAAGGGCCCACACCAGGGCTAGGCACTCCTTCTCCACGGTGGCATAGCTGACCTCCCGGGGCAACAGTTTACGACTTAGATAGGCCACCGGGTGTTCCATGCCGTCGCCCAAACATGGAGGCATCTGTGTGGACAAGAAATTGTTTAGAGTAGTCGGGTGCTGCCAACACAGGAGCCTCACTCAATGCTGCTTTCAGTTTCTGGAAGGCTGCCGCGCACTCTGGAGTCCAGGTAACCTGTTTGGAAAGGGCCTTTTTGGTGAGATCAGTGAGGGGTTTGGCTAGGGCGCTATAGTCGGGGACAAATTTCCGGTAATAACTGGCTGTTCCTAAGAAGGCTAAGACCTGGGTCTTAGTCCGAGGTTGGGGCCAATTCGCTATGGCCTCTATTTTGGCAGGCTCAGGCCACTGTTTAACTGACCCTACCCTGTGGCCGAGGTACTGTACCTCCGCCATACCCACGTGACATTTGTCCGGTTTCAACGTAAGTCCCGCTTGGTGAATTCTCTCGAGCACCCTGGACACGTGACCTAGGTGGTTTCCCCATGTGCGGCTGTAGACAGCAATATCGTCTAAATACGCACATGCGAAGTCCTGGAGTCCCTCCAGGAGCCTGTCAGCCATCCGCTGAAACGTAGCCGGGGCATTCTTCATCCCAAAGGGCATAACCTTGAATTGGTAAAGCCCAAAAGGAGTGACAAATGCCGACTTGGGGATGGCAGCAGACTCCAGGGGGATCTGCCAGTACCCTTTGCACAAATCCAGAGTGGTCAAGTAATTACCTCCCGCCATACGGTCCAGTAACTCATCTATTCTGGGCATGGGGTAGGCGTCTGTTATGGTGCGGTTGTTGAGCCTCCGGTAGTCTACACAGAAGCGTGTGGTGCCGTCACGCTTCAGTACTAGTACTACCGGAGAGGCCCAAGGGCTTTGAGAGGGTTCTATTACCCCTAACTTGAGCATGTCGGCAAGTTCTGCCAGCATGCTCTCACACACGGCCTCGGGAATGCGGTATAGAGGCTGCCGTAGTGGCGTCTCTCCCTGGGTATCAACCCGGTGTACCGCAGCGGAGGTATAGCCTGGGATGGCAGAAAACATGCCCTGGTATTCCCGGAGTAAGCCGGACGCTTCCTGTCGCTCTATAGGTTGTAGGTTCTGACCAAGACTGACCTGGTCAATACTGCAGGGAGAGGAGTCTAACAGATCGGGGAGTGGGAGTCCCTCGCTATCTTCGGACGAGGGGGCGCATACAGCGCCGACGTCTTCCGTCCGTTCGTAGTAAGGCTTCAGCATGTTTACATGGAAGACTTTGGTCAGTCTCTCATCTGAACATTTACTTACAATGTAGGTGGTATCGCTCATTCGCTCCACCACCTTGAAGGGTCCCTGCCAGGCCGCCTGGAGCTTATCCCTTTTGGCGGGTCTCAACGCTAATACTTTTTGGCCCAAGTCTAGGACTCTGTCCCGGGCACCCCTGTCGTAGCACCTCTTTTGGCAGTCCTGGGCCGCCTGCAGGTTCTCCCGAACTGATTCGGTGAGAGTTTGCAGCCGGTCGTGGAACTCCAATACGTATTGGAAGATAGGGATCCCCCCATTATCCGTGTTGCCCTCCCAGTGCTCCCGTACGAGATCCAGGGGGCCCCGAACTTTTCTCCCGAACAGGAGTTCGAAGGGGGAAAACCCCGTGGATGCCTGGGGCACCTCCCGATAGGCAAACAGGAGATGGGGAAGATACCTTTCCCAGTTCCTGCAGGACTCTGCGAACGTTTTTCGCATTTGCTTGAGCGTGCCGTTAAAACGTTCACAGAGACTGTTGGTCTGGGGGTGATATGGGGCGCTAAAGAGGGCTTTCACTCCGCAGCTCTGCCACAGCTGTTGTGTCAGGAGAGTTGTGAACTGAGTCCCTCTGTCGGATAGGATCTCCTGGGGGAAACCTACCCGGGAGAATATTTTGACCAGGGCCTCGGCTACCGTTTCAGCCTCTATATTGGGAAGGGCTACGGCTTCAGGGTACCGAGTGGCATAGTCCACTACGGTGAGTATGAACCTTTTACCAGACTGACTGGGCCGACTGAGGGGTCCTATTAAATCTACCGCTACCCGATGGAACGGCTCGTCTATGATGGGTAACGGGTGGAGCTTCGCTGTTTGGTGGTCACCCTGTTTCCCTATTTTCTGGCAAACGTCACAGGTCCTGCAATAGTACTTGAGGTCTTGAGTGATCCTGGGCCAGAAGAAAGTTTGGGTCAGGCGGTCCCCGGTTTAAACGTGGGCACTGATTGTCCTGGTTGTTTGCAGTAGTGACACACTGCAGGTTGTCGGGGTGCTGCTGCTGGGTTGTGGGGCGAATTACTCAGGGTGGCTCTAGGTGGTGCAGCCGTGGTTGGGGCTGAATAAGGTGGTTTAAACGTAGGTCGGCTCACCCCTCGTTCTCGCCTCCTCTTATCCTGGTATTCATCTGCCAGTCTTGCTGCCTCCTCCACAGTTTTAGGCTTCCTGTCTTTAACCCAGTCCTTAATATCATCTGCGGTATGGTTAAAAAATTGTTCTTATAGGAGGATTTGTAAAGCATCCTCCAGAGTGGTTGCTTGGCAGCCCTTCATCCAATTTCGGGCTGCCCTGTGTAGCCGGAATGCCCATTCAGTATGGGTATCCCTCCCTGTTTTCCTCAGTTCCCTGAATTTCTTTCTGTATGCCTCAGGGGTGACCGCATATCTAGCCAACAAAATGTCTTTTATCTTGCCATAATTGTGAATATCCTCATCAGGTACTGCTCGTGCTGCTTCTGATGCTCTGCCTGACAACTTGCTGCTCAGTACTACAGCCCATTTGGTGGAGTCTAATCCCTCCAGTGCACATTGTCTTTCAAAGTCTTGCAGATAGCTATCAATCTCCATTTCATTGTCATTAAAGTTTTTAAATGCAGCATAATTTACCTTTTTCGGCATGTCATTTGTACTTCCGGGGAGTGTAGCAAATCCCCCTGTAGTAGTCTGCCATCTCGCTCCTTCTGTGCTTGCCTGGCTTGTGCCATGACCTGCAGCATCGCCTCTGTTGCTGGATTAGGTCCCAATAAACTGAGCATCCATCTGATGTCCTTCTCCATCACCGTTTCTTCCTCAGGTTCCATTTCTGTAGTGCTGGTTCTGTCGCCCTATAACAGCTCTGCAATTAACGTGGCTTTTGTTTTGTTGCTTGCTATTACGCCTCGAGCTTCCAGCAAATCCTTAAGCGTGGTTCTTTTAAGCTGTAAAATGTCCGTTTGGGATTCGAATCCCGCCGCTTGCCACCAGTTGTAAGGAAACCAAGTACATTTAAACTTTAATCGGTAGTTTCCTCCCGAACAGCCAGAGCCCAGTGAATATAGCCCTCCATTTGGTAGTTATAGTAGACGAATTCCCAATTGTAAATCCAATAGTGTTCCTGGATAATTCCCACAGTAAAAAAAACGAACTCCCAAACAGAATACGTAGTCAGAATAAGGGTACGACGATGAACTGAGGTTTAATGACAGGCATGCTCTTTTTATGGAATTCAGCCCATGCAAGGGAGCCTCCCATATAATTAGCCATACATCCAATCCTAACTATATATATACTGTACATCTCCTCCACTCAGATAACCATTAAACACAATTAAAACGTAACAGAAATTCCCCAAAGTTTGGATGTACCCCAAGGACTTGGTGTCCCCAGATAGCTATTGTCTGGGAGACCAACATATTAAAATCTCAGGCCATTCGGTTCAGCCGTTCGGGAGATATAGGACTTAGAAGTTTTGACCGACTGCACGGGCAAAGTAGCCGAAAACAGTTCCATGAATTCTGGCCCTGCAGTCGGTCTTAGATCGCATAAAAAATCTCCCGAACGGCCAGCCATCCAGCTACCATCCTTGGTTCGCTGGATTCCCCATCTATTGGTAAGTCTTTCTACCGAACGCCCGGTCGTTCGGTAGTTTGGAAGGGGTTTTACCGAAGGTCTGGAGGCTTCAGCGGTGTTCGCCTGTTTGAGTGTCCGTTTTCAGTTCCAGACATTCAATGGCAAACACCGCTGTTCGGGAGCTAAAATGGCCGCGAACACGAGGAAGTCCCGAAATGGCGGCGAGACCTGCCGTTCGTGCAAAACTTCTGCCGAACGTAATCCAGCCAGCAAGGGGGTACAGTCTGTATAAAGGGGTTTTACCTACCGAATGCCATAGGGGAACATTGCTATTAACACAAATACAAAGAGAGCATATACAGTTAAAAAAAAGGCATTTCTTCACATGAGTTTCCTCAGAAATGTCATGATCGTAAGAGATTTGGAACGACCTTTGTTGATGATGTGACAGGTTGCCTGGTTGTCTGAGTAACAACGCACTGGCATATTAGCCCATAAATGACCCCATGCCACGGCAGCCGCCACTATGGGGTAGATCTCAAAAAGAGCTGAGGTAGTGGAAAAACCTTCCAAATCCTGAACTGTTGAAGGCTAGCTGCCCCAAAGCCATTCGCTCCCAAAAATTGATGCAAAACCAGTGGTAGATGCCGCATCTGACCAAATGGTAGGAGATGATTCAGTCAATTGAGGGAGGAACATACTTTTACCATTCCAAGTGGTTAAAAATCTCTTCCACATGTTTAGATCTGCCATAGCTTGGGCATCTAAGGACAACCTGTGCGTGTCATGTAGAAAAAGTGGGAAAAGATGCAATAGTCGTGAAATAAAGGAGCGGCCTTGAGGTATGATGCACATAGCAAAATTTAGTGACCCTAGCAGGGACTGTAGCTCTTTGCAGTTGCAAGTGCCGAGCTGTAGGTAGTTGTTTATGTACGTGAGAATATTCTCTATCTTATCGTATGGTAGGCTTGCTTGCATTGTGGCAGAGTCTAATTGAATACCCAGAAAAGTGATAACCGTGTCTGGCCCTTCTGTTTTCTTTGGGGAGATGGGTACACCTAGTTGCTCAAACAGCTTAGTGGTAGCTTTGAGACTAGTGGGAGGTGAAGTATTCTCCTCGACCAGTAGGAAATCGTCCAAGTAATGTAATACCGTAGGGCATCCGGCTATGTTCAATAGTAACCAGCATAATGCTTCAGCAAATGTGTCGAAAATAGCTGGGCTACTTTTGGACCCAAAAGTTAACCGGGAGAAAAAATAGTAGTTCCCCGACCACTTGATGCCATGCAGGTGCCACAGTGTGGGGTGGATAGGGAGTAATTTGAAGGCGTTAGTAATGTCGGTCTTACTGAGCCAGGCTCCAACCCCTGCTTGTATGATAGCTGTAATGGCGTGATCTATGGTGGTGTATTGCAGAGAGAATTCCTCAGAGGGTATGAGGGAATTAAGACTGGGGTTGGCCGATGAGTGGGGAGCCGATAAGTCAATGATGAGTCTCTGTTTTTGGGAAGATTTCCCTGTGACAATACCAATAGGGTTGGTGCGCCATTCTATGAATGGAGGAGTTCTAAAAGGCCCCAATACAAAGCCCTCATCCACTTCTTGGGCTATGAGGGTGTCAACCACTGTGGGGTTGTGTTGGGCGGATTGTAGGTTAGGGCATTCCAGAGTTCCAGCTGGTATGTGTAGGATACCTGTGTGGAAGCCTTCTGTTAAACCAGAAATAAGAAAGTCTACCAGGTGTCTAGATGGGTGCTGAGACATCAATGCTGTGAATACTGGCATATTAATGGACGTAAGGTAAGGCTTGGGATGCATTTTATTTGGACACATGGTCTTTGCATGTGCCCTAAAACATTTTGAACAGACATGCAATAGTCTACATCCACTGTAATTACAAGACCCAACATTGAAATTATTACATATCTGGGACTTGCCCATAAACTTGATTGGGCGTCCCAGTTTGTCTTTTGATAATTTCCCTAGATCCCCAGAGGAACTAGTTCCTTGGGTGGAGGCATGTCCGTCTGCCGTGTTGGAACAAAAATTAGTAGTATGGGCTGTGGAGGAGCAGTATGCACAAGCTGGTGTTCTTAGACCTGCAAAGTGTCTGCAAAATAAGACGGTATCAATCCTTCCCCAGTTGGATCGTGTTCCGTACTGGGAGAAGGCTCCAGCCACTTTTGCAGAAAAAGACCTATGGTAGTCATAGAATGCCGAACCACCATATTTGTTGCCCAGGTCTACCAGCTTGTGCATATAGAGATCAAACTCCTCTCTTCTGTTGGGATACACCGCACAGATGACATCCCTGTAAATACCAAACGCTAGTACAAATTCTGGGATAGTCAGTTTTCTGTTCAGGCGGGCATTCCTAGATCTGACAATAACAGAAACATCATCATAAGCAACAGGGAAGCCAGGTTGACGTCTTTACCTTCCAGGATATCCCTTTTGATATGCTCAGGTATCATGTTGGCCGGGCTAACTTCCTGGTCATCCAGGGTGCTGGCTGGGGCGACTAATGGCAAGGCTGGTGTTTGTACCGCAGCCGCAGGTGGCCCTGCTAGAGTGAGGGCCGTGGTGACCGACTCAAGTTTCTCCAGCCTGGAGTTGATCTTGCCCATGGATGTCATGAGTGAAGATAACATGGCATGTGTGTCCCCTGGGTTGGACTGGCTAGATCCTTCCCCGGCCTCCATGTTATTAGTTGATGTGCGTAGCAGTTTGAAAAGTTCTGCCTTCCTTGCTGTAGCAGGGTAGGGGATTTGTCGTCTCCTTAATTCCGTGGTTATGCGCGGGATTGTCCAGGATCTGATTGATGCTGGACTAGCTAGCTCTCCTCCTTGTGTGGGAGTGACAGCTCTAGCCGGGGTGCTAGGCAGGGAGAAATCCTCTACCCCTTCCTGAGACATACTATAAATAAAACAATAATTAGTATATAGAACCACCAAATTGTACTGGCAGGCTAGCTAGGCCGGATGGCGAAAGTATTATGCTTGTTTGGTGACAGGTGAGGCCCTACTAATTGCCAAGCGGCTTGAGAGGCTCTATCTATGCGTTGGCGCGAGGGGTTATTGAGGCCACTTGACGTAGTGGCAGGAGTTTTAGGCCTCTCGGTGACTGTACGACAGAAAACAGGGGAAGGGAGTGACAGGTGAGGCCCTCTCTTTGCAACATGCGAGGCGGCTAGCTAACGTGTGGCCCGATGGGTGTTTGCCTCCGAAACGTTTGAGGCGGGGTGTTGGCCTCGCGGGACCACTAACTGATGGCGACAGCCAAGACGGGGTAAATACCTATTGGGAATCCTGTGACCCTATTGCCAGTACTCTAAACTAGGGGGATGAAATGAAATGTATGGTAGAATACCATATGAGCAGGTGTACGTACCTGGTAGTATGACATATCATAGGAATAAACCTTGTGGAGCAATTATATAAGCTTGACAGCCTAAAAATGGGTAAAAGAGAGTAGTATGATGAGTGTGGAGTGTGAAAAGAAACAGACTTATAGTCTGTAGCAGCAATGTATTAAAATTATGTTGATACCATGGGAATAGCTATGAGTGGCTCAGAAATGTTTGCATGCTTGAATAAGACATCTGAGGGAGGCCGTGGCCTATGTACAAACAATCTATGTGTTACGTGATAATGGTGTGTAAAGGAAAACATGAAACGTAGGTTATATACATATGTATATGACTGTGCAGGGAACGTATGATTGGTTGGATCAGTACGTGTGATTCAACCCGAGTATGCATGAAAAAGGAATTAAGCCTTATGTGTCATCGTCATGACAGAGAAATGAGGCCTGTAATATAGGCTGAGTGAATTGAAATGGATAGTTATAAAACTCCTGGCGTGGGAGTTCAATGATCTGTACAGAAATGTAACTGGTTTTACAGAAAGGGACATGGATGAGGTCATGGCCTATTTAAACACAGCGTTATGTATGATATGTAGCAGAATAACCAAAGGCAGGGATACCCCAAAATGATTTAAAATGATGTAAAGTGATGTATATCTATATGATATATTGTATAGAAAAGACGTATCAACCCGAGAATTATTGCTTAAATGAACCTATATCCTTTGTATGTGTTGTAGTAATAACCCAGAAGTGAGGCCTGTAACATAGGCAGAGTCCATTTGTATAAATGGATAAGTAACGCAGACCCCTGAAAGCGTGGGAGTCAAATGGTATATACAGAGAAGTGGACTTGATTTGTGGACGTAATACAATACTGACAATATTTTAAAAGTAATCAAAATAATCTATTTAAGCAAGCAATTCTTTAACCGAACGTTATATACACATGAAATGGTGAATATAATTCATGAAAGGATTATACGTGAACACACAGAAAAGCCGAAAGCAAATGTGAGGGAAACACAGAAGTTAGAATAGTTTAACCGTATGACTTATGCGAACCAAAAGCGTGTATGAGCGTATGTAAAAATTTGCCGAACGGCAAAACAACCGAATGATAATTCGTTTCAATAACATGAAATAGGATATGCGAAATGACTATTGAACGATTAAATATGTTCAGCCGAATGACCGTACAAATGAAAAAGCCCGCGAATGGCTTGAAACATTCGTGTCATAACCAGGGAAAAGCCGTAAAGCGAGGACCCGTGCTGTACCGTACGCCGTGGGAACCGGTCCTGGCGTGACAGGAAGGTCTGACTTACGGTTTAGGAGTCCCTGGGACGCGATCTACGACGGAGACCGGAGTCAGAAGAAGCTGGACGGGCGGAAAGGCCTGAACAGGATTCCTGGACACAGCTTAACGTGGTGAAACCTCGTGGATACTGAAACCAAGATGGCGTCTGAGAGAACCCGGAAGTGGATCCTCATTCAACGCGGACCTCGAACAGTAAGGAGCAAGGTAAGGGGAGTGCCTTAAGTAGGCTAGAGGTAGCAAACCAGCACCTCCCACAAATGCAGGCAAATTGCCTTAATACATATATATATATATACACACACACACACAGCACCCCTCACACACACAGCACCCCTCACACACACACTGCACCCCTAAACACATTACATTCCAGACACACACTAGATCATTTACCCAACTCTGGATCATCTACACACATACACACACTAGATCCCTATATACACTCTGAATCCGTTATATACGCACGCTCACTAGATCTCCTATACATAGTCTGGGTCCTTCAAACACACACAAGACTCATATATATATACACACACACACTCTGGATCCCCTATACGCACACTAGATCCCTTGTAAGCAAGCACATACTACATTCCCTGAACACACACTCTCTACAAACACTA
>OW240912.1:58688748-58722784 GCA_933207985.1 Pelobates cultripes
CATCACCTATACACACACACACACTATAGCCTGTATGCACACACTTGCTACATCCCCTATACACACATACTCTACAGCCCCTAGACACATATGCATTACATTACACCACAAACACAACACGACTAAAACCAACCTTATTACACAATACCACACCACGACCAGCTCACTCTGCACACACGCAATACCACAAGCAGGCTCCAAACACATGCACAATACTCTTTCCTGGCCCTTTTGTCTCCTGGTATCCATTTATAGAGACACCAGAGACAAGTTGCAAGGAAACACAGTGCAAGCATGTTATTAAATTTGCTTGCCCTGTGCAGAATACAGGGCTTTTTTTCTCATGCTAGAGTTCTTCAGCAGAGCTCTGCGCATGGTCTGCCCTGGAAGAGCATTGAACCAACATGCTCACTTTTAGAGGGGGCGTGTTTGTCATGAGTGATGACAAAACACACCCTTTCTGCCCTGCCCCCTTCTTAGTGGGCCGCTGTGATAAAAAAATGCCCAGGCCGAATTTTTTTCCCAGTCCGGCCCTGGGGTGGATGGAAGGCATAACTTTAGAAACTCTAACCTGTGTTTGATTCAAACACCAATCTTCATAAAGAGGTGTTTATAAAAACATGCTTATCTTTTGCTGTGTGCCTGATACAGAAATCATTTTCTCATCTGTGGAATGGTCACAATGTATTCATTATGCATCTTACAAGACCTGTCTATGACATAATATAGTAGACTTCCACACTTCCTCCCAACAGCTTAAGTTACACTAGTAAAAAATGTCATACCTGTCAGAGGAACACAGTTGGAGACCCAGCTTCAAAAGTGGAATACACTCTGTAAATCATCTGACACTTAGCACATTCCTACACAACCAAATTAACCATGCTCTTGCTGGAATTATCTATGCCACCTCTACTACTTGACGATGAATTATGCTTACGAGACAAATTATATGACTTAACTTGCAATATTTGACGTAGCAAACAACATGACGTAACATGATATTCCAAATTGTAATACACACTAGGGATGTAATGACATAATATTCTAAAGCGCTACGGAATCTGTTGGCGCTATATAAATAAAGATAATAATAATAATAAAGACCAATGATGGCTTAGAGCAGGGGTAGGCAACCTTCGGCACTCCAGATGTTGTGAACTACATCTCCCACAATGCTCTTACAGCTATAATGCTGGCAAGGCATCATGGGAGGTGTAGTCCAAAACATCTGCAGTGCTGAAGGTTGCCTATCCCTGGCTTAGAGCATCAAGTTGTTTTAGGGCAAGTAGGGCTAGAACCCTGCTGGCACTGGAATAATTCAAGTGCCAATTAATACCTGCTGCTTCAATTTGTCAGCTTGGGCTCGGTGACCCTATGCTGAACAACTAGATGTGTCAATCAAAATGAGTAATTTAATTAGTGTGGGAACCAGATTTATTGGAACATTTAGTATTATTATTATTATTATTGTTAGTTATAAAGCATCAAGACATTCTGCAGAGCAGTATAATGGATGGACTAACAGACAAGTATTGACTGAGAGGAACAGAAGATGTTGAGGGCCTTGTTCAAACAAGCTTACATTCTTAAATATTTAAATCCGCAACTTATGATCATTTGAATGACTTTGCAGGGAATGATTTATTCCAAAATACTACCAGAATGCAAATATTATGACTTAATGTGCCTGTAATGTCTACAAGTAGCAAATGTTGTTGACTGGATAAAACATTCATCATTTTAAGGAACTGCAGCCTGCACATATGCTCTACTTTGTTTCACAGACCTCTCTACCCTCCTTCTTCCCCTGTCTGAGGTTTAAGAATCCTGCCTATACATCATAAATCGTGAAGACTTCGGCAGAGTTTGGAAAAGGTATGATGTCATTTTCGCTATCTCTGCATAAGTCGGAGAGGCTAACCTGAGTTCAGGATGAGACCCGTCTCACTCAGCTTGCTGAGAAACTACTATTGTAGCTGACTAATATGTGAATCAGATTTATTGTGATATCTTTCTCTTTGCATTGCATTGCATTGCAATGCAAAATAAAACCCTCCACATACATATAGATATTTGGTGCTGAAGGAGTTAAGCCACGGTTTACCTATGGCACTTTCTTTCATTTTAATGTTTTAATGTTATCACATTCATACTGCTTCTACCGACTGCATGTAGGAGGACAAACAGCTGAATTAAAAGTCATGCAATTTAACTCCAATATACAGTTTCAACTTATTTTAGCTGCTCTCATCCCTATCTATATCTCAAAAGATTAATGCCTCATATTACAGGCACTCAGGGGAAGCATAAATTTAGAGTTTACAGCAACTCTTCTCCCAGAGAAACTTTTCCAAATAACCTTACACTCTAAGCCTGATCCATTATTCATTATACTAAAACATGTAAATATAGTTTGCAGAAGGTTAATGTGAAACACTTTTTCCCTGTTGTGAAACAGCTTTTTTAATATTCCACCAGGTGTGCATAAATATTAACCTATTCATTTCTGCATAGTAAAATTTCAAAAGAGTAGCCTTTAGATTAACGGACAAGTCTTGAGTGTCAAAGCACAACAGAGTTTAATCAATAAACAGCAAATTGTAATGAAACAAAAACCAGACTGTAAAATGTAGCTAATATTTACTATAATTAAATTGGAAGGATTTTTCCAAATCAGCTATACTGGCTTTTAGGGTCTATACCCCTCTGTCCAGGTATAGTGTGTATAAAGTAACATATAAAAGCAATATATATAGCTTTAAAGGACCACTAAAGTCACCCAGACCTCTTCATCTCAAAGAAGTGGTCTGGGTGCTGTGGTCCTGTATGTTTAACCCTTCAAGCAAAGCATTGCCATTTTTCTAGCATAAAGGATAAAAGGAAACATTAGTGGCTGTCATACTTACAGCCACTAGAGGCACTTTTGCTCCACTGACCAAGTATAACACGATCATGTGAAATTGCAGCTCATAGCAACACTGTAAAACCAAAGGGCTTGCAGTATATACACATTAAGTCCCCAATCTATGTGGAGGAATGGACCATCACAGGAGGAAGCCATGCCAATTTGATGACATCACAGGAGGCTGAGTGGTTGTAGTGCCATAGAAGTAGTGAAATAGGAGTCTTGAATAAGGTAAGTAAAAAGCTTTTTTTAAGTTTGAATTACTTTTATTGGAAAAATGGGGTGGGAGGGGGCTTTATTTAACTAGGGACAGGGGCACTCTAGCTTTAGGAATACATATTTGTTTTCCTAATGCTATAGTGATCCTTTAAAAATAAAATAAGTGTTTTGTACTTTGGTGAACTTGTGCAATACTACATGAGTAGTATTTTTAAAAAATATGGAAAAACTAAACATTTTTACTAGTAATATCATAAAATCTTATTGCTGGTCATGACCATTGATGCTTTTCTACAGGATAAAGCACCCATCTACCATTTAGTGGCAGAGGGTCTGTAGCCAAAACATTAATAATTAAAATCAATTTATAAACTATTACACACAGGGCTGCCATCAGAAATTGTGGGGTCCCTGACACAGCTCAAGGTCTGGCCACCCCCCGGGGCCTGCCCCCGAGTCTACCCAAAGGGCCGCCACCGAGTCTGCCCACAGAGATGCAGTATATGTACTGATTGTAGTGGATGTAGAATGTGTGCAGTAGATGCAGAGTGCATGTGTAAAGTGGATGCAGTGTGTGTGTGTGTGAGATGGATGCAGTATGTATAGAGAATGCAGTGTGTGTATAGTGAATACAGTGTGTTTGTGTAGTGTGTGTATAGTGAATGCAGTGTGTGTGTTTGTGAAGTGTGTGTATAGGGAATGCAGTGTGTTTTTGTATAGTGTGTGTAAAGTAGACAGTGAATGAAGTATGTTTATGTAGTGTGTATAGTGAATACAGTGTGTGTTTGTGTAGTGTGTATATAGTAAATGCAGTGTGTGTTTGTGTAGTGTGTGTACAGTGAATGCAGTGTGTTTGTGTAGGTATGTAATGTGTGTAAAATGGGAGGTGGTGACATTTTTATTTTTTTAACGTTTAATTTTTTTTTTATTAACATTTTGTTTTAGTCTCCCCTCCCTGGTTCTTACCTGACCAGGGAGGGGGAGATCACAATCCCTTGTGGTCCAGTGGCATGGTGTTTGCAGCCAGCAGCTGGACTCTGCAGGGGGGGCCCGCAGCACACTCTCACTTCCCTTCCCAGCAGCTCCCCTTGGTAACCCGTGGCAACACTCTGACGGCCGTGAGACTTGCGAGATTTAGACAGGGGAGCTTCTGTGAAGGTGTGCTGCGGGCCCCCTATGCAACAAACAGGTAGTCTGGGGCCCGCAAGTACACATATAGCGCTATATTTATGTGTACTTAGGCAATGTGGGGCCCGGAACTCCCGGAGCAGTCCAGGCCCCTCAAGACCACCAGGCCCATGACAATCATCATGGTTGTCATGCCCTGATGGCACATATTCAACATACATAGAATATTACCCATATTCAACATACATAGAAAAACACTATTTTAATCACTTATATCTTATTGAAGGTTGCTGCTGCCTGTAAATGGCCAAGCAACTAATAGCAGCATGTCAATCTGGTGTTAGCCTCATGTGAAGGGAGAAACACAGGGTTACTATACATACAGAGCACTCAATATTTAATAGTTGAATACATGAATATGGGGCACTTCATTTATTTTGTTTCAATTTTAAAATGAGCAGTGTTCTGTACTGTAAGCCATGCCACCATTCTTCGTAAGAAGTGTGAGAATTTAAGGAACTGAATTTCAATAAATTCCCACTAGTGCTAAGTATTCAGAATTGGATGTACCCCATCTATAAGGGTGAAGGATTGTGCTGCAACACAGGTGGTTATAACATTTAGGGCTAAAACCAGGGTTTAGTTAGGGTTAGTATTTTATGCATAATCCCTAAATGCATTGATAAACATGACTCTAAATATGGATACTTTTCTTCCAGTGCTGTGAATGCAGATGCATACTATCCTTTTTTCTTGCTAGAATAACATCTTGCTGGCATATGTGTGCACATTTATTATGCCAGTTGCAGGACCGCCATCAGGGGGTGACAACCAGTTTCTATTTCTGTATGTATGTCTGTTTGTCAGTATGTATGTCTCCATGTATATGTATGTGTCAGTATGTGTGTATGTGAGTATATATGTCAGTGTGTGTGTGTGTATCTGTATCTCCTTATGCATGTGTGTGTGTGTCTCAGTATGTGTGTGTCAGTATGCCTGTATGTGCGTATGTCTGCTTCAGTATTTGTATCTGTTAGTATGTGTGTATCTTTCTGTGTGTGTCTGTGTCCATTTGTGTCTGTGAATTCCTGTGGGCAGGATTTGGAGGTGGGCCCTGTGGGCGGGCTTGGAGGCAGGCACCCGGGGGCTCAGACCTTAAACTGTGTTAGGGGCCCCAAAATTTCTGATGGCGGCCCTGGCCAGTTGTATTGGGTTAGCTCTTGGTTCACATTGATTTAGAATTCGAGGATATAAATGTTTTGTCTAGAAACTAAAATCAGATAGAACAAAACCACAAAGACAATTAAACCTCATTGCAACTTAAGATGCTCCCTGACATGTCACTTCTCTGACACACATTTTGCGATGATTGATATACAATGTACCTTTGTTTTTTTTAAAGTTCATTTAAGTAAAGGTCTGGCCAATAGCACGGCAGTTAATTAATAGGGTTCCTGATGACTTTCCTAGTCATCTAGTAACTCTGGCACTATGCTATGGTCATTTGATTGACATTTGCCATAGGGCAGTTTTCGAGGTATCCCCAAGATGGTCTCCTGGCATATGCCCATCACAGCATCGATGGGATATTGCTGGATGCATCACTCATTAGACAGTCCAGCAATACTTTGTATGGGTCTCCTCCTGTCATCTGATGCCTCGATCCATGCTACACTGTTTGAGGCAACCACTGTAACAGATATACACCAATAGGAGTGTTCACTAAAAGGAGAATTAAAATTGAATTACACATTTAAGGCCCAAATAGCTGAATTGGAAGCATACTTGATTTAGATATTTTTTTTAGAGTTTGACTATTTTGACCTTCAATTTGAAATTCCCACTGAATAACCCTACAAGATGTACTAACAAGGGAGGCATTCAAGTATTAGATAAATAAGTTGGCTGTTGTAGTTTTTTCTTTATTAGTCTACATAGGGATTACAACAGTCACAGGGCGAATGCACTTTTATGCTCGTGTTTGTATGAAAAACAAAAAAATTAAATACAATGAGAAAATTTAGTAAGGATTAGTGGTAAATTCATAGCAGTATTGGTGTAAGTGACAATTAATACATTTACAATTTGTGTTCAAATTCTGCAGTTGTTTAGCTGTAAAACAGTAATTTCTCCTTGCAATATTTTCCCTATAACAGCCAATATTATTATTATTGCCATTTGTATAGTGCTTTACAATATTATGAGAAGGGGGATTTAACTATAAATAGGACAATTACAAGAAAACTTACAGGAACGATAGGTTGAAGAGGGCCCTGCTCAAACGAGCTTACAGTCTATAGGAGGTGGGGTATAAAACACATTAGGACAGGAAATAACAATCAAATAAGGTTGGAGTGAAGCAGAGCTGGAGGAGAGAGTAGAGTGCTGCCCTTTAGGAGAGATGGCAAGAGACAGGTATGTGAGGTAGAGGTTACTCTGGGATGCCATAAGCTTTACTAAAGAGATGGGTTTTGAGGCACTTTTTAAATGATTGAAGACTAGGGAAGAGCTTGATGGTCGTAGGCAAACTATTCCATAGGAAAGGAGCCACCCGCGAGAAGTCCTGCAATCATGAATATAATACCAATGAGACATTTCCACATGCAGAACTAATAAATTGAACCATTTAAGTGTACATTTCTTAAGGCTGCAATAGCTGTATATAAAGTTTTGTAAGCAAAATGTACATGAAAATATATATATATTTTTTAAAAAGGATCTCACGTTACAAAAGCTGTTGCAAAAGCCTGTGCCACCTCTATTGAATTACTGACTATTATAGTATGAAAGGTATTATAAAGCTAACTGTTTTATATTAAGAAACCTACAGCTATTCGTTGGTGTTTTATTTTATCATTGTGTTCCTTGAATAAAAACATATAAAAATATATATGTAAAATGTGTGGGTTAACGTAATCCGTAAACATGAAATAATTACAGAACACACACAAATCTGTCCCAATAAACGTTGTCAGGAATGTATAAATGTTGGAAATTCTTCGCTAAAGAGTTAAATTAGATGAATTGCTCTAATTTTCTATATAAATAAGCATTGTCCTATTAATTTTCAGGATAAGGATCTGTGTTAATCAATGAGTTATGCGGTTTCTTGAATCCACAATGAAGTGTTAATGCAAGCGACCTGTAATTGTATATTGTATCACTAACTGTCCTTCCTCAGGTTTCATCCATTCACCTGTTCTGTGCCATTACTTATCCAAAGCACTAAGTCTTGCACTTATTTAGAAACTCAACAAATAAGTAACACAGTCAATGTGTTCTGTTTATTACCTGCAATCAAAGAATTTGTTAATTATTACCAACATTCTCTGCATTTTTTCCTACTACGGAGTTGATGAATAGTAACTAATGATGGAATGCATTTATATTAATTTTGATCCATCAATTCTGGTGCTTGAGGATTTCTCTATCTCTTTCAAAAACAAGTGCTATGTCCCTGCAGATTTAGATTTGCAATGCAATCAGAATGTATTATATTTCTATTTATGTGGCTTGTGCTGGACACTGCATTCTTGTTGACAGCAAACCACTTATTATCAGATTACCACACTAAGAAGAACCAAAAGTACTGAAATATTTGGCACAATAAATAAATTAACACTTTGAGAACCTGCAGAATGAAACCTGTTGTGAAAACGACTAGCAAATATTGAGATTAAGAATGTAAATTCTATCCATGGAAATTGCTTCAGATATAGATATAGATATATATGTGGTGCCAATTTAGAACAATGATATTTAAACATATATAGCTGCCTCTTTATTACCTGCACAATCTGAAATGAGAGGAAAAGCACATGATTTCTCTCTTTTCTCACAACGTTTGTGATGTTGGAATCCGTGGTTGTATTTAGGAACTGAAAGGGAAATGATGTAATACATATTTAGAATAACCAAGCCAGTCAGTATGACTCACTAATACATACCATAATATTTTAACCAGTCATTACAGTAGATCTTTTATTGACAGAAAAACAGTTTCAGCTTTTTAGTAATTTATTGATTTCATTTTTTATTGGGAATTAACAGCATTTTTGTAATTTAGATGTAAATGGATTGCTTTATCCATGGGGAAGATATAGCTGAACTTTATTTATTTTTATTTTTTCAAATTTATGCAATGGGCAAGCATATCCCTTGATAGCCCAAGTGAAGTAGCTCAAGTGTCTAAAGAAACCTCCATAGCCTAGCTTGTTGTAGTGGTTGAGTTGCCTATAGTACCATGTGCCTGTTTTGGTTTTCCCAGGGTCTTCCCTGAGCCAAGGAACTGCCTTTATTGTGACCTCACTGATAATGATGAATTGCACTTTGACAGTGTCCACTTTTTCAACTAAAATCCTAAAGGTTTTAGTATGAGTGTACAAAAAGGTGCTTAGTCAATTATCTGGAAAAAATAAAATTTTAATAATTTAGTAAGTCATGTATTTTACCTATAATTGGAGAGTAAAGTTTAAAAAAAAAATTGAAAAAATTTAAAGGAATGGTGTCAAAGACATGTTCCAACAAACTATGCAACAATGTGCGATGTCAATCGGCATTTGATAAGGCCAGTAAAGTATTGCCATGTATAAATAGGGGGATTCATTCTTGGTGTTAAAATATAATTTTGCCACTTTATAAATGAATGGTAAGAGCACATCTTGAATATGCTATTCTAAGGAAGGATATTATGGCACTAGAAAAAGTGCAACGGCAGGCAACAAAATTATAAAAAGGAATGGAACAGTTTAGTTATGAAGAAAGGTTAACAAATTTAAATCTGTTTAGTTATGAAAAGCAGCGCCTCAGAGAGGGTAAGATAACATTATACAAGTATATTCAGTGCCAATACAAACCATTGTATTTAAATCTATTCATAAACAGGGCTATACATAGGACAAAAGTTCTTACATTTAGACTGGAAGAAAGGGAAGGTATTTTTTTTTTTACAGTAAAAAACAATAAGGATGTGGAATGTTCTCTCTGAAGAGATAATTATATCAGAGTCTGTACAAATGTTTAAACAGCAACTGGATGATTACTTGTGAAAACATAATATTCAGAGATATCATTTTTAATGTGTGGTAACAGAGTCTTTATCCCAGGAGAGATTTAAGGCCCAAAACGGAATTTTACCTAATTTATGGCAAAATTGGAAAGTGCTTCCAATTGTCTTTTTTGACTTCTTTTGGATTAACTGCAGATGTGAGAAAGTCTGAACGTGATGGATGTCTCTTTTCAGCCTATGCAACTATGTATCTATGAAATATAATAAATGACAGTAAATGACAGTTCCATTTTAATCTTAATTATCTGTATCTCTCACCTCAGTGGCAAACTAAAAGCATACAATTTCAGTCAATGGTTGTGGAAAATGTGTTTTCCAATGCAAAGAATACATTGCATTACTTGCACACAGTACTATCTTATCTCTAAGATCAATTCAAATTCCCAGTGACATTTTAGATGCTAGCTATGAAAATCTTCTATACCAAAAATATGAAATGTCCATGCTGGTGCCCTAACCCGTTATGAGAAACATAGGGTTAAAGAGTAAATAGAGAGGTAATTTTATTTTCAGCAGGTAATACTTTTCCACTGGAATGGTTTATCATGCTTCAGCAAGCAGACATTAATGTGATCAGACAAGTTGGAGCGAAACAGGTGTTGGAATATATATTCTAGCACTTGGGATTTCTGCCTCTTGAGCTACCAAGATCACATTTCGACAATCATGGTGTTAGTGCAATCTGCCTTTCAGTTTAGCCCCAGTCCTTTTTCACTGTGTGCAGCCTGGCTTAGCACTTAAATGCGTATTTACACTGATGAGCTTATGTTAAAATGTGCATTGGTGTTTTTCTTCTGCCAGTCTATGTACACAAGAACTGGCCTTAGAACTGAAATAAGAAAATTTGAAGCTCATCCTGAACATTCCTGTTTCTCAGCTTTCAAGAAAAATAAAATGAGCTTTTCTTGTTCAATACATGATATAAAGCTATGCTTTTACTTTTTTTATCATATGGGTATATAAATGTAAATGTATATAAAATTTTGCCTTTTTTAAAAAAAAAAAAATACACCCAATAGGGAATATTTATCAAAATTACATGATCTGAAAAGTAGGGAAAAGTTGTAAAGTTGCAAAGAACGCACCAATTTGATACTTATCCCCCAATGTGTTTCTTTTGTGAAAAGTGTATGTATAAATAATTTTATCCTTTATCAGTATTGTATGGGTTTCCTTCAGTGCGATTGCTGCCTCAAAGTGAAACTACAGTTTAATTTGAACTTTTCCTTTATGATGTAAGTAAATGTTTTTATTTTTGCCGTCTATCGAGCAGTATGAAACAGACACATATCTGTACAGATACACTGTTACATACTCCTGGTACCTGATAACTGATCAGGCAGGCACATATCCTTCTCAGATTTCCATGTGACTGTGGTATACAAAGCAATTGTAAAAGATAGGAAGTGCATAAAATTCATATGTGTGTGAAGACAATGATTTTAAGGACCACTATAGGCACCCAATGAAGTGGTCTGGGTGCCACGTCTCAATGAAGTGGTCTGGGTGCCAAGTCCCTCTAGTTTTAACCCTGCAGCTGAAAACATAGCAGTTTCAGAGAAATTGCTATGTTTACACTGAGGGTTAATGCAGTCTCTAGTGGCTGTCTCACTGACAGCCACTAGAGGCTGCTTCAGCGATTCTCACTTCTGAAACTCAACCTCTCTAAAACTGAACTCCTTGTCTTTCCTCCTCCTTATACTGATCCTCCTCTCTCGCTCTCCCTTCAAGGGAGACATAAGTCCATCCTTGCAAGCACGCTGTCTTGGCATCATACTTGACTCTGGCCTGACCTTTGAGCCTCACATGCAGTTTGTTGCCAAATCCTGTAGGTTCCAACTCAAAAACATAGCCCGTATCCACCCGTTTCTTACGCAAGATGCGACCAAAGAGCTTGTCCATGCTGTAGTAATTTCCTGCATGGATTACTGTAACTCTCTCCTGATTGGTCTCCCCAAAAGCCGTATTGCCCCGCTACAATCTGTAATGAATGCTGCAGCTAGACTGATTTTCCTCTCTAGTCGGTCCTCTCACACATCACCCCTGTGCCAGTCCTTACATTGGCTCCCTGTATCCTATAGGAGTCAATTCAAAGTGCTAACCCATACATTTAAAGCACTGAACAATTCTAGCTGCTCTTATATCTCCTCAATGATCCATAGGTAGGCCCCTCTTCATTCCCTCCGCTCTGCCCGTGACCACCTCCTGACCGCTGCTCGACCCGTACGGCCAACTCGCGCTTGCAGGACCTCTCGCGGGTGGCTCCTTTCCTATGGAATAGCCTGCCTACCGCCATCAGACTCTCCCCTAGTCTTCAATCATTTAAGAAGAGCCCTAAAACCCATCTCTTCAGGAAAGCTTATGGCCTCCCAAAGTAACCTCTACCTTACATACCTGTCTCTTGCTCTCTCTACCCTCTCCTCCAGCTCTGCTTCACTCCCACTCTATTTGATTGATATTTCCTGTCCTAACATGTCTTATACCCCACCTCCTATAGACTGTAAGCTCGTTTGAGCAGGGTCCTCTTCAACCCATCGTTCCTGTAAGTTTTCTTGTAATTGTCCTATTTACAGTTAAATCCCCCCCCCCCGCCCCATAATATTGTAAAGCGCTACAGAATCTGTTGGCGCTATATAAATGGCAATAATAATAATAATAATAACACCTATGAGATATGAGTTGGTTACATCAACACAAGATCTAGTAACTCATGAGCACAAAACATTGACAAAAATATGTGTCCACGTGTTGTGAAAAGAATATATTGCTATATCAAATACACAGCCAGTAGATCTTCATAGACAAATGGTAAAATGACTTGTACTGCAGTGCTCTGGGAATTTTAACATAAAATATCTTGGGATGCGTTCGAAACATCTTTCCAACAAGTCTGTTCATCATATTTCAGCCCTCCTATAGCTGCCTTTGGTCAGTTATAAATGTTGTTACTATGAAGTGGTAACTGTTAAGAAAAACATCAGCGAAACCTGTAGAAGAATGAACTCAATTACCAATTCACTGTTGGTTAGAGTAGGGTTATAGCTTGAAACATAGTTTATCTAAGGCTCCTGAAACCAAGTTGGAGAAATCTGGTCAGAGACTCCATATATTCAGACCAGAACATCTGCACAATGAAAAATTGAAAAATTGATCTGCAGCACGCAAGCAGTTAACAGCAGGTAATAAATAATATAACGTTACACATAGCTACACACTGTATATGGAATGTAACCAAATGGTCAATTAACACAGTATTCTAAACATGTGCTAGGTCCACAGGGTCTCACAATAATGCACTCCTGGCTAATTCTGATCTCCACACATTAAAATATATAACACAGAAAGCACATAATATGCTCCGTATACAGCGTATATATCTACGATCGATAGCATTATTTGATCAAATAATGCTATCGATCGTAGATATATACGCTGTATACGGCTACAGGAATGTCTATACAATTCTAAAATCTTTTGTGACAATGGAAAGTAAAAAGTAAAAAAAAAAAAAACAACGTTTTTGAGATTAGATTAAAGGAACACGCCAGTTTACCCTTTTCAATTAAATGTAATTAAACTAGATTTAATTATGAGTACTGTCCTAAATTAACTTTGTTATAAGTTAAAATTGTTATAAAAATAGTGACATACTACTGCAGTCCTATCCTTTTCTAGTCAAGTTGTCAAATCTGATGACTTTTCATTAGATGATTTTCATACAGAAGCATTGCGCACACATGACGCATGTAGGACAATTACAATGATCTACCAAGTCACTGCATTAGTTGTGTTTGGCATTATCATGCTTTGCATGATGATGCAAAATATGCTGTCCTTTTAAGAATCAAAGAATGTATGTTTTTAGCTAAATCAGAACATCTTTGCACCAAAGCCACTTTGTTAAGATGTAGTAGTTTTGGTACTCAAAGTGTCCCTGGGACCTATTAAGGTACAATCCTTTTTGGCCATCCACAGCAGATTGATATATATGTTTATGTACATGTTTTTAGCTTCAGAATTCAATTCACTAAATTGTTCTTTTTTAATCACTTTTTAACTGAAAGAGTTAACCTGATGCCAGTTGCTGGAAATTCCATCTGCTGGTAGCTATCCTTGGAGTTTGTACATTAAATATTTATAGGAATTCCTTATACTGTTCAAGCTGTTAAACCTTCATTTCCAGTTTAAAAACCGACACTAAGGCCGTCCTTTTATTCGAAGGCCAGATGGTAACCCTATATATAATCGAAAAAGAGGGAATGTCATGGGAAATCCATGTGAAATGCATATAAAAATAAATTTATGTGCAATGTCTTACAGCACCGATCCACACTAACATTACTGCAAGATAGAGAAATTCAAATACAATTATTAATAGTGACAAAAATACTGATTTAATTAATGCCATCTTTATAGCTCAATGGCCAGAATATTTTTTCAGGAAAATCAGGGGAAGTGGAATATCTTTACTATAATGTAAAATAGATCATCATATCACCATATACACCATCGGTAAGTAAATCTTAAAAAATAAAAATAAAAATATTTATTGAGGTTTTGCAGAGCAGGAGAAAAATAAAATAAGAAACTTGCATTTAAAGTATAATTAGATGTTTAAGCAAAATCATATATAAAATAAAAATATGCCTGTAGACCTTGGACATCAGACTGATGATTGTAATTGGAAAATTAAGTGAAAAGGGTGAGAAAGACAAGTGGCAAAGTTAAAGAAAAATAAGAGCTGTGAAATGATGTGAGTGAGGTGGGGTGACAAGGGCTGTACACCTACCTAATGTGGTTTAACTACTAAACAGCAGCAAATTGAGCAGTGAGAATGCAGGAGAATGTACTCAAACCTGACTGTCCCTTTCTGAAGAAAACTACATACTTAGGTTCTCATTCGTATTTTCTTGGTTCGATAGAAAAAACTACTGACCACCCTCTGGCTCATTAAGTTAAAAGAAAACCACAGGAATTAGCACTCTCTCTATCTTGGCGCATGAAAAGAGGCAGCAGGACTTGGTTGTCAAGTGTCTGGAACTCCAAATCGGACACTCTACTTCCCCAACACTGGTCAACTTCGCGAACACCTGCTTCTTTTCCCCGACCAGCCAGGAGAGCGCTGTTCGTTAGGTTTGTTCTCACGAACCCAGGGAACAAACACTACCTATGAGCCAGGGGCACCGTTCATGGATTTGTTTGGTTTGGGACTCCTGAAATTGACCGATCGCTACCCATGAAACTCTGGAACTGTTTTGGGCAAGCACCTCATGAGCAGTTGGTCAAATCTTTACCCCGGTGGTGATTCGTCTCTGTTTGTGGGATCTGAGCGCTATTTGGACAACTTGGGCGCTCAGATCCAAGCTATCCATGGATATGCCATTTATGCTGGTCTCTATAATATTTCTGTGTTTCATTATGTACTTTTGATATTTTATGTTGCGTCATTGTGACTCAGGAATGTAAGGGGCATGTTGTGGGAATTTCTGTGGGTGTGTGTACTGTACTCTTGTCTTGCATAAAAGCCAGCCATTTGGCCTGAATAAAAACATTCCTGTTGTAACCTGCATCTAGTTCAGGCTGATGTTTGGGTATGCATCAGATTACTAGTGGATTTACTTGTATTCTGTATTTTGGTCAGGAGAACGTTCGAATCAACACCCAAACTGCAAGCTATAATCACTCAGCCTGTAGCAGTTTGGGAGAAAGCTAACGAATGGGCATCTGAAATGCCAGCGTTCGTAACACCGCTACTCCGGCTTCTTTATGTTTTGGTGGACTACAATCCTCCCACACTCCCAGACTCAACTGTAAAGGCGGCGGTGTAGCCGTCCTTTTCTCACCTCAATATACCTTTCAACTTATCCTCCTGCCCCTGCCCTTTCCTTTACTTTCTTTGAAGTTCACACTGTCTGCATATTTAAGCCCACTCCTTTAAGAATTGCCATGATCTATCGCCCTACCGGTAATCCTAGGTTACTCACTGAACTCTTTTCTTCCTGGCTACCCCACTTTCTCTCCTCTAGCACTCCTTCCCTCATACTAGGGGACTTTAACATCCCAATCAACAACCTCGACTGTCCTGATGCCTCCCGTCTGCTCTCTTGGCCTCATACAGTGGTCTACTTCAGCAGCTTATACAGCAGGAAACACTCTTGACTTCACCAATCTATGCACCACCTATAATCTCTCCATTGTTCCATTTCCTTTATCTGACCACCGTCTGCTGACCTTTGACATCGACATACCCTGTACCCAAATTTTACCACCTTCAACTCTACAATCTCACCGAAACCTCCACTGCCTTGATCTCCAGCATTTCTCCACCAAACTCCAAACTCTCCTTTTACCCATCTCTGCCCAAACTCTGCAACCTCACTCCACAACTCCACTCTCCCCTCTCAACTAGACATCACGGCACCCCCTACATTTAAATGCAGCAAGCGCTCCGAATCCGATACCTCCAAAAATGTTCCAGATCTGCTGAATGCTGCTGGAGAAAATCTCACTCTGTACCTGACTTCCTCCACTATAAATTTATGCTATGCTCCTACAGTCTGGCTCTTTACTCCGCAAAAGTAAATTACTTCAACACCCACATATGCACACTGTAAACACTGTCACACATCCCAAATGCCTATTTCACACTTTTAATGCTCTTCTTCGACATGTTGCTCCCCCTCCTCCTACCACCCTGTCTGCCTCAAACTTTGCAACTCACTTCACCGAGTAGATTTCTAAAATACATCACCAACCCCTCTCTCTCAGCTGTTCTATGTTCATTCATACCTACTATAACGGAAGAGGTTTCTGCTCTACTCCAGTCCCCCCACCACTCCACCTGTTCCCTCAAACCTATTCCATCAAATCTCATCCGCAACCGGTCTCTCTCTCACTAAAATATTCAATCTCTCCCTTTCCTCTGGCACATTTCCCTTTAAGCATGCAACCATAACCCAGATTCTGAAAAAGGCCAACTTTGACCCCAACTCCCTATCCAACTACCACCCTATATAGCTACTGCCATTTGCTTCCAAGAACCTTGAGAGAGTTGTGTCTGCGAGATTGACAGACTTCCTCGAATCCAACTCTCTGCTTCACCCGCTTCAGTCTGGATTCCGCGCTTATCACGCTGTTGAAACAGCTTTGACCAAAGTATTGAATGATCTTATCACTGCAAAATCCCATGACCACTACTATGATAATCCTAATTCTCCATGATCTTTCTGCAGCCGTTGACACTGTTGATCATCAACAGATTATTCTCATTCTCCGTAATATCGGTCTACTGTTCTCTCCTGGTACTCCTCCTACCTCTCCAGCCCTCTTTCTGTGTTTCTTTCTCTGGCTCTGCCTCTTCTCCCCAACCCATCTCTGATGGCATTCCCCAAGGTTCTGTCCTTGGTTCCCTATTGTTCTCAGTCTACACTGTCTCCCTTTGTAAACCCATCAGCTCATTTGGCTTCCATTATCATTTATATGCAGATAACACAATTCTACCTGTGCTCTCCTGATCTTTTTCCACCCATCTTGACTCATGTCTGACTGCCTCTCTGGGATTTCCAACTGGATGGCTGCTCACTTCCTTAAACTCAACCTGTCCAAAACAGAACTTTTCATCTCAAGTGTTGCTACTCCCATGTCTGTCTTCCTCCAAGTCAACTGTGCCACCATCACCTCTACCTCGCAGGCTCGCTGCCTAGATATTCTCTTTGACTCCAACCTCTCCTTCACCCCTCATGACAAGTCAATCGCCAAATCCTGCCGCTCCAAAACATTGCTTGCATCCACCCCTATTTAACACCGGACGTGACTAAGGTGCTGGTCCATGTCGTTCTCTCTCACCTTGACTACAGCAATCCCCTCTCATTGGCCTCTCATTGGCCTTACATGTTCCCAGCTTGCACCACTACAATCTATAATGTATGCGGCAAGGTTTATTTTCCTGTCCGCCCGCACCTACCACTCCTACCCCATCTGTCAGTACCAGTCATTGGGTTCCTGTTAGATATAAGGTTCAATTTAAGATTTTGGTGCTTGCTTACAAGTCCCTACATAATACTGTTTCAACCTACCTTTCCTCCCTAATACACAAGTATGTCCTGTCGAGGCCCCTGCGCTCTGCCGAAGACCTACGTCTATCCTCATTTCATACACCCTGATGCTCTGATGCTCGCCTTCAAGACTTCACCTTTTCTGTGGAACTCCCTTCCCTTTTCCATTAGACTTTCACCTAATCTCCACTTCAACAAAATCTTTGAAAGCACACTTCTGTCAAAAACCTACTAAGTTCTCAGTGAATACTTTTCTAGCAACCCATTTCATTACCCCTACTTATATCTTTTGAGTCACTATACCTCACTCCCTGTTCCTGTTCCTGTGCATCCATTTGACTGGTTACAATTACGTGTCCATTAGTCCACCCATCATACAGTGCTACGGAATTTGCTGACGCTATATAAATGATAAAATAATAATAAGAATAATGTCCATTTTAATTATATGACATCTCATTGCACTTGTGCAGTAAAATCAACTGAGGATTCTGCCATTATTTAAATTCTTTCCTAGACTAGTTTTTGTAATCTTGTGTGTACTTGAGAGTACAGTGATAAAACAGATCCTGAAACGTTCGTCTATCAGGACCTGAAGATCTGAAGAAGACATTATAAGGTGACAGGGTTTTAAGTAGATAAAACTTATCAGAGACTCTAGAAAGTTACATGGCAATTGGAGGCGTGTTTGCAAAAACAACCCAACACATGGCAGTGCCACTTCATATTCCTTGAAGAAGTGTATAAAACTATAGATTAGGATGCAGTATTGCATGATATTTGCTTAGGTTTGTAATCCTTCTCACACAGTTACAGAACAAGTTGAAAGAGATTTGTGTGAGAAGTTAATGCTTGCATTTGATTGTACCTGCCCTAAAACTGGTTTATCCCAACCAATTTCTGTTCCAATAACATATTGCAGAGTGATGCAGAGTGCTCTCCTCATACAAATGAGCGAGAGTAACATTTCTATAGTGTTATGTTCAGTGAATCATGAAGGATTAGGCATATCAGATATATTCGGATTTTACAAAGCTCCTGTGTTAACACAGGCGATAAACCTACAAGCATCACCTTCTACTCTTAATTGGATACATATGGAATTAGCTCAGATTTCCCCCCATTCCATCATATCATTATTGTGGACTCCCCAAAAAATGCATCCTCCAAATTTCTCCTTCGGCACTCTCAAAATAGTAATTCTGGAGTTTCATTTATCTCAATGGGCTCAGAGAAATGTAACACATATAGCACAACTGTTACATAGAGACAATATATTATCCTTAGAGACTCAAACAACTATATATTTTGGAACCATGCTACATCTTCCTGTGTCTGCAAGAGTCTCCTCCTGCTGCTGATAGAATTAACCACACTTAATTTTGTAAGTTATTGACCTTCAGTTGGGACTCACCCACCAAGTCAAAGCTTCTTTCCAATGTTATTTCGTGGTTGAGGGCAATTACTCATACCAAAAGTTCTCTTGCATGTCCCAGTGGGAAGAGGAGAGAGGGCCACATTGAGCCCTGTTCAATGCTATAAATATTCTAAAAAGAGTATCCCAATGCTCTAACCACATAGAAACTCATAGAAAACACATCTACCGGTGTTGCCTTGCTTTTGAGAGCATACATAAAATGTGCCTGGAGTCTTCGCCTATCTGCTGGTGTTCTGTTGGCACAATGTTGCATGCATGGTGGGACTGTTCTGGCATCACACCACTTTGGGGCGAAGTCATTAGAAAGATAAATAAGCGTTGCACACAATTAATAACTAGTAGCATAAGAGTAGGGCTATGGTTATCACTCACACAGGATATATTGTTCTTCATCAGGGCTTTAGCAATACACATTGGCTCAACTGTGCAGCACCTGGAAGCATAGAATTGCCCAATACTGCAGAAACTATGAGATAGGATGAATATCAACTGTACCTACGAATACATGACCACATTGACACTTAAAAAATGCACATTGTTGAGGAGATGTGGTTTCCTTAGGAAGGCACGTTGAGATGAGACACAAAATTCATGACCTATAGTTCTACTGACTGAATAAAATGGGTGTTTCTGATGCAGTGAATAACATGTACCAGAGTCCTAGCATCTCAAGATATCAAACAATGATTTTGTAATTGTTATTTTTGCTTTACCTTTTATGTTTACCCTCCCTGCTCCTTAATGCTTTTTGTTCCTTTGTACTTAAAATAAATAAATAACAATTTCAAAAAGTGTTAACTACAAATTGAAAAGGTGGTGAGTGGTAAGCAGAGTACTTTTCTTTCATGTATCTGTTAATGTTTCCTCATGATAAAACATTATGCAATGGTTTTATTTTTTTAAATATGAAAATGTCACTGTGGGGTTACATCCAGTGGTTGTTATGGATTAAAGACAATGATTTTGATGAGACACGTAGTTCACTGACTATTTGACAATCATCTCTCTTGAATAGTTACAAGAAATGTTTGGGCACACAGCTGCTGGCGTCTTGCAGCTTTTATTAGGTCAAAGAACAAACAACTACACTACTGTCTCATAATGAGACCTATGTGAGATTGAAATACAGTTGCTTGTCCTTTGACCATAAAAGATGCCACCAGCTATGTGTCCAAACTTGTCTTGTTACTATTGAATTATTGGAGAAGTTTGTGAACTCTAGTTTGAGTGAGCATCAACCAAGTCTGTGGAGGATGGAGAGTGATCCCTGTCTTTTCTGATCATGGCCATCCCTCTCTTAAAGATCTCTCTTAAAGGTGTCCTCCATAGTATATAGGCTTTATAAGGTAAAGTTGGTACAGTGCCAGAAGGCACAATGTGTTGATTCAAACATCATGCATGGTCTCATCTGACCAGAGAGTGCAGTTCTTTTTGATTCACAAACATGTCAAGCAGAAAGGCACCTTGGGCTAAAAAAAAACAACAAAAAAAACTAAAGTATTTTGATGTATGAGATTATTTTAAAATACAACTTACTTTTAGATACAAAACTGGCCTGGATGCATGCCAATCTTTTCAAAACAGTTGGTAAGAATACTGAAAGGCAAACTGCACAGTTGAAATATTTAGTAGACTGTCAGGATCTTACCTAGAGGTGGGAGTCCAAAGTGGTGAGTTAAGGCACACCCTTGCAATTTAACACAAACCAATTCTAGGAAGAAATCTCCAATGTTGTGAAACAATGCACTGGGGTTTTGCAGGAAAAGAACTCCTGGATGTGCAGAACAGACAACGGACATCCAATAGAGTAGTCAAGTACAGTTCCAATGGTCAGGACAGGCAGAAATCACGCAAATATGATAAACAGTTCTGAAGGTCAAAGCAGGAGTCAGATGAACTAAGCAGTTTCCAATACAGGAACAAAACTATCTGACAAGAAGGAAGTGGCAAGGCAGGGCTTATAAAGGTAGCTAGTTAGGTACTAAACCAGAAACCACGAGCAGGTGTGAAGCAGTCCAGGCTTAGAGATGTAGATACCGTAGCATTAGAAATGAACTAGAATAAACCTGAGAAGTGGTGATTAGGTAAGTTTTCTGATTGGGATGTAGAAGACCCAGGTTCAGTGCCAGCCAAGCACTGAAAAGTGATGTCCACGCTTGGCACAGTGCGAACCGTGACAGACCAAACTGGAGCTCAACCTTGACATAAATAAAGTTGTCCCAGGCTCTATATAAAAATGGTGCAACTGTTACAAAATCTATACAATTTTTCAACTGCAGGGAGGAATAAAATAATATTTTTTGCCTCCTCCTTCAGAGTGAGGTATTTTGAACACACAGAAGCAATTTAAATAGTTTAATTCATGTACCATTGTATCTTGTCAAAATAAGTTGAGTAGCATAATGTGTGCTGTTTTTTTCTTAAGCAAATGAAGTGTGAATACATTATATTTTGAGGAATATGTGTATTCATTTCTTGGAGCAGAGCAGAACAATGCATCACGGAATTATGTGATGAAAATGGTACTGTCAAAATTTCATATTTTGCTAATAGCGACTTATTGAAATACAATTTAACACAGAGCATTATCTTTAAAGAGTGATTATGGGGCAAATTTCCAATAAAGAAGTAATTACTTGGGAAATTAATGGTTCTGCTGATTGCTCCATTTTAGAATTTAGTCCCAGAATGACCTGTCCAAATATTTCCACAATGTTATTTGTAGGTATGGGTTCTGAGTCAATAAACATGGTGGTCTAAAAAGTCTTGATAACACACACATTTTAATTTTTTTATTCAAGACACGAGCAAGTAATTCCTAAACCATGTCAATTTCTAATATACTCAACATGTTCATTGGCCTCACCTTCCTTCAGTCTAGCTATTTTAATCTCTTTTAACATTAATAAGGTCTAAGTATTTCTAAGCATTTTCTAATCCCCCAAATCACATGTAGCATATACAACCTACCTTGACATATCAGAACAAATTTTGTAGAAATTTCATTATTTTTATTAACGGATCACTATAGGGTTAGGAACACAAACATGTATTCCTGACCCTATAGTGTTAAAACCACCATCTAGCCCGCCTGGGCCCCTCATGCCTCAATAAATATAGCAAAATCTTACTGTATTCAAGCCAGAACCTGTAACTCTGCATGCTGTTTGCCTAAAAAAAACAAGCAGTCTGCTGGCATCATCAGAAGTGGTAGCCTGATCCAATCACAGTGCTTCCCCATAGGATTGGCTGAGGCTGACAAAAAGGCAGATCAGGGACAGAGCCAGCATGATTCAAACACAGCCCTGGCCAATCAGCATCTCCTCAGAGATTAATTGAATCAATGAATCTCTATGAGGAAAGTTCAATGTCTGCATACAGAGGGAGGAGATACTGAATGTTTGGATGCATTTTAAGCAGCCATGACCCAGGAAGGATCTCTAACAGCCATCTGAGGAGTGGCCAGTGAAGTTATCATTAGGCTGTAAATCCTGACTTTTCTCTGAAAAGACTGTGTTTACAGCAAAAAGCCTGAAGGTAATGATTCTACTCACCAGAACAAATTCAATAAGCTCTGGTGACTATAGTGTTGTTCTGGTGACTATAGTGTCCCTTTAAATGGTTTGCTAACTAGAAGTTCAACTTAACAACTAAAAAAGGAAAATTCCTTAGTGCAATATAAGCTCTGTTAAAACTAGAAAAGATGTTCTACTTACAGATCAATTTGCCTGAAGGATTTTATTAAATACAATTTGACTATACAGATTAAATATTTCTAGGACTGGTGAAAATAACTCTAGAAGATTAATAAATATACTACATATTTCAGCTGCTAGGGGAATCCCAGTGCTGATACTAAGAATACCTGCAGAAAAAACATCAACTGAGTTTTTTTTGTAAAAAAGTCTTGAAGAGTACGAAAGTTCTCGGCCCATCAAAAAGGCAGTAGAGATTCCTTTTTGGCATAGATTAAAGATGAAATGTTATATGTTTTTGATTTATATGTGTTAATGGAACCAGGCAGGGATTTCCTTTTGGACAATGGCATTATATCTCAATGTTTTTGTTATGATACACCTAACAACATTTGCAGGGAGGTGGTCACAGGGTAAGATTGAAATGCACTACCAATACTTACAGTGGTCAAGCCTATTGTCAAAACCTCTGGAGAGGCAAAGGCATAGAGCATGAGACAAAACTAAGCCAAGGTGAAGGTGTATGGATAATATGTTATCAGTAAAACAGTTCAAGTGAAAGAACAGAAGAAAACAGGAATTCTTGGAAAAAGAAGGCAAGCCATAACCAGGAATGTAATAATTGTAACACAACCACAATAGGCATTCTCCCTCTTTCTCTCTCTGAATTGAGGACTTTAAATTGTGTAAACATATGTACATATGTCAATAGCTTGCCCTTCAGTTTGTCACTGCTCATCCGAAAGGATCGTCTGGGGTTGAACTTGCTAGTATTTCAGATCTGGATTGCCCAGGATCACTGTGATTTGCAAATGGTATTGGTTCTCTCTGTTTTGTACAAGGGATCATCAACTTTTGTAAAAACCTGAACACGAGTTTATTTAATAGCAAGCCATTGAGGTTTTTGAACTTTCCTAATTCTCAAAGTTCTCATATTTTCTGTTTTTGCTCCAATGCTTTTGTTTCAAAAAGTCCTGAGTCAAAAGTGTAATCTGACATGTACCCCATCACTGTGCATAGAGAGGTATCAGCTATACCTCATTGATGAGGCCCAAAAAAGGCTGAAACAATCCTCTGAGGGTGCTGTATATCTCATGCAGATAGAACTTACTTGATATTCAGATCTGGACTGCCCTTATGGACAGGATCGGTCTGATATATAGATGGTTTAGATTCTTTCCATAATGGCACAAATTAGCAAAAATGTTTTTGAGACTTAAGCAAGGTTTTACTAAAGGGCAAACTATTGAGTGTTCTGAGCTTTTGCCAATTTTCAGAGTTCTCGTATTCTCTATTTTTGCTTCAATACATCTGTCAAGTAACCTGCCAGTTAAAGCAAATACAAATTTTAATGACTTAAAGTTGGGTGATATGTCTTATAATATTGCACTATACATGAATAATAATGTGTTAGTCCTCATTTACCAAGGGTCTTGTGATCTTAAAAACATAATTAGAAATATAGTACAAATAACTAAATATTCACAAATGTCAAGCAATAAGTATGGGCTTACCTAATTAAGCTTTTAGCTTGATTATGAATGTAATTACCTATTTGATTGTAATTATACCAGACAGCATCAATGACATATTGCAAATCAATTATAATCCATCAATTTATCAATTAAAACAATGAAAAATACAAATAAATCTTACCTATGATTAGAGTTAATTTTTAATGTTCATATCCTTCGTCAAATGGTCTACTTGTTCTGTAAGATACTTCACAAGGTGTCATCAGATACACATCAAATACAAATTATGTTTAAAACCTTTAAATGACAAATAACATTAGACTCATATAGGAAAATATGCAAAATAATTATTTTAAAAAGAGTCTTGCATTCTTGATATTGAGTTTGATCAAGAAGTAAGCATGCTATCTGCCATAAATGGTTTAAGTCAACTATATCAAGGATATAATTGATATGCATGTAAACAGGTTGTTGATCCAAGGAGCAATCTGATTGCCATTATTTAGCCAATTTTGATACTACTCCCCTTGATTTACTTGCCCATTCAATCCTGAAAACACATTTTAATCAGATGACAGAAAAGATATGACTAGGATAAAAGAAAGGACAAAGCGTGTGGATATATTTAATAAAACTCAACTTTAAAAAACCCTCAAGAATTACATCTTCTTTAATCTAGGTGACAGGTCTAGAGTTTCAGAGATTGAAGAAATGTGTTTATTTTTTTTTTCCACACATAACAATTTACGGAAAACTATTTTATGGTGTCTTGGGGTAAATTGTTTACGCCAGTTAAAAAGTATATTTTTGATGGATACCAGTGTGATATTTTTTTGTATTTGTGAGGTGTTACAAATAAATATTCTTCTTGCTACAAATTAAAAGAGCAAAGAGCACCACTGATATCTTCAGAATTATAATAAAATAAATACAAGAGACATGGTATTTTATCATGGGATGAGTTATTTGAAAATGGGTTGGCTTCCTTGGTTTAAAATTGAAATGACTAACTTTTCAACATTTTTGCCAAGATCATGGACAGGGTTATTCACTAAAGAGAAAACTCAAAGTCAATTCAAAGCGAGTTTACATTTACATTTTAATAATCACAAAGTAGCAAAACTGGCAGCACCTTGCATTTCAAATTCACATTAAATTCACTTAGAATTCTCACTTTAGTGGATAATCCTGATAATGTTTTCTTCTAGTGGTTATACTGGTATTAGAATAGATGAGATATGTGTGTGAGCATGCATATGAGTGTATTAATGTAGTCTTTTATTTTAATTAATGTGATGATTTTTCTTCTCTTGTATTTTTGTTAATTGGAGGTTTTTAGTATTACTTCAATGGCCTTAAAATGTAAGCTCTCCTGACACGTCAGTATGTAGGGATTTAGAAAAATACCACTCTCTGTCTCATTAGATAATTTTTTACCTGAAGCTGGATGAAGCAAGTTAATTCTTAGTGTAGGACTCCACTAAGAGCTTTGCCTTGACGTTGCAGGTGAGCTTACAATCTAAAGGCCTTTGAGTGGTACTTAAAACAAACTATTATTTAAATATGCATAAGGAGTTGAGATAGTGTGCAAGTAACTTTTCTTTTGGTTTTTATTGTATGTATTGGGGCTGATGTGTGCTGTGGTTATTGCTGCGCTTGACTTATTTTTGAGTATTTCTGTTAATTGATCTAGTAGTACAATCTGTAATTAAGGTTTACTTGGTTTACAGAAAAGCAGCACTAAAAATTCTGCAACTAAATAACAGATTGCTATGTAAGATGTGAGGTATCCATTTTAGGATTTGGGGAATATATCATCAAAATTAAGTAGGGAAATTGTATAATTAACCCCTTAAGGACACATAACGTGTGACATGTCATGATTCCCTTTTATTCCAGAAGTTTGGTCCTTAAGGGGGTAAAGAAAAAATGCCTAATAACTGAAAACGTTGCAGGAGATGACGTGAGGTGGGCAACTGAGGTGTGGGCAGGGAAAGCTGTTAACAGTTTAATTGAAATGCCTTCTTGAAAAACTGAGCTTTTAATGGTTTTGTAATGGAATGGAGAAGTCTCGAAGGTGAGAATGAGAGATGAGTGTACAGAAGATAGACAAAGGTCTTTGCAGAGTGATGGACCTTGATGCAAAATACTTGTGTACTTGTGTATTTGTGAGGAAAGATAAGTAGAAGCAGTGTTATCAAGAGATTTGTATGCAAGTACCAACATTTTAAATTGAGCTGTATATCTTACAGAAAGCCAATGTGGACTTACGGAGAGAGGGGAAGGACAATGTATGGTGTGGGAGAACAGGAAGCTGAACTTTTCAACAGCATTCTTTATAGAGTATAGCAGGCAAACCAGAAGTGCTTAAGATAAGTGAGAAGCAGGTTCTAGTAGTCAAGGTGGTAGATGAAGGTGGGAGGTAATCTGGAGAGGCTGTGTCCTATAAGTTAAAGGAGCACTATGGTGCCAGCAAAAAAAACTTGTTTTCCTGGCACTATATGGTTATTAGGTCCTCCCTTCCCTCGTGCCCCCCGTCTCGCTGTGCTGAAGGGGTAAAACCCATTCAGCCACTTACCTTAATCCAGTGCCAGGCTCCCTCTGTACTGGTGACCTCTCCTCCCCCTGCAGACATCAGCTCTGAAAGCGTATGTGAGGCCAGAGCCGCACGGGCATTCAACCCGCCCATAGGAAAGCATTACTTTCCGGTAGATGTCAGCGTCATCTCAGTGTGATTTTCACACTGAGAATCGCACAAGCACCTCTAGTGGCTGTCAGGGAGACAGCCACTAGAGGCTGGTTTAACCCTCAATGGAAACATAGCAGTTTCTCTGAAACTGCTATGTTTTCAGCTGCAGGGTTAAAAATAGAAAAAAGACCTGGCACCCAGACCACTTCATTGAGCTAAAGTGGTCTGGGTGCCTATAGTGGTCCTTTAAGTTGTATTATTATTTTATTTCACTGGTGTGAGGTGGAATATTCACATTTTGTATTTGGTAGATGAAGGTGACATGGACATGAATCTGAGGTGGGGTGGATGTGAACTGTTTTTTTTAAACAACAGAATATGATGATTGACTGGATGTGAGGGTAAAGCAGAGGTTGGGATAGAAGAAAATGCCAAGACAGGGAGCCTGTGACATAGAGTAGATGGTTGACTTGGATGGGGATAAATATCGGAGAAGACTACAGCTCACTACATTATACATTAAAATATATCTACATATTGCACTTAGGATACTATAGAGTTTCGTTTGCCTAGTAATTTGTTCAGCAGAATAATACAACATCCATGGGTACCACACTGTATATAGATATATAGGATACATAATGGTAAACTGTGTATTGTGGTTAAACAATAATTCTATATATATAATGCACAACTGTAATGTCAGGGTAGATGACCACAGTAAAAAGGGCACAACTCTAGCATTAGATGGTCTGGAGCCACCACAGCCTCAGATACTGCATAAGACCAAGAACTAAAAGGTAATGCTAGGACCTCTTTCCTCAGACCTCAAATGCTGACGTTTAGGCTTACCATCACTTTATTTACACATTAAAATAATATACTGTATTAATTACATTGCTATTGCTACCTGGCAGAGTTATTGTCATTCATACATTTGACAATTACACACAAACGTTAAAGGTAACATCAATTTTAAATATATATATATATATATATTCAAAAAATGTATAGGTTCTCTACATAGGATTCCGAGTCTTGGAACAGAAAGCTATGTCAATGATTATATGCTATTTGTTTTATTAGTTTTCCTGTGCATGTTGTCTGCCTAGTTACATGTGTTTATTAATTGCATTAATGTCATTCTCACAATATAGTTTGTTGCACCAGTATCACTTCATTATTAGTATTTTTTTCTCCATATTTGCCACTTGAGCACTTTAGATTCACATTGATGCACTTTATGGAACATGTCACATTAAAATTAAGTCACTTTGACCGATTATATGTTCGTCCTAATACACACACTAAGGGCTGTGAGCAATTTTATTTAGCTTCCATAGAGTATTTGGAGCACTAATATCCAGTAGGCCCAACACTTTAGGAACTCACGATGGTCTTTACACGTTCCCTTAGCAATTATGATTATGCTGCATCTCCATGGTTGCAACGGCATACATGTGATGACGTCACCACTGGGGGCGGAGCTCTTGTCACGCATGCGCACTGAGTCCGGCTGAACGCCGGTTTCAATTCACAGCACCTGAGGTAAGTCAATTTTACAATCTTATACACCCTATATAAACACACTGTTTACATGTATATATTTATGATCCTGATGAAAGTCCTTAGAGAGGACTGAAACATTGATCCTGTTTTTAAGATGATTCAATAAAAGTTAATTTTTATCTAAAAAAACAAGAGTGCAGCCATCTACTTTTGCAAGTCTGTATACTGGAGCCCTGGTAGTGCACCCGGCCAAGGAATTCTGCAGCCTGTGTGCAAGGTATTGTAGCCTCTTTATATATATATTCAAAAAATGTATAGGTTCTCTACATCTTAATGATGTAACAGGAAGCAATATAATCCAACCATATGTGTAGTAGCATATTTATTTATTTCAAATAATTATTGTTAAATAATTTTCAAAATTATTACAATAACAATAACGATAATAGAACAAACTATTTAAAAAGGGGAACAAAGGGGGAAGGGAAGGGGTGGATAAGAAAAAAATATTCATCTAATTAATATAGTCACATCTGAATTGTCTAGTAAGCATTAATACATAGCAATAAAGCATTTGGTACAGGTAATATGAAATTAAATAAACCAAGGTGTAGTAGTATAATATCTCCGAAATGGCTATAAAATTAGTCATTTATTCTTACAGGGTATATTATACAGAAACATTATTTTATTTTTTTTTTTCCTTCCACATATCTCAATATTATAGACTATCTGTAAATGAAGACGTTTGTATAAAAGCTAATTTGTATTGTTCACTCTCTAAGATGGTATATAATGTTTTCTTTATTGAAGTAATAATAGAAGTGATAGTAATTAATATATGCCATATAGTGATTCTATAAACCTTACATAGTAACATAGTTACATATCTGAAAAAAGAATTATGTCCATCAAGTTCAGCCTTTCTTACATATGTTTTTGCTGTTGATCCAAAAGAAGGCAAAAAATCCAGTCTAAATCGCTTCCAATTTTGCAACAAACTAGGAAAAAATTCCTTGTTGAGCACAAAATGGCAGTATATCTCCCTGGATCAAGAAACTATAACCCCACTAATTAGAAATGATATCCCTGTATATTATGCTTTTGCAAGTATTTATTAAATTATTGTTTAAACATTTGTATGGACTCTGATAAAACCACCTCTTCAAGCAGAGAATTCCACATCTTTATTGTTCTTACTGTAAAAAAACCTGTTCTTTGCCTTAGACTAAATCTCCATTCTTCCAGCCTAAATGCTTGACCTTGTGTCATATTTATTGCCCTGGTGCTGCAGTTGTATGCAGGCACATTTAATCACAGATTTCCTATGTTTCCCATTGAGCTCTAGTTCAGCTCATTGAGAAAGAGAGAAGGCAGGTGCATGCTAGTACAGCACGTCTGTCTCTTCTGTTAGCTCTGTGGAGCTAAAGGAAGTAAAAAAAAAATACTAAAATAAACACACACACTGCATAATACATACATACGTACATACACACAGGTACACTGCCAATTACATACACACATAGAAAGTGCCTTATACATACACGCACACAAACCGCCTAATACACACACAAAAACTTCTCAATACTTATATAATCAAAACATAAAACACTCATACTCACAAACTCTTTCTAATACAAATACAAACTGCCTCATACTCACAAACTCTTTCTAATATATATGCAAACTGCCTCATACTCACACACAAACTGCTTCATACTCACACACAATTCCTAATACATACACACACACAAACTGCTTTATAAATACATACTCACAAACTTCTTAACCTTTACAATGATATATATGATTATTACAAACATGTAATGCATACTGCGACAGACAAACGGTCTCATATTCACACACTGCCTAATATATACACTCGCACACTGCCCAATACATACACACACACACAAACTGCTTTATAGATATATACAGGTATATGGATTTTTTTTTTTAAATCTACTTGTCCAAGGGACTAAAGTGGACCCATACACAAAAACAATGACTCATACATTAACACATTGCCGCATATAGAAGCACACTTCTCACTGACACTCACTAACACTGGCCCATACACACACTGCACACTGCCTCTCACTAACACTGATCCATACACAAACTGCAAATTAACACTGAACCCATACTCAAACACACTGTGCACTGACCCATACACGAACACACTGCGCACTGACCAAAACTCAAACACACTGCACACTGACTCATACACAAATACACTGCACACTGGCACACATTGACCAATACACACACAAACCACACTTCTCTGATAGCCACACATAGTACAAATTACCTGCAGCAGCCTGTCCCATGCTTACTCTGCCCTTTATAGCGTGTTGGCAGCGTGTTATAGCTGGGTATGGGATCACCCTGAATCTTGGTGGCCATGAGTCTTGAGCATTGTGAGGAGTGGTTGGATGCCACCGCTCTTCACACCTCCATGTGAGCAGCTGCAAGGCCCAGTTACAGCATCCCGGTAAACCTGTCAGAGATACACTCCTTGCTTGGCACCAACTTCCCAGATGCAGCCCTAAAAGAAGAATTTAAAAAAATCTTTCTATCTGACGTCACGGAACTGGCGTTGGGCGATATCAATTCCATATCCCTGATACAAACTGCGTGCTTTATACGTAATTGCAATATATTATGATTACGTAAACTGCTTAATACATACACAAACTGTCCAGGAGAGACACACTGTGCCTAATACATACACACTCAGTCTAAAAGACACACAGACACTGCATAAGACATACACACACACAGAGTCTAATAGACACACAGACACTGCCTAATACATACACACAAAAACACACACACAGTCTAACACACACAGTCTAATACATACACACACAGCCTAATAGACACACAAGCACTGCCCAATACACACACACACACACACAAACACACACAGACCCTGCATAATACACACAGACACTGCATAATACATACACTCACAGAGTCTAACAGACACACATACACTGCCTAATACATACACACAAAAACACACACACACAGTCTAACAGACATTGCCTAATACATACACACACTGTCTAATAGACACACAGACACTGCCTAATACACACACACACTGCCTGATACATACACACACACACTGCCTAATCTGTTGTCATGCTTCCAGTCTTCTCATGATAACTCTCCTCAGAAACAGGACAGTTATCCTCAGGAACAGGACAGCACATTGAAGCTTCACCCTCCCACTGCCTTACTCTTCAAACCTGGAGACAGGGACTTGGGAGGAAGGGGAAAGAGGCAAATTGAGGGCGGAGTTAGAATGATTGGGGTGGGGAAAGACGTGGTTAGTTGCAGGAGGGGTGGAATTAAGTATTTGTGGGAGGGGTTACATTCGTAATCCCTGTGATCTGCTGAAAGAATTTTAACTACCAGAAATACAAGGAGGAGGGCTGAAGCAGTTAGGGGAGGGTGATGGCAGTCTAGCACCTGTGTTCTCCGTGAGTAAACACTGCCAGTATAATCTCATGGGGGATTCAGACTGTATTACAGCCCCTGCAGGTGCTTCCTCTCACACAGCACCCTAGGCCACTGCCTAGTCTGCCTATAGGAAGCGCCAGCCCTGCCATCTGAGGTGCCATTTTTCCAAACTAAAGACCTTTCTTCTTAACTTCATAACTTACTCATGTTATCAGAAAACTTCGTGAAAAATGCCAGTTCTGAAGTAAATATGGAAATAGACAGGTCTAATCTCTTATTTAGTGAGTAAATATTTTTCCAAAACGCTGCATGCTTAGACCAGTACAACAAAATATAAGACAAAGAGCCAATCATACCGCAACCATGCCAACATATTAGAGATCACATAATTCATTCAATGTAGGCTAGCAGGGGTCAAATACCAGTGATAAACAATCTTTAAATGATTCTCTAAGTGACCAGAATATTGTGTTATGCCTTTGAGAGCGGTGGTGTAGCCAAGCCAGTCCTACAGTTTATATTGAAATCCCAATCCTTTTCCCATGCCAGCATGTCTTCTGTTTTTGTCATGAGATTAGGCATGACACATGAGTAGCAGAGGGATATGATATGTCTTCTGCCTAGATGAAAGAGATATATATTTTCCAAATTAGAGATTTCCAATGTATCAAATCTTTGATCCAGGGTAGAAAAAGCAAAAGCTTTTTTTCAGTTTGTCGATAATCATATTATATCCTAAATTAATAAAGTTGTTAAATTTGGATTGCAATTTCTCAAAAGCCGTTATAGAGTTTACCAAAATAAAATCACTTAAATTATGACTTGAATGCAAAAGCCAATCATTTAGGTTAATTTGGCATAGCTCTAGACAAACCTGAGGATGACCTGGTCACACCAAGCACTACATTCCAAACTTTGAGTGACGTTCTAGTAATAGGAAATATTTTTGCTACATTGGGACATTTACGCAATGGTAGCCACAGAATATACTTTATAGAATAGAAGTGCAACTTGTTCGCCTCCATTTCCAACCAACTAGGACATTACATTTCTAAATTAAACTTAAGCCCATAGGCCGTGTTGATGGCATAGTAAAAATTTTTTGTGAAGTCTGAAGTTGGTAAAGTTGTGAAGTCACACTCCTCCATTAAACCTAAGATTTTGTAGTATAGTAAACTTAACTCTACTTGCTTTCTTCCTCCATATGTATAAGAATAGGGCAGAATAGACCTTCCAAAAAAAGACATGGCAAGAGGAATGGCTCTAATATAATAAAGTATCTTGGAGAGGATGGTTATCTTGATAGATCCCAACCTTCCCAACCAGGAAATCTCTAACTCACACCATTTGTTCCTGACCCTATAGTGCTCCTTTAAAGTGTCAACTGATAACTTGATATTCTTAATCTATTGATAAATCTAGTCATATCAGTTCTTCTTCACGTGTTATCGTATGTGCATTTTACATTGTCAATTATGAAGATTTTCTCTTTGCTTTTATGATAAATATGTGGATCATCTTAAAATAAAAAGACACCTCTTAAAGCGGCACTGTCATGCCGAACTTACCTTTCCTCAATCTCTTCCTCTTCTCCCCCTCTCTCAGGATCTGTTATTCTTTTCTTCCTGTCTTCTTTAGTTTTCTTTAAAATCATAAGACAAAGTAGGGACTCTTTGCCTTATGGAGGATTCCTCCGCTTGACCAGCTCTGACCAGCGGAGGAGCAAAGTGTGCTTCATTTCCGTTGGTCAGAGCAATTTTCCCATGATCCCTAGCTTTCCTCAGTGTTCCCACAATGCTTCCTGTCACTTTACACTAAACTGCCGAATTGCGTTCTAACTGAATGACAACAGTCTGTTCGTTTCTTTTAGAACGCAATTCGGCACTTTATTCGGATCAGAATTTCATTCTAATGAATGAAACTCTGATCCTATTCATTGCTGTGGCTGCATCTTGCAGCCATTTAGTAGATAACTCCCTAATTCCCACGGTATCAGGGAGCTATCTACTAAAAGGCTGAAAGACCTAAATTGGTCTTTCAGCCAAATTTACTAATACTAAGTAAAGATTACTTAGTATTAGTAACTTAAATGCCCCTACTCGCTATACCGCGAGTAGGGGCATGTGTAGTAAGCAGTGAGCAGCGTATAGCTGCTCACTGTAAAAAAACAAACAAAAAACTAATAACCCCCCCCACTCCCCCCATGCCCGTGGGGGCCCTAAATAAAGATGGGGGGAACCTGGCCCCCACCCCTGAGCGGTGGGTGGGGGCCCTAATAAAACAATAAGGGGGGGGGACCTACTGTCCTCCCCCCCCTGGCCCCCACCCCTGAGCGGTGGGTGGGGGCCCCAGTAAAACAATAAAGGGGGGACCTACTGTCCT
>OW240912.1:58722884-58751632 GCA_933207985.1 Pelobates cultripes
GGTGACTAGTGGGTCTATTGGATGTAGTGGAGGCGGGAGAGGGGTTAAAAAAAAAAACGGGATTCGGCATGACAGTGCCGCTTTAATAAAACAAATCGTTAAGCATATCAAAATACCATTTTAAAATAATGAATGCTGTGTTATGTATTATCAAGAATCTGTATTCACACAATTCACAGAATTGTATATTCTGTAAAATATTTACTTTTCATTTATTCTTTATCATCAATCTTCATCATAATCATCAGTGTTTATCATTAATCAGATTCACTGTCACCTTACTTGACATAGACTGTGTTCCACAAAGTTGCTGACAGTGTGCAAATTGTCTGTGTTGTAAGGGAGGTCTAAGACATCATTTAAATATGTGTTCAGAGAAGAATAAATTACATATTATATTATTGAAAATCTTCTGTTTCCAGTAGCAACTGGTCAAGGTTAAAGTTGATGGGGCACTAGATTGTCCCCCTGATATGTGCTTTGATTCTTGACTTGTGCTCTGCCATTTAACCCCATATTTTAGAACTCCAGCATAATGAGAAGTCATACCTTATTTAACACTATGAACCTACAGTTCTATGTATTTGCTAAACTTGAAGCCATACAAAATTGGCCAACACCACTAACTAAGAAACAGGTGAGAAATTGTTTGGTCTCATTGGTTATTACAGGAGATTTATATCCAATTTTACTAATATCAGAAGCTGTTATAACGTGGTTTGTGTTTTCTAAGTTAAATAAGTCTTTTATGTATATATCTTCTTTGGTTAACAGCCCGCCAGATTAATATACATCTATTTTAACCAAAAAGTACTAATATGCTTTATTAAAAATATGTGCATTTATTCTACTTCAAACAATAAATACTTAACAGATGATATTTCTTAATGACGCTACAGAGAGTGAGAGATCTTTTTTTTATTTTTATTACATTTTAACATCGACACTTTACATAGAACATACATTGCAAAGCAGTCATTATCACAAAACAGTAACAAACCCATCACCCTACGAGAGTTCTCAAATACTGACCATTCCCTTGTTGCGTACTTGTTTGGTTATGATTTTACATATCCCGTAGTTTAGTGTCCCAACTCACCCAGATACTAGAATTATTATTCAAAACTTTTGCAATAGTCCTTCTCCATTTTGAGTTGGTAATCCAATTGTGAGGTTATTTGTTTAATGGTAAAGGCATTGTCCCCCTTCCAATTTCTTGCTATTACAATCCTACAAGCCATTAGGCAGTGTATAGTCAAAAAATTGTCTATTTTCTTTAATTTTGGCCAATTACAGTGCAATAGCATTACTTCGGGTTTTAAAAATATTTTTACATTGCACAAATTTTGTATGATATATTGGGCCCATTGCCACATCACACACACTTTTTTACATGACCACCACATATGCAGACAGTGTGAGTGATCTTTTTAAGTAAGTTGTCTTTGTATCAGCAAGTCAGGGACACACCAGGAGAGGAGAGCGGAGCATAGGAGAAAGAGAACCTGGTCCTTTGTCATAACTTTTAATTTAGACTCTGACCATATAAGGAAACTCCCCATATAAGGACCCTACCCCCAATCTCTCTATATAGCACATTCCTCATGGTACAGAATAGCAAATACCATCTGTTCTTTTTAACCCATTAAACATCCATCCATATGTATTTGAATAGGAACATATAGAATATGTAATATTCTACAGAAGCCCATTAACTGACCTTAATAAAGCTAATGCCCCTGTAGTGGTAAAATGGTCCCCAGAGACTAAACAAGCATTCAGAAAGCTTAACAAAGCCATTTGTGCCCAACCAATGTTGAATTTATTTTACAGACAGATTCATCTAATGTAGGGCTTGGTTCTGCTCTCTCTCAGGAAATTCAGGCTTGAGGAGCACCCCATATTATATTTAAGCAAGGAGCTTAATCCCCAAGAAAGAAACTATTCTATTGTTGAGAAGGAGTGTCTTGCTATAAAGTGGGCAGTAGACACACTCAAACACTATCTCTTGGGAAGAAGATTGAGACTAGTGACAGACCATGCACCTCTTACTTGGATGAGCCAAAACAGGTAGAAAAATAGTAGAGTGACCTGCTGGTTCCTTAGCTTGGATCCCTATACTTTTTACATAGAGCTTTGGGCTGGGTGTAAACAGGGAAATGCAGATGTTCTTTCATGGATGCACTCGCTAATGTCCATGGTCGCTCAACCCACTAGGTCTGAGCTGGTGTTCAGGAGATGTGACTGAAAGCAAGGAATTATGCTGGATGGAGTCTATATATCTCCCTATATTATGCAAGCTTCCTACTTTGTGTAATTAGCCCCAGGGAAATGTAATGTATCAAAATTAATATTGCACTTTATTTAGGTGTATGTTTGGCACCTGGAGTTGAGAACTTGGAGAGTAGGGTGGGCCAGTGTTCCACTCCACATTTTAGAGGTTGCTTTGAAACTGCAGGTGAGGAGTCCAGTTCCAGGGTTTCAACACTCTGATTTACCTCACCTGAAAAAGATTGTTAATTGCAGGTGCTATTAAGTACTCCCCTGTCAAAGGAGGAGTACAGAGTGTGTTTGTTCTTGTGAGTTGAAAGACAAAATCTGAGAGAACCTAAAACAGTAAGGTGGATATTTATGCTTATTTATGTTGGTAAAGGGACAAGCCATTCAACCCAGTTAGTTTCTTATTTGTTAAGTTATACCTAACTGCACATTGTAAAATTTTCGAACCACAATAAAAGAGCAAGTAATTTTACCTCATTCAGCATGTGTAGTGTCTCTATAGGCTGAAAAGACTGTGTGTAACACCCTAATCCCAGGACAAGATACCAGAGGAAATTAGTACTTTTGTCACTATATATATATATATATGTATATATATATATAGTTACATAGTTAGTTACATAGTTACATAGCTGAAAAGAGACTTGCGTCCATCAAGTTCAGCCTTCCTCACATTTGTTTTTTGCTGTTGATCCAAAAGAAGGCAAAAACACCCAGTTTGAAGCACAATTTTGCAACAAGCTAGGAAAAAAATTCCTTCTTGACCCCAGAATGTCAGTCAGATTTATCCTTGGATCAAGCAGTTATTACCCTACATTGAAAGATTATATCCTTGAATATTCTGTTCTTGCAAGTATGCATCTAGTAGCCGTTTGAACATCTGTATGGATAAAACCACTTCCTCAGGCAGAGAATTCCACATCCTGATTGTTCTTACAGTAAAAAAACCTTTCCATTGCCTTTTATTATTTATTTTTTAAACTGATAGCCAGATTGTCAACATACTTTTTTGTTTTTCATGGCTGAGCTATATGTAGTGAATATGTGTGTTTATTTTTTTCAGTCATTTACCTTTTGATATCTTGTACATTATTTCTTCTTTTGGTATAACTGAATAAAAATCATCTTACTGACATTTTATGTATATATTCTCCTTTGTCTAGTAAACATTTTTTTTTAACTAATCCAATTATTTGAAATATTGTGAAATCCTAACCTTTATATTAAACTTTTTTCTTTTTCAGTAATTCTGGTTCTGTCCTCAATCGGGTGTTCCAAGCAGCAATATCTTACACTCACACTTGGATGTGGGATATATGGGATCAAGATTGTTTTGCACTCAGTTTGTTTACACAATCAGCTTGATCACCAAAGACACTATGTACACATCACACTATTGATGACTTACAGTCTTGGATAGATTTCCTGAGCTTTTGCTCATGCATGGCATTTGCAATTGGTGACCCAGGTAGGATTGACATATTGATCCTTTCGTTTTCTATGTAAATTAAAGAACACTTTGAGAGTAAATGCATTACTCTATAACTAAATATAACTATATATATATATATGTCTTTATAAAGTTTATAGTTTATTTCATGCAATTGGAACACAGCGATATAAATGTATTTATTTTTACATTTTTAAAGCATTACTTGCTATGGGCAGCTATAGCAGCAGCTGTAATTCTCAGCTTATGCTTGCTTCCATATTTGCACGCTATATAGTTGCCTCACTATGCAGGCTGAAAAAGCAGGTAAATTATAGTTTTATTCATATTGACCTGTTTCTTCTTTCTTATGCTTTCCACACTCGATGCAGGGGAGACACTATCTAACCAATCAGTGTCATATACCTAGTAATGATGAAAAGTGCCTTCACCATTCCTGACAGATTTGCACATGGGAAGTTGGAAGATCTCTTCACCTTAACATCTTAAGAAGGAGATAAGAGAGGGAATCGGATCAGTGCAATGGCAGGTTTCTTTCTCCCCCTGCTATTTTATGATGTCATCAGTGGACTGGTCTGAAACTGAGATGGGTAAGTAAGAGGGAGTGGGGCTGGAGAAACTCCCCTAGCTGAGAGTCGTGCCAAACAATGCAATTGCAATTTGAGAAAGTTTATAAACATTTACTATATACTCTTCAAAAATGCACTTGCTTTATTTTGATTTCTATGTTTATTTAAAAGTGTTTGCTTTCTGGTTTCAAAAAATAATTGTCAAGTGATGCATGTACCTTTTAATTACATAGAAAAACAATAAATTAACATTTTATCTCAGGCTATCTGCAATCTGAAACTCAAACTTTTCTATCTAGTATTTTATGTGTTTATTTTAACTTTTAAAGAAAAGAACGTTTGACGTAGAACAACATCCAAAATGGTGAATCGAACAATAGTTCAAAATACAAAGTGCATAACAGTAAATGATATGTAATGCCAATCAGGAGACTACCATAATGATAGCAAATTTAAGATCAAGATATACCCTGCACCTTGTACCTGAACAACTAGTCTTTTTATATATCTTTATTTTATTTCTGTATTTACATTTTCCATATGATTATGTTGTTAGCGTTCTAGTTCTATTTGGATTACAAATCAACGGTATCTAAATTTCCGTTTTTTTTCTTTAACGAGTAAACATTATTTCTCTATTCACTGAACAACAAACGAACAGTTTTGTACAATGTTTTAGCAATATGTAATACACTGCTTACGTTAGTCATATACAACTGCCAAGTCTTTTTATTGACATGGGTCTTTTATAATATCTTAACTTCAGTATGCAAATGTCTTCTTGATAACTAAGTAGTAGCTTAATAATATAATTTTAAATGGGCACTCCTTGTCAATCAGGTAACATTCAGTGCTTGATATTTTTAGTTTAGTGCTTGATAAAGTTTTTTTTTTTTTAATTCCAGTTCTTTGTTAGACGTTGATCTGTATATATGTCTTTAGTATACTAGTATTTTATAATTACAACATTATTCTGGAGTTCTAAGATATTAGTATAAGCAGATTTTATTTACATTTAAAATAAATTAATTTGCAAGTAAAGGGCTATTCCCAACATAGAGTAAATGTTTTATTTGATGTTTTTCAAAGATTTCATTTTACTTAATAACAAATGTCAACGCACATTTGTAGAACCAGACATATATTTGTTTATTAGTCTATTTGCTTGTTTTGATGTGACCATGGATCTGACAGAAGAAAACTAATTAAATGTGAAATATATTTGTTCTGCTAACTACACAATTTCAAATGGATCTATAAATTGTTGTAGATGTTTCATTGACTGAATTGCACTCTCAACATTTGAGAAAGCAGTACATTGGGTATTTCGAGGTCATTTAGTTATTCTTTTGAAAAAATGCTGATAAGTGTCAGGATTAGCTATACCCAACTTGAATAATTAAGTAAAACAAGGAATAAACACAAAAATCCTTAAAAATGTATTACCAGGCCTTAGAAGGGCCAGAGGAAACACAACAAAATATAGTCAGAAATACAGAAAGAGACAACATTGAGAAGACACGCCAAAAGGTCAAGGATACCATAAACAGGGATAGTCAAGAAGGCCAAGGTCAACATGACAAAAATGATGCAATAAGAATGCACTCTCTGATAACCAGCTAGTGGAAACCATAACAGAGGACTAATAGCAGGCAGTTTGGGGTTTAAATAACCCTAAAACGATCATGATTGGTCAGGATGGATCCTTTGACACTAGAATGTGCGTGTGCATCGATGATGCAATGACGCATCCACGTTCACGCCCTACACCTCCAACTATAAATTTGACATTAAATATTGGGGGGGGGGGACTAGGTAAAAGCAGATTTAAGTTGCTTGACGCTTTCAAAAATAATTAACAAAATAAAAATGTTAAAGGTCTCCAGAGAATAGTAGGTGCTCCTGCTATTTCATCCCACATGTTATACATAGTGGCATACTTTATATACAATAAACAGTGGATGCCATAGAGTATTCCCTGACTCCCTGTGTGTATCTAGGCAACATTTTCTGACTCATTGTGCTGTGCATAAATTTCAGATTTGACATTTCCTGCTTTAGTTATATTTGCCTGAATATAGTTTAATGTGGATTGAACATGTATTAATGAATATTACTAAAACTAAAATAATAAAGAATAACATAACACAAATGTAATATAAATACACAAAATAGAATCTTATTGATGCAACATATAAGCATAAAGTATTAGAGTCTTGTAAATCTACAGCTTGCATGCTGAGGGATAGTATATCATGATAATAATAAACTAATATGTAAGGCAATAAAATACATGGTATACTTTTGTAATTTGTTAGATTATATCTATAAAGTTTATTTTATCTGTTTCACTTTAATATTATTATAAATAAATAATTTAGCTAGAAATATTTATTTTTTTTGTAAATAACCATAATATTATACATTTTCTAAATATATTTGCATGTGGAGTATGGTTCTTTTCTAATTAATACTTTTTATATGTAAGACCTTTTTTAAATTGTAATTAGATTTTTATAATATATTCAAAATTACTAAAATAAAAATTAGCATATAAATATTTGTACTACAACTTGAAACACAAGTAGTATAGTTATTTAAACATATCTCGAGACTCATCATGTAACAAGAGAGGGAGAATACTCTCTTTCAGAGAAAGCGGTCATCACTATCATTCTCTCTTATTAGAAGAAATATTAACCAATGTATGACCAGTGAACAAGCTCCCCTTTTCTAATAACTCTCTATGTAGAGAATTAGCAAGGAAGGCATACCCGGTGTCCTCTATTCCAATCTCCACCCAAAAGTCTTCCTTGGGCATTCTCCAAACATGAAGCAGTAGAAAAGGGAAGGACATTCACTAGTCATATGTTGGTTAATATTTGGTGTAATAGGAAGAATGCCCAGTGCATCTTTGAGTAAATATTTAGCCATCTTACGGGTGATGGGTGGCAAACAATGCAAGTATTTAGGATATGGGGTCAATAAGTTGCTTGGCAATGTATAAACAGATTAGAAAATGCCCCAAACCTGAGTCAAAATAGATATAAGGTAAGAGAATTTGATTGAATTCTTACCAAATAAAACTAAAGAGGATCTGGTTATGCCAAGACTCTTGTCTGAAAGTTTTAATGCTCACTTGCCTAGGGTTTCCCACCTCACCCCAAGAGTTTTCCAACTCACCCCAAACTCTCAATCTCAATCTAACAAGTAGAGGATTTTCTTTCTTTTAAATTATATCTTTAGTCTATAAAAATTGCAAAAAGCCTAATGCACCTGATCTAAAAAATAAAATAAAAAATAAAATCAGAATCCCCCCTCGGAGTACAAAACAAAAAATATATTCTGACAGGCTTCAGTATGCCATGACTGTTTATTTGCAAAGGCAACAATTCGCAGTCACGTTTTATTCCAAAAAAGATGTACCCAACTCAGTACTGTAATTACACATACAATAGGCATATAAAATATTTATCAGAGGACAGACAGTAGAGTACAGTAGATAGTGTACTTTATAGGGGGACTGTGAATCAGAGGGATTAGTAGGGGACCCAGGGGCTTGTGGATCCCTATATATTAAAATATATATTCCTTGAAGGAGAGCGCTTAGAGGACTTGTATAAATTATAAATACACTGTTATTAAGAAAAGATCTACATTTCAGTCCTTATCTCAGACTTGTATACATTATATGTATCCTTGATACACGTGTGAGGTATGGACTGAAAGGCCAAAGATTTAATGAGATATCAAGTGCAAAGCCCAACTCTTGTTTTTGATAGGTTACCTTTTTTTCTGATTGATCTGTGCTGTACATATGCACAATATGAAGCCTCCTGTCATGTGGTAAAATTGTAGTGCCCCTGTAAGAAATTATGACCCTCTTACAAGGTTATTCTTTTAAGAAATGTGTGACAAATAACACACAAATACAAGTGTATATAAAATGTTTTGTTAATATTGATTTAGGATACTGTTACAGATTTTAAGGGACTATACACACAGTACACATTGTGAATACATCCAGTCCAAAACCAAAAGATGCATAGAAAAGGGCATTTCTTAAACATTTAAATGAAGATGTCCCTTCATCTTGGGTAAGCTGGGACAGTTTCTCAGTTCAACATGACACATCTGCTTGCTGGGCTGTCCTCCCCAAAAGAGAAAAAAAAGAGACTGACCTCCTTGGCTGTTCTTTTTAAAGACTGATTCTTGCAATCCATTTCACCTCCCAAAAAGTGGTTAATCCAGCCCCCTTTTCCCAGATAGTTCTGTCTTTAAATAAGTCTCTATGATCTCTTCCCCCCAGCTATACTATAACATTCTGTAATAAGTGACCAGCAGGGCCGGACTGGGAGAAAAATTCGGCCTGGGCATTTTTTTAACACATCGGCCCACTAAAAAGGGGGCGGGGCAGAGGAGGTGTGTTTTGTCATCACCAATGACAAACACGCCTCCTCTCAAAGTGAGCATGTTGGTTCAACGCTCTTCAGGGCAGACCATGCGCAGAGCTCTGCTGAAGAGCTCTAGCATGAGAAAAAAAGTCCTGTATTTGTTCTGCACAGTGCAAGCAAATTTAATAACATGCTTGCACTGTGTTTCCTTGCAACTTGTCTCTGGTGTCTCTATAAATGGATACCAGGAGACAAAAGGAAAGAGTATTGTGCATGTGTTTGGAGCCTGCTTGTGGTATTGCGTGTGTGTAGAGTGAGCTGGTCGTGGTGTGGTATTGTGTAATAAGGTCGGTTTTAGTCGTGTTGTGTTTGTGGTGTTATGTGATGCATATGTGGCTATGGGCTGTAGATAATGTGTGTATTGGGGATGTAGCAAGTGTGTGCATACAGGCTATAGTGTGTGTGTGTTAAGGGGTGTAGTATGTGTTTGCTTACAAGGAATCTAGTGTGTGTATAGGGGATCCAGAGTGTGTATGTTAAAGGACCACTATAGTGCCAGGAAAACATACTCGTTTTCCTGGCACTATAGTGCCCTGAGGGTGCCCCCACCCTCAGGGACCCCCTCCCACCGGGCTCTGGAAAGGGGATAAAACTTACCTTTTTCCAGCGTCGGGCGGGGAGCTCTCCTCCAGCCGGTCGCATCCAGCCGGTCGCATAGGAAAGCATTTATAATGCTTTCCTATGGACTCTTGCGTGCTCTCACTGTGATTTTCACAGTGAAAAGCACGCAAGCACCTCTAGTGGCTGTCAGTGAGACAGCCGCTAGAGGCTTTGGGGGAAGGCTTAACCCATTGATAAACATAGCAGTTTCCCTGAAACTGCTATGTTTATAAAACAATGGGTTAACCCTAGAAGGACCTGGCACCCAGACCACTTCATTAAGCTGAAATGGTCTGGGTGCCTAGAGTGGTCCTTTAAGAGTGTAGTGTGTGTGTGTATATATATATATATATATATATTTGTAAGTATTGTGTGTATGTGAGGGGTGCAGTATGTGTGTGTGTGTGTGAGGGGTGCGGTGTGTGTGAGGGGTGCGGTGTGTGTGAAAGTGCCGTGTGTGAGTGATGGGTGTGAGAGTGCTGTGCGTGAGAGTGCTGTGCGTGAGAGTGCTGTGAGAGAGTGCTGTGAGTGTGAGAGTGATGGGTTTGAGAGTGCTGTGTGTGATGGGTGTGAGAGTGCTGTGTGTGATGGGTGTGAGAGTGCTGTGAGAGAGTGCTGTGTGTGAGAGAGTGCTGTGTGTGAGAGAGTGCTGTGTGTGTGAGAGTGCTGTGAGAGAGTGCTGTGAGTGTGATGGGTGTGAGAGTGCTGTGTGTGATGGGTGTGAGAGTGCTGTGAGAGAGTGCTGAGTGTGATGGGTGTGAGAGTGTTGTGTGTGATGGGTGTGAGAGTGCTGTGAGAGAGTGCTGTGAGTGTGATGGGTGTGAGAGTGCTGTGTGTGATGGGTGTGAGAGTGCTGTATAAATGTTATTGTGTGTGTGTAGGGGGGGGTAAATAAAAAAAATAAAAAAACAAAAAACAGTCATTATGTCCCCCCCCTCCCTTCTTACCTTTAGCCTGGGAGGGGGGGGGACCGGCACACTGTGACTGGAGGCAGGGAGGCAGTGTTCCCTGGTGGTCCTCGTGGGTGAGTGAACTCTAGCCCGCATAGCCTGTGAGGCTAGAGTTCACTCTCGCGAGATCCGGTCGTTGCCATGGCAACGCGCCGGATCTCGCGAGAGGAACACGGCGGAGCTGCAAGTTAGAGCTCCGCCGGGTCCTCTCTCCTGGCGGCTGCCTGTCTCCCTCCCTCCCTCCCCGCCGGCGGCCGCATGTGGGCCGGTGAGGGAGATCTTTGATCTCCCCACCGGCCCTCCATGGAAGACAGCGGGGCCGGCGCTAGGAGAGTGCCGGCCCTGCATAGACCGGCAGGGGAGATCCTGGGACCTCCCCTGTCGGCCTCGGCCCATGGCCACCGCGGCCCACCGGGCATTTGCCCGGTGTGCCCGATGGCCAGTCCGGGCCTGGTGACCAGTAAGGGTTGGTTTCTGGGTATGTTGCACAGGATGGCTTGGGAAAACACATACTTGCTTTGTTACAACTAGATGTTAAATACTCTGATGTTCTGATCTCCTGATAACATGCATGGAAAACTGGTTGGCAGGAGAACTGCTGGAGGGATGCAAGCTATTGTTTCTTTAGCTGTGTGTTGTAAAATGCAACTGAAAGCTGTGATCATTATCACACTGTTATCAAGTAGATGACCCCAATTTGTGAAACCAGTCACATACACAAGTTATAAACAATATTGTAATTTTGAATATCAATTTCCTACACCCCTACTGGGCCCCAGTGCTTTGCCATATGCTAAAGAACTACAGATCACTTTATAATGGCAGCCTTTCTAATTCATTCATAGATAGTGGTGTTTAACATAATATGGAAAAATGGTGTAACCAAATCCCTATATTTTCAATTTTAGAAACATATGTGTTTCTCTGTTAGATTTGGAGCATGTATACTGCATATTTTCAATAATATCTATTATGTATTTTAAATAAAATTAGTGCTTGCCATTTTTTTCCATCATCCTGGAGGCATATAATTCAATTCAAAAGAGTGTATTGATGCCTCTTTTATTACATTTGGTATTATTATTATTTCTGCAACAATATACTGTTCTTTTGATTTCTGGAAAACGTTAGCAATGGCAGGAGTATTCACAAACACACAAAAAAATACAACATAAAATATATCATAGACGCTCCTAATAGAAAACAAAAGACAGTTGGAATAACTGACTTCCCTGGAGCCAGATTTTGTTTTCATTATTTTTATCAGTTTTTCTTAGCTTCAAACACTAACTCGATGGATAATGCTCAATTTTAACAAAGTTGTAAGTATGACAGTGTGAAAGTTCTTTGTGATATGTTGGAACATAGCAGATAGACCCTCAGGTTGCTACAAATAGCATTACTGATTAACACAATTCCATTGTCTCCTTGTGAGTCTCTGTTACAAGCATAACTTGGAATAGTTAAGAAGGATAGGATGAAAATCCTATTTTAATTTGCCGAAGATGCAAGGAAGGTGAGATTACATTTATTATTCTCATTCACAAATGATTTATTCCTTTAATTATATAAGCATTGTATAACAATGTTAACATCATAACAAATTCTATTCTGTGTTAAATAAAGGGATGTTTTACACATGCAGTTTCTTTATAAATGTGTTTTAACTATTTTACACTAATATATTTCAACTCATTAACATAGATTTTCATATTTTAATTTGATTATTAAATTAAGTTAAAAAAAAAAGTAATGCTCTTTAACTATTCTTGATTATTAAAAGAACAGTTATAACAACATTGGTAATGGACCAATGGATGTTTATATAAACCTTTAATGTTATAAACAACTCATCAAATATGGTGAGTTGTCATTGTAGTAACAAATAGTTACCATTTACCAGTTAATAAGAACAGATGTCCTTAAACATAAATCCAGAGATGAAGTGAGGCAGATAGACAATTTTCAACCACTAAGATGTATTTCCATAGATGGATTTAATATGTTAATTAATAGATAATGCTTGAGGATATTCAACCACTTTTAATGGAGATCATAAGTTTGAAGAGCAGTTTTTGTTTGCTCTTCAATTACTGATTACTATATTGTTAATATATAATAGCTACTGATCTGATTCTAGATATGTTACATATACTGGAAATGTTTTTTTTTTTCATGAATACATGGATTTTTTATTATTCGTTTTCATTTTGGTACTGGATGTGTTGTATTCACATTGAGAGAGGATTAGAAGCCTAACCAGTATCTCTTTTTTCTGAGTCTTCCCTGTACAACTGAACTACAACACGTGACCTTTTTTTTTTCCTGTTCGGGGTTACATGAGATTTAAAGTGAACCAACACATGAACTATTTAAGGTATAACAGTGCAGTTAAACAATTAACATTAGAAATGTCACAAACAAAATGACACATCACACTGGAGACGTAATATTTGGCCATCCCTGGAGCTACTATATCTTTTAAATCATTCACTGCAGGCAACACCTATCATTTTGTTGTAAATTGCAGACAATGGGCATACAGAACATAATAAAACCTTGAGAAATGAATTGCCATACAGAGTATAAAGGAAATCTTTTTATTATGCTTCATAATTTACATACTCTATGAAAGCCAAACTTGACTTCCAAAGCAGGGTACCGGTAGATAACAAAGGCTTTTAACCTCTTAGTGACCGCGGACGTATGAGGTACGTCTGCCAAAAAACGGTCCTTAAGGACCGCAGACATACCTCATAGGTCCGTGGCTAATTTGAGCACCGGAATCGATCGTGCCTCGAGAGGTCGAGGCTCTCAGTTAAAGTAAAAAAATGAATAATAATAATAAATATTTTTTTACAAAATCAATAGGTGTCCAGAGTGCTGCCAGCAGAGGGACTGCCTAAACTGACAGGCAGTCCCCCTGCTGGTGGAAAAAGTAAAAAAAAAAAAAAGTAAAAAACAAAACAAAAATAAAGTTAATACATTTAAAATATATATAGGAGCTTCGGTGACCCTGGAAATAAAAGTGTGTGTGTGTGAGTGTAGACTTCGCTGAACACAAATATGAGTATTTAAAACAGTAAAATTTATGATGAAATCACCAGTAAAAGTGCAGTTTTTGTGAAAAAAAATAAAAACACTAAATGTGGCCAGCGTTTGTGACTAAGTGGCTACTATAAAAGACTGGACATACCCCATTTTGAATACCCTGGGTCATCTACATTTGAAAGTGGTATGCCATGATGGGGTTATTTCACATTCCTGGGCTACCATATGGTCTCAAAAGGCAACACAGACCCAGCAAACCAATCTGACAAACTGAATTGGGCAAGCCCTATATTGACTCTCTTACTTTCCAAAACACCTTAAAACCTGTACATGGGGGGTGGGGGGGTACTGTTTTACTCAGGAGAATTTGCTGAACAAAAATATGAGTGTTAAAAACTGTAAAACTTATCACGACGTTGAAATCACCAGTACAAGTAAAATACAAATAAAAAAGCTACGTTTGGACAGAGTTTGTGACTAAGTGGCTACTACAAAAGATTGGACATACCCCATTTTGAATACCCTGGGTTGTATACTTTTCAAATGGTATGTCATGGTGGGGTTCGTTTTCATTTTGGGCTGCCATACCATCTCCAAGGCAACATAGCCAATCTGGCAAATAGCAATTTACAAAAACAGAAATTGGCAAATCTTATATCTGACCCTGTAACTTTCTAAATCACCATAAAACCTGTACCTAAGGGGTACTGTTGTACCCGTGAGACATTACGCTACACAAATATGAGTGTTTTAGAGCAGTGAAATGTATTATAATGATCATATCATCAGGGGAAATGGCAGTTTACATGTGAAAAATGCAAAAGAAAACTAATATAAATGCCAACTTTGGCCAGGGTTTCTGACTAAATGGCTACTAAAAAAGACTGGACATACCCTGTTTTGAATACCCTGTGTTGTCTACTTTTACAAATGGTATGCCATGATGGGGTTAATTTTCATTCCTGGGCTGCTATACGGTCTCAAAGGCAACATAGGCCAGAAAACCAATCTGGCAAATTTCAATGTGCACACATGGAAAAGGTGAAAGCCCTACATTTGTCCTCTGTAAGTTAGCAAAAAAACATAAAACCTGCACATTGGGGGCACTGTTGTACACAGTTTAATACCGTAGGTTGTCTTGTTTTAAATATATACATATGCAGTATATTACAGGGATTCCTGTTAAATATCAGCGTTTTTATCAAATACAATGTAACTTGCGTTAATTTTGAAACAAAAAAATGGGTTGGAAATAGCAAAGTGATATTGCACGTATTGCCCTATAACTTTCCAAAGAAAGCTAAGAACATGTTAACATTGGGTATTTCTAAACTTTGGACAAAATTTAGAAACTATTTAGCATGGGTGTTTTTTGGCGGTTTTAGATGCGTAACAGATTTTGGGGGTCAATTTTAAAAAAAAGGGTGTTTTTTTTTAAATTTTATTTCATCATATTTTATACTTTTTTATAGTAAATTATATGATATGGTGAAAATAATGGTATCTTTAGAAAGACCATTTAATGGCGAGAAAAACAGTATATAATATGTGGTACAGTAAATGAGTAAGAGGAAAATTACAGCTAAACACAAACACCACAGAAATGTAAAAACAGCCCTGGTCCCAAACGGCAGAAAATTGTAAAGTGGTCTGGTCACTAAGGGGTTAAAGAACAATAGAAAAGGATAGTAATACTAATTTTGAACAGTGAGAATATCTGTAATTCTGTGCCTATACAGAAAAGCACAGATACAGACAGTGATTAAAAACACGAGCAGAAGATTAATGTGTTGCATGCCCTTTGGCACTTTATTTCAGGTTGTGTTTTACTGCAAGTACTTGGAAAGAAATTATATGGCATCACGAAGATGTAATTTGCTAACACAATAATTATGAACTTAGTGTAAAGAAACACACAATCTATCACTATAGGTGTAATACATTTTAAGGTTTAGGTTATCATCTAGTTTATTTATGTACTAGCACATACCCAAAATAAATTCCCTACAATCCATAATTTTGCATAGAAATATATGGTGATTTGAGTTATTGGTGTGCGTTACAATATGCATTGCGCAAGGCTTGGTTTTGAAAGTACTTGCTCCGAGTGTCAAATGTGATATTTTTATCTTTTATATTAACCAATAAATCACTCTGTAGACATTTGTAATATAAAATGCTATTTGCAATATAAGGGTGTAATGGAAAATGAAAACACTATTGAACATAACTAGAGCTCTTCTGAAACACATATATCTTGATGTTGTTTTTATTTCCATGCAAAATACAAAAAAAACATGCAGTCATGCCAGTTGACAGCTGCCCACAAAGCTAAAATGCACATGTATGATTTGAATAAGAAGAACACCTAGACAGAAAGTCTTTTCTTTTTTCATAAAGTCAAGTAGGAAGTTAAAAGGAACAATTCTACTTTTTGGAAACATTGTCAGGGTTTAACTAAAGAGAGAATTGTTGGACATTTCAAGTGACTCCAAAGTAAATTGGAAAAATAAGGACAAAACACTGAACTAGAAAAAACATCCTCGTTAGATATAGTTACACTTTGGCTATGTTGGCCTTCAAAATCACTTTGAATTCACAGCAATTCTCAATGACACTCAAGAATATTCACTAAAATGAGAATTGTTAGGAATACAAAGAGAGTTCAAAGGGAATTTTACATTGAAGGTCAAAATAGCTGACTTCTGAAAGTCAGCTATGTTTCCAGTTTGGCTGTTTTGTTCTTAAATTTGAAATTCACTTTAAATTTCCTTTGAATTCTCAACACATTTCACTTTAGTAAATAACCCTTCTGTTAGTTAATGTTTGCCAAGTTATCAGCTCCAAAAATGGATTTTACTAACTGTGGAATTTCTTACTGAGATCTCAGAATGCAGGTCATGCAAAGTATGCAGGTTTTATCTTACGTTTTATTTTAGGTTTTGTTTAGCTTATTAACAAATAAGCTAGAACTGATGTGGTTTTCTAACAAATTACTTGGCCATCTTCATCCTGTACATGATTTATTCTGGACAAAAACTCTAACTAGCCATCAATTTAGTGGACAATTCATTCCTGAATTTTGTACATATGAGGGTAAGACTTGTCAATGTTTCGTTAACGTTAAAGGATTCGAGATAACAAGGTAGACAAACGTTAGCCACTAGTTCCAAAGAGTATTTAGTTTTGTGTGTATGAGTGATGGTTGTCTTATTGAAAGCTTGTATCTCTTGTTTTAAAAAAAAAAAAGCAATCATTTCTGACCTAGTATTTATATGTGGTGTTTTCCAGTAACATGGTAATATTGAGGTAGCTGAGATCAATATATGATAAATAATTATCTTTTCTACCTTATCTAGAAAAGTGGGAAGGAGTTTAATCCCTTAAGGATGGCTGGCATTCTATGCCGTCCTTAAGGAACTGGCTCTAAATGTCAGAGGACGGCATAGAAAGCCCAAACCGTCTTTTCTACTTACCTGGTCGCCGGCGATCCCACGCCGGCGATCGCGGTATGGGGACTCACCTGGGAGTGATCGCGAGGTCCTTGGCACAGCCGTCCATGTGAATGCCAGCAGGGGGGAGTGTCTGTAATGATAGGTACTCCCCCTGCTGTCTGAAAAAAAATTATTAAAATTTAAAACAGTTTAAAATTACATTATATATACTTAGATCATATATATATTTATTATACACTGCTCAAAAAAATAAAGGGAACACTTAAACAACACAATGTAACTCTGAGTCAATCACACTTCTGTGAAATCAAACTGTCCACTTAGAAAGCAACACTGAGTGACAATCAATTTCACATGCTGTTGTGCAAATGGGATAGACATCAGGTGGAAATTATAGGCAATTAGCAAGACACTTCCAATAAAGGAGTGGTTCTGCAGGTGTTGACCACAGACCACTTCTCAGTTCCTATGCTTCCTGACTGATGTTTTGGTCACTTTTGACTGCTTATTTGTTAATAAGCTAAACAAAACCTAAAATAAAACGTAAGATAAAACCTGCATACTTTGCATGACCTGCATTCTGAGATCTCAGTAAGAAATTCCACAGTTAGTAAAATCCATTTTTGGAGCTGATAACTTGGCAAACATTAACTAACAGAAGGGTTATTTACTAAAGTGAAATGTGTTGAGAATTCAAAGGAAATTTAAAGTGAATTTCAAATTTAAGAACAAAACAGCCAAACTGGAAACATAGCTGACTTTCAGAAGTCAGCTATTTTGACCTTCAATGTAAAATTCCCTTTGAACTCTCTTTGTATTCCTAACAATTCTCATTTTAGTGAATATTCTTGAGTGTCATTGAGAATTGCTGTGAATTCAAAGTGATGCTGGCGGTGCTTTCACTCTAGTGGTAGCATGAGACGGAGTCTACAACCCACACAAGTGGCTCAGGTAGTGCAGCTCATCCAGGATGGCACATCAATGCGAGCTGTGGCAAGAAGGTTTGCTGTGTCTGTCAGCGTAGTGTCCAGAGCATGGAGGTGCTACCAGGAGACAGGCCAGTACATAAGGAGATGTGGAGGAGGCCGTAGGAAGGCAACAACCCAGCAGCAGGGCTGCTACCTCCGCTTTTGTGCAAGGAGGAACAGGAGGAGCACTGCCAGAGCCCTGCAAAATTACCTCCAGCAGGCCACAAATGTGCATGTGTCTGCTCAAACGGTCAGAAACAGACTCCATGAGGGTGGTATGAGGGCCCGATGTCCACAGGAAGACACCTGTAAACATCCATTTTGAAGCTGCATTCTTAGTGAGCTGTCCAGGAGGTGGCAGGGTCTGGGAGGGAGGGTCTGCTGCTGATTGGCTGGAATGTGTCTGCTGACTGTGAGGTACAGGGTCAAAGATTACTCAATGATGAGTCCGTGGCGAACCGTTCGTGGCGAACCGTTCGTGGCGAACCGTTCTCGAACCGTTCGGCGAACCATTCGGGACATCACTATATGACTCTACTCCGTTTTTAAAATGATTTTTCATGGAAAGATACATATTTTTTAGTCACTTGTGATGTACAGTCTCTGTACACTATTATTCCCTATGTGGACGGTTGTTTAGCAGTGGAAGGGATTCTAAAAGCCAAAAACAAGATTAAAGACAATCAGATACGTTTTATTATTGATGGTATCAATATAATTTTAAATAATAATTATTTCTGGTGTTTAGATTCTTTTTATTTACAGAAGCAGGGGAATGCTATGGGGACCAGGTTTTCCCCCAGTTATGCCAACCTATTTATGGCAGCATGGGAATCCTCTGCCATATTGGGAGGGCATGACTGGAAGGCAAACCTGGTTACATATTTCAGATACATCGACGACCTGTTTTTTATTTGGGAGGGCTCTGAAAGTTCTCTTAACCATTTTTTACAATTTTTAAATTCCAATGACAAAGGTATTATCCTAACTTGGGAATACAGTCGATCTTTTATTCATTTTTTAGATTTGGAAATTTGTATCCAAAATAATCAATTGCAAACAAGGACTTTTTTTAGGAAAGTTTGTACTAATAATGCTATCAATATGTCTAGCTGTCACCATAAACCCTGGCTTAATGGGATACCAAAAAAAAACAGTCAGTTCCTCCGTCTTCAGAGGAATTGTTCCCTTATTCAGGATTACAATGACCAATCGAATACTTTATTAAATAAATTTGCCCCCAAAAATTATCCCATCAACGACCTTAATAGAACAAGAAATATTGTAAAAGAGAAAAATAGACCAGATCTTTTAGAATATAAAGATAAGACAACCACTGAGGGTGTCCCATCATTGCCAATCATTTTTGATTTTAACAACAAAAGTCATGTTGTAAAAAAAAATCATAAATAAATATTGGCATATATTAAAACAGGATGATATTCTAGCTGGGATTATTCCCGATAAACTTCATGTTATATTAAGAGGAGCACCTAGCTTCAAATCTATCCTCACAAATAACTTTACTAATGCAAAAAGTACTGCTTCCCACTCAAGTTTCCCTTCTCCGTTTATTAAACCTAAAAGTTTTTTTAAATGCAAAAAGTGCATAGCCTGCAAACGTACCGATGCGACCATCAAATCAAAGACCATTTCTTTTATGTCATCCATCACACAAAAGACTTATTAAATAAATAAATTCATCCATTGTAACACAAAAAATGTGATCTACTTACTGGAGTGCCCATGTGAGGTTTGTGCTTAGCTGCATGTGCGTTCCACTAGGGGATAACACATGCGGTCCACCTAACATCACGTGACACGGTCTCGTCTACTTCCGCATCACGTGATGTTATAATTTATACATTTTGTTGATATTATAAAGCTTCTTTTCTGTATATTTTATCACAAATAATGTTTTCCATTTTATTACTATACCTTAAATATTCTTAAAATGACTTTTTATACTTTACACATTTCTATTGAACTGTATCCCCTCCCATGACGCTGGTGACGTAATTTTGGTGGGAATTTCAAGTTATTTGTGCAAATTGCATGTTTCCTATATAAGTGCTACATGTTAGGTCTGCTTTTTCTTCTTTTCTTTGTTATAAGTTTCTACTTGATGAAGCCTATTGTGGCGAAACGCGTATAGAAACCTTTTTATATAATATAAGTGTTAATAAAGGAATATTTGGCTATTATACATTTGTTCGCCACATTCCTCTTTCCACTATAGTATTATATTATTTTATTATTTACAAGTTTATTTTATTTTATCCAGACCTAGCTACTATCGCCTTTTTTCCATATTGGAGTACCAAGAATCCTAAAGGTGGGGATTATACCACCCATACGCCATCCATCGAGCACTACGTCTGCTCCATATACCGTGAATATATTTTATTCTGTTTCAACATTTTATCAGCTATACAGTGAGCACTATATATTTTATCCTTTTATCCCGAGTTGGACTACTCCACCAATTTATTCTACCAAAGAACAAAAGAGGAGCACCATATATCCTTGAGTGGGGATTATTCCACTTTGTGCCATTCATACCAGAGCTGGATTTAAGCTCTGAATATTGTGAGTAGTTCTACTATTATATACACAATATTATTTACCGTTCATACTATACCATTGGAGTTTCCTCTGTCTTCTGTTTTTTCCACATATCCATTTCGAAGTTGCGGATATACATCTGGGATTTTACATACCATTTTATGTACCTCTAGGATTACCACCTGCATATTTGGACTATTTATATTCGGACTATTAGGTACTGCTGCTCGTACTCTTTACCATTTTCAATATTATTATTCCACTTGTTTTAGGCGCACCCATACACATATATATAATAATTCTACGTACATATTTATGTAATAATTTTACATAATTAGGTAATTTTATTAATTACAATTAGCAGTACCAGCCTGACAACCAGGCCAAAAGTCCAGGGAATTTAATTTGCTAGCACTATATTTAACCCTGTAATGTTCCAAGACACCATAAAACCTGTACATGGGGGGTACTGTTTTACTTGGAAGACTTTGCTGAACACAAATATTAGTGTTTCAAAACAGTAACATGTATTACAACGACGATATTGTCAGTAAAAGTGACATTTATTGCATTTTTCAAACCCAAATGGCACTTACACGGACAATATAATTGTTGTGATACGTTTTACGGTTTTGAAACACTAATATTTGTGTTCAGCAAAGTCTCCCGAGTATAACAATACCCCTCATGTACAGGTTTTATGGTGTTTTCAAAAAGTAGAGAGTCAGAATATCAGGCTTGCGTTTCAGTTTTTTCACATTGAAATTCACCAGATTGGTTACATTGCCTTTGAGACCGTACAGTAGCCCAGGAATGAGAATTACCCCCATAATGGCATACCATTTGCAAAAGTAGACAACCCAAGGTATTGCAAATGGGGTATGTCCAGTCTTTTTTAGTAGCCACTTGGTCACAAACACTGGCCAAAATTGACGTTCAAATTAGTTTTTTGCATTTTCAAATATTAACACTAATTTTAGCCAGTATTTGTGACCAAGTGGCTACTAAAAAAGACTGAACATACCCCATTTGCAATACCTTGGGTTGTCTACTTTTGCAAATGGTATGCCATCATGGGTGTAAATTTCTTTCCTGGGCTACTATAAAGTCCCAAAGGCAACGTAACCAATCCGGCAAATTTCAATTTCAAATGTAATGTGCTATATTTGACCCTGTAACTTCCCAAAACGCCATAAAACCTGTACATAGGGGATACTGTTTTACACGTGAGACTTTGCTGAATACAAATATGTGTATTTTATTGCAGTAAAAGCAAACAGTATTATGACACTGACCGTTAAAATGTCATGTAGAACTAAAAAAATCAAAAAAAATCTTATTTTCTCCCATTTTTTTCATATTAAATTATGTTTCATAGCTAAATATTTTATATTAAATGAAAGCCCTGTTTCCCCTGAATAAAATGATATATAATAAGGGTGGGTGCATTTAATATGAAAGAGGTGAATTACAGTTGGACAGACATGTAGCGCAAATGCCAGGTTTTGTTTACATTTTGTTTTGTTCACAACGTGTACATTTGGCTCCGTCCTTAAGGGGTTAAGGGGTTAAGGACGGAGCCAAATGTACAAGTTGTGATCAAACCAAAATGTAAACAAACCACAGAATTTGACTCTCTGTCTGTTCAACTATAATATACCTCTTTCATACTAAGTGCACCCACACTTATTATATATCGGTTTGCTCAGGGGAAACAGGGCTTTCATTTCATATCAAACATTCATATATAGAACTCCATTTTATATGAATAAAATCTAAAAAAGTTAAAAAACTTAAGAAATTTTTATATTTTTCAATTTCTGCATGTCAATTTAACTGATAATGTCACAATACTGTTTGGTTTTACTGCAATAAAACATACATATTTGTATTCAGAAATGTCTCATGAGTAAAACAGTACCCCCCCATGTATAGGTTTTATGGTGTTTTTGAAAGTTACATGGTCAAATATACGTCTTGTCTATTTATTTATTTATTTATTTTTTACATAGAAATTTCACAGATTGGTTTGCTGGGCTTAGGTTGCCTTTGAGACCGTATGGCAGCCAAGAAATGTAAGTTACGCCATCATGGCATACCATTTGAAAAAGTACACATCCCAGGGTATTCAAAATGGGGTATTTCCAGTCTTTTGTAGTAGCCACTTGGGCATAAACGCTAGCCAAAGTTAGTGTTCATTTTTTTTTTTTTCATTTTTCAAATAAAAACTGTATTTTTGCTGATAATATTATTGTCAGTATATAGTTTACTGCCCTGAAACACTCCTAGTTCTATTCAGTGATGTCTCACGAGCGGCACGGTATGCCCTATGCATTGGTTTTAGGCGTTTTTTGAAAGTTACAGGGTCATATATACGGCTTATCCATTTATGCTTTTTCACAATGGAATTTGTCAGATTAGTTTGCTGTGTCTAGGCTGCCTTTGAGACCGTATGGCAGCCAAGAAATGAAAACTACCCCTTAATGGCATACCATTTGAAAAAGTAGACATCCCAAGGTATTCAAAATGGGGTATGGCCAGTCTTTTGTAGTAGCCACTTGGGCACAAATGCTAGCCAAAGTTAGTGTTCCGGTTTATTTTTTGCGCTTTTCACATAAAAACTGTACTTTTACTGATAATATTAACGTCTGTATATAGTCTACTGCCCTGAAACCCTCCTAGTTCTGTTCAGTGGTGTCTCACAAGCACCACGGTACCCCCCATGTATAGGTTTTATGGGTTTTTTGAAAGTTACAGGGTCATATATACGGTTTATCCATTTATGCTTTTTCACATTCAAATTTGTCAGATTAGTCTGATGTGACAAGGCCGCCTTTGAGACCGTATGGCAGCCAAGAAATGAAAATTACCCCTTAATGGCATACCATTTGAAACAGTAGACATCCCAGGGTATTCAAAATGGGGTATGGCCAGTCTTTTGTAGTAGCCACTTGGGCACAAATGCTAGCCAAAGTTAGTGTTCCGTTTTTTTTTTTGCGTTTTTCACATAAAAACTGTACTTTTACTGATAATATTAACGTCAGTATATAGTCTACTGCCCTGAAATCCTCCTGGTTCTGTTCAGTGGTGTCTTACAAGCACCACGGTACCCCCCATGTATAGGTTTTATGGGGTTTTTGAAAGTTACAGGGTCATATATACGGCTTATCCATTTATGCTTTTTCACAATGGAATTTGTCAGATTAGTTTGCTGTGTCTAGGCTGCCTTTGAGACCGTATGGCAGCCAAGAAATGAAAACTACCCCTTAATGGCATACCATTTGGAAAAGTAGACATCCCAAGGTATTCAAAATGGGGTATGGCCAGTCTTTTGTAGTAGCCACTTGGGCACAAATGCTAGCCAAAGTTAGTGTTCCGGTTTATTTTTTGCGTTTTTCACATAAAAACTGTACTTTTACTGATAATATTAACGTCTGTATATAGTATACTGCCCTGAAACCCTCCTAGTTCTGTTCAGTGATGTCTCACAAGCGCCACGGGACGCCTCATGTATAGGTTTTATGAGGTTTTTTAAAGTTACAGGGTCTTATATACGGCTTATCAATTTATGATTTTTCACATTCAAATTTGTCAGATTAGTCTGCTGTGACAAGGCCGCCATTGAGACCGTATGGCAGCCACAAAATGAAATTTACCCCCTTCATGGCATACCATTTGAAAAAGTAGACATCCCAGGGTATTCAAAATGGGGTATGCCCAGTCTTTTGTAGTAGCCACTTGGGCACAAACCCTAGCCAAAGTTAGTGTTTGTGTTTTTTTTTGCATTTTTCACATAAAAACTGTACTTTTACTGATACTTTTATTGTCAGTATGTAGTTTACTGCCCTGAAACACTCCTAGTTCTGTTCATTGATGTCTCACGAGCGCCACAGTACCCCCCATGTATAGGTTTTATGGGGTTTTTGAAAGTTCTAGGGTCTTACATACGCCTGTCCATTTTTGGTTTTAAACATTGAAAATTGGCAAAGCGATTTTCTGGGCCTATCTTGCCTTTGAGAGAGCATGGCAGCCTGGGTAATAACATTTCCACTATTATGGCATACCATTTTCAAAAGTAGGCAACCCAGAGTATATCAAATGGTGCATTTTGAGATGTTTGGTCTAACCACATTATCAGAAATGAAGGGCCCACATAGCGGTAATAGATTAATTTGTGCATTTTTCCACACATGAAATCACTTTTCACAGGACATTTCCTATTCCTGGTATGAGTTATTGCAACAAAGCCTCACTATTTTTTTTTTAACATTGTCTCCTGAATATAACAGTACCCCCATGTACCAGATTTTCTGTTTTTTGGGGAAGTCACAGGGACAAATATATTAGATGTTCATTTCAAAATTGGAAATTTGGCAAAGTGATTTTCTGGGCCTATCTCGCCTTTGAGAGAGCATGGCAGCCTGGGTAATAACATTTCCACTATTATGGCATACCATTTTCAAAAGTAGGCAACCCAGAGTATTTCAAATGGTGCATTTTGAGGTGTTTGGTCTAACCACATTATCAGAAATGAAGGGCCCACATAGCAGTAATAGATTAATTTGTGCATTTTTCCACACATGAAATCACTTTTCACAGGACATTTCCTATTCCTGGTATGAGTTATTGCAACAAAGCCTCACTATTTTTTTTGAACATTGTCTCCTGAATATAACACTATCCCCATGTACTGGATTTTCTGTTTTTTTGGGGAAGTCACAGGGACAAATATATTAGATGTCCATTTCAAAGTTGTAAATTTAACAAAGTGATTTGCTGGGTCTGTGTGGCTATTTAGAGAGCATGGCAGCCTGGGTAATAACATTTCCACCGGTATGGCATACCATTTTCAAAAGTAGGCAACCCAGAGTACAACAAATGGCAGACCTTGAGATGTTTGTTATAGCCATTTTAACAAAAATGATGGGCCCATGTAGCAATTTCTACTTTTATTTTTGTCTTTTTAATCACATAAATTGCATTTTCACTAGAAATGTCATAATCCTGGTATTAGTTAGTTCACTAAAACCTCAGTATTTTGATTTAACATTGTCTTCTGAATATAACGGTACCCCCATGTATCATTATTTCAGATTCTTTCCGATATGTACAGGGCAAAATATATTAGATGCCCTTTTAGCTTGTAAGTTTGACAAAGTGATTTTCTGGGTCTATGTGGCTATTCAGAGAGCATGGCAGCCGGGTAATAACATTTCCACCGTTATGGCATACCATTTTCAAAAGTAGACAACCCAGAGTACAACAAATGGCAGACCTTGAGATGTTTGTTATAGCCATTTTAACAGAAATGATGGGCCCATGTAGCAATTTCTACTTTTATTTTTGTCTTTTTAATCACATAAATTGCATTTTCACTAGAAATGTCATAATCCTGGTATTAGTTAGTTCACTAAAACCTCAGTATTTTAATTTAACACTGTCTTCTGAATATAACGGTACCCCCATGTATCATTATTTCAGATTCTTTCCGATATGTACAGGGCGAAATATATTAGATGCCCTTTTAGCTTGTAAGTTTGACAAAGTGATTTTCTGGGTCTATGTGGCTATTCAGAGAGCATGGCAGCCTGGGTAATAACATTTCCACCGTTATGGCATACCATTTTCAAAAGTAGGCAAGCCAGAGTACAACAAAATGCAGACCTTAAGATGTTTGGTCTAGCCATTTTAACAGAAATGCTGGGCCCATGTAGCGATACCTACTTTTAGTTTTGTCTTTTTAATCACATAAATTGCATTTTCACTACAAATGTCATAATTCTGGTATTAGTTAGTACACTAAAACCTCAGTATTTTGATTTAACACGGTCTTCTGAATAGAACAGTACCCACATGTACAATGTTTCAAGGTTTTTATTATATCACAGGAATAGAACAGTACCTCCACATACACTTTGATCTGGAGGCAGAGAGAGGCAGAGAGATGTTTTATCTCACATAGGGAGTTACTGTGTGAAAAGCTGAGAAGTTAAGAAAAAAAAACTGTGATTTTATTAACCCTTTCAATGCTAATCGCAGCATTAACCCTGTGATTAGTTTTTTGCTTTTTTTTTGTGAAGGCACATTTCAAATACTACAATTGTAGTATTTTGAGTTGTTTGGTGTAGCCACTTTATAATGGCTATCGTAAACAGGGACAGGCCAAGGTCAGGGGAATCCAGAAGTTAGAGTAGTTGGTAAAACAAGCCAATGGGTCGGTACAGGCAGCTAACAAAGCGTAGTCAGGACAAGCCGAGGTCAGTAATCCAGGGAAATCAAGCAAACACACTGCCAAAGTCCCATACAGAGTGATTTAGTAGTTCAGCTCTGTATGGTAGACTTTGAAACAGTCTGTTATGCAGAGGCCGGGTTTAGATGGACAAGTTGGGCAATAATAACTAGAGTCCTTTCGGACTCCTTTCTTGTAGCAAACACAGCACTTTTTTGGGGAATTTCTTTTACTAGCGGTGGCAGGGATTCGGGAAGGGAAGTGTTTGCTACAAAGTCTTTGGAGATCTTCTGATCCCAAAGTGGGATTGGGGGGTTGGGTAAATAATAAATGTGACAAAAGGCTTAGAGTGAAGTCTAGGAAAGGGCAGGGCCTACCTATGACCTCTTTTTTATAGAGGACATAGGCATTGAAAATTGCAATCTGGCTCTCGTAGATTGCAATTTTCTTGTACCAGGTCCTAGTTTTCCGGTTCACTAGATAGGGCTGTATGCATTGGTCAGCCAAGTCTACTCCCCCCATAAACTTGCTGTAGTCTACAATGCACTTCGGCTTTTCCAGATGCTCAGTGCTACCTCTCACAGACACTGGCACTGTACTTTCGTCATGCATTGTAGACAGCATTTATACATCCTTTCTATCTGTGAAACGAAGGGCAAGCAACTCATCCTGGCGGAGGGCTGAAGAGGAACCTCTACTGCTTCTGCCTCTTGCCAGGGTTTGGGGGAAACCCCTGCGATTCTTCCTCACTGTGCCACAGGCTAGGGTTTCAAAGTAATATAAATTTTTAAATAACTGTATACTGGTATAATAATTGTCAACCCATAGCCTATATCCCTTATTTAACAAGGGAAGGATTAGATCCCAAACAATCTTTCCACTTGTACCCACAGAATCAGGACATCCTGGTGGGTCAAGATGGCTATCCTTCCCCTGGTAAATGTGAAACGCCCATGTGTAACCAGTACAGGATTTGCATAATTTATAAAATTTAACGCCATATCGGGACCGCTTAGAAGGAATGTATTGCTTAAATAGCAGTCGACCTTTGAATTTCATAAGGGACTCGTCAATTGAAATATCTTTATCGGGGATATAATTTTCAGAAAATTTGTCTGACAGGAGTTGGATAAAGGGCCGAATTTTATAGAGCCTGTCAAACAGTGGGTCATTTCTAGGGGGACACAGTGAGTTGTCATTAAAATGAAGGAATCGCAGCAGTTGCAGATAGCGATCCCTCAGCATAACCTCAGGGAAAAGAGGGGTAGCCAGGATGCGTTGCTTGCTCCAGTAGGACCTGATACTGGGCTTTTTAACTATACCCATCACTAGGGTTAAAGCCCAAAACCGCTTCATCTCTGCGACATCCGTGGGTCTCCACATATTTCTGCGATTATGATGGGACCCCGGATGTGCAGAGAGATACTGCATAGCAAACAAATTTGTTTGCTGAGCCATGAGCTCAAATACATCGTCCGACATAAATAGCTCAAAAAAACGAATTGGCTCGCAGTCGTCCACTGTTACAGTGATGCCAGGTGTAACAGTGAACGGCGGTATTTCTGGTGCCATCATGTTTGAAGGCACCCAGTCTCCCTCTGGCATTGGGCATTCTGAGCCTCCTCTTGTGAGTGGTGGTGGGGCACCATCACTTGAGGTCTCACTCAGAGGCTCAATGTCAGAGGCAGTGATAGTGTCACTGTCTTGCAGAGTGTCACTATCACTGCCTGCCAGAATGGCATACGCCTCCTCGGCTGAGTAGCGACGTGCCATTCTAGGGGGAAAAAAATTAAGTGAAAAGGGCTAAGGGGCTAATTAATTAACTACCTGCCTAACGCCCACTACCCACCCTCAAAAACAAAATAAATGTACTGATCACAGTAAAGGGAGCTGTGATCAGTACTGAAAGGGTTATTTTTAAGTTATGAAAAAAAATAACCCTTAAAAAAAAAAAAAAAGTCAGCCTGATCAGAGAGCCCTCTGATCACAGTGATCACTGATATAGTACCGTACAGCAGATATACTGTACAGTACAGTGATCACGGGGAAAGGGTAATGGAGATTTGGGTTGCTGCAACTGACACAAAGGGTCAAAAAAAATGAGAAATTATTTTTTTTTGACCCCAAATTTTTTTTTAAATAAAGTACAAAAGTACTTGATGCCCTATTCAGCTGAT
>OW240912.1:58751732-58853117 GCA_933207985.1 Pelobates cultripes
ATTGGGGTTGTGGCCAGGTACTGGGCTGTTCTCCGAAATTTGACATGATTTACTAATAACAATTTATGCAATTAAGATGTAATTTAGAACAAGAACAAAGTATCTTATTTATAGAGACTGCTTTCTAAACACATTTATTGTAGTTTAAATACACACTACTGTAAGTATTATTGTTTTGGAGCTCTGTTATACACTGAGCAATATAGAGCTCCTAGAAAAGAGAGACAACAGGATATGAAAAAGGGATGGATGGATTTGGTCTCAAACTAGGGACTGTCCCTGCTTAGCTGGGAAATACGGAGGACAAATGAAAAAAAGCTTGTGTTTCTACAACTTTCCCAGAATGCCAGGCATAATATGAAAGCATAATATAAGCTCTATTTATAGTTATGGTGAGTTCTAAAATTGACATTATTTATTATATAAATGTATTCTTGAAAATACATTATTAGGTAATGTTAAAAACATAAAAAAAAACACCGGTCTGAAAACCAGGCGTTTGCCCAATACTACGAAAACATAGGTACTGCAAGTGAATAAACACAAGAGATTATCACTTTTTACCACATAGAGCAGGCTTCCTTTAAAACGTAATAATATTTTCAGACCAATGGCCCAGGTGGCAGTAGAGTTCCAGCCTCTGCATACCTCCCAACTTGCCACTTGCAGAATTGGGACAGGAGGGAGGTCTTCCTAGCGGGAAACCCACAATGGGTGGGCCCGCCTAGCATGTCCACTGAAGGCACACCAAACTCAGACAGCCTCCCGACCAGCTCTGCTGCTTAAGTGCTCTAGTGCCCACTGCACAGTGAGAACGCATATAATGTGCATGTGCTCTGCTAACCTGAGTGGAGAACACCAGAGAATAAAATTGGGACGGTGTAACAGAACCATTAAATCCTTTTCAAAAATGAATTAGGAACTGCACTCAATCCCATCACTCTGAGCCAGGGTGCAACTAAACCTGTACCCAGCACAAAGTCCCAGATACCATATACAGAAAACAAAGAGAGGTTCACGCAGTCCAAGGTTTAAATGGACAATTTATCCAATTTATTCAAGTAGGCAATGTCACAGAGCAACGTAGTTTAAAACATTGCGGTGTGACATTGGGTTTAAAAAAAAATGCCTACTGGAACCTTGGAGTGCCTGAACCTCTCTTCGGTATATAGAACCATTAAATCAACTGACAACTGCATGTGGGGGTTATTGGCACTTTTATAATGAATTGAGTATCTTTCTGATAGCATCAAGCTAACTTTTAGGAAAATTGTGGTAAGATCAAAAACAAGTAAAAACTACAAACCCAATGCTGATGTTTTATTGATATAATTGATTAATTAATTTGGATGAATCACTCCCAGCTATTACTTATGGTAGCTTTCATTTCACCTTTATACGTCTATGGACTAAAATCTTTTAGAACAGCTTAGCAAGTGGACCACAGGACATGTCACACAGTTATTGAACAAAGAATGATCTACTGCCCATACCTCACCAATGAAACTCCACTTAAATCCCTAAAAATACCAAGAAATACTTGTATCTAATGGGAAAGTGCATTAATAAGCAAATGTTTCTTTCATAATATTTTCCTGTATAATATGCATCAATTTCCATAAGTGGGAAGATATTATCATTGACATCACTCTCCTACAAATTCATAGTGTATATTCAAAGTCCTAATTTCAGACAGCGAGGGACTTCATTACGATGGGGATAGAATTATGGACATTTTAAATACTGTTGTTTTTCTGCCTCATTTATACTCTGCTTAATGCTACTCCCCCAATCTAATCATACAAGCAGAATCCAACACATTAATCCATACATAAGAATCTGATGTAATTGCATTTTTTTAAATAGAATTCCCATGTTGAATTTCATTTTGAATAATAAATGAAATGCATTATACAGAAATTACATGGAATGTTTCTTCATATATTGATATTATTTTAAAAATAATGACTCACTATCAATAGCAATCTGAAGCAGGGATTTAAATCTGTATATTTTTATATATTATTATATTATAATGTAACCTGTTGGATATCCCTGCAGAGGGATTTAGTGTGGCTCATTTAATCTCTCTCTATTACCCATAGTAAAAATTTGTTTCAGAATGATGAACCCTTCATCAGTGTGCCTTCGTGGGAGCTTTGTCCATGATCAATTTTTTTTTTTTCTCCACAACAATAGTTATGGTTCACACAAAACAATATGAAGCAGGATTTCATTAAAAGAAAATGGATAATTATAGCAGTCCCAGCTGTCAATCACCAAACTCTCAAACCCAAATACTGTATAAATATACAGTAGGGATGCGATAACCTTAGATTACAAAGTGACCCAAGGTTCACTCCTTTTAAAAAAAAAAAAAAAATGAAAAATGAGCAAAATGCATACAGGAATTAAAACCAGCACAATAAATAATTGGGCAAACCCTGGAGGAGCCGAGATTAAGATTGTTTTATTAGTTGTGATATGCGATTTAATGCCTTCATATGGGAAAAAATTTGTCTACTTTTTCTGTTTTGTACAGAAAATTACTATCGATAAAAAGAAAATATACTATGCACATATAGTATATATGTAGAAATCTAGGGTTTCTTAAAACTGACAAGCTCATATATAAAAAATCTAATGATAACCTGTCCTTTAGTCCCCTATATCCAAGGGCCACAGTATGACCAAGCCCCCTGTAAAGAACTTTACAAAGTCAGAATGTTATCGGTCCATTGGAGGATTGTACATCAATGCAAAGCAAGTCTTCTTACTGCATAAAACTAGATGTATAATATGTTTAGAATGTTTAGAATAAAGATGTGTCACTGGATGTGTGTGCGTGTAAATACCAGCAAGGTGATTTGTCTTATTAAGAGTTTATAAGTGTGTACGGGCAGCACCCCTTCCTGTCTCAACAGAGAAATTTGCCTTCTAGCTGATACCAGCAAGGTGATTTGTATGTGTTATAGCCCTATTTAGGGTAAATAACACCCCATTCATGTCTCATTAGAGATGTTTACACTTTGTCTGATACCAGCAAAATGTATTGTATGTGTAGAAGCCCTACAAAGGGTTAAATGCGAAAGGGTTTATAAAATACCCGTTCCTGTCTTATTGGAGATTCTTGGTTGATATCAGCAAATCACCTTTTGAGGCTTGCCTTGACTTGGCAGGTGTGCTTATATTCAAATGGCCATTGGAATAGAACTAAAGAACTTCCATTTTGTTTAAATGTACATAGGGATTTGGACCAGAGCGCAGGTAACGTTCTCTTTGTTTTTACTATGTATTTTGAGCTGTTAGATACTAATCCAGTGCTGCTGAAAGCGCTGTGCTTTATTTTTGTGTTTGTACAAAACTAGATGTATAATGTTTAGAATAAAGATGTGTGTCACTGGATCTGTATGCGTGTAAATATGTGTCTCTGTAAAAGAATGTGGCATTGATGGTAAATGCTTGTCTAATCTTGCCTGTTGTGTACTGAGCTGTCCATTCTTTTATGGACCTTTTACTCCTAAGCCTATCACTCTAGATCAGTGAACATGTGAACCCAGGAATGCTATACATTACTGACATTTTATATTGGAAAGGGTAGTTAGTGAAGTATGTGTAGATCTGTTTGTTGCACATGATGTATACTTTTCCTTTGATCCTGCATGAATCATACAATACTCACACTGGGATATTCACACAATACTCACACTGGGATATGTCAGTGCAATGCAAATTTACATGACTTCCACCAGTAGCTCAGTTATGTGTGAAGTGCTTAGTCTCTTGGTAGTTCTAGACTCAAGGCATTCTAATGAATATAAATATATATAGTTTTTTATTGACACTTTTATTTAATAGCAGTATAGAAATGCATGCAGATTATATTGTTTTCTTTGTTAAAAAACAGCATTCCATATCCATCCTTCATCATAATCTTGATTACCAAACACAAAACAACAGTTAAATATTCTTGTTATCCACCAAAAGAGGAAGATATTATCACATTTTCATTACAAGAGTCAATGAAAAATAGTTTATTTGTTTCTAGGCAAAGGAGAACATCATTCCGAGGCTTAATCAATAAATATATGCTCGTTGTTATTTTAAATGTAAAACCAGTTAAAATTTAATTTGAGCAAGCAAAAGTGAAATACTAAATGCTAAACTACATTTTTATATTTGGAAATGAATTGTACATCTTGAATGTCAGTACGGCCTGCATTTAACATTTGCGGATGTGTTTTTTAAATGTTTTCATACTTTTGGATAAACTTTTTTTGAAACAAAATTCATAATATTAAAATACATATGTACATAGCATTTTAATATTTTGAAAAAAATTATTTTAAAAGTTTATTCGTAAATATGAAATCATTTGAAAAACGTATCCAAAAATGTTAAATCGGGATTGTTATCTGAAAATATATGGCAAGTAAACAGAAAAATTAGTTATTTATGCTAAAAAAAAATTACAATTATTTTTTTTTTTTTTTTTTGTAAATTCTTTATTTGTCGCTCAGGTGAGTACAATATACACACATACACCAAAACAGTGCACATGGGCATAGAAATAAGATGAACAATTTGAATAACGATACAGATAATGAGCATTGGTATCTTTCGGTTACGTAACATTTGCAAATGTCATAACAGCAATCATTGAGATGCAGGTAGGTTGAACAGCTGTAGGTGAGTGTGCATTTCTGAAGCTGAAGCCATAGCAATAATGACAAGCTAGTTAGTTAGAAACGAGCGGCTACATTCTACCCAACTTTAAAATTCTGCTGTAGATTTAAGCTTACTGGTCTGACGGAAAAGATGGGGTAATAGGTGTATTACTAAGAATATTTGACACGTGGAGCAGGGGAGCAATTGCGTCAATGAGTAATGATAGTTGGCACATAGGTTATGTAACCTAGTATAGGGAATGATTTGCTGTATTAATTCTATTGTAATGGAATCCATAATTCGGGTTCCAGTTCCTCACATGTTGCTGTTGCGACAGTGATTCCCTTAATCCTAGCGCTAGCCAGGAATCTCTTAGAGAAAGCTGCCTCGGGGGAGGATTGCGTAAAAAACGTTGGCTTGACTGGTTCTGTGCGTTCGTGTATCCCCCTGATCAGTTGTACGTTATGCCTGCGTCTAGTCGCCCCAGTCTGTCATGGGACAGGTGTTAGTTCCCATCTTCCCAGCAGGTAATTGTGTCTTGTTTTGAGAACTAGTTCTCTGCTTGTCTGGTCCCGTTCCATCTCTCTCAGTCAGCTGTTATATAAGTCGGTGACTCGTATCTATGGGAGCTGCTTCGTGTCGTGGCTATATATCGTTTAGCGACTCGTTCGGGCCCTCCCGACTCTGGCCTCCTCGGGGGCAGGTCAAGCCGCATCCGCCCAAACCCTCAGAAAAGAAAAAGAAGTTACATGGAGTTGATTAGATGCAGAGGGGAAAAGGAAAGGAGGGGAGGAGGGGGGGGAGGGGTCAGGTGTGGGGGGGGGGGAGAGACAAGAAGGACAGCACGTGTCGGGGTGCGCCGGGTCCTCTCAGACCCCTGGTGTTATGGTGTGTGCTGCGCCTCCCTAGTTCCGGGACGTGAGAGGTATAGATACCATGGGGTCCAGATATCGACGTGCTTGGTGCTTCTTCCTATTAGTTCTGCGTACCACGCCTCGGCAGTGTGTATTTCCTCAACTCTCTGTAGCCACTCCGTGATGGTCGGTGGTTGGGTCTGTTTCCATTTGACTGGTATAGCCGCTTTCGCTGCGTTAAGCAGGTGCTGTAATATCGATCTCTTGTACTGGGCTATCGAGCCTTCTGTGTAATGCAGTAGGGCCATTTCTATGCTAAAGTCCGGCAGATCTCCTAGAATTATCTTCATTTCCCTTTGTATGTCCTCCCAATATGGCTTGATTAGCGCGCAATCCCACCAGATGTGCCGTAGGGAGCCTGTTTGGGATTCACACCTCCAGCATGTATCTGAGGTTCCTCTGAAAATTCTGTGTAGTAAAGATGGGGTCCTATACCAGTGAGAGATTAGTTTAAAGTTAACCTCTTGATATCTGGTGCTTATGGAGCTCTTATGCTGCAGGATTAATATCTGTTCCCATTGTGCCTCAGTGTACGTCCTAGCTGTCAGCTCTTCCCATTGCCTCTTAAACGCATTTTTCCGTGTGAGGTCTCCTGTTATCAATTGTTGGTAGATGAGCGATACCCTACCATCCGCGCCAGTGTTGGCTACGCAGATGTTTTCGAACCAAGTCTGTTCTCTGTGAATCGCTACCCTGTTGGGGAGGTTGAAGTAGAAATGCCGCAATTGTGTGTGCCGAAATCTGTGCATCAGCGTCTGTTGTGTCATCGTATTCCATTCTCGCAGGTTTCGCAGTCCGGTATTGCTCAGGACCTCGGACATAGGGATATACTCTCCTTCTCCCTCAATCGGCCAAGCAGATCGGTGTAGCCCCCCGCCTATCGCAGTATTGTGTGTTATCGGAATCAATGGGCTTGGTTGTGGGGAGAGGTGTTGGTTCCGTCTCAAGGATGACCATGTCTTCAGCGTTTGTACAATGGGTGATGAATTGCCTATTTTTGATGCTGCATCTGCCGAGCTGTGCCATGTATACATGTGAAGGGCTTTGTTTGTGCTTTCTCTATCCAGTGCAGCCCACAATTTGTTTTCAGACGCTACATGCCAGTCCCTAATCCATTGTAAGACCGCGGCCTGGAAGTATTTGCGTATATCGGGTAACGCTAGCCCGCCCCAGTTCTTTGGTAGGCATAGCTTGTCGTAGCTGAGTCTTGCTCTCTCTCCTTTCCAGACATATTTTATTACTGCCGATTTAAGAGTTGCGAAAAATTCTGATGGTATGTGCCAGGGAATGGTGTTAAAGTAGTAAAGCAGCCGTGGTAGGATATTCATTTTAATCACCGCTATGCGTCCTTGCCAGGATATATGGTCATAATTCCAGTTTTTTAGGTCGAGCAGGATTGTTCGCAGGAGGGGTACGTAGTTCCTGGTATATAGCTCTTTCGGATTGTTGGGTATCCAGATTCCCAGGTATCGCATCTGTTCTGAGCACCAGTGAAAGGGATACTCGCGTGCGATCCGCTCTCGCACTGCCGTTGGGGTCTGTATGTTCAGCAGTTCGCATTTAGTTTGATTAAGCTTCAGACCTGATACCTGGCCATATATGTCGAATTCCTGCATCAAGATCGGCATGGAGTCGACCGGGTTGTCCACGAAGAAAAGCATATCATCTGCATATGCGGCTACCTTGTGCTCCTGGTCTCCATGTTTAAACCCTCGAATCTCTGGGGTTTGCCGTATCCTGTCCAAAAATGGTTCCAATGAGAGGGCAAATAGAAGCGGCGACAATGGGCAGCCCTGTCGGGTTCCGTTGTGGATGGGAAAGGTGTCTGTGAGCGCACCATTCACCCTCACTCTGGCACTAGGGTCAGCATATAGCGCAGCTATCCAGGCTATCATTCCTCTCCCCAGGCTGACCTTATGCAGTGTTGCCATCATAAAGCTCCAAGTCACCCGGTCAAATGCCTTTTCAGCGTCCGTGGAGAGCATCAGTAGTTGCGTCTTCTCTTTAAGCGCCAATGCCTGTATTGAGAACGCTCTGAGTGTGCAGTCTCTGGCTTCCCTGCCTGGTACAAAACCTGTTTGATCAGGATGTATTAGGCGCGGCACGTACGCCTGCAACCTTGTGGCGATGACCTTGGTGAAGAGTTTCACATCCGCGTTAAGGAGCGAGATCGGTCGGTAGCTACTGCAGTTTTCGGGGTTCTTGCCTGGTTTGGGTATCACCGTGATTGTGGCTGCTAGAGTTTCTTGGTGGAATTTATCGCCCTGTTGGAGTCGGTTGAGGGCTGTTGTTAAGTGTGGGGTCAGAATGTCCCTAAACAACTTGTAGTACCCCGCTGAGAGTCCATCTGGTCACGGTGCTTTCCCTTTCTTCGCTGCCTTAATCGCCGCTTGTACCTCTTCTGTGGTTATTGGGGCTTCCAGTAGGTCTGCTTCCTCCGGTGTTAGGGCGTCCGGCTGAAATCTTTGTAGGTAGCGCGTTGTTGCTTCCTGCAGTTCGGCGTGTTGAGCATCGGATGTCGTTGGTGAAATATTATACAGTTGTTGGTAATACTTACGGAATTCATTGGCTATTGCCTCCGGGAATTGTGTGAGAGAGCCATCGGTTGTTCGTAGCGCATGGACCTGCGCTCTGGCCTGTTGGGGTCGGATCATGCGGGCTAGGAGTCTCCCGCTTTTATTAGCGTGAATGTAAAAGAAGGCCTTGGATCGCTGTGTCGCTCTGTGGTGTTTGCGGGCCACTAGATCCGCCAGCTGTCGGCGGGCGTCCAGTAGTGAGCGATAGTGCTCCTCGAGTTGCGACCGCTTATGTTGGGTTTCCAATTTTGATATCTGGTCAATGAGTTCCAGCATGTGCCGCTGTGCTTCTCTCTTTTTGCGTGATGCAATCTTTATGAGATGTCCCCGGAGCACGCTCTTGTGTGCTTCCCAAAGCGTCACTTTCGACACTTCCTCTGTATCGTTCTCAGTAAAGTAGTTAGTTAGATGTTCTGTCAGAAGGGATTTCACTTCCGGGTCCGCTAAGAGCGACTCATTCAGTCTCCATGCTGTCCTAGTAGGCCTGAATAGAGGAGAGTCCAGATGTGTGGACACTGCGCTATGGTCCGACCATGGTGTCGGAACAATGTCAGCCGACTGCAAGCGTTGTAGTCCTTCTTGTTGTATGAGAACATAGTCAATACGCGAGTATCTCCTATGTATGGCTGAATAGTGCGTATAGTCTCGAACTGTCGGATGTAGGGTTCGCCAAGTGTCTACCAATCTCAGGTCTCGCAGGGCCTTCCTTATTGCTCTGATCGCAGTTTGTGGTATACTGCTGTGTCCAGTCGATGAGTCAACTAGTGGGTCAAGCGGTGCGTTGAAGTCCCCCCCTACGACAAGTGAACCTTCTGTATACGTTGCCAATTGGCGGATCGTTTTGCTTAGAAACGGTGCCTGCTTTGCATTTGGTGCATAGATAGAGGCAAAGGTGTAAAGTTTTCCCGAAATTGTGCCTTTGATGAAAAGGAATCTACCGTTAGGGTCTGCGAGTTGATCCATCAGAGTGAATTGGGTATTGGCTGCTACTAGGATCGCTACTCCTGCCCGTCGGTCGGTAGGGTGGGTGCTGTGGTAGTTGGTGGGGTATCTTCTGTCCTTCAATCTATGGATATCTACTGTTTTGAGGTGCGTTTCCTGTAACATCGCTACCGAGACCCTTTTGCAGTGTAGTTCTCTCAGCAGATGTGAGCGCTTCTCAGGTGTGTTAAGGCCTCTGCAGTTTTGCGATAGTACATGAAGTGGTGCGGCCGTATAAGCCATAGAGCGAGTGTGGTCGCGTGCGCAGGTCACGCAGCAGTCGTGCTCTGGTGTCTCCAATTAAGTTACCCGCGTGCGCCCCCTCTGTTGCGTGAAGTTTCTTCCTCTTTTTTGTTTTTGGAGGAGGGGGGGAGGGGAGGGAGGGAGAGAGTTTGCGGTTGCAGAAAAGTAAGAAGAGGGTTATGACACCCAAGAGTTAGGTCGCCCGGGGGGTAGAACACGGCTCAGCCCGCCCCCGATTCAGCCCGACCCGAGAGGCCACCGATGTGAGGTCACGGGAGTGTGACCCTAGTAGGGGAAATTGCCCTCAAGATGAGGGAGTCCCGTGTAGCTGGGTGGAATCCAATACCGCACCGTCTCCTAGTTGAACTAGGGCAGCCACGGGATTGGTTCTCCCAGTAGAAGTGTTTACACGGGTCTAGTCAGGGGTGGTGTGACCAGTTGGGTCCAGTATGTTCACCTGCAGAGAAGCAGGAGCACTGTGGCAAGGGTTAGTAGTATTGTGCGTGGCGTACTCAGTGAGTCATCCGTGTCCCACATGTATTCAGTCTGATGTCAGTAGCTGGGTCTCCTAGTCTAGCAATCTGTACGGTCACGTTACGCCTTGGCTCGGGCCACTTTCCAATTATCTAGTGTGTCGTGGTTCGGCTTTGTCAACAGTTCGGTCTTCCCCAGGGGGCCATTCCTTTAGTCTGTACGTTCCGTAAATTGTGTGTTTGACCTGTTGCTTGTGGTGGGTCGTGATAGGCAGAGTTGGGTGTGGGGGCAGGTATCATGGGATCCCGCGTCTCATATAAAGGCTCTCGGTAAGTGTCCCTAGAGTCAAGGGGTCAGTGTTTAGCGGCTTGTCTGTTGGGAATATGTCCCGTGGGCAGACGTGTGTCCGGCTGCAGTGTAGGTGTATGCATTCGTAGGCGTCTATAGTGCAGTGTTGGGGAAGCATGTGTCTAGGCAGAGCACGGTACCGCGGGTATGTAATGCCTCCCATCTCCCCTGTCTGTCTTTGCCCTCACCTAGTCTGACTAAACTACCGTGTTACAGCCACTCGAACAGAGTAAGTCCTAGGGTAACAAAGTTGGAATCCCTGCCTGTCCCTTCCCTTACCCCAACACCCCCACAGCGTTTGAACATCCTATTATCATAACCTAACTCCTGTCTGCATAACCGACATACCAAACACAGCCCAGTAAAACATTTTCAACATAACAATTTCCCAGATATAGGCTCCTCCGGGGACCCTCTAGCTTCCTCCAGCCACCCCCCAGACAATATTCCAGATAGCCTTCATAAGTGCGTTGTGGTACGACAAGAGCACTCCAGCAACACCAGAGGATCTGCGGTGCATCATGAGTTCTAGTGTCCCAGAAACGTCTAACTGTCCCATGTAGCACCTCAATTTGTGTCTTACGGGCACATATGTTCCAGGCCCTCCAAGGACCGCATTATACAAGTGCGTTGTACCTCGCCCATATCAGGCCCCCCTCCCCAATCAACTTGGAGGAGCTCTCCACCCCAGGGAGGGAGGTGTGTGCTGCTAAGGTGCTGCTATTCCCAATCGTGGGTGTCCATGTAAGTGTCCCCACTTATGTATGTGTGCAAGCAGTACTTATCTGTGTTCTGCGGTGCATAAGGTGACTCTGGGTTCCGCAAGGATCTGCAAGCTCGGGTATGGTGCACGTGTCGTGTTCTGTCCTCCTTGTCTGGTGGGAGCAGGAGGGATTTCTATCTTCACTCCTCCGGGTCCGTGGGCACCAATTGCCTGCGGGTCTGTGGGCGCCTTGGCGTGTTGTCTCTCCTTCTTCGCTGCTGGCCAGGAGTTTGGGGCCCTTGTCTCTGGTCCATCGGCCCCAGGATCCAGTCGGTGACCTCTGTGGGTGGAAGATTAAGGCGCTGTAGAAATCTGGGCACTTCTTCTGGCCATCGTAGTGGGAACCAATCATCGTGATGTCTGGCTAAAAGCATAAAGGGGAAACCCCATTTATATGGAATCCCTCTGTCCCTGAGGAGCGTAGTGACAGGTCTCAGGGCCCTGCGGGCCTCTAGCGTAAGAGGAGACAGGTCTTGATACAGGGCCACCTCCGCATCACGGAATCGCCAGGTGGGTCTGGAACGGGCTTTGTTCATTATTTTCTCCTTTAGTTTGTAGGCGTGTAGGCAGCAGATAATGTCTCGCGGTGTGTTATCAGGTGCGCGAGCTCTGGCAGCACTGTGTGCTCTGTCAAACACCATGGATTCCGGTGCCTCTGTCCCTAGGATATCTCGGAACAGCGTCTGTAATGTAGCTTCTACGTCTTCGTTCCCTTCAGGTTCAGGTAGGCCGCGGACCCTTATGTTTGATCTGCGGCCCCTGTTATCAAGATCCTCTGTTTGCCACCTTAATTGTAAAAGAATGTTGCCTTGCCTGTGTATTGCAGCATTAGTGGCTTCCAGCCTGTCTCCCATGGCCTGCACGGTAGATTCAGCTGCCTGCATCCTGGTAGCCTGTGCTGTGAGTTCAGCCCTGAGTGAGGTCACCTCTGTGCAATGGGATATGACCATATGACATAGGTCTATAAAGTTTGACATATTGAAACCACTTACCACTATGATGTTGTGGTCACATGCAGGTGTTTGAAGTGCACAGATCGCAACTAAAATATGTATAGTACCTTGGAAAGCTCAGACAGGCAATAAAGATACAGGTATAAACAGTAAAAGAGAACAAGAATACTAGAACACATACCAAGAGTGAACAATAGTATCTAGCACACATTAACAGGTAAGGGTCTAGTTAGATCTGATGACCATTGTAACGGATCGCCTGGCACCCCGACTGGGTACCTCCGTTGAAGGATGCTCCTAGCACTTCCTGAGGACTCCAAGCACTGCAGCAGACACCAAAACCACCGAACCGTAGGAGCATTTGAATGCTCTCAAGCATATGTATGCTGTATACAGCTGAATAGGAACCATACGAATAGGTTTACTCTCCTAGCAGTCAAACTGGAACAGCATACAATAAATCCTTCCCCCAATAATGAGACGACACTTCACTTTGAGGGTTAAGCAGGAACTCTCTGTACTGTCACATACAGTCTCTTTTATTCCCAATCCACAAACATAGTACAGCCCACATGGGTTTGCAGAACCACCAATAAATACATTACAACACATACAATGCAAGTACATCAGCCAATCAGACACAATGGGACAATAGAAACACACCCAGCATATTCCTCCCCTCTGCTTAGGAGATAATTGAGTCAATTACTGTATCTAATCAATTATCTCCAAGCTGAAAAGTAACTTTTTGTACATTTTTATAACTTTGGGAGTTAACATCGTACATACATAAAACTTACATTTTCATAATCAATCCATTCAGGGGAACAACATATTAAAAAATGGCACGAATCAGACCAGGGGTTCAAAAGTTAAGGGAAAGTCCTTTGTGACTAAATGAAGCATGGCTTTCTGGCCCAAACCAGTTTCAGAGTCTTCTATCCTGGAGAGTAATTCAATTATCTCCCAGGACAGACACAAGACTCCATTAAGCACATGGTTGCAAAAAGACACAAAACACTTTAAAATACATAAAGTCATCTTTTACACATAAGACACAGACATTTCGCATATCCCCAGATAGCTGGGATCTGAGCGCACAAAACTACCGAATAGCGCTCAGATCCTATTCACACAGTTCAATTGCCATGGAGCCGAAGTCTTTAACTACACGAATGGGCTCCATGGCATAGCTATCTGGGTTAACACATTTACATAAAGTCTGGTCCATAGTCCAAAGGCAAGAGGCGGGCAAGCAGCCCCCTCCAAGGACACGTGGCGAGGCCGGTTTCACCACAACCATGTATTGACAAGTTTGCCACCATTCAAGGTGCCCCACTTTTCAGGTCTTAATTGATTAATTAATCTTAAACTAAAGTTCAGAGGGATGTGTGAAACACATTATACTTTGTTACTTGTAGCTGGTTTTATTGAACTTCAGTTATATATTTTTTTTAATCTATGTGAGATTCCAGAATATGGTAGCTTAGTAAACTATCTGTATGTGGATACATGTATAGAAAGGAGCTGTCAGTGGTTCTGAAAAGCACAGAAAAATCGAAAAGATAGTTAAAAACCAGAAAGATGCACAAAGGATTTATTCTTTAAGCAACTACTATGCAATTATCCTGACAAGATCTTACGTGACTATACACTATAGTGAGAATCATCAGGATGTCAAAGTGAATTTAAAATGTTAGGCCAAACTCACTGAATTGGAAGCAAAGTTGATTTGGAGAATTTTCCACTTTGGATATTTTGGCCTTAAACATGAAATTCATTTTGAACTAGAATTCCTGATAATTCTCGCTTTAGTGAATAAACTAATTAACCCTAGCTCATTTAAATTAGAGCCCCCACCTGCTGGCCATGGGTGAGGGCACTAGGTTGGGGAACACCATGTTCCCCCATTTTATTTCTATATTAGAGCACCAAAATTGGGGCACATGGGGAAGGGGCACTATCCCACTATAATTAATTAATTAATAGCCCCTCCATGGGGAAACAAGTGTGAACAGTGGAGCCAGGTCCACCCTATATGTTAGTAGTGACTGGGCAACACTGGTCTGCACGTGTTTTAGTGTAGCAAGTGGAGGCATAACAGTAATTTTAAATCCCCCTTGTATTTTGATGGGGGTTATGTTGACCCCCCCAGGTTTTTTTTGTTCCTATTTTTCTACCGACTGCTAATGCAGGTAGATTTAAGAGGTCAAAAAGTAAAAAAAAAGTTTGGTTGTTGCTATTTTCAAGGCTATTAAACATGGATTATGTCCTCAATAAATGGTATTGAAAAGGCCAAATATGATAATTAAAATGGGAAGTATGTGATCGATTTTCAATATTTAAAAAAAAAAATATTACTCATGTTTGATTCATTATTTATCGACTCCCGGTAAGTATTTTATGGAGGTAATTAAATCATTTTGAATCAATTAAAGGCTGATTTGGAGCTGATAAAATGCTGATAAACTTAGATATTATTGATATTAAATTGAGGCCCATGTCAGCTACATCTTAGTTCCATATTACCATTAAAGGTTGATCACAATGGCAGCTGAAATCAGAGAGCTTGGAGCATAATACAGAGACATTGTATTTGATCAGTTACAGGTCTGTGCAATGTCATATGACAATAGCACAAAAAGATGCATACCGTAGTTAATAACTCAAATCTCTTTATTATATACACAAAATAAACAAACTAAAATAAAGACTATTTAACATGCACTTAAATCACAAAGGGAAATAAGCGCACTTGCATATTACCTCAAAGGGCTTAAAACGTGTGCCAAAAACCCCCCAATGTTTCGGCATAGTTACTAGTGCCTTTCTCAAGGGATAACCACATCATCACATTATGTGGTGTTTGTTTGGTGCACGTGTCCAGCGCTTTGAGGTAATATGCATGTGAGCTCATATGCCTTTGTGGTTTAAGTGCATGGTATATAGCCTCTAATACTAGTTGTTATAGTCTTGAAATATTGTTTATTTTTGTTTTATTTTAGTTTGTTTATTTTGTGTATATAATAAAGAGATTTGAGTTATTAACTAAGGTGTGCATCTTTTTGTATATAGTACTGTGTTTTTCGGCATTAAGGTATACCTCTTTAAGATAGCACCCGTATCTGTTCGGTGAAGTATAGCCTTTTTCCAAGTGATTTTGTTTAGATATGACAAAAACATGTCATAAAAATGCGCCCTATAACTTTAAATATATAAAGGGGCAAGATCTGAGCATTCCACGAGATTAATTATGTCGGAATGAGGGATTCACGATGTTGGGACATGCATGGAGCGTCAGATGGCGAAAGCTAAGGTGTTGGGTTTCGGAAACATTCGATGCTACGGAGTGCAAAGCACAGAGAGGAGGTAATGCAACACGAATCATGCTACAATCTGGATTAAAAAAGTCCATGCTACAGTACAAAAAAGAAGATATAACAGGTATAAGTATAGAAAGAAGTGTTCAGCCAGGCTCCAAAGTTCTTCAGTCCTGCAATCACTCCATGCTCTATGATGAAAGCTGTGTGGGTAAATTGGCAAAACTGGCTGCAAAACAGAGCCCCAATACAGGGCTCAGTTTGTACTGTTCCCTGATTGTATAATCATACAACATTTAATTTAGATTACATTTTAATATTTGCTTTTCTAGGTTGCCTCTTGATTTTCTCTTGTCTATTTCAAGATGTCCTCCTTAAGTCCACTTGAGTACAACCTTCATAATTTCTTTTTCAAATTCTTGAAAAGCCACCAAGTCACTCATCTTTTTTTTGCAGTATACATAATCTTCATTTTTAAAAATCAGATGGACTGCTGAATGGCAAAGAAAGTTAAATATTTGTTTATTTTGCATTGATTTTGTTTTTGCAAATCAGTGTATACACGCATTTTCAGATTCATGTGTCATTTATTTATATGATTGTGTTTTATTGTTGGTATGACATGTGGTGATGCTTTATTACATCGTTTATATAGGTATATATATTAAAAACATTATAGAACACATTATAGATATGTTTCTATGATTTCAATATAGCAGCTGTGTCTTGTGTCTTTTTAACAACCCTTTACTTATGGGTATCTAAGAATATATTACATAACTGTGATTTACTTTGATCTATTTGACTTGACAATGCACAGTGTCATGGCCAAAACATTGTCATTGCTTACTGATTTGTTGCAATAACAAAATACTGCAAACTGGAAAAATGCACAACCATAATTTTTACTTAAATTGCTATTCAACATTATCGATCTGAGGGTTAACATGCACCCTTCATCGTATGATATAAACTAAAATTACTTTCTACAAACACATTTCTTGACCCTGGAAAATTCAAATACCTTCCAACACTTTCTCTAACTAGTCCCTTTAACCCCTTAAGGACACAACTTCTAGAATAAAAGGGAATCATGATGGAATATTTCCGTCATGTACAATTAATGCTAAACATTATTACTTTATTTTTTTACTCAACATTCAATGCACTCATTATCAGTATCTCTACCTATCTTAGCATTATTTGCAAACTTAATCTAGTCTCATTCAACCTGTCTAAATGTTTAATGGGCTCATTGATCTTGATCACTACACTGTTACTGATCTATGCAAAAACCCTGAATAATCATGTTGCATGAGAAATTTAAAACATGATTAGAATTTATAAATAGTTAGTATACATATGTTGAGTATCTGGACTCTTTTGAAATGCCTTACTATGTTTATTAAACCTTTTATTCATTTAATATATAAAGTAAATTACCATTGTAAGTCTTTGTCATAGAATTTTAATGGCCAGGATTTATGAAGCTAATTGTGTCAACAGCTCCATTATCCCATCAACACAGTGTAATTAAGTCATTTAGTGCACATACACAGTTAACATATCCACCATGTAAATTTCCTTAATGACCCTTAATGACCCAGATATTTTGTAGTTTTTATCGGTTCTCAGACAGAATTGGCCTTTTATGTATATTTAAATGGATACTCTAAATACCAGAACCACCACAGCTTAATTCAGTGATCTTGATGACTAGATGCTGTCCCTGTAATCCAACAAATGTATTGATTCTCCCTTAAGAGAATCCTATTGGAATATTAGGGAATTTGTTGCACATTCATAGTAGGGACCTCACTGGATTGGTCTGAGATTATTCTTATGTGGGATGAAGGCAGAATAGCCCCAAAGAGCTCATTACATCGCTAGGTGAGAGGTGAGTTTCACATTATTTTAATGTGTTAAAGTGAACATGTCATGACCGACAGGTTTTCTAACCATGCCGTTTTCTAACCATCTGATTTGACCCATGTTATACAATTAAGTGTTTCGTCCCTTAATATTCGTAAAAGTTCACATTTCAATTTGAGAGCAAACATGTTTTCAGTGGGAAGTTTGGGAAGCACAAACTTGCTTTACATAACAAGTTAAAAGTCCCCAACACGTTATGTTGGCTTTATGGTATGTAAATAAAATGTATATGCTCTCTCTCTCTCTTTTCAGATTGTCTGCTGCAATAAATCATTATGTTTTTCTCTCCAGGCTGCTACTTTCATTCTCACACAAAGACTCCCCCCTTCTCCCTCCTACCCAGTGGCAGACTAAGGGGGGGAGGAGGGGGCGGTCCACCCGGTGTGCCACCAGGTAGGGTGGTGCCATGACCCTGGTCTGATGGCTAATGGGGGATGTGTAAGCTGCACCCCATGGCAGCTGGAGGGTCGCACAGCTCACACGGAGAGACCAGCAAGCCGAACTGGCCGCACGGAAGGAAGAAGGGAGCTGAGCTACATCCAACTGTCTGCCTGTAACTGTGTGTATGTGTGTGTGTGACTGTCTGCCTGTAACTGTGTGTGTGTGTGTAACTGTCTGCTTGTAACTGTGTGTGTGTGTAACTGTCTGCCTGTAACTGTGTGTGTGTGTGTCTTATTGTCTGCTTGTAACTGTGTGTGTGTGTAACTATCTGCCTGTAACTGTGTGGGTGTTGTGTGTGTGTGTGTAACTGTCTGCCTGTAACTGTGTGTATGTGTGTGTAACTGTCTGCCTGTAACTGTGTGTGGGTGACTGTCTGCCTGTGACTGTGTGTGTGTGTGACTGTCTGCATGTAACTGTGTGTGACTGTCTGTCTGTAACTGAGTGCGTGTGACTATCTGCCTGTGACTGTGTGATGCTGCCTGTAACTGTGTGTGTGTGGCTATAACTATGTGTATGACTGTCTGCCTGTGACAGTGTGTGTGTGTGACTGTATATGTGACTGTCTGCCTGTAACAGTGTGCATGACTGTGTGTTACTGCTTGTAACTGACTGTGTGTGTGTAACTCTCTACCTGTAACTGTGTGTATGACTGCCTGTGACTATATGTGTGACTGTCTGCATGTGACTGTGTGTGTGTGACTGTCTGCTTGTAACTGTGTGTGACTGTCTGCCTGTAACGGTGTGTGAGGGGGTGCAGGGATTTTGTAGAAGGGGGCAGGGGTTTTAAAAAGTTTACAAATTTGTGCAATACATCTTAAAAAATGTAAAAATATAACACATTTAAAAAATTTAGTAGGTGGGTTTTTTTTTGTGAGAGGGAGGGGGGGGGCAAACCCAGGACCCGCACTGGGTGCCACATGCTCTAGGTATGCCCCTGCTCCTACCCCTTGCCGACATTGTTTCCCTTAGGCTGAAGGCAAGCAACAGAGATGCCCATAGTAAGGTTAAACGGATGACAGACATGACATATGCAAAGTCGCCTTTCCGGCATATGCATGATAAACCCAAACACCCCACAAATACACGGACACCTTTATTTGGGAAAATTATCACAGCTTTATTAATAAATAAATAAAGTTAAATATTTTAGGGTTATTGTCACATATTAACATAACATATTCCCCCCAACTCCTTTAACAATACTACGCCAGACAATGATCCACAACACAATAAGTAAAACAACATTATAACCTATAATTAACATATAATATAACCATTGCCATCGTGGTCATGACATAAGCAATGCCACAGAAGCCATGACTTAACCATTGCCATCGAGGGCATGGTTTCCAGCTTTCTTCCATGTAGGGGCATACCAAGATACACCCTACACGCCAGGTTCGGAGCTACCAACGAGCTTGAACATACCAATACTCTTCTAAACCAAACTGTTCTTAGCGGACCAAAACTATTTTCCATCAGGACAAACAACCTACACCCCAACTTCTCTATCCATCCCCCGCCATAGCTCGGAGCTCCACACCTTGAGCTGCCTGAGCACCCCCACCAAAACAACGCTCATTGTAAACCTTCCTGAAACCCTGACAACAAGAACTCCATACCCATCTCTGACATATGCACCCCATCTTCCCTGTAATAACCCACCGACTGCACTTACAACTCCCCTTACCTTACAACTCTTTCCCTCAAGTGCCTCACATAAGTTGCCATAGTTGCATTTACCGTCACCCTACTTCTTGCCACCACCTGATGGTCCCTAGGGTGTTGCCAGTGCGATCAAGGTAGCATCTCTGACCATATGACAACCACATCATGGACCATCTTCCTCAACCCATCCAAATCTTTCTTCAGCTCCCTGATCAAAACCCTCTGTGAAAATAGGCCTCATTGTTTGTCCTGATTTTCCATCAGGACAAACAACCTACACCCCAACTTCTCTATCCATCCCCCGCCATAGCTCGGAACTCCACACCTTGAGCTGCCTGAGCATGCCCACCAAAACAACGCTCATTGTAAACCTTCCTGAAACCCTGACAACAAGAACTCCATACCCATCTCTGACATATGCACCCCATCTTGCCTGTAATAACCCGCCGACTGCGCTTACAACTCCCCATGCCTTACAACTCTTTCCCTCAAGTGCCTCACATAAGTTGCCATAGTTGCATTTACCGTCACCCTACTTCTTGCCACCGCTTGATGGTCCCTAGGGTGTTGCCAGTGCGATCATGGTACCATCTCTGACCATATGACAACCACATCATGGACCATCTGCCTCAACCCATCCAAATCTTTTTTCAGCTCCATGATCAAAACCCTCTGTGAAAATAGGCCTCATTCATTTCCCTTTTCCCTCCCCCCCCCAGGCATGAAACAAAACAAATGTCAGGTTCTTTAACCACTCTAAGCCTTTTGGAATAGTTTCAAGCATACACTGCAACCCCTAAAACCAAATCACTCCATCTGCACCAACGAGCGCGGGAAGCCCAGCTGTATGCCTTGACAACGAACTGCAGCTCTCCTTTGTGCAATCCAACCTGTGGAAGAAAAACACATTATCCACACAGAACAATGATCACCATTTCAACCAGACTTAAACAGATTTGTTGGGCCTCACCGATTCCCACCTCCCGATCTACTTGACCGGTTTACCCCTCAACCCAAATGAGCTGCCTCCATTGCAGCCCCAATCCAGAAAGAGTATGTGCCGAACTGTAACGGACCCAGGCCCACACACCCCAAGGCCAATCGAAAAACACTAAGGAACTGAACTGTGAACACCAAAGAACCATCGGCTTGCAATAAAAACCTCCTCTCTCATCATGAAATGCCTAAAACGCCACTGGACATGCTCATACCTGGCACCGAAAACAGCATAAGTGCTGCCACACCCGAATACGTCAGTTTTGGAATAGTGGAGATGTCGCACCACCTGATTCTGCCACAGTTCCACGTCCGGCCCCGGCGGTTGCTACTCACCAACTCACTTATCCCTAACGCCCCGAAAAAGCACCCAACTAAACACCACAGAAACAGCACAACCTCGCATTCCGAAAAACAAACCTCCAGCAGCACGCCAAGTAAGCTTCACAGAATTTCGAAAGATACCGGTCTGCAAGAATCCCGTGATGACCTGCCTGTCCGAAACCCTTTAAAAGCCGGACACACTAGGAAATGCTTGGTTAATTCTTCCCACCCATTAAGCATAAATAAAACGCAATCGCCAAGGGCACAGGTCAAATTTTAGACACCATAATGGCAAAACTAAAACAAATGTCACACTGTTATTTTGAGCTAGCATTCGTAATTCCCTCCTTAGCTCCCAAACTGATTTTGGTTAAGTGAATTACCCTGGTGGTAGAATATTTTTGGTGTCAGAACAGTGATGACTATTACAGCCAATTTAGATTTTTCATGTGTTCTCTACTTCTAAGTGAAAAGAAAAACTAATTTAGGATGATGAATGGCACAGCTACACTGCCCCTGTTTAATCTATATTAAAAAATGATGTATGTAAAATGTCTTACTATTTTATATTGAGACTACCTCTGCCTGCACAGAAAAACTAAGTTCTTATGTAGTATTGTTCAGTATAAATTAACATAGTTGGCCTAAGGCATGCAGCAGTAGTATGATAAGAATCCAGCACTCTAAGGGTATTCACAAACAACATGTTCTGGGATGTAAATAATCGCACTCTCAGCACACCTCGATTGTTTTATGTGTATAAATACATTGTGTTTAATACATGCAATCAAATAACAGAAACATAAAATTAATTCTGTAGAAAACAGATTAATTCCCCACTGGACACCTTGATCGGTGGGTACTGGTAATATTACAGTCTACCCAGCTTACTTCTGATTTTTGATGGTTTATTTCCATTTTCAGTGCCATAAAGTATGTACAGAGAGCATCTGTCATCAAGAATTAAATGGGTGCTATCCTAAAGAGGAAATCCTTTAAGTGCCTAACTACAAATAACAGAAAGCAAAATGATGCACACCACAAATAGAATGTTAAGTACAAAAGTCAATTTTTTTTATTTTTTTTTAAAACAGACAGCACATGTGCAAATAACCATGACATACAGTTGAGCTCAAAAGTTTGCATACCCTTGGAGAATTGGTAATATATGTACCATTTTTAAAGAAAACATGAGTGAGCAGGTAAAAGACATTTCTTTTATTTCTTATGGGATTCATTTTCAACTGTAGGTTATAACAGAAATGCACACTCATAAAACAAAACATGGCAACAAGGAAAAAAAAGAAATGATCCCTGTTAATGATACTGTGTATTGCACCCTTTAGCATCAATGACAGCGTGCAGTATTTAGTAATAGTGGCCTATGAGGCCCCTAATTCTTTCCGGTGGTATAACTACCCATTCATCCTAGCAAAATGCCTCCAGGCCATACAAAGTCTTTGGTTGTCTTGCATGAACCATCTGTTTGAGATCTCCCCAGAGTGGCTCGATGATATTAAGGTCAGGAGACTGATGGCCACTCCAGAACCTTTACCCTTTTCTGCTGTAACCACTGGCGGGTCAACTTGGCCTTGTGCTTAGGGTCATTGTCATGCTGAAAAGTCTAAGAGTGTCCCATGCGCAGCCTTCATGCAAATTGTCTGCCAGTAATTTCTGACATCATGCTGCATTCATCTTGCCATCAGTTTTCACAAGTTTCCTCGTGCCTTTAGAGCTCACCCCCAAACATCAGTGAGCCACCACCTTGCTTCACAGTGGGGATGGTATTCTTTTCAATATAGGCCTTGTTGACCCCTCTCCGAACATAGTGCTTATGGTTGTGATCATAAAGCTCTATTTTAGTCTCATCACTCAAAATTACAGTGTGCCAGAAGCTGTGAGGTCTGTCACGGTGTTGTCGGGCATTTTGTAACCAGGTTTTTTGTGGCATTGGCGCAGTATATGCTTCTTTCTGGCAACTCGACCATGCAGCTCATTTTTTGTTCAAGTATCATCGTATTGTGCTCCTTGAAACATACACACCACCTTTTTCCAGAGCAACATGTATTCTTCTGAGGCTACCTGTGGGTTTTTCTTTGTATCCCAAACAATTTTGGCAGTTGTGGCTGAAAAATTGACCTGGACCTGACCTTGGCTTGGTATCAAGAGATTCCCGAATTTTCCACTTCTTAATAAGTGATTGAACAATACTGCCTGGCATTTTCAAGGCTGTAGATATATTTTTTATCCTTTTCCATCTTTATAAGGTTCCATCAACTTGTTACGCAGGTCTTTTGACAGTTCTTTTCTACTTCCAATTTCTCAGCAGTATCTAGCTTGCTCAGTGCATCAACATGAGAGCTAACAAACTCATTGAATATTTATACACAGACACTAACTGCAATTTAAAAAACCCCAGGTTTGGGAAATTTACCTTTAATTGTAATTTTAACCTCTGTGTGTCACTTTGTGTGTCTGTAACAAGGCCAAACATTCAAGGGTATGTAAGCTTTTGATCAGGATCATTTGGGTGATTTTTGTTATTATTATGATTTAAAAATGAGCCAAACAAATGTGTAATAATAAACAGCTTCATATGATCACTATCATTCAATAATTTTTTATTTTTATTTTATTTTTGCATGATCAGTCATATTTTCATAAGCAATAACAAAATTTCAAAATTTCTGCCAGGGTATGCAAACTTTTGAGCACAACTGCATCTACAAAATCTAAACAAAAAAGTGACTAAGGCTAAATGAAAAAAACAATACTGATAAAAAATTACATGAGGCCTATCAGAGCTGGACGCATCAAAAGCAACCCAACATTTCAGCACTATTAAGCGTGCCTTTCTCAAGGGACAGCATAACCACTCACCTCCCCATCCTGAGATAAATACTGTTTACAACAGATGATCAGATGATGTCCATCAGTTTCCAATTCTATATGAGACAAGACATTACATCATCATGCCCAGCGCTGCAAGAGCAAAGAGCTCGAGACATAAGCATTCATAAGAATGAACGGAAATAATGGTGCTCAGTTCACCAGACACAAAGTGAACCCTCCATATAATATGCACAGGCACTCTCGTGAAAGCATGAATTCAGGCATCCTGCTGGAAAAATACAATTAGTTATTTGTGCATACGCCATATCAACTAAGGGAAGCGTCCACTCAGAGTAATAGATCTAAGATCCATGCTTGCACCACCTGATGGTAGCAGTTAGATAATATTCCTGAAATCCTAGTATATGCTGAGTTCCAAAAGAGTAAATGTAGGAACCACTCCACTAGTAACTTACTATTGGAGTGTTACCTGCATTTTCTCTATTGGAACACTTTACCGTTGGATTTAGCGATGTCTGCCTAACACGGAGAACCTCTGCTGTGGATGGCCGGAGCATTTACACAGTACCTGTGTGCAGGGTTTTCTATTTACTTGAGTATATGTTTAGTGTCATTGATGCTATCTTTTTTATGTGGATGGGGAGGTGGAAACCCTACTTGTTTTCAAAGAAAGGTTGGCTAATTGTTTGAAGACAATTTCATTCATGTTGGAATATCACCACAAGAAGATTCATTTTTTGGATGTTCTCTTGGATGATAGGGAAGGCAGAATAGTTATGGACTTACAGTGCCTTGCAAAAGTATTCACCCCCCTTGACTTTTTACCTATTTTGTTACATTACAGCCTTAAGTTCAATGTTTTTTAATCTGAATTTTATGTGATGGATCAGAACACAATAGTCTAAGTTGGTGAAGTGAAATGAGAAAAATATATACATAAATCTTTTTTTAGAAATAGAAAACAGAAAATTGGCATGTGCGTATGTATTCACCCCCTTTGTTATGAAGTCCATAAAAAGCTCTGGTGCAACCAATTACCTTCAGAAGTCACATAATTAGTGAAATGATGTCCACCTGTGTGCAATCTAAGTGTCACATGATCTGTCATTACATATACACACCTTTTTTGAAAGATCCCAGAGGCTGCAACACCTAAGCACCAATATCCAAACATTGCCATGAAGACCAAAGAACTCTCCAAACAAGTAAGGGACAATGTTGTTAGGAAGTACAAGTCAGGGTTATGACATGATCAAGTATGAATATTTAGGTTTGAATATAGATGTTTCATTGGAATGATTAAATGTAGATTGACTGCCTATGATTGTTTTGTCCTGTTGTATTTGTAATATTAGTGCACTTATTATTTTATTATATATATATTTTATGTCACAATTTTAAAGGGTAATAGGTACTTTTATTCACAGAAGATGTTTAGTTCCTTTTTTTGTTTTCTTATATTGTTTGTACTTAATTATTTTTTTTATTTACATTGGGTCTATGTGATGTTTGTAGGCTAAGTATGGCCATCAATATACTTTTTTTACAGCTTTATGTTGCTTTCATATTAGCAGGTTTTATAGAGGGCTAGTGACACTAAGGAATATAGTAATATCACAGGTACAAAACGCATGTCCAGTTCGGATAGGCTTCATGTAAGTTATTATTGATATTGTCTTTTTGATTTATCCATAGTAACTTTTTTGTAATGTTTTTGTATATATGTCATATTATATGATTTGCATATGTGCTGTGTTTTTAAATAATAATGATTAACTTTTGCCCTTCACATTTATCTTATTAAACACAGTATGCTCATGTAATGATCAAAACAACTGGATCCACTGCAATAGATTAGATTTCCAAAGATTCTAGCTGCAAACTATCAGTTTAATATGTTTTGATGTGCAATGACACTGAAACTAAATGCTCTCCTGCTCTGTCTTTTTCAAATATTTGACTAGCTCCTCTGGAATGATTAAAGACTCACATATGCTAGACCTGCTGAGGTGGGAACATAATCTTACTCCAGAACCGTACTTTATTCTGACAGTTTATGTCATGTTCCACTACTGATCATATCAGTGCCTGAAGCACACTGGACTCTAATTAGAACCCTTCTATTGTGTACATTTTCTGTTTACAGTAGAGAGGACAATTTTCGATACAACTCTTCAGTTAAGTGGACCCTTCAGACTCCGCTATAAGAAATATGTGTAATATATCTAAATTTAAGTTGTGTTTTATTTATTTTTATAATAACGATAAATTACTAAACCTGGTATCGTTATTTCCTCTGTATCTTCCTTCTAATCTGCAGAATTTCCTTTTTTAATTTTATTTAAAAGGTCACTCCATATTGGAATATCCATTCATTTTTATTGTTTTCTCCAATAATTAATTAAAATAGGGGGAAAAATTTACTACGTAACATGTAAATAAATTTAAAAAATAATGATAGATACTCACAGTGAAAGTTTCAGCATGTGTTGCAAATTCCAAGAATATGATGCAAACTCTCAATGAAGAATTGGAAGACACTGAACTAAATTACACAGTGGCTAAGAAACATACGTGGAAAATGGAAAAAAAAAGTTTCTTACTGACTTATAATGTTATTGATCTGAATCTGAGATTATGAAATAAACAGCTCAAATTATACCATAAAAGATTAAAGTTTTCTATTTATAAACTCACACAGCAAAAAAATTGTAGCTTTTACAAACAAGTTAATTTATAAGAAAGAGTATCCAAATCATGATAAGAATGTAGGAACTGACTAGGATTTTGTTGAATAGAACCATAGACAGGGCCGGCCTTACGGGTGTGCGAGCTGTGCGGCTGCACAGGGCGCCATGGCAACAGGGGGCGCCGTGCAGCCCACACAGCTCGCAAGTCGTGCAGGCAATGAGGATTGGAGTCTGGTGCACCTGTTCCATTGCAACTAGTTGACGTCTCTGGTACAGCCTTATGATTAATCCAAGCATCAAATAAACAGAGCAGGCTGCGCTGCTCCTCGCTTTACTACCTGACTCCTTGGGGAAATGTTCACCAATTAAATTGTTACTTCCTGCTCTTTACTGCCACACGCTGATGAACCGGAGATGGAGGGGAGGATCCCTGGAGCAGAATCAGAGTCTCATGGACAGAGATGAAAGAAGGCCTGGAGAAGGAAGATAATTCAGGTTGGAAAAAAACCTGATGTGGAGAAAAATAAGGGATAGTTCATGAGAAGGGTAATCTGTAATGAAGGGGCGATATCTTAAGGAACATAGAATTGATATATATGTAATGGAGGGGCAGAGAGATGTGTAATGGAGGGGTAGAAAGATGTGTAGTGGAGGGGCAGAGAGATATGTAATGGAGGGGTAGAGAGATGTGTAGTAAAGGGGCAGGGAACTGTGTAGTGGAGGGGTAAAGAGTGGAGAGTAGAGAGTGGAGGGGCATAGAACTTTATGATGGAGGAGCAGAGATGGAGGGGCATAGAGCTGTGTAATGGAGGGGCAGAAAGCTGTGCAATGGAGGGGCAGGGAACTGTGCGATGGAGGGGCAGGGAGCTGTGCGATGGAGGGGTAGAGAGATGTGTGATGGAGAGGCAGAGAGCTGTGTAATGGAGGAGCAGAGAGCTGTGTAATGGAGGGGCAGAGAGCTGTGCAGTGGAGGGGTAGAGAGATGTGTAATGGAGGGGCAGGTAGCTGTGCAATGGAGGGACAGGGAGCTATGTAATGGAGGGGCAGGGAGCTGTGTGATGGAGAGGCAGAGAGCTGTGTGATGGAGGGGCAGAGAGCTGTGCAGTGGAGGTGTAGAGAGATGTGTAATGGAGGGGCAGAGAGCTGTGCAATGGAAGGGTAGAGTAGAGAGTTGCGTAATGGAGGGGCAGGCATGGAGCTGTGTGATGGAGGGGCAGGGAGCTGTGTAATGGAGGGGCAGGGAGCTATGTAATGGAGAAGCAAGGAGCAGTTCAGTGGGGGGGGCAGGGAGCTGTGTAATGAAGGGGTAGGGAACTGTGCAATGGAGGGGCAGGGAGCTGTGCCATGGAGGGGCAGGTAGCTGTGTAATGGAGGGGCAGGGAGTTGTGCGATGGAGGGGCAGGGAGATGTGCAATGGAGGGGCAGGGAGCTGTGCAATGGAGGGGCAGGGAGCTGTGCAATGGAGGGGCAGGTAGCTGTGTAATGGAGGGGTAGGGAGCTGTGCAATGGCGGGACAGGGATCTGTGTAATGGAGGGGCAGGGAACTGTGCAATGGAGGGGCGGGGAGCTATGCAATGGAGGGGCAGGGAGCTGTGCGATGGAGTGGCAGGGAGCTGTGCAATGGAGGGGCAAGGAGCTATGTAATGGAGAAGCAAGGCACTGTGCAGTGGGGGGGGGGTAGAAAGATGTGTAATGGACTGGGAGAATTTGACAAAAGTAAAAGAGGTGTGATGGTAATGTAAACAGGATATTTAATAGGAGATCAACTGGTGAAGGCAGAACAGAGAGTATGTTTGTACTGGAGGAGCCTGGAAAGATAGGGAACAAGAAGGGAGCTCTATTATGAGATAGGGGTAAAATAGTTGGAGGAGCTGCTTGTGGAAAGTAGTGATGTGTGGTAATGGGTTTACATAACAAGTGAGTGGGTTGGGGTGGAAATGGTTAGTAATAGTAACAGGTGCAAATGTGCATAACTTATTTGTGAATGGATAATAGAAGAAATTGCTAGTGTGGAGATGAGTGGTGGGGAAGTAGTGACCGGTTTGCAAATGTGTGGTGGGAGAGAACTGGCTGGTGTGTGTATGCAAGTAGGGTATAAGTGGCAGTGTGTGGACGGGTGGTAGGATAGATGTGGGTGGTGTGTGGAAGGTTGGTGGGGAAGATGTGACATGTATGTAGTGTTTATGAGTGTTGAGATAGTGCAGCAAATGTTATGTGAATGAGTGATTGGAGGAGCAGTGACTGGTCTGTGGATGGTTGGTAGGAGGACTAGTGGTTAGAGTGTGGGTTTCTTTGAAAGTTAAGGTAAGCAGAATAATAATCTTAGAGGCAAAGCCAAGTGCTTGGGAAGAAACATGATCTGAGATAGTTATACTTAAAAGGGAGATCTGAGAAGGAAATGGAAGAGGAATTTAATTAACAAATATATTTAACAAATATTTAAAGATAAAATGAATTGCTTCTGGTGTCTTTATTGGTCAAAGCAGAAACTGTCAAAGATTAACAAACTAATTTCAAATGTCAAAATAGTCTGAAAAAATCTTGTGAAACAGTGAAAATCTTGCATGTTGCCTGAAGAGCTTTCAATCTTTTTCATGATGTTTTTCTAATCTCTTTGTTTTGGGAGATTAACAAGAATGGAAAGTTTTAAATTGCAGGAGGTATTGGATGAGGGGTGTGGCCAGAGAGGGGCGCTGTGAATGTTTTTCGCACAGGGCAACAAAGGTCTAAGGCCAGCACTGACCATAGACACTTACAATTAACTGTTGCTGCACACCATATTAAAGGCTGTTAGAAGGGGCTTTCTGTCAGTTCCCTAACCTCTCATTTTATGTGTTTAAAATTACTTTTCACATTTTGATTTAAATACGTTTCTGATCAGGGAAAAGTGGAATTTTGGAATCGGTTACAGTTGCTCTCCTTTTAAGGCTAGTAGAAAAACTATTTAAATATAAAATACAAAATGTGAAGACTCGAACACTCAAAAAGTAAAAAAAAACATATCCCTTATCAAGATACTATAAGGATATAATTGTGCAATAAAAGGCTGAGCATACCCTAACATGCCTTTGAGGGCACCTATTAACAAACTATTGCACTCAGTGATAACTCTATCACTAAATGTCCCTAATCTCATATAAAGAGAAATATTTGCTGTGAAAAATATTGCATATACAGTTAGGTCCAGAAATACAACAGATTTTAAATGAAACAACCAAGATGTAAGTAAAGTGCAGACTTATAGCTTTAATTCAAAGGGTTGAACAAAAATATTGTATGAAACATATAGGAATTGCAACCATTTTTATACAGCGATCCCTTATTTCAGTGGCTCAATGTAATTGGAGAAATTAACACAATCATTGTTTTGTCAAGAATCCTTTGTAGGCAATGACTGCTTGAGGTCTAGAATGCATGGATATCACCGAACACTGGGTTTCCTCCTTTGCAATGCTTTGCCATTCCTTTACTGCAGCTGTCTTCAGTTTTTGTTTGTTTGGGGGACTTTCTGCCTTCAGTTTTGTCTTCAAGTAAACTGCATGCTCGAACATGTTGAGATCAGGTGATTGACATGGCCATTGCAAAATATTTTACTTCTTTGCCTTAAGGAAATCTTGGGTTGCTTCTGCAATATGTTTGGGGTCATTGTCTGAAGCCATGCATGTTCATGCCTTCAAACTGCCTCAATGTGTTTTTTAGATGATGTGGTATGCTTCAAATCATGAGCTCTTCCAAGTTTTCTCCATACTTTTTTCTTCCCATCATTCTGGTATAGGTTGATCTTAGTTTCACCTGTCCAAAGAATACTGTTCCAGAACTGGGCTTGCATTTTGAGGTTTCTTATCAAAGACTAATCTGGCCCTTCTGTTCTTGAGGCTTATGATTGGCTTGCACCTTGTGGTGAACCCTCTGTATTTTCTCTCAAGAAGTCTTCTCCTTATGGTAGACTTGGATAGTGATATGCTTATCTCCTGGGGGAATGTTTTTTACTTGGCTGGATGTTGTGAAGGGGGTTTTTCTTTACCATGGAAAGGATCCTACACTCATCCACTGCTGTTGTTTTCCATGGACGTCCTTTAAGGCCTTTTTGTGTTGCATAGCTCACCAGTGCATTCTTTCATTTTTTTTTCTCAGAATGTATTGTTGATTTGGTCACTCCTAATGTTCCTGCTGTTATCTCTCAGATGAATTTATTGTTATTCTATTTTTTGCAGCCTATTCCCTGTTTCACTGATTCGTATTGATAGTTGTACGTTCACAGCAAGCAAAAATTCCCAAACATAAATGCCTCATCTGGAATCAACTCCAGACCTTTTACCTGCTTAATTGATGAAGAAATAATGAAGGAATAACCCACATCAGTCCATGAAACAGTTTTGAGTCAAATGCCCAATTACTTTTGGTCCCTTGAAAAAGAGAGGACTACATTTTAAAGAGCTGTAATTCCTAAACTCTTAAGCAAAGTTGGATGTTAATACCCTAAAATTAAAGCTAAGAGACTGCTCGTTAAGCCAATATTAATTATTTAACTGTAGCTTGAATTTATTTTGGTACTCAGCAAAAATAACAAAACTTGTACGTGTCAGTGTACAAATATTTCCTGACCCAGCTATAAAATATATCACTACTGGGGAGAGCAAGTGTAACATATTCCCAAATCCTATTATTCCATTATTGGAAACCTATTTAAATCAAACTAAAGCTTATTGTGGTTGTTCGTGTGACTATAGGCAGTGTTTACATTATTGCCTAGTAGCACCTCTCGTGGCAGTCACTCAGACAGCCACTAGAGCTGCATCCTAGGTGAGTGCTGCATAACATGCAGCACTTACATTCAGCTTCTCCATGCTCTGCATACATTGAGTATTCCACATAGAGATGTTTTGACTCAATGCATCTCTATTAGGAGATATTAATTGGCACAGTGCTGAGTTTTTTCATGTATGGGAAAGCATTGGATTGGTTGTGATCGTCATTTGATGATCTAAGCCAAGGAAACAGACATCCACAACAAGGCCTGTGTGGCACTAAAAATAAGGAGAGTTTTACACATTTTAAAGGGAAGTCGAGCTGGCCTTAATGATGCATTTAGAACTATAGTGTCAGGAATACGTGTTTGTATTCCCAACACTATACTGTTCCTTTAAGCATTTTGAGACTCCTAAAAAGAAGCATTTGCTTGCCTTGGTGACTCCTGCAATAATTATATGAGCTCCTTATTTCACACAACATTTTTAGTGTCTCTGCACCAAAATAACCACTAAATGACTGATAATGATCTATGCCACAATAAGGATCCCTTCTTAAATGGAATGCTCTGCTCTTTAACCCCTTAAGGACCAAACCTCTGGAATAAAAGGGAATCATGACATGTCAGCAATGTCATGTGTCCTTAAGTGGTTAAAGGTTTCAGTCAAGGTGGGTGGGATGTAAATAAATATAATTCAATCTATTGGCATTGTAAGTACTAAGGAAAAGTGTGTGTTAGTGAACAACATGTATCTGTCATAATTACATTCACACTTAACATCCTTCCTTTTATTGATGAATGGATATTCTGTTGGTTTTGAACAGGTTAGGAGACTTGTTACATGTGTAAAGCTCAACAAGTCCAGTGCAGCAATGCCCCACTATCGTTTAATTTCATCAGCCACTACTGGAAGACGGTATGGAAATACCAAAGCTAAATGTCCATGTTCAAAAACAAATTAAATGGCCCAGAGCATCGTCATTAAATGTGTATAGTGTTTCATAATATGTGTCTAGTGCAGTGTTTCCCAACCCAGTCCTCAAGGCACACCTACCAGTCCAGGATTTAGGGATTACCCAGTTGTGTCTAAGGTGTTTTTACAAAGAAGAAAAAAAAACACCTTAGACACAACTGGGTAATCCCTAAATCCTGGACTGGTAGGTGTGCCTTGAGGACTGGGTTGAGAAACACTGGTTTAGTGCCATAAATATACAGAGTAACTTTTGACCGCAAGGGGTCTTTATCAATGATAATGGGGCAATGATAAAGGGATACAAGGTCTGAAGATGTGCTGGATCATTTATTTGCATCTGCATATTTACTACAGGTTTGGATAGTATTGGGGTCTGTGCACCCTTGAAAGCAGGTGCATCCAATTTCTATTTATAGGAAATTCCATGTTAGCAGATCTTCAGGAACCCAATTTTGATTGTACCAAGATGTTATTTTTTATCCGTAAGTGAATAATGGCTTCCTCAAGATAGAGAACAGTGTCCTGAAATAAGTAGAAGTTCATACGAATTCCTTACATGGATCCATAGAACTCCATAGCAGTGGAATATAGGGAATATCAATGTTTATCCATATGTAACTATTATTTAAGTAAGACAGCCAAATGACACCCCTTTTTCTTTAATTTAATTAACCTTAAGCCCTTTTCATTTGCTACGAAGTAACAAAATGTACACAGAGATATTTTATTAAAAATATGACCTTTTCTGCTCCCACGTTTATTAATTTTTACAGAAAGAAAGTCTGACAGATTCCAGGCTCTGGCACTTGAACACATAAAACGACTCCTAAAAAGTATTGCTAAAAGGCAGTATGGATGAACAAAGTAACCTTTTCCAAAATACTGTACACAGTGAACAACTGTAAAACGCGCAGTAATTGGTACAGTGGAGAAACACACACAAAAAAAAAGATGCTTAACATTTCTGCCTTGATTTATAATTCAGCAATTCTCAACTCATCATTATGCATCTTTGCAGCTGTCTGTCAAGTGAAAAGTAAATTAAAGGAAACAAAAAAACTAATTATTGTCCAGATATCATCTTGGCATATATTCTTCAGGTAAGCCTGTAAAGTTTCTGGCTTTTAGTGCTTTATCTACCGTCCTAATATATCCATCAATTAAATCCTTCATTTCTCGCGTGAAAGGCTCCAAGACTGTTTGACTAGAGCCTACTCGTTTAAAATTCCCATCCTTGTTATTTTCCACACAAAGTAGACGGTCTTCATTTACTGTTAAATTGAGAAAGGCCACCATTTCCTTCAGTTTTCCAATGAGATCTCTCTTCAGATCTTCATAGTGGACAACAAGAAGTCTCTTTCCATACTGTAGCCAGTCCAAGGCATGTGAAGCCCACCAAGATGCATAGCTGTTCACAAATTCTGGCCATTCTGTTTGACAAAAAAAAATAAAAAAATACAAAAATGGTTTATAAGGAATGACTGCTCTGTACCAGGTGGTGACATTTTCAGATAGATTCAATTTATCTTAATTTGCTCTTTGTTGTAAAACTAACTTCACCCCTTACTACATTTCCTTTCTTACTCAATAAACACCCATTTACTCTTCGAACATCTTTCTTCTAACATCTGCTTATTGCTGCACTGCTAACTCGAATTTGTAGGATTTCCAAGGGCTGCCCTGTCCTTCACATATTTAGCATATTTGCATCACAAATATAATAAAAATCGATTCAATGTATACATGGCTAAAGATTGGAACATGTTTATCACCTTTACTCTTCCAGTGCCTTTCCGTTGCATATCCCAAATGCCCCGCACATTTTCTGTTGAATTCTGCCATCAACGCTTTGTAAGGGTTCCGAATTAATAATATTGAGGAGTCGTACATTTCTATTTCTCTTTTGCCACTTTCATGAGTCTTTACACATATCGTACGCCCACTTCTCCAGTGATCCTTTTCCCCTTTGAAGCCTTTAAAACATTTTATTCACAATATTAGCATATTGATCCAATACAACAGCTATTTGACATTATAGGTTACATGCAATCATTTGTGTATGGGGGGCACTACAATGCTACTGTAGCATTACAAATGGACTATAGCTTATATTCTCTCAACAACAGTATTAGCTTAATGGACCTCGCATGGATATGGAAAGGGACTTTATGTATAGAAGTCATCTGAAAATAAGTCAATTTTATTTTGGCCAGTGAACATATCAGGTAGCGGTTAAATAATAAGAACACTTAAAAATCCTTTACTGCTCCTACCTTTGTTGTAAAGTGTCCCATCAAAGTAGTAGCTTCCAGTGTAATACCCTGTTCCATGTTCTATAAGATGTCTCACCCATGTGTTTCCTGCCCCAGGAAAGCTTGACAAAGCTACAAACACTTTGGATTTTGAAGGTAGAAATGACCTCGCTGTGCATCTGGTATCTGAAAGAAACCACAAACTTGAAATTAATATAACAAATTCACTTCCAGTCAAAGCTTTGGCATTAGGACAATGCCGTTTATTCACATTTGGACATGAATTGTTATTTGCTCCATTGTTCGTTAGAAGGAATAGCTCCAAGAATGCACTGCGGTAAATGCTAGAAATGTTTCACTTTTCAAAGTGCAAGGCTTTTTATTCAACAGAGTGCTGGCCTCTGAAATTCATATCATTGGAAATAAATTCTAAAGTCTAATGTTTTGCCATGTTTGTTTGTATGAAATAACACAAAGCTTTCAATCTCTCTAAATGCAGAGCTGAAAAGAGTTTGGAAAACGTGTGTTATTGTGTTACAGCTACTTGCAGATATGGTAGATGCCAAGCACAGTGTAAAAGAAAAGTGAATTTTGTTTCGTTTTTCCTTTCCAGAAAGCTGTTAATCTCACATAGAAAAGGAAGAAAAGAATAGTAAAGTAAACGGCACTACAAAAAACATCAATGGGTGCATTGTGTACCCCATGGCATTTAGTCAGTAAATTAATATATTTGCAAGTTACAAATATAAAAAAGAACCCCTTAAAAATAAAGGGTCCTAAGTTAGAACTCGGCCAATACAAAGAGGGAAGGGACCCTTACATTTATTATTTCTAGGGAATGAAATAACGACAATGAGAAAAAATAAGGGAAACCGGCTAAGATAATGCCAGGGGTATATACCACTCACACCAGGTGCCAGGGGGCTTAGATGGGAACAAATTATCCAAATAAAAAAGAGTCTCCAAATAACACACCAGTGTCTCATAAACCGAACGCTGTCTACAAAAAATCCAAAGTAAAGGCAAAAAAATGTAATGAGGTAAAAGGGAGGTAAGGGTATAAAGATCCCAATGAACATCCAAAGGACTGTCTATACTCAAAAGAAGCTCCCCCTAAAATTACCTCGGCACCGTGGATAAACCACTAGTACCTACCTAAACCATACTTTCACTGCCTACGTCAAGACTAAATCAAGTGCTATACATACAAAATCACAGTGCTAAAAAGTGCTACCAAGTGGAAAAGGTGGAAGGAAAGAACTAGCTTGACGCTGTCTTTTTTTTAATTCCAGCTTGTATTCTCTTGTTTATATTGTATGTCCATTCATATTGTATGGACATACAATATAAACAAGAGATTACATTTTGAATTTAAAATAATAAACATCAGTCATATAATAGCAATCAATCTAATTCTTTATTCATTCTACGTTCTTTAATGTACCAACAAATCCATTAAGATGCTATTTTCAAGATGTGAATTACCTTACGCTCACTTCTAAAATGCATTTACTAATTAGCTAATCTTAAGCAATAAAAAAAAAAATTAAAAACAATTGGGAGAAAGCAGATTGTAAAATACTGGCAATATTCAGGATAAATTTTCTCTTTAAAAAAAAATATATATATATTTTTTTTGAGACTTTGGAAATTAACTTTAGGTATCTTGAAAATTTTGCATAAGTGAAAAAGAATTCCAATATAAAAATTAGGAATTTCATATCTTATTCAGTTAACTATAAATATACTACGAGAACAGAACAGTTAATATCATATATAATTCTAAAGTGTGATATCTTCATAGAGCTGCTAAATATTCAGTGGCATAACACAATAAGGAAACAAAACACGTAAAAACGGTTTATAAAAATATGGCACATGGAAATAGACGAGGAAGCAGACTGTGCTTGTTACAGATTATATATAGCTATTATGGTGTACAATCTGGCCAGGAAGCTCAGTACATTTTGTATTAGAGTAAAAAACTGTTATCTAGACAATATACTCCTTCGTTAGACTCATCAACATATTATTGCCATAGAAGAACTAAATTCTTCCAATCTAACGTGTTGAAATAACTGGAGACCTGTGACCCATTTAGATTGTTTATTAAGAAAATTGATTATTCCTCCCAGCAGGACCAAAAGTCTAACTGGAGCTCAGCTGAATTCATATGATAATATAAAGAACAGGCAGCTTTGCCTAAGGATGCATGAATTATTGAACAGCTTTACTTGGGTGTCTCAGGCTTGTGTCAGTGCATGAGTATTTCATCTGTGGAAAACATCTAGGTGATAATGTGTCATCTGGTTATTATTTAACAAAAATCAATATAGTGCATGCAAAAACAACAGTCAGGTCTGTGCTCTAAATTCATAAAGTATAGAAAAATAAATAGAAGAGGTTTTATTTCTTGCTGAGCATAGACAAATTACATTCACATCCCAATATAGCTAAGGATATGCACTTGCCCAAGGGTAAGCATTGTGCAGAAGGCTCAAGCTTTAGGTCCGTTATAAGGATGAGTGTAGTAATTCAACAAATTAAACAGTTTTAGCATTTTACACATTTGTAGCTTATAATACCTGTAGGTAAGACTAGATTTAAATCATTATCTTTAAACATAAAGACTTATTCTTGCTAGTTGTTATAATATTTAATAATTGTAATATATTTGCAATTCAAGATTTCATATTTAGAAATATACATTTCTGGATTAGTTTCAGAACTGATTTTGTTATATAACATTAGAAATACATAGGCCTTGATTGCATACCAACTGATCACATTTATCTGCGTTTTTATTTAGTCACGGTTTAGGACGAAAACCATCAAGGCCATATATAGGTAATGATGACATTATTACAAGGTGAACTATCTCCAGTTTAATGGCTCATATTTTGAAAAAAAAAAAATGGTGTTCATCCTGTGTGAATAGATTCAATTTTTGCTTTACATTTTAACTCTGGAAAAGAAATGTAGCAATGCACTTGAATAAATGGAATTAATTAACCCCCCAAAAAATAAGTGTGGCATGAATGTACAGCCTAGTACGACACAACTTCCTATTTCATGCTGAATAACCTTTGGATTATAATGCATCTTAAATAACAAAAGAACTATCTTTAGATAGTTTTTTACTGCAGAAGCATTTTGTTAAAATAAATCTGATTTAAATAAAAGACTGATTTAAATAAAAATAAATAAACACATACATAAAAATCTGATAAAAAAAAAAATCCACCCTGTCTGTTGATAAAGTAAAACACGATCCTGTGCTAGATAAGTGTAATAGTAGTAAAACATATCTTGTTTAAACAATATAAAAAAGAACTCAGTGAAAACAATTTCACAAGCTATATAAATACTAAACATCCTGAACTATCTTTCAAGAAATGCTAACAACCTTTTTCTAGCCATATAAAAAGTGGAAGGAATGAGTGAGTTAGTGAATGAGTGAAAATCAATACTTTGATGATTAAACAACAAGCAGGGAGTTAGAAAAAATATTTTCATTTACATTTGTTCATATTCTACACTTTCTCTTATTTTATGATCTGCCTGAACATAGTTAAACATAGAACATAAATAAAAGATTGGGTTATTCACTAAACAGTATGTTCAATGAATTAGCAACCAACTTGAAGACTTAGCCTTGGGTACAGGTAGAAAACCAGAGAAAAATAGCCTCCATATTTATGTTTGAATTTTTTATCTAAATTCATAAAATAAGAAAGACTGCATTTCAGCCTTAAATGGTCTTTGTTAAGTGTTGACAAAAACCACTATAGGTCAAAACATTGCTAGGTCCAGGACATGGATAAAATAAAAAGCAGTCACATTTAATATTTGGTGTGGTGGAGCTCACAACTCTTCACTGATAAGTGGATCTTTGACAGGAACCCATCGCTCTGATCCCTTGTTTGTAAGCAAGTCTAAGACTCTTGGCCTTGTGATATTCCAATACTAAATTTGTAAATTGGCTGTAAGTTCCCAGAACATGTTATTCAGAAAACACACAATTTTCCTAAATTGGTTATATTTCTTATAACCTATTGCATCCTATGCCAAAATAATTGGTTTTTAAATCTCACCTAAAATAAGTTTACTTTTTTAGATAATAAAGTCTGTTTGAGAATTGAAAAGCCATTGTTCCTTACAAGTGTTTATGTCCTTGGCATGAGAACCCAATTTCATCAAGTGTCACAATAGTGTTTAAAATTAATTTTCTTTAACATAATTTTTTCCCCTTAATACATTCTTCACTCAAGGGTATGAATATCACTTATCAGTGCTTGTAACATTTATTTCACACTTCTTCTGTGATATAACACTTTTACTAGAAACACTGGCAGAAATTTGTTTTACTTGCAACAGTTATTTCTTATTATTTATTTACTACTGTTACTTGTAACAGTAAAGTTTGTGTTATTATTACATGGCCAGATGTTTATTAACTATTTAAGAAATTGGTCAGGTGCCTTTGGACTATGCCCATTGTATGAAAATTACATATATCAGTTTGTTTCTTTTCAGTTTTGTATATATATATTAATACCTGAATCTTGTGATGGTGTTAATGGGGAGATGACTAATAGTTTTGCCCCACAGTACCATATTTTTTTTTTTTTTTTTTTGGTGTGTGTGTATAGCAATACAGAAAATGCAAAGCAATGCTGTAACAGCAAGTGCAACCATAGTAGGAAATATTGCATAGCAGGTTAAAGCGATTCAAGGGTTCTGCACAATTTGTAAGATTAAGTAGGCAGGATGTGTTTATGTCCATCCAGTAGACAGATACTAAACTTTTGAGCAGATAATGCTTGCTAAACATGAAGCATGTAGAATAAACAGAGATAAATAGAATAGAATAAGAGTAATCATTATTAACGTGTCAGAGTAAAACCCACTGGAGGCCCCTGTAGTGGTAGGTTGATAAAAGAGGTGAGTGCCGAAAGGTACCCGAGGCAAGAGCACACAAGTAGCATAAAGTAATAGTAAAGAACCACAATATGTATAAAGTGAGAAGACAGCTACAGTAGTGAAATACTGCCAGATATTCAGCATGCCGATCAGCTTATGCCCTTCACGGGCAAGACACAGTCCCCCGAGATCATGTAGGTCTTCAGGAATTAGATCGGAGGCACTGATGATCGACTCAGTGTCAGAAGTCAGGTTCCACATTTCAGCTCTTCTCGCTTTGGCCGTTCCACGTCTGTGGTCGATAGTGCTTTGTGAGTCTCCTTCTTCAAGACCTGTCGACGTGGCCTTCTCCGCCTCAGGCCCACTTCTTGGGTAACATAAGTTGCCGGTCAACAGTCAGTTCGCCTGGTGCATAGGCGACTTGAGAAGCAGGTGCCCAGATTCTGCCTAGAAGCCTTGAGTGTGGCAATGAGTCTCAAGTGGGTCAGGAATTAGGTAAGTCACCTAAATCAATCTCTCCCATGCAGGTCTTGTCAGCATAGTAGAAGAGTCCTAGCAAAGCACGTCACTTCACCATGACAGTCGGGCCCCGCCCCCACAGTATTACATCTTTTTCAGGCGTACTTTTGAAAGAGATATACACTAAATTATAATATTAAGGTGATGGTATGCTCAGAGCAGCAATTTGCATTGCAAAAGTTTAGAAATGTTTACCAAAACACAAGTATATTACACAGCCATTTACGGATCATATTTTAGCTATTAGCTGTATTGCATTTATCTCATCATAGAAACAATTTTACATTTTGTTGGTTCAGACTTGGTATGGTTAGCCACTAGGCAAAAAAACAACAAAAACAAATCTTAAAAATCTTAAAAATCTAAAAGAAAGCTAAGAAGTGAAGAAGAGAAGAGGATGTAATTGTGGATGATAGTGTGCCTATAATGTGCAATAGTGGGCTTAAATTATTATTATTTTTATGAAAATACATTTTACATTTTGTTGACAATTTTATCTGTACTCTGAAGTGTTATGTTTTGTTTTTTCCATTCCAGATGAAACAGGATCACCAGAACATCTCCAGATTTTTAAATGATTTAGGGAACATATTTAACTCGTCATGTCTACTTGGAACAAATAAGCAGAGCCATCATGCATAGGATATACCATATCCACCATGTTTTCACATCATTTATACAAATTCATGAGCAACATACAGAAAGTGCTGCCCTGTAATATGTAGAAGCCATATGATGCACATATTAAATTAGGTGATACATCAATTATGAGTTCTGCAGCATATACATTGTCCATAATACAGGGCAGGATATTCATGTGCTGCCAATCAACATGATAAAATTATCTGTGTCCCACAAAACACGGTAGATATGACAACCATAATCATGCATGTACTCTATATTCAGAATGGTTATATCCAGATGAGATTTTAGAACCGTTACCTTTATATGCATATGGATAAAGATTTAGAGGGAAATTAATTCTGCTTGGATGGTCTTTATTTCTTTCTCAGCACCAAGTAGAAAAATATTATACAATGTTGGACTTACAGCTCAGCAAGGTCACAAGTGAATATTGTAACCGGTCATGGGGGAACTAGTGACTATAAATCATATATTCAATTAGAATCCTTCAGATGTTGCTTTTGAGTTATGACAATGCTATTTTTATGATTATCGTAATGTTTATATTAGGTTTTATGGGCAGATTTCCTAAACAGCATTACACCTAAGCACATTTCAAGGCCCTTTAAATAAAATATCAGGATTCATTTTGTTGATTTGTGATTGAGTGTGCAAAAAAAAAAAAGGACACAGGCACTACAATTTTTCCACCTTTACCTTGTACAGGTGTTTGGTAGACAGAACAGCAACGGTCTTCCTTTAGGAGATCTGGTCCACTGCTGTCATTTGTACAGCCAGAACAGAGCGAATCATCCAGCCGCTCATAAAGGTTAAACTGAACTGTAGGGTAACCACAGAAGCATTCTGTCCATCGGACAACTGCCAAAGGATATTCCTGTGAACACAAAAGAATGAAATAACATACATGATTAAACAAGGAAGTGTTTGTTCAAATAGCATTTTCTCCCCTCACAGGCTTTATTTCTGTTCACCTTGCAAAAGCTTTCACTGTACATTTTCCATTAAACAACTTTATATTGCTTGTGTACGTTCCATCAAAGGATGTCTAAGAGTCTTGAATTCACAAATAAATTATTTTAACCCCTTATGATAGCAGACATACCATGTACTAACCACCAAATAAAGCATTTTTCAAATTGGTTTAAAATATCTCTTTAAACACTGCTCTTACAATTTGGAGAGCAACCTCACCATTTTCAAATATTCTGTAGGGAGGCAATCCAGAAATAACCACTATCGCTGTCACAGCCTTCTGTTGTAGGCCAGAACTGGGGCTTAAGGGACATCTGGAGTATGCCATTCACAATATATTTACAGATGGTGTCCTGACATTGAATCTCTGTGCCACACTGTTACAGTATTTTAATGTCTCAGCTAATGTTCAGGGTTAAAGTCAGTCTCTCTACCTGGTACACTAGGATGACAGGACATCTTTTTCTACTGAAAAGAGAGATGGGTGTGTTTGTTAATCAAGACCAAGAAAAAGGAAGACATTTAAATAACACTTTTTACTCACTATATATTAAGGAGGAATCTATGGCAAGAGATTTGCAAATGATTGCTACAATAACTTAATTGTGATTGTATGACTCAAGACAAACTGCTAGAGCAACTAAAGAAAGTTAGTGCAAACAGGACCTGATGGTATTCACCCACGAGTACTTAAGGAGCTAAGTGTGGCAATAAGTGAAACTCTGTTTTTAATATTTCAGGATTCTCTTCTTCCAGGAATTATAATGGAGGATTAGAGGAAGGCAGGTGTGGTTCCTATATTCAAAAAGGGCTCAAAATCTCTGCCCTTAGGTTTTACACCTGTGAGCTTAACTTTGCAGTTTCAAAATGATTTAAAGGGTTATTAAGGGATAATATTCAGTAATTAATTGGGAAGAACATTGGTATTAGGAAATATCAACATGGTTTTATGAAACATATGTCATGTGAAACTGACTTAATTGCATGCTATGAAGAAGTAAGTAGTAGTATAAATCAGGATATTGCAGTGGATGTGATCGATTTTTCCAAGGCATTCAATACAGTTCTACAGATGAAAATTTTTGTTCTTGGTTTAATGATAGAGTACAGAGAGTCATCATTAATGGTACATTTTCATGCTGGACAAAAGTTGTAACTGGTGTCTCTCAGGGTTCTGTTCTGGGACTGCTTCTATTAAACATATTTATAAATGATCTTGAAGTAGGCATAAAGAGTCATAGTTTAGTGTTTGCAGATGACACAAAACTCTGTATGTTAAAATGGATCACAATGTTTACTGAAAGTTGTATTTGATAGAAGGTCTATAAATAATAATTTTTACTAAATTAAATTCCTGTTATAAAGAACAAAATTCTTCAATTTTTTTTACATTTAGAGAAATAATGCAATGCATTAGTTTGAAATGTGTTACAGTCAATCAAGAACATAGCATTCTTTAAATGATATTGTGGGTTACAGGGTTCTCAAAAACACAAGGGCTTCTATTTACTAATACATGTTGAATTGTGAAATGTGGTATGAACCATTACCACTCCATACAACACATTTAAAAATAGCTAAGCTGCTGAAAACGACTCATTTGAACATGTGATAGAAGTGTAATGACTAGCAGTATATTCTCATTAAGCAACTGTAATTTAGAGTTTTAATTGTCCAATGAAACTAAAACAGATAAAGAACTGTAGAAACTCAATTACTAAAGCCCCACCAGAGAAACATAAAAATTAGCTCAAATTACCCAGTATCACGTTTACGAGCTTCTCATTTTTTAGAAGTTGGCATTTGAGGTTTTCAATTCAGTGCAGTGACCAAAAAAAGTGTGATATAACTGCAGTTAAACCAATGGGACAACTGCTAGAAGGAATGAACAACAGCCAAATTGTACCCAGTATATCCTCATTCCTAGCTATTATGAATAATTATTTTAATAACAATTTGTAGGCAAGCATCTTTTGTTGTCCGGGGCTCAGGAGCACCTTATTTGTGTCCTATGGGAAAAATTAAGAGAGAAAACCAATACAGTTAATGGCTAATCGTTGAGAAAAGTACATAGTAACCATTTCAGCTCCAGCTGAGCAAACAACACATTAACATCATCCTAGAATAGTTTATTAAAGCAATTAAAATATACATGTCCATAGACCTAATCTAAATCTGTGCTGTTAAATCTACACCAAGTTTTTTTTTATTTGGAGACCTGTATGTACCTTGTTATCTACATGGAATATGTATATACTATGTAGATATAATATTCTATCACTAAATCTCCCTAAAACTCCTCAAGCTTTTTATATGGCATTATTTTAATAGGATTTCATAAAATTCTTATGAAAAACATTAGACATCTTCTAAATATAAGGATTTAGCTAAATAAGATGAGATTGTTAATCAATGAAAAGATTTATCTGCTAATAATTGTTTGTATACTCTAGGCTAGCTGAATAGATTAGTAGATAATGTACGAATTAAGTTAAAGGAACAGCGATTGGCTTAGAGCAGTCAGCTGATGCTCTCAGTCAATCAGTGAATTTCCATGCATAAAACTGGCTTGAAAAAGATACATTTCTTTTCAAGTCAGTTTTATAAATTGGGATTTACTCACTGGCTCTCAGCTAATCAGCAGCACCACTGACCGATTCTGTAATTTTTAGAAAACAGAAGGGCAAAGAGGCAGGGAGATTCAGCACTGAAACAAAAAGTTTGGGGTTAACCCCTTATAGTTAGCTAGTGCCATGGACCTCCTGGCACCATAACAACTTTATTTCAATGCTCTGCTGCCACTCACAACACACAACTATTTTGTGTCTAATGCTAGATGCAAAGATGGCATATAAATATGTAATGTTAAGCATTGTCTAGCATTTAAAGGGATACTATATGCACCAGAACCATTACAGATTAATTTAGTAGAGACTGTGTCTGCAGGCTCAGTAGTATAAACTATGCCTTTTCTAAGAAAAGGCAGTGTTTACATTGCTACTTAATGCAACCTCTAGCCACTCTAATTACACCTCTGTCACTCAGACAGCCACTAGAAGGCCTTCCTGGGTTTGGTCCTGCAGAGATTGCAGGACTGACATTCAGCGTTTCCATGCTCTGCATAGAGATGCATTGACTCAACAGAGATGCTAATTGATGACAAACCTCCCAATGCTTCTCAATTGGGAAGCATTGGATTGGTGGAGATCATCAAGAGACAATACTGACATGCTGAAGAAGTAAAGGTGAGTAAATATTTTTAATTTTTTTTATTTATTCGGGGAGGGCAATAATCCGAATATGTAGGGTAACAGTCTAGCATTATAAATAAAGGTTTGGATTCCTAACACTATTGTGTTTCTTTACGCTACTGCAAAATACAGATATAGTTAATATTGACAAGACTGTGTTATGTTATTCATATACACACACAAATCTTTTTTAAGTTCTTCAAGCAAAAAACATAGATTTACACACCTCCACTCTAGTTTCTATGTAATACTATGAAGTGCACTCATGAATGTGTCCAAGTGGATCAGTAATACAAAAGTACAAAATACACTTAACATTGAAAATGTCATTGACTTCTGGTCAGCCCTGTCCAACCTAATAGCACTAAAACAATACTGCAAAGAGAGTTTAAAGAGGAGTAAAGAAATGATGTTGAAACACCTTATATCTTGCAGCCTTTATGGCAAGGGCCTCGATTTAATAATCATTCCAAATGATTCAATAATGTTAGAAAAACTTTCCAAATGACTTATCTAGAATAATTTTCACATACTTTATTAGTGAATTGTGTAGATAAATCATTTGAAAAGGTTTTCTAACAGTATTGAATTATTTAGGATGCTTATTAAATCTGGGACATTATTAGGAGGTAGGATCACTATCCTTTGATATGTTCAAACAATTGTTTTGTGAAAATAATATCTATACAACTGAACTTTTATAATAAGCAAACCAACATAAAAAATGCATAATTTGTGTATCCTTGTTTGTTTGCCCATATTTATAAAAAAATATATAAATAAATTCAATTTGAATGTTTCATTTTTATTGGTTTTGTAATCAATGCATAGCATACATGACTATGAGAAATTATAAGACAAAGGTGGTAGTTGTTCTTCTGTAGAACATTGTTAGCCTAGGTTCATTTATTAGTGAGTGACGCAGCACTCAACACTTTCGTATCCATGCCTGAGCTTACCTGGCCTGTATTGCACATAAAAACAAATGGTTAGCAATGAAAAGAAAATTAAAAAGGAAAACAAAAATAACAAAATCAAAGAGGAGGAAGTGTGATAGGGTGATAGTCTGTATCGCTTAACATCTTGTTAGGGAAGCCGTATGCACAGTATGTCTCAGCAGATAGGTGAGTGTGTGGGTTATCGGTCTTTCCTGTCATATAATCCATCCGCACCTGACAGATTTTTGTAAATGTATCACTCTGTCACATAATTGTGGGACATTTACTCGCAGACATAAACCTGACATAATCTTTTTGTCACCATGGCACTAGAAAAAGTGCAGAGACGGGCTACAAAATTAATAAAAGGAATGGAACGTATCAGCTATGAAGAAAGGTTAACAAATTTAAACCTATTTAGTTTAGAAAAACATCGCCTGAGAGGGGATATGATAACATTATACAAATATATTCGGGGCCAATACAAACCATTGTGTGGAAATCTATTCACAAACCGGACTTTACATAGGACACAAGGTCATGTGTTTAGACTGGAAGAAAGAAGATTTCGTCTAAGGCAAAGTAAAGGTTTTTTTACTGTAAGAACAATAAGGATTTGGAATTCTCCGCCTGAAGAAGTGCTTTTATCAGAGTCCATACAGATGTTCAAACAGCTACTAGATGCATACTTGCAAAAACAGAACATTCAAGGATATAATCTTTCAATGTAGGGTAATAACTGCTTGATCCAAGGATAAATCTGACTGCCATTCTGAGGAATTTTTTTCCTAGCTTGTTGCAAAATTGCAAACTTTTTTTTTTTGCCTTCTTTTGGATCAACAGCAAAACACAAATGTGAGGAAGGCTGAACTTGATGGACTTAAGTCTCTTTTCAGCTATATAACTATGTAACTATGAAGATGGGGGACCTCTCTGCAGTGGCCCAACACACTAAAGCGAGCAGCTGTAATTATGTGTGAAATAAGGGTTTTGTAGTTCCAGTATCATCTGGAAATATACCTAATAGATATATGAAGGGGTCCAGGGATACCTCAATCCACATGCTTTTAGAGAGGATATCTTGTATGGCCTTCCCGTAGTTCCTCATAAGGGGGCAGGACTAAAAGATGTTTAGGAGTGAACCCACTTCGTTCCCACATCTCTAGTAATTGGCCAATGTACCAGGAAAGGCATGGGTCCATCTAGCTGGTGTCAAATACCAACACATCAATCGTTTATAGTGGGACTCCACTTAGATTGATTTCTAGTATAACTAAGAGACTGGAGCCACTTGTTTAGGATGAATATGGTGCCTAAAACAACCTCCCATTTTTCCCATTTATGACAACTTTCCACTTGCCGAAACCCTCTGTACAGACATGTAACACAGAATGCATTGTTTACCAACACAATTGTTCCTAGAGCAATATCTAGCAAATGCCGTATTTGATTGTGGCAGTGTACAATTTTTAAGTTGCATAGTAACTCGCTGATTAGCGTTGGGAATGATATGGGGTCATGATCATCCAGGATGTGGTTTACACTGCATGAGTTTCAAATCTTGTGTGTAAAGATGTAGTGTTTCCATAGGGGCTAATTCATTTGGCCATTGATGGACTTATAAGGAGAGGAATGTATTTGTGCCACAGTTGTAACCGGGGGTTTTAATCTCACCAGATCAGAGTGTTTCCTGGAGTGGACAAGTAATTGTGAGGTTCTACTTGGTTTTATATTAGGCTTTCTGCTGACGAATCAAAGCTGTAAAGGCCTGTAGGTAGCGGATTGCTCATATCATGAGACTTGTCTTGGCGCCCTCTCCCTATTTATAAAAATGTAACTGAATTGAAAACATGGATACAGGAAGGAAAAAGGTATATGTTTACACTTATGACCATTAAAGAACCACTATAGGCATCCAGCTCAACGAAGTGGTCTGGGTGCCAGTTCCATCTAGTGTTAACCCTGCAGCTGTAACTAGGGTTAATCCAAAAACTTTGGGGTGTACACTGGCTCCCTGACAGCCACTAGAAGATGCTGACTGTTTGAATGTGCACACTCTTGCTGCGCATGCGCATTCGGCGCTGATGTCGGCAGAGGGATTAGAGTTCCCCAGCACCTAGGGAGCCCGGCGCTGGAGAAAGGTAAGTGTTTAGCCCCCTTCAGCCCAGCGGGAGTGGGACCCTAAGGGTGGGGGGACCTAAGGACTCTATAGTGGCAGGAAAACAAGTTTGTTTTCCAGGCACTATAGTGGTCCTTTAATTTTATGAATTCATTTTAAGCATGTTAGTGATCTATTTATCATGAAGCATGGCAATCAGAATTTTACTAATGTCTACATTTAGTCTTATAGATATAAAATATCTTCATTGAGAGTACTCTGTATCCATAATTCTGACTGCCATGTTATAGAGTGCTGTGATCAAGAGTAGAGCATGGAAATTCTACTGATACACAAAAACCCCATTATGTACTGTGGAGAAAACTTGAGAATGCGATTAGACATAGCTTGTCTGCTGGTCTATAAAAATAAAATAACACGTCTGCAACAAAACACGAGGAGGAACTCGACTGAACACTTTTCAAAAAGCTTGAGAGTAGATACTGTTGCTTTCAAAAAGTGTGAAGAAATAGGAGCAGAAGAGCTGGTTTCCTTTCTTTTCCAGCACATTTAACTTTATTGAATGTTTGAATTCATTATGAATTTATGCAGGGCTGCAAGCTTGTTGTTACAGGTCATCTTTAGCTAACTTGTATTTTTTTATTTTATTTTTTAAACACATTGTCTTTGATGAGGTTGTTACCTGCTTATTTTAATCTTAAAAATTTGATATCTATAAACCATGTGAAATCTCTAATTAAATCTGTTACTATGGGTGGACATATCACAGCAGTATAGAAGAATATTTTTAGGAGAAATAACGTTATTTGCAACTTGTGTGTCCTCCAACCGTAGTGTAATGTGGGAAGCCCTCATGGAATTCTTAGAAAGGAGATGCTTAGTAAAGCAAAGGAACACGAATGGAAGACAGTCCGTGAAGAAAAGTGTTCCAGTGCAGGTAAATTGTGTGATCTTTAAAATTACTGATGTAAATTACACTAAATTTCTTTTTTTGATAATAACTTAAATTTAAATAAAATAAATTTTCCTTCAAGTGTAATTTTTGTTTCAAACATAGGATGCAAAGCATAAACATAAAAAAAACCAGCTATTGCATATATAGACTGTTGTTGAGACTTACTAAAAATATATGTAAATTGACCTTTTTTTATTTTTTGTCATCACAATAAACATTGGGATAAAGTAAGTATTAGTTTATATATTATTCTTCATGCAGTTCCAAAATATTAGCATAGAAGTAGAAATTGAATCATGTAATACATAGCAGGTGGGCCAACAAACACAAATACAATTGTCTGCCTATAGGTATATTGAAAAATGACTAGCATTTGTTTTAGAAATCAATTTACTTGAATGAAAACTGAAAGTACATATTATTGTATCTGGAAGCAATGTCCACAATAACTAAAGGCAATATTTCAGATGGCATTTGGGTTTGCTATTGCAGTTACTTGCCCACAAATAATCCCTAAGTTTGTTGTTTCTACCTCATTGGCTCACTATACTTTGTAAGCCAAGTGGACTTCTAGTCCTTTTGACCAAGGCATAGGTAATTAAAGGAAATCCAATAAGCATACGGATATACAATGTAGAGACCAGGAAACGTATGGAAGGGAAGAAAAGCAAATTGGATTTTTGTCTTTGAATGAAATTGTATTGCTAAGCATTTGAAGTCACAAAGTTGGTTATAAAAGGCTTAATCATGTCCTTACTGTACTACTTGTGTGGGGTTTTTTTTTTCCCAGAATCAAGTGCAAAAGTAAAAGTTTGTTTAGGTAATCTGAAATTCATTCATGTGGCGGTTTGGCCAAGACAATTTTCATCCATGCGAATGATTTAAAAAAAAAAAAAAAAATTATTCAGAAAAGTCAATGTACTGCAAAATATATACATTATATAAATATTATGGATATATTTTATTTTTCAATACACTGACATGCAAATTTGTTGACCATTTGGTTGACAGTTCAAGCGATGGATGTTTAAATAAAGAAACAAATTAACCTGCTTGTCCATTATCAAGTTTGTTTGTTTATACGTCTAAAATTTTGAAAAATCACAGTTTGTTTGAAACTGAATTCACTAGTTCTTTTCAATCCCTAATCACAACATTTATGTTCATTAACAGATAGTGTCCATTTTGACTTTAGAAATAATATCGGGCAAATATCTCTAGCATCCTAATACAGAAACCTGGAGGTTTTACTCTAGTTCTGCATGAAACATTATTAAAGCTAAAGTGAACCTGTCGGCAGCATTTTAAGTTGAGCTAAACAGTTCCCAAATACATTGTATACATAATGGATCACAAAGATACATGATGCATTCATTAAAACATTGTGATATGCACATTTTACATTCCCAAATATAGAGGCATAATCCCTACCTGTAAACAAAGTAATTAAGCAGATTTGTGAATTTATATTACTGTACTCTATTGCTCTATTAAAGTTATTTTTCCTTCTGTACAATTTATAAGGGATCTTTTTATTGACTCAGAGATAACTGTAAAAATGCTATTCCTCATAGTTATGGCAATGAATTACTAAATACAGCAATAAGTTTGTGGGTCTGCAAGCATGTGTGCTTGTCCATTGAAATAAGGGACACTCCACTAACCAAATACTATATATATATATATCACTGTTTAGTATATATACAACCAATGGAAACATGCATACATTTAATCATGCATTTTTACATTGAAGGTAGATGTAAAAAAACAGCTTGTTAAAAACCTGCAGTTATGTTGTCTGCTGGCTTTGTAAACCCTCCCCTTGTAACCATCCCCAGGATTTCTGTAGCTGTCCAATCACAGACTTACCAAGGCAGCTTAATTAGAAGTTTTTGAAAGGCAAGTGCTTTGGACAATTGCCTGAGTTAAACAAAACAGGAAGTAACTGCATCTGTTGTCTGCATGAAAGCCAAGGGGGTGTAACTAGATTAACTAGATTAATTTAGAAAAAAAAAAATATTTTTCTTTTTTTAAAGTTGCTGTTTTTGCAAAATGGAAAAAAAGGACACACTCTTCACATATAAACCTTTTTAACCATCTAAATTGCTTTAGTTGCCTGGAGTGTCCCTTTAATAAAAGCACAGAATGATTTTGTTATATGTATTTTATGTGCTAGCTAAGCTGTCTGTGTTTCAGATAAATGTTGCACATCTTTCAACCTTGAAAACTGGGACTAGCCATCCTCTTTTAATTGTACTCGGTAGGGGTTAAAATTGCTGTTGCTAATTATACATGTAGCTTGTACTATCGAATCTCCCTGGAGTTGTCTTAAACAAATTAAACTTAATTACTTAGTTTACATGACCTTTATAATATATAGTTTAAAATACAGAATTTTATGTAGTTTGTATAATTTGTTAGAGATTGTATATTGACATTATTAACGTAGTCATATTAAACATATGAATATATATATATTTCTTTTTTCTAGAAAGGCTACTTATATTATTTGTTTATATATATATATATATATATATATTTATAGCTGACCCACATGAATACAAGGTTGACAGGTGTACATCATAAGGTTGGGTAATATTAACAGTGATCTGCTTTGAAGGCAGATTGTTCAGAACTTCAAATGGAAAGAAATATATATATATACACACACACACACACACACAGTAAGGTGGATATTTATGTTTATTTTTGTTGGGAAATGGATAAGCCATCCAACCCAGTTAGTTTATTATTTTGTAAAGTTAGTGCTCAGAAGAGCAAGGATTTTGTTTTTCTTTATTTTGTAATACTTTGTTATACCTAACTGCACATTGTTGAATTTTGGAACTAAAAAAAAAGAGCAAGTAATTTTACCTCATCCAGCGTGTGAAGAGTCTCTGAAGCCTGAAAGGACTGTTTGTAACACCCTAATCCCAGGACAAGGTACCAAAGGAAAGGAGTACTTTTGTCACTATGTGAAAGAAAGACTCACTGATTGTACCATGCTAACTCATAGAACTCTGCCTTTGCCCTTTTGATCTGCAGTAGCTATAACCACTAATGCTGCCCTTTGTGGACATTATTAGCCATCGTGTTTAATACTACGATACCAACATTCACATTAGTCATAGACTGCTTCAGGTATTTCCTCCCACTTTACTGGTATTAGTGTACATCCAGAATAGGAGAGGGCTTCAATTGCCAGGTAAGGTTTCATAGGGCATTACTTTCATAATCTTGTTCTAAGGTGCTTCTGGGATTTCAATTACCAGAGGATGAAATATGGTTTATGTGCTAAGACTTACATCCTGAAATAACTGTTATCGGTCACACTTTGTAATGCACATCATTGAGCTTCACATATGGTAGATAAATGGGATCAAACCTTTTAAGCGAACAACACCATAAATTCCTGCATCTCCTTAATGAACATAAACAGATACATGAAAGACAGACAAACAGTTCAAAAGTTCAATTAAAATTGCATTCATAATAAAATGTCTTACATGATAAAGTGCATCGACCGACTCCATCCACTCCAAATTACTCAAAGCTTTTATATTAAAAAAAATAAAAAATCATACACTGGAGAATGGTTGTCAACTCTGTATTTCTAATGGAATTGATACTGAATGTTTCTTAGATTTAGAATTCTGAGATGTACTTCCAAAAGGTAGTATTTTCTTTCTTGTGCCATTGAATAGCTTTTCGTTTTGTGTCTAGCTAGCAGGGAGTTAACATTTCTTTTCCCATCTGTTTTAAAAGCTTGACAGCCACATGCGGTTGCCAGCGAGGCCTGTAAACAAGTAAAAAAACTGTCAAGGCAGTCAATTACCATATATCAAAAACTACTCCCCAAACAATAAAAGCTGTCAGCCACCTTGCTGACGTTGAGGACTTGCTTTAGTGCTTAATTTAAAAGTAGTGCACAGTTGCATTTAATATTCCAGGTTTCACTTCCTGCACCTTGTCTAAAGGGTATATATTTAAAATTGGAGCAATCATCCTTCTCCAATCTGGACCATGAGTGACAGTACAACTGCAGCAAATATTTAAAGAGACTGTAATATTTTTTATTTTTTTTAATGATGTCTGCAAATGCAAGTATTCACTTGCAAATATCTTATCTATATCAAAGCTTAATCTATAGGCATGATAACATGGCCTCCAAGGTAATGTTCACATGCATATCAACAAATATTTCAGGGGACACAAAAGAAAAAAAAAAACTTTAAAATATTAAATATAAAAAAAATCCAGGATATGTTCTAGGCTTTAGTAGATACACTCCTCTATGGATAAATCATAAACCACAAAAAATATTACTAACTGTAAAAAGCCTGCAAAAAAGGGTAACGATAATAAAAACACCGATAACAAAACAAAAATAACCAAGCATAAACAAAAAAACAAGCATAAATATATAATTATCCCGGAAAATACTGTGAAGATACATCTCACCATTTATGATACTCCAATTTTTGTGCATTATAGTGTGGATACCTGCATTTTTTTAATATATAAAAATGCTGATGTGATGTTATTTCTGTGAGTCCTTGATAATCCCTTTGTGAAATTAAATATTTGTAATAGCTCTGTTTCCACATAATACCCCTCTGGCAGACATAGCAGTAACTATAGTACATGCATGCTTAAATAAGTATTTTAAGTGATTTTGAGCAGACTTCTAGTGATACCTTTGCATGAGGATAATTTGGCGTTATTATACCATTGCTAAAGAACTCTATACTGAGACTTGCTTTTCTGTTTAGGGGGACCTGTTACTTAAGACCCGGGACCCTGAATATTATGGACAGCTCTACCATTCTTAAACTAGTAGGAAATGATATGTATTTTATAAAGGGATTATCATAGACATACCAAAATAACATCACATCAACATTTTAATATAATAAAAACATTAAAGGAAGTAACAGTTTCACATTTCTGCTGCCTTATTGTGTCTATTCCTCAAGATAACTTTTTATTGATAATTTGTTGGAAAATGGTCTCAAACTAAAAGTTGTGATTTTCTTCTTCAAAACTCTTCATGGAATTTTGACACAATAGTTTAATTCCTAGAACATTTCACTTAACTGGTCATAAATAATGTGGTCCAGTAAGAGCCCAATGCATTAAAATGCATAAAATGAATTTCCTGCTTGATATTCACCTATCTCTATGTCATATTTGCATGAAACAGCTATTGCCAATCAAGGGCAGAAGTGAGTAATGCATTTACAATTAGCTCTTCAGTATGCAGGAACATGTGACGTCTTATCTGCATAAATGTGTTCCTTTCCAACTCACTGTAATTCTAAGAACCAGCTTGATTTAGCACACCATTGCTGTCAACAGAGCAAACAAGCTGAAATGACTTATATCACATTTCTATGTTAAAATCAATCCTTCATCTTTACTTGTACATAGGAGAGATGAGTAGTCTAATGCATTTTATCTATTGGGACTTACTCCAACTCTTTAAATGGGTATATCTAATAGACTATCTAAATGAATACATATCAGCAGTGAAACATAGGAGTTTCTTTTTTCCCTGCCTCACACACAATCTAACACATTTAAAAGGCACACATGTGATACTCTCTCTCTATCTGATGTTTTCCTCTTTAATATTATGATTAATTGTCTGGATAGGTCATGGGTCTTCTGGGATCTGGAGTTAAACATTTCACTTATGTCAAAAATCAGGTTGTAAGACTTTTTTAAATATAAGAACAATTTGTAAATTCTCATATATAAAAGGTTGAACCTTGAGTTTGGTCAGAAACCTAATTTCAACACACAAGGCTTCCGAGTCACCACTCATAGATAGTACAATATAGTGAATGCCATTACATAGACAGCCATTACATCTCTCCAAATCTAATTGAAAAGCAATTGCAATAGGGATTATTTGAAATTCAGTAAGAATAGCATTGGTTATTTCTCCAACAAAGAGGGGACAGAAAAAAAGAATTTGCTCTTAACAAACATACTTCTTTTGTTTCCAATAACAGAGTTTACTGCTACAAGTCTAAATTTACAATATCCATGTATAGGGCTGTGAAATGGGATAGTATCTATGAAGGCAAAATAAAAAATAAAAAAAAGTTGTATAGAAATTAACATGATGACATGAACAATTTTACTTTTGATTTGTTTATTAATTAAGAATACATATTTATTACCACAGTATTTAAAAAATATATATTATGATGAAGTTCAATTGACATATTACACCACTCTTCATTCAAATGGTAATTTATGCGACCCCCAAATCCCTGTATGTACATACATGATTAATGTGTGTTAAAATTGGAAGAAGTTAAATATTCATCCATTACTTATCAACATGGCTGGCAATTAACTATTCATGATGATGAAGAAACCATAACCCACATAATATTCCAGTTTGAAACTTGAAAATAAATTAGTTAGACTATTATTTAGCTGCAGATATTTGTTTTACTAAACGGACATTCAGTTAAACAGCTTAGTAGCTGCGAAAACTGTTTTTGCTATTGACAGACCGGCAGGTTGGAAGCAGGCCAGATTTATTTCTCTTCAGCAGTGTTTGTTATTAAAGGGACATTACAGGCACCCAGACCACTTCAGCTTGCTGAACTGGTCTGTGTGCTATGTCCCTGTCCCACTTATTCCTACAATATGAAACATTGCAGTTTTTGAGAAACTGCAATAAGTACATTGCAGGGTTAAGACCGCCTCTAGTGGCTGTCAATCAGACAGCCACTAGAAGCATTTCCTGCTTGGTAGGCAACTTTTGGTCACCTAACGGATGCTGGTCATCCTCACTTTGCATGAGGACATCCAGCATCAGTAAAATGCCCATAAGAAAGCATTGCATTAATGCTTTCGCATGGGGGTGGCCTAATGTGCTTGTGGCACATTCAGATTCACCACCCCCCATTGGTTGATGTCAGAGGAGGCAGGGCACCAGCAGTACTGAGAGAGAACAGCACTAGAGAACAGCACTAGAATCAAGTGAGTACAGTAAGGCCAGAGTAGTTGAACTAAAGCATAACAGATTAAGAAAATGTTTATAGTTTGGCTAATTTGACTTTACATTTGAATTTCACTTTGAATTCACCTTGAATTCTCACTTTAGTAAATAACCCTAACAGACTCCTTCTTTTCTTCCATGACTGTTGGAGGAGTTTAAATTGCACAGTAAAATAAGAGTGTAAAAAAGGAAAGCAAATAACTTGACAAAACTTATGGCTGCATAAGAAACACGGATTGAAGGTCCAGAACATTTCTTTGATTTTAAATTAAACTGTTTTATTGGGTGTTGGCTATTAATTGGGTGTTTCTATTGCTAATTTTGCACAAGTGCAGTAGTTCATTGCCACTATTATTCTTATTCTTATTTTCATTTTTATTTAGTTTCGAATTATCTGAATAATGTTATCTCTTTAAAAAAAATGTTTTTACGGATTCATTTCACACATATTGAGATTGAGAATTGTACACATGTGCTAGGTTTTACCCCAAAATAAAGTGTTTGTACAGCAACAAGAACAATAGAAACAACTCCCCTGACTTGATGAAGTGTGTAAACATTAATTACAGAGGTCTCATTAATCAATTATACTAATTAAAGGACAATTAGGCACTGTGACTAAAATGTAATATAGCAAATTTGATAACCTTGCAGTTGCAAATGTGCATTATACCTAAAATGTGCCATTTTAAATATCTGGAATAAACACACATGTACACATTTTATTCTGACATAGACTTAGCCAAAGGCCAATCTGTTTTTTTGAGGTTTTATATATTACTTGATTGCGTGCTTTTAAAAGGTCATTTCTAGTAACACAGATGTGTGCTTAAAGGAACACTTTGGGTACCTTAAGAACTTCATCAAAATAATGTTGTTATGGTGCCGTGATCTCCCTGTCAATTGCTCACCTTAAAGAGTTGAACGGTTTTTGATCAGTTTAACCGTAAAGTCTGTGTTCCGGTGCCAAATCTGCCTCCCTCTCTGTCCTTCTGCTTTATCTAAATCAGGAAAACTGGAAGGCTCTTGCAGAATCAGGCAGCGACACTGCTAATTGGCTGTATGCATGCCTGCTCGAAAAAATATTTAATGGTGGGAAGAGAGTCCTTTCATGGACTCAAGAACGTAATACTTTCACTCTGGAACACTCAGTTAATCAGCGGTACCTCTGCTTGATTCTGCTAAGGCCTTCTGGTTTCCGATTTTGAGAAAATGGAAGGAGAGAGAAACAGGGAAATTCGGCACTGGAACACAGCCTTTGTGGTTAAACCGAGAACAGTTTAGGTGAGCCAGCACGAGGGACCTTCTAGTACCATAGCAAATTAGTATTGATGACGTTCTTATGGTGCTTTAAGTAGGTGGTCTGTTCAATATATTTAAAGGACACTGTAGTCAGCAGAACAACTACAGCTTAATGTAGTTTTTTTGATAAGTATAATCATTCCCTGCATTCATTTTCATGCAAACACTGCCTCAGAGAAAAGACAGTGTTTACATAGCCCCCTAGGGAAACCTTCAGTGACCACTCCTCAGATAGAGACTGGAGGTGCTTCCTGTGGCAGTGCTGCACAGTGTACAGCAGTGCTGTTCAGCCGCTCAACACAAAGACATTGAACTTTCCTCAAAGAGTATGAGGAGGTGCTGATGGAGCAAGCCGGCGTTTGTCAGCTGTCCCGCCTCCTTGCCGATTTTAGCCAATCCAATGCTTTCCCTATGGAAAAGCAATGGACTGCCTGAAATAATCAATTCTGATTATTTCAGCAAGAAAGTCGATCGGAGGCAGGGACAGCACCGGCGTACCTGTGTGGCACTGGAAATAAGGTACGTTTCATTATTATTTAAGAGTGCAAGCCCCTTTAATTTTTTTAATTGTTTTTAACACTACAGGGTCATAACTTTTGCTTTTCTTTATTTGTGTATTTTATTTACCTATTAGATTAAGTACACACCTGTCGTCCATTAGCATTATCAATGCACTTAGATGTACATACCTTCAACCTGTGACGTAGTTGAAAATCAAGCATAGATTATAGCTTTTTTTGTTGTAAATTTTGCAATATTACCCTATAGAGTTTGACATCACAAAATAAAAAGGGGACTCGTGAACTAGGCAAAGTTGCACACTGAAACATTTTCTGACTTTTGCAGTAGTAAAATGGGTCATGAATTGTGTTCACTCTCATAACTGTTGCACAATACCAATCAAAAAACTTGAAAATGTTATCAGTGTACCAACTATGTTTTGCAATTTGCCCCAATATCTGCAAATGTATCAAGGTTCATTTCACACAGCAGCTGACAGCTTCCTGCTGATTCATAGAATTTGGTTATGATTTGCCTTGTATTAAATAATTAAATAATTTATTGAACTTTATTGACGACTGTAACGGATCACCTGGCACCCTAACTGGGTACCTCCGCTGAAGGATGCTCCTAGCGCTTCCTGAGGGCTCCAACCACTCCAGCCGACACCATAACCCCCGTAGACTCCCTCAGATAGCAAGACAGGAACAAGCTCTTACAAGAGCTCAGTGATTATAGCAAGGAAAATGCAGAGCATAGCAATCCCTTGTAGCAGATTCCCCCAATAAGAGACAGGACTCAGATTGAGGGTAAAGTAGAACTGTCTGTACTGGCAGATACAACCTCTTTTATTCACATTCTACACACATAGTACTGCCCACAGGGTTTTCCAAAACAAGCAATCAATACGTACAATACACTCAGACACTCCCACACAAAATCCTCCCCTCTGCCTGTGATATAATTACTGAACACAATGGTCTAACTTAATTATCACAGGCAGGAAAATACACAGTTTTACACAATATTCATAACTCTAAAAGTATACATCACATTCACTTACATTTTCAGAATCAGCATACTCCAAATACAAACATATGTCAAAATCATACAAATTGGTCCAGTGGGTCAAAAGTTAGTTGGAAGTCCCTTTGTGACCAAATAAGCATGGCTTTTCTGCCCCAAACCAGTTCCACAGAGTCTTCTATCCTGGAGATAATTGGGAAGTAATCCAATTATCTCCAAGGACAGAGGCAAAACTCCATTAGCCACATGGTAGCAAAATACAATCAAAATACATAAAAATATATAACTGTGCAGTTACTGCATAAAACAGGTACATTCAACATATTCCCAGATAGCTTAGATCTGAGCGCACATTATTACTGAATGGCTCTCAGATCAAATTCATACAGTTCAATTGCCATGGAGCCAAAGTCTTTCACATAGTCTTTCGTTATACGAATGGGCTCCATGGCAAAACTATCTGGGGTAACACTGCTCACATTGGGAAAGTACCGAATGACCTGGCTTTCGGGTCTTTGCAGGGGAAAATCAAGCATTTCAACATGGGGCCATAGTCACAGGGCAGGAGGCTGGCAATCATTCTTCTCCAATGCCCAGTGGCGAGGCTGGTTCCGCCACAACGACATACAGCACAAATCCCTCCACTTGCTATATCCATTTCAACTGCCTAAAATGATATACATTATTGATTTATAAAGATACCGGATTTCAGAAACCATTTAAATTGATTAATGTATTTTATTGTTCATAATATAGCACAGAAAAGACACTGAGAAATTCACAGTAAAATAGGTAGACAAATAGGTAGACAGATGGGCAGACAGATTGATTTTAACAATATTTTCGATATCTATAATAACTATCCAGTGGTTAAAGTTAGAAATCTCTGTTGTTGGTGGTCGCGGTTACACCTAGCCGCCACATGATGGCGGTGTTATGGAAGCCCCCCTGGGTAGTCAGAGCTTGTTCCACCCAGCGGCAGGACACCAAAAGCGGACACTTTGTCTTCCAAGCCCCGCTGAGGTTGGAGGTCTGCAAACACGTTCGGGAACCGAACAACAGAGCATTCGGGACTTTTAGTGTTGCAATGTATTCGGTGTAAAAGTACCCAGATAGCCTGCCATGGAGCCTGTTCGTGGAATTAAAGACTTTGGCTCCATGGCGATTAAACTGTATTCGTGTGGTCTGAGCGCCATTCACTTAATAATGTGCGCTCAGACCTGAGCTATCTGGGGATATGTTAAATGTATATATTTATTGTAACCTTTTTAACATGGGGGATTTTAACAGTAATTCCTATATTGGTATCCCCACGTGCATAATGGCGATTTGCCTTTGTCCTGGGAGATAATTGAATTACTTCTCAATTATCTCCAGGGAAAGGGGAGGAAGCCAGGATACATTGTGGGAATATATTGTAACTGTATGTCCTAAATTGATACTTGTCTGTCCTTTGTTACAGTCTCCCATTTAGTCCCCTAGGGGAGTGTCCACCAGGTGGGAGACCTGCATAAATACTGGGAAGGTAGCCCTCATTAAAACAGACCACTGCTTGCCCCTCAACACGGAGCTCTGTCTCGTTCTTGGGGGGATTTACTGTATGCTGATAGAGACTGATTGCTAGGAGTGTAAGCCGTTTGGGTGCTTTTCCTGTTTGTCTGCTAGCAGTTATTCGTGAGGTTCCAGTTCGGGAGTTTGGAGTGCTACTTTGTATGCAGTTCGGGAGTTTGGAGCATTCCCTTGTATGCAGTTCGGGAGTTTGGAGCATTCCCTTGTATTCAGTTCGGGAGTTTGGTGTTCTGCAGTAGCTGTGCCTGTATCTCTGGAAGGGGAAGATCTACTAAACGGTGGTATAACCCTTTTATGCTGAGGGTGCCGTTACACTAATAAATTCCCTTTTCTCACTAAATACCTTTATAGAATTGCTGATGTTGTTTTACATAAAAAAAAAGTATCTTGCATTACTTATTATTGATATTTCACTTCATCTCCAAGTTTCCTAGTAGACTTCTGCTTGATTTTCTTTGAATTTGAAAACACGAATCTTCACTTTGGAAAGATATAAAATGATTCTTTTTATTATATGTGTACTTTGTTGCTGCTGTCTTTGAATATATAGGAATGTAATGCAGAGGATGTTCTGCTTCAGCAGAATCGTTATTGTCAGTTTCCTATATATGTACAAATTGCAACAAAGGATCTGAATTAAAACTCAGCTGTTGGGGACATTCACAATCAATGTGAATGCTTAGAAAATGTACTGCTACTTTATCACATAGTTACATAGAAGCACTGTTTGAAATAAAGACTTATGTCTTTTCAGTTCAATCTTGCACTCATAAATTTTCATCTAGCAAAAAGTGAGGAAAGAAAAATCAACTTGAAAAGGGTAGAACCTTTCTTGACTCCATGCTAGTAACCCAGACATTTCTTTAAGATATAAATTGAAGCTAATAAAACAGCAACCTCTTTAGGCAGATAATTCCATATCTTCTTCCTTCAAGTCTCAACAGATGACCTCTTGCCCTCTCTATGGGTTTTATTCTAAAAAACCAAATGCTATTTTTTCTAGCATTTCTTTATAACAATGTCCAATGTTATTTCAGCATATGGGAAAAAGGCAAAATGGCAATATTATCGCATTTACTGCTGCACCTTTAGAATTATTACCACTCTTTAGATTGACTTGATCAGAATGTTTCCATCACTGAACTGGACAAACTCCATTGCTTGTTTGCTGCAATGGTCTAATATAATAAGAACAGCCAGATAACTGCTTTAATAGAAGATGCTGAAATTCACACTTCAGGGCTCTATCCATGTTATATTCTATAGCAGGGTTCTCCAGAACTCTGGTCGTCTAGATGTTGCTAAACTGTAATGCCCACAATTCTCTGGCTGTTTATTTCATTCAAAGAATCATGGTACTTGTAGTTCATGAACATCTGGAGGGCCACAGTTTGGAGAACTGTTCTACAGCTTACTTAATGCAGAACTGAACTATGTATTTATACTTGGTGGTGATCAGGCCACCTTAAATATAACAGGGCTGTAACTAGGCATTTCTAGGCTCCAGAACAAAAGTATTATGTTCTTGAGTTCGAGCAAGGATTCACTTCCCACAATTAAAGTTTTCAGAGCAGGCATTCAAAGAAATACACCAAGGACTCATTTATGTGGCTATTCACAAAGTCTGTGCTGAAATTTGGAGTGGGACTTTCCCTACTGGCTGTCGCAGTTAAGTCAAACTCAGATGTAGTAGGTGTTTGATCTATGATTGGCCTCATTAAGTCAACTAAGTCAATTGCTTTATTTGCACATATTGGATGGGACAGTGGGAAAACTGCTGCAAACATCTAAGAATCACAAGAAATACAGTTTCAGGGGCCCATGATCCTATTGCAGCTGCACCCCCTGTCACATCTAAGACAGCGAATAAGGGACAGGTAGCTTTCCTGTGATTTGTACATCAGTACATTTATAGGTGACATATGTTATTTACGTTTCTTTTTTACCAACACTGCAAAACATACATTTGACTACCCTGCAGCCCTTCAATCTCAAGTGTCATAAAACAGGCATCAATTTATTACAACACAAGAAGTAATTTCTAACATGCTATTGAGTTCTCATTACAAATCACTAGAAGTGCAGGGTGGGATGACAAATGTGTGCTCACTGTGATGTATCAAGCCACTGCTGAAGTTGAAAGCAACAATGACTTGGTTTTCAAAATGAGATATGTTTAAAAAGACAAAGGGTGCCTGAATAAATAGGAAATAATACGTAAATGTGTTTTTAATTCACCTACCCCACATAGGAATAAATCCCCACAAATTATCAAACGTTTACTGGAAAGGAGGGAAGATGAAGGCAGATTAAAAAGGGCATGAATAAAAAAGGGTAGAATAAATTTGAGATAAGAAATAATTTCATGCCTCCCAACATTCCCAATTTTGAAGAGATCATCCCGATTTCAGGGTCCTGTCCCACCATCCCAACTTTGTACCCTGGTGTCCCATTCATTAGACACACTCTTGCTATGCTCAGGGTATTACGACACTGTGGAAAGCACTAAAAAAGTGCTCCCTGATGACCAGCCCCTTTTCTGGTGGGTTTTCCCCTTTGGGTGGTGCCAGCAAAGCAATTTGCATCACTGGGCCACCCCAGTTTACCCTATCCACCAACAACCCAGTTCATAGGATGCCAATCTTGGAGGGCATGCAATTTGAGGAGGAAAATAGTTAAATTAAGGAAGATGTATTGGGTACACAGCATCAAGCAGCTTAAATTGTATGGCAACCCATATAATTTCAGTTTTCTTTATTAGAAAAAAATCATCCATACAAAGAACTGCACCCTTGGCAGCTCACCTGATTTTTGTTGCAGCCACATGCTTTTTACAGGCAGGATGGTGCATAGCTGATTTAAACAGAGAGTGGGAGCAGTCAGCTACTTCTGAAATCAGTGTTATTAGGTTCCTGCACCCCTTTGACACTTTTTCTACAGCCGACCAAAGCTGCATGTTCCAGAAGCTGCATAGCACAACATGTGGATCATACAAAGCTGTCAAAGAATTAAAAAAAGAAAAAGTTGTAGTCATTGCTTCCCTTAACCTCCTGAGAGCCCATCAAAAGGAAGACAATTCATGAATGGTGAATATTACACTGTTCATAAAACAGGACATGTTCAGAGGTCTTCTTAAGTCCATGCCTTGATGCATCAGAGATGGTATGGCAACACAACATATCTGTGTTAAAGTCTTTGCTAACTTGTGAAAAATAAATAATTTCAGATACGTATTTAAAATCCTTGAAAATACTGTGTTTTCTACTATGTGTAATCTACAATTATAGCAGCCCACAACCTTGTTGAAAAAGTACTTGACTAAATGCTGAAATTAAATACAATGCAAGCAGATAGAATAGCCCACACAAACTGCAGTAAAGAATCAATCACAGTTGAGTATCTTTTAAACATAAGATCTTCACGCAGTAGATTCTATTTTATGATTTAGGTTTTCATTTTCTTTTTTGTATTATACAATTACATATAACATAAAAAAATGTAAAACATAGAAACAAATGTTATATTTTCTTCTCTCTCCAGCTGAGAATGAACAAAACAATGTTGTATTTGTTAGTTTATGTTCGTATTCTGAAATAACCAATGAAACTCTGCTAAGCTTCTAAATTCCTCCTCCTATCTCTACCTAAAGTATTCATTGTCCTTCTCTCTATTTCGAAATACAATGTCTGCAATCAGTAGAAAGTTTAGAGAATTATATTGAAAAGAGGAGATAAGTGAAATAATCCCATATTGTCTGATGCACTTTCACTACAGTTTATGTCAATCATACAGAATTCAAGCAGTGCAGGTCTTGGAATGTCACAATAATAGGGCTAATGATAGGTAAAATCAGTGGTCATGTTTGAATATCCTAAGACATTTTTCTCCTTGAAGGAACAATTTTGGAAATACAGAGTTTTGTTGCTAGGCACTTATGTTTTCAAATAATTTCAAATAATTTTAGCCTCGTATCTGGAAGCTTTTTGTGAACCGATAATTTAAAATCTAAAAAAGTGAATAACAAAAGGCATGCCTGTGTTCAATCGGTTTTCTTTAAAATCCATTAGAAATATCATACTTTTTCAGAGGTAGTTGTCAGAGACAAAACACTTGGGGAATAAAAAGTTCAAGGACTATTCTGTTCTTCTGTCTCTCCCACTGAATGTCTATAGTTTAATTTTCATCACACAAAGAGAAATCAGTGTTGAGATTTATGGCACCCAAACGTTTCTAAGCCAGTGTATAGCATTTTATCGATGGAATACTTAATGTTTTTGGTTATTTTGGAAAGATTCAGAAAAAAATTATATATGTATTCTCAATTGTGATTATCAGGAATAGTGTTTTTTTTTGTTTTGTTTTTTTTTTTTAGCAAATAATGGTTGCCTATGGATAGCTGTTAAATGAATAAACAGATAAAATAAGAATGTAGTCACACTAATGACTATTTGTATGCCACTTCAGGAGTAGAATCAGGGGCATAAAAACGATATGGCTACAGTCATCCTTCACATATCTATATAAGCTTAGAGTCATGTCTACAAATGCTCGCAGTTTAGGGAATAAGATCCATGAACTTGTGGCAATAATGGCAACTGATAGTGTAGATTTAGTCGCTGTTACTGAGACATGGTACAATGAGAAAAATGACTGGGACATAGCAATACCAGGGTACTCTTTATATAGGAAAGATAGGGAAGGCAAGAAAGGGGGAGGGGTGGCCTTGTATGTGAAGGATAGCATAAAATCTAGCCTAATAAAAGTTAGTGAGGCAAACATAGAGTCCGTTTGGGCTACGTTAGAATTTGGTAATCACACAGTAACTCGTGTAGGTGTGATTTATAGGCCCCCAGGACAAATTGAAGAGTTAGATAATCTACTAGTTGAGGAAATAGCTAAAATGACAATGAAGGGGGAAGTTATCATCATGGGTGACTTTAATCTTCCTGATGTAAATTGGAAAACAAAATTAGCTACTTGTGCCAGGAGCACACATATTCTAAACTCCCTACTGGGATTGTCTCTAAAACAAGTTGTTGAGGAGCCAACTCGTAAAGAGGCCATACTAGATTTAGTGTTAACAAATGGAGATTTGGTATCAGATGTTACTGTAGGTGAAAGTTTAGGATCCAGTGATCATCAGTCAGTGTGGTTTAATATAAGAACAGTGACTGAGTCACACCACACAAAAACAAAAGTTTTAGACTTTAGAAAAACAGACTTTTCTAAAATTAGAATGTGGGTAGAGGAGTCATTATCAGACTGGAGCAATTTAAATGGAGTCCAAGAAAAATGGGATTATTTAAAAGTTGCACTATTGAAGGCAACAGAAAATTGCATTAGGCTTGTCAGTAAAAGCAAAAAATTCAAGAAACCACTGTGGTACTCCGCAGATGTGGCCAAAATAGTTAAAAACAAAAAGTTAGCATTTAGGAATTATAAAAAAACCCAGAGTGAGGGAGACAAAATGATCTATAAGATTAGGCAGAAAGAGGCTAAGCAAGTTATAAGAGCTTCCAAATCACACACAGAAGAGAAAATAGCACAGTCAGTAAAAAAGGGGGATAAAACATTTTTTAGATACATAAATGAGAAAAGAAAAGTAAAACAAGGATTAGTTAGATTAAAAACAAAAGAAGGAAGGTATGTAGAAGAGGATAAAGGTCAGGCTGACTGCCTCAATGAATATTTTTGTTCTGTATTTACAGAAGAAAATGAAGGAAAGGGACCTCAGTTGAGAAAAAGGATAAATGAGTCATTTATTACACGTGAGTTTACAGAGGAAGAGGTTCTATTTCAACTGTCAAAAGTAAAGACAAATAAGTCAATGGGACCTGATGGAATACACCCAAAGCTATTAAAAGAGCTTAGTGGTGTACTAGCAAAACCATTAACAGATTTATTTAATCAATCATTGTTAACAGGAGTAGTCCCAGAAGATTGGAAGTTAGCGAATGTTGTGCCCATTTACAAGAAAGGTAATAGGGAGGAGTCGGGCAACTATAGGCCAGTAAGCCTTACTTCAGTAGTGGGGAAAGTGATGGAAACCATGTTAAAGGATAGGATTGATGAACATCTAAAACACATGGATTTCAAGATCAGAGACAACATGGGTTTACTTCAGGGAGATCATGCCAAACTAATCTTATTGATTTTTTTGATTGGGTAACTAAAATTATAGATCAGGGTGGTGCAGTAGACATTGCTTACCTAGATTTCAGTAAGGCTTTTGACACTGTTGCACATAGAAGGCTTATCAATAAACTGCAATCTTTAAGTTTGGATTCCAATATTGTTGAATGGGTAAGGCAGTGGCTGAGTGACAGGCAACAGAGGGTTGTAGTTAATGGAATATATTAGAAGCTTGGACTTGTCACCAGTGGGGTACCTCAGGGATCTGTACTTGGACCCATTCTCTTTAATATTTTTATTAGTGATATTGCAGAAGGTCTTGATGGTAAGGTATGTCTTTTTGCTGATGATACTAAGATATGTAACAGGGTTGATGTTCCAGGAGGGATAAGCCAAATGGCAAATGATTTAGGTAAACTAGAAAAATGGTCAGAATTGTGGCAACTGACATTTAATGTGGATAAGTGCAAGATAATGCATCTTGGGCGTAAAAACCCAAGGGCAGAGTACAGAATATTTGATAGAGTCCTAACCTCAACATATGAGGAAAGGGATTTAGGGGTGATTATTTCTGATGACTTAAAGGTAGGCAGACAATGTAATAGAGCAGCAGGAAATGCTAGCAGAATACTTAGTTGTATAGGGAGAGGTATTAGCAGTAGAAAGAGGGAAGTGCTCATGCCATTGTACAGAACACTGGTGAGACCTCACTTGGAGTATTGTACACAGTACTGGAGACCGTATCTTCAGAAGGATATTGATACCTTAGAGAGGTTCAGAGAAGGGCTACTAAACTGGTTCATGGATTGCGGGATAAAACTTACCAGGAAAGGTTAAAGGATCTTAACATGTATAGCTTGGAGGAAAGACGAGACAGGGGGGATATGATAGAAACATTTAAATATATAAAGGGAATCAACACAGTAAAGGTGGAGACTATATTTAAAAGAAGAAAAACTACCACAACAAGAGGACATAGTCTTAAATTAGAGGGACAAAGGTTTAAAAATAATATCAGGAAGTATTACTTTACTGAGAGGGTAGTGGGTGCATGGAATAGCCTTCCAGCTGAAGTGGTAGAGGTTAACACAGTAAAGGAGTTTAAGCATGCGTGGGATAGGCATAAGGCTATCCTAACTATAAGATAAGACTAGGGACTAATGAAAGTATTTAGAAAATTGGGCAGACTAGATGGGCCGAATGGTTCTTATCTGCCGTCACATTCTATGTTTCTATGTTTCTATGTTTCTATGTCAGGAAGGTTAATACCCAGTATGAGAGTCAGACGAATGGGCAAATGCTCAGCTACAGTTCCCTGTAATGTGGCATATAATGGTGTGGAAATGAGCTATCATTGTGTGGGTCCTTTTTGGTGAATAGGGAAACAAGAGAATACCAATCATTTTGTTTCCCAATCCTATCACTGCTCTCCCAGCCATAAACAGATCAAGCTCTGCCTCTGTGTAACTGCAATCTTCAATGCATAGCCAACTTCAAATTAACCAAGGCAATGCAAGTCTGTTTCTCTAAACAACATTTAATATCAACATATCTTTAGTGAATAATTAAATTGGAGATGTTCCCCTTAGGAGACTATAGCACCCCACAGTGTGCACATCAGTTGCAAAGTTATTGCCAGTGCCACATCTAATTTGGTTCTTAGACCTTAGAGGCAGTGGAAACTATTAAGGCTATCTTAAATTGGTTGTCTCTTCTGGAGAGGCCAGGTCTCATTTCCAATAGATAAAAAGGTCACGATTTCTATTCAGTATTATCCAATTTCAGTTTTTTCTTTCATGTTTTACATGTGAAACTATAGATTGTGACAATGTATTTGTAGCTGCATTTAACTGAATGTATTTGTTATACTATAAATTTTCACATGTATCCCTACCATTTGTATATTTTTTCCTCGCATTAATGGCATATAGGGTATACATGTATGTATATACTACTAAGGCTTAATTTTTTTTTTTTTTTCTTAGTATAACTCGTTATATGTCTCAATGTATCTGATTTTACTTAACAAAGAATACAAATAAGCTATGTGTGGAAAAATGTGTGAAAAATAAGAGAACTTGCAAAATCATGTGCGTTAAATCACGTCTACTTAGTTTTATTTTGCATATTAAAACACAAAAATTATTCTGACACTGCCCTAGTTTCAAATTAGCCAAAGGGAATGTTGAAGGAATGCAATAACTAAACCATTTACAGTTTAATCATGATTTGGTTTAATTTTCGGTTGTATGTCATTGGGGGCCATATGCAGTCTGTAATAGTTTATTAATTCTTGTACAGGAAAAAGTAGCATTGTATGAAAGCACCTTAAAGAGTAGAAGACTCAGAAAAAAATAATAGTGCTTATGCTCAACTGCTGCCATCTCAAGACCAGTCTTTTCCTTTGTGGATTTGCCAGAGCATTACTCGCTGTTTGTTCCTGATCTCCTTTTGCCTAGTGTTGAAGACATGCAAATTTTCCAGAGCCAGTTTTTATACCACCAAACCAACCCTGTAATGTGATCCTGAGTGTTCTGACCTGGTTATTCCAACTTTTAGTTCCAGTTCACCATGTAACTTCTGTTGTATTACCATGCTAGCATAAACCCTGGCAGCTGGTACGCACAATAAATCATCTTAACTATCCATAGAAAACGTCCAGGACCCACATTTTGAGTCAGGATAGGTATAGCAGCTAAAAGTTGGATTACTCTACCAAAGCAGTTCTAACATCTCTGATTTTGGAACAGACACTCTTTTATAAAAAGTAGTAGTAGTACAAGTAGTAATAGTAATCTTTTCATTATTATTATTAGTAATAATTACCTTGGGCACAGCTGCAGGTCAAAATCCATCATGTACTGTTACATGTTATTCAATGTAAATGGATATGCCTATGTAACACCAAAAATTGCACGGAAACCAAACCTTACATATCTATCATACATGTCCTGCGTGACATAAAATGTACCGTATAACCTTCCAGATGTGGGTTTTAAAACACAATAAATAAATAAAACTACATCATGTAATAGAGAACATGACCATGATTGCTGCTTTGTTCCCAGCTATAGACACAGCATTTATGAAGTACTGTCTTCATCACATCTAATACTTACCATCATATTGATGCTACACCTTGGTTTGTGTGTCTATTTTATTTTCATTATCTGCATTATATAACCACAAATTTGTGTTAGAGCCCAGAATGAGAGTATCATGGACAATATAAAACAATAATAGTATTATAATTTTAAAAAAGCAAAAAAAAAAAAAGAATTGTTCACACTATAGTTTTAGGTTAGAGAGCCTTGCAGTGCAGATTGGATTGCATATAACAATATATAAATATGCATTTTTCAATACCATCTAACCCCTATCACCCGTATGACTTGATGAGTAGCAGAATTTTATGCAAAATTGGAAAAGAGCTAATTATCTCTGATTTTCAGCTTCTGTATGATTACAGAGTAATATATTCACACTTGACTTTCTCCAGGACTTTTTTTTCCCTTAATCAAAAACTTAATTTACTGAAACTATTTGTAATGAAACTGGGACAAAGGGCCAATCCAGCAAAGCACAACAGAGAGAAATAGTAAATTATTGAGAGAGGAGGGTAAATCGGTCATAAGATCACTGTACATTTTTTCTAAGTGTTAAAATATTATTAATTAGCATTTTCTAATTATACTTCTCTTCCAGCCAGCACAAAAATAACTTAGTTACTGTACATTACTGTTGATAAAAATTACAGAACTGTATCTTAGGGGAAAAAAAAAAATGTTCTTACAGTGCTATAATGGCGGTATTAAAACATACAAGAGTAGTAGCACTACATTTAATACATTTAATAGTGGATAGTCAGCCCGCCAGTGAGGCACTAGGATTTCACTAAATCCAAATGTTCACTCAGACTACATTTTCTTCACTATATGGAATGGGGATTTGCCAGCCCTAGGTAAAGTGCACCAAGGTCTACAAGTGATGAGAGCGCAAATCCCTCCTTTTTTTGCACTCAGACCATGCAGTCACCACCTCATACACTTGAGGGTACTACTAGTTAGCCATTCCTTGTCTGTCATTCACGTTTCACCCTTATCTCAAAAACCCATTCTACATGTTGTTATTCCAGGATAATACATTGAAACTGTACTCTGACTCGGATATGACCAATATCCAATTTATGGTTGTTGTATACCTGTCAGTTGTGAAAGCTGCCTGCCCTGGAGGGAGAAGGCAGCAGCATGGAGGCAGCATAGAAGAACAGAGGCAGCATGAAGAACAGGCAGGACTGAGACAGGAGGCAGCATGGAGGTACAGGAGAGGCTGGAGTGAGCTGCTACTACATGATCACTCCCATCAGCAGCATAGAAGAACAGAAGCAGCATAGAGGTACAGGAGAGGCTGGAGTGAGCTGCTGCTGCATGCTCACTCCCATCAGCCTCAGACAGAACTCCAAGCAAGCCACCATCCTGGTCACAAAGGTTGTGGCAGAATCATGGCTGGTGGCTGCAGGAGCAGCTGGGGGGCCCCGAGCACATCTGCTACCCCCCCCCACACGCGGAGGAGAGCAAGGACGCCCCAGCGGCAGCCTGTGAGTGACATCGTTAGTTCGGCAGCCCGTGAACCTGTCAGGAGGCGGCAAGGGGAAGGCTGAAAGTGAGGTCGGAAAGCAGGCAGGAGTTGGAGGGCGGCTGGCGCCGTATGTTCGACGCGGCGCCGGTCAGGCAAGGTGTCAGGTCAAGATGAGGCCGCACAGGAAGAGCGCCCCCTGCAATAAGGCAGGGGCGGGAAAGCACAAAGGACAGCGGAATCCCACATGAAATGATGGCCGCCAGGCAGGGAGAGCGGCAAGAGGCGTCCTGGTGAGTCTGCCCCTGGTGGCATACCTGAGGGACGGGGGGAATGATGCAAGGGCCCAGCAGTGTAAAAGCGGTCCCCCCCCCCAATGGGCAGGCGGGGGGGTCCAGGTCGGCAGGACACAGACGGAGGCGGCCCTGGATGGGGCCAGGGTCAGGTCAGAGGTGAAGGAAGGGGATTGTAATGATATTGATGTTACAAAGTTTTGGAATCCAGTAGCCAGATCAGCAATGTTTTCTGCCAGAGGTAGCCACTCGTTACCCAGGTGGTTGAGCCCCTGAGCCTTGAGTGGCCTTCTGGTCTTAAGCAGAGATGGGAGACTGGAACAGAAAGATGATAATCGTAGTGAGGCAAGCCGAGGTCAGTGGGAAGGAGAAGCAGCAAAGTCAAAACAGTCCAAATTCAGCAACAGGAAGGAGAAACAGGAACACGCTTGATTAGAGAGTACAGGAACCACAATAATCTGGCAAAGGTACAGAGACAGGAAGTGGCTTTTATAGGCCAAGAACCAGACACCTGACCAGACACAGCTGAAGAGAGTTGTCACTGATAACCTTGACTGGAAATGGATGTAAGGCACAGAGGCAAGCGGGAGCCCCCTGGGGGGCATTCTCAGGAGCAGGAACACAGGAGGAGCATCAGCAGGTGTGAGTACGGGAGGGAGCAGCGCAACGACAATGACAGGCACAGCAACAGCGGGAGGTCGGATGAGGGATGGAGGAGCAGGTCGAGGAGTGTTACTTCTGCGGGCTTGAGGCTGGACCAGCGCGGACAGGAGTCGGCATCCACCGGATACTCCAGAGCCTGGCAAGGTGGATGGAAGGACAGCGCAGACGGGGGTTCGGGCGGTGAGATAATAAAAACACCACATTTTTTTTTAAATTGCAAAAATCATTTTAGAGTCATAATCAAGGAAAAAAGGGTCAGTCCCCGCGGTGCGGAAGGGTGGGGTCAACAGAGCGCAGTCGGGAGGCCGAAGTAAGGGTGGTGGTGGCAGCGTGCCGGGTAAGGGAAGGGGAATACGGTGTACCGGTCCGGGGACATCTGACGGGGCAGGAGAACAGTTAGATGTGTGGCAATATTCCAGGCGCAGCGCAACAAAATGGGCACGTGTCCTTCGCGGGGACATTGGGGGGGCACTTGAAGGCGGAGGATAAGATTTGATAAAGGTGATTTAAAAAAAAAAAATTCCTGTCTTCCGCTCGAGGAGTTCATTGATTTAAAAGGAGTGGTTCCTACTGATGGTGCAGGAAATGCGCTCTTTCCGGGGGCTGCCGGCACACCCCCAGGAGGTGCGGTACTGGCTGGACAGAAGAAAGGTCAGTGCAACTGGGGACCGTCGGGTAGGCTTCGATACGGGTGTTCCGGAGGCGGTGGGAGTCACTGTGTCAACTGACGCGTCAAGAAAGGAAAACCTAAGGCAGGAAGGGTACTCGGCAGGGCTTCAGCCCCGCGGTTGCGTCTCAGAGTGGCACCAGTCATGATCAGTGCATTGCTGCTGTGGTTAAGGCAGTAAGCCTCCCATGAATGCGCTAGTTTTATGGCTGGGATTGTTGAGGGGGTTTACGCTATTCCATTCAAAGTCGAGGGACCAGGAAAAGTGGTGGGCGAATATCAAGTCCATGGGGGAACTTCCACACCATTAGCGGACCTGTGGGTGTCTCCATGGGGGGTGGTCCCCTAGAAATGGGCGGGCAAATTCCGTCCGATACAAAACCTATCGCACCCGAAAGGGGCATCGGTAAATGAGGACATCGCCGCGGAACTGTTCTGTATCGTTGGCATCATTCGGCCTTGCCGTCGAGTTGGTTTGAGGGAACAGGACGCGTTCGATTATTGGCGACCCTTCCATCTTTTGGGTTGCATGTTTGCAGGTTCCTATTGGTAACCTCTACTTGCCAAGGGGCAGTTCCATTCATGTTCCTACTTCGGGAAGTTGGATTCGTCTGGGAGTGGGAGGTGAAAGAGGAATCAGAAAGGGGTTCCTTAGTACATTATCTGTAACATAGCTTGCTGTGTGGGCTCGGCTGGGCTGGGCCGCTGTGGACATACCTTACGGTCGCGGGAATCCTACCGCACGTCTTTGCTTGGTCTGGAAATTGTTTCGGTGGTAGTAGAGTGTCGATTGCCTGGGGTTCAGTTGACTGCACTTCGGGAGTTCAGGCTGAAGGTTCACAGGTCCAAGAAGGTCACTGAGAAATCGCAGTTGTTCATAAGGCAGTTTCAAGTTGCATGTCGGGTTAGTCGTGAGGACTGGGTCGGTAGCCATTTCATGGCGAAGGCTACTTGTGAAGCCTTTGCGGGTGGTATAGAGTTGTTCACGGATACCTCTGGGAACATAGATTCCGGGGCATACCTGGAAAGCAGGTGGTGAGCAGAGCGGTGGTGGGAGGCATGAAAGGTGAGTCCTCTTATTCAAAGTTGGAATCTTTTGAGTTATTTCCATTGGGAGTGGCTGTGGCTCTAAAAGGTGAAGGATTAAGGGATGAAAAGTCATAATTCACGCACAAAATGGCGGGGTTCATGTGGTTTACCATCCAGCCGGGTCCTCGGTTCAGGAGGTATGCCGATGGCGGCGATTCGTATCACCATTCAGTTATCGGGTGGAGGCACGCCACGTGCCTGGTTGGCGGAAGGTAGGGGCTGGTTACTTGGCTCGCGCACAAGGGGACAAGCTGCGAATGGTGGCCCCAGGGGGCGCGGGAGGAGGGACAGTCCAGTCTGGAGGAAATGTGGCAGTTAGAGATGCCATCCTTGGAGGATCAATACAGAATCCTATGGCACCGGGCACAGGGACTGCCTATGTGAACATTTGAGATATGTGGGACAAGGCGGTTGGTTTCACTGTGGGGGCCCAGTCAAAGGAGGGGCGAAGGGATACCTTGCTGTGGTTCTTAAGCCGTTTGTTCGTTCAGTGTTAGCTCCATCGGCAATGGACAGGAGCATGACGGCATTGTCGTTAGGGTTCAAACTGACCGATTGGGAGGAAGTGACGGAACGTTGTCACGTCCGTCAGGCATCGCGGGTCTTATGGAGAGGTATGAAATATGTCGGTGCCGGGTGGCGTGTTTCCTTGGGTAACGCAACGCCTGGTGGTGTATTACTCTACTTTTGCAGTGAGTTTGCTTGCGGTGGCCTTCTCGGAGGCTTGGGGCAATTTGGATTGGGGAACTGGTGAGTGCCTTCGGGCAAGTGTTGGGGGGTTCTACACTCGGTTGTCGAACCTCAGTCGGTTAAGGTAACGATTCAGTAGGGTTGTTCAAGAACGGATGTGTCTGGTAAAGGAAGTTTGGTAAAGCTATATTCCCTGCTGGGGTCAGGGGTACGCCCGGTGTTAAGCGCATCATTCTACTTGGAGCTTTGCCGGACATCCCGGGTGGCTTACTGGTAAAAGGGGACAGATCGGTGCTGTCACGATTCAATTCCCGCAGGTGTTTGTTCGGAGGGGTTTGACAATGTTGGGCTTGGATCCCGGGCACTTTGGGACCCATTCTTCCCGGATGATGGCGGTAACAGAGGCACCCTGCCTGGTTTTAAGTGAGGACCTAGGGAAACGTTTAGGCAGGTGGGAGTCAGTACGGTTTAAGTCCTGTTTCAGGCCAGTCTATTTGGTTTAATGGCTATGGGCGTATGGGTTTGTGTTTGGGGCTATGCCTTGTCGCTAATTACTTTTGTTTCAGGTTTGGTGACATAGTTGGTGGGTCATTCTTATATCTAAAGGGCACAGATGGGAGCCGCGTTTCGGTTCAAACGCAACTGGGCTTTCCTTTGGAATTGGTGGAGCAGGAGTGGTTTTGGTTTTCGGGGATTTTGGGTGGCAAGACATTAGGTGAGAAAATTTTCCGTGAGGTAACAAGGGGTACTGTCCAGGACATTCTGGATATTGGCATAGTCCCGGAAAAGGAATTGATCAGGTGGAGGCAGAGGGAGGTGGACCGGCTATGGGAGCTGGCCACGGGTGTGGTGGTGGTGCGGTCCGAGATGGTTCCTCGGTTACATTGGAGACATACTACGTACCCGGCCATGGTAGCTCGGTGTCGAGGACGACTTAATAAAAAATTGATGGCGGTATTTATCAGATGTGGGGACGGTGTAACTGTGAGACACAACGAATTGGGAGGAAAGCTCCCTGGGTACTCCAGGTGGGATGGGGTACATTTTTGGATGTAAGGTGTGATCTGTTTAAATTGGGCCTTCAGGAAGGCATTCAACAGGCCTTATTCCGGTGTGGTGGGGGTCGCTCAGGAGCTTTAGGTGTCAAGTCCTGAGCTATGGCGGGGAATGGCCTGGTTAAATCGGAGGGCAGATGGAGGAGAAAGTGGGCATCCTGAGGTTTAGTGTGGATTGGGCAGTGTTGCACGTGGTTGGTAGGTTCAAGCCCGTCGGTGGCTCCGAACCTGGGGGTGTGATGGTGTCTTGGTACACCCTACACTGGAACTGGTGGGTAGCGGTGTCTTGGTACACCCCTACAATGGATATGGTGGGTAGCGGTGTCTTGGTACACCCCTACAATCGATATGGTGGGTAGCGGTGTCTCAGTACACCCCTACAATTTAACCTGGTGGAAATGTGGTCAAATTGGGCGGCCAGTTTCTGTGTTAACATGTTATTTAGATTGTTATCTATTGTTATTATTGTGGGGTCATTGCTAGGGGTATGTTATGTATATGGGGGAGGTTAACATTATTAAGATTTGTTGGCAATGACCCCATTTGTTATTCCTTAATTATTTTATTAATAATTTAATAAAGCTGTGGACGAATTATTTCCAACAGTATAACCTGTGTCCGTGTTTTAATGGGGGTTTGGGTAAGGTTAGCGCATATGCCAGCAAATCCGACTGTGCGTCTGTCATGTAGCCCATGGATCAGCGCAGGAATAGGAATAAGAGGAATAGGCCTTGACAGAGCCAGGAGGTAGGCATAGCAGCCACAGGAATTTAGTGACAGCTAGCATGCTGGGTAGGGCGGAGCCATAAGGGGAGTATTTACACCAGCCATTATATGAAGTGGCCATTTTAACTGAACCTAAGCTTACCTGTCAGTTGTCCCTCCCACCCTCCCTGTATTTGGTTAGGTTAGTTGATTTCCCATTTTTTCACAGCGGCGGGGAATGGCCTGGTTAAATCGGAGGGTAGATGGAGGAGAAAGTGGGCATCCTGAGGTTTAGTGTGGATTGGGCAGTGTTGCACGTGGTTGGTAGGTTCGAGCCCGTCGGTGGCTCCGAACCTGGGGGTGTGGTGGTGTCTTGGTACACCCTACACTGGAACTAGTGGGTAGCGGTGTCTTGGTACACCCCTACAATGGATATGGTGGGTAGCGGTGTCTTGGTACACCCCTACAATCGATATGGTGGGTAGCGGTGTCTCGGTACACCCCTACAATTTAACCTGGTGGAAATGTGGTCAAATTGGGTGGCCAGTTTCTGTGTTAACATGTTATTTAGATTGTTATCTATTGTTATTATTGTGGGGTCATTGCTAAGGGTATGTTATGTATATGGGGGAGGTTAACATTATTAAGATTTGTTGGAAATGACCCCATTTGTTATTCCTTAATTATTTTATTAATAATTTAATAAAGCTGTGGACGAATTATTTCCAACATTATAACCTGTGTCCGTGTTTTAATGGGGGTTTGGGTAAGGTTAGCGCATATGCCGGCAAATCCGACTGTGCGACTGTCAAGCAATATACAGTTTGAAATTGGTTCAACACTTGAAGGTAAGCAGTGTCTAGATGACTCTGGACACCATAACATTATTTACACAAAGTGGTTTTGGTCCAGAAGGTTCCTTTATAGGAACACTCAAGCATCATAGCCACTACTGCACAACACAAGGTACTTAAAAGGAGACTGCAGCAATTACATTTTGAGTGTATATTACCTTTTATTGAAAGTTAGTTTTATTTGTGAGTTCTAAAATTCTGACAGTCTTTCAACATAACTGAAATCTATGGAAAACTAAATCCTTCTTTTAAATGGAAGATTGAGTAGTGCTATTGTAGTGCAGTTCATTAAAAAGACCCCTACTGTAAAGCTAAGGAAACTGATATTAAAAGACAGATATAATTAATTTGGGCCACCTCCTCCTGAAATGAATAACTATACTGAAAAAACCCAATGATCAAATATTATGCACTTATTTTATCTTATTCAAAATACTGGAAGAAATCTGATGTTTTATAAATAATCATCTTCGTTTCTGCAGATAAGCATACTCTATATAAATTCACAGGCAATGAATTGCAGACGTATACGCTACCTCCATCTCTTCAGAAAGCTACACAATTAGTATGGTAATTTTTCATTTGTTAATATGCATCTTAATATAAAAAATACTGACTGCAGTGAATGACTAAGGGAAAACAATTTCATATCTGGGAAATTCACCAAAACATTCAACTTTTAATGAGTTTTTTTAAAAATAAATAAATGTATACCTCTTTATCTATGTCTATGCCGGTCTGTCCATCTGGCTGTCTAACTGTATTGATTTCTTATTAAGTGACTTATAAGTAGATAGGTCAGTTATAAATTAATATGAATTTAGTATTTAGTGAGTAGATCAATTTGTAATTTTACATCAGTTAACTGCAGTCAAGATGGTACAGATGCAGAACAACTGAAATCCTAAATCAATGCAGTTACACCTCTAACCTATGAGCAAATATAACAAAAGGATTTCCCTACATATAATTCCCTGAGGTTTTCTCTCCTGCATTATGTGCTACTTGCATGTGCCATCTGGCTGCTACCAACATGTGACGGACATGTTTCTCTGAGACAGTCATAGTATCTCTACACTGTGACGATCTAGGTACGAAACAATAGAATGCGGTAAAGTGACAAATTACTTGTAACTTTTACACCAAACATAGTCTCCAGCATAAAAATATTTAGTATTAAAAAACCCTTAGCACAACAAATGATGCAAAAAATTAGATTTTATTTAGTACACAAACAGTCCGTTCTTAATATAAGAATAAAGTGCATAAATACAAAGTGTATAACATAACAAATACATACACCAAAGGTAAGGGTCAATAAAGTGCAAAAACAAAACCAATAAGTGTTCTGACCAAGGGCTATTGTCTTCTAAAATCCCTAAAGATATTATCCCGCTTGGCTATTTTGGGCATAACAAGCTGATCGGCAATGTACAATTTACTCTATAGTAAACAAGTCACCGTGTGGTTTGACATCTACAACCTTTTGTGACTAAACAACTTTTTTTCCAATAGAAAAAGAAATAACTACTTGCATTTCTGAACATAATTTGTTTTTTGGGTTCTACGGTTTTACTTTTCCCTGTTTATGTTACAACATCTGTGATATTCAAAAGTAATAGTTTGGTGTTTGTTTTACAACGGCTAAATGGATTAGAGGACAAAAATTTAAATTGTTTTCAAGGTCCATTTTATGTATTTTATCTAATGAAGACTTCACCTCGAACTTCTAATAACACTTAAGCATTATTGCACATTGAGAAATTGAAGGATCCACCAACCGCAAAATGGCCACCTTTACATGATGAAATGGGCCGTGCATAATTGTGTTGGATAACGAGGACATGTTTATTAAAATATCCATTAGTTCTGCCAGCCATGCACATTTAGTTAATGGAGAGTTACAGTATATATAGGAGGAGGAGTGAATTGGACAACACTAAGTTTTAAACTGGTAACAATTCCATCAGAAAAAAAAATGGTTTCTAGGACGGTTCTAATAGTAGATTGTTTGGTAAATAGAGCTTTGCTTGTGCATAGAAGCATGGCTTGCACTATTATGCACTAATAAATTAATTTATAAGTAAACAGACTCTTAATTAAATTCACTGGCTAGAATCTGAAATGTATTTTTTACTTAATGATGCTTAATGATGAAAAAAATATTAAACTATAAAGAAAAAAAAGGAAACCCTTATATTTTGAGAAATTTGGTGCTAGTAGTAGAAGTTAGGCAGTTAGTTGTACTATAGATACATAATTGACATTTTTATAACAATCACTAACAGTATTTCTCGTGAATCATTAACATTAAATCATTAAGGATCCATGAAGCCCTATACCAGGAATAACCAATACTTGACCGCCATCAGTCATGATACTACAAGATGAACAACAGCCCGTAAAGGAAAACTCTGAGTGTGATAACAACTTCATTTCAATAAAGTTGTTATGGTGCCTAGAGTCCTTCAGCGAAGTCTTGCCTTTAATTGTTAAACTGTTCTCAAATGGTTTAAAGGTAAATATATATCCCAGGTCTCTCTCCCTTGGTTTCTGCTCAGACTACCGCAGAAGCATTAGAGCGAGCAGTAGGGAGGCAATAGTGATTGTAAATGCCCTTATTGAGACTTGGATAAACCACACTGAATTTACTTATTGATATTCTGTGAATATCCAAGAGTGAATATGTTTACCTGCTTATTTACTGGTATATGTGAAATAATGTATTCATAGCATGTGGCATCTCAAGCAATGCTTCATTTTGTCTGGTTTAATAAAAATCACAAGAAAAATAAAATGTTTTATGCCAATAAAAAGAACTGAACATCTGTTACCAAGGTAAAAAACAAACAACGTTATACACTAAAGTGTGTATTGTCAGGAATTCAAAGAGAATTAATTTTTTGAGGCCAAATTAGCCAATTTAGAAAATATTAATTACGGTAGCTTTCTTTTCAGTTTTGATTATTTTGGACCAACATTTTTGACTTTCTTTAAATTCCCAACAATTTACACTTTAGTAAATAACTGTTAGCCATTAGGCTAATGTAATGACAAAACTCTCCTCCAATTTCACTACTGTATGTTTCCTGAAAATGTAAAAATGTGTCACCCATCTGTTTCAAATAATAGCACTTTGCAATGACATACCTCGGGTATGGCAGGCATAGCAAATGCCCTACTCATCACTTGGAGGGGACGCCACATCAGAGCCATTAAACAACGGTCAAAGGGTTAAACAAATTCATATTTTTTTCTATTTCATATGAATCCAGTAGATCAGGATGTGGGTTCCCAGAGAGGGCTGGCAGCAATTCGCATTGGTGAAGTCTGGCATCAAACCATCTTAAAACGTCACCAGCTGCTACTAGTATCTTACGACGTTAAACAAACCTAACAACAGTATCTTGTAATTTATTAGAAATTAAAAGTGATCTTTATAACTTTAGGTTTCACCCATTAGCATTAGGAATATTTACAGTCCATTCTATTAAAGCACTGTATTGATATATTTTTTATGTATATTGCTATATTTAAATAGATATAAATAATAAAATGAAAAGTTCATAATACTGGAAGAATGTTCATGCAATCTACTAATTGCAATTCTACCAACACGTTTGTTTTCATTAAATAAAACTGAAGCATACACAAACATGTTCTTGTTAAATGTAAAAAAAAGAATACATAAATGATATAGAAAACCAGTAAAGCTTTTTGCATCTGTTGACAATGAGATTTGTTACCCATAAGAAATTAACTAAATGCAGAAAAAAAAAGTATATATAGTTTTTTATTTGCTGCATATTTACATAGTTATTTAGGGTTACGGTATGTTAAAGTTCCCCCTTTCATACATCTGTTCCCAATGTAATCAAAAAGGAGGTGGAAAAAGTCAGTTTGAAGTGATTTCCAATATATGTTTTACACATCTATACAGAGTTTGATAAAATAACCTCTCTAGATCGATATTGCTTAACCTCTCGTGGAGAGTTAATGCATTCTGTGATATATAGGTATCTTACTTGATGTATAAAACATTAAGGTGGACGGAAATTTTCCGTCATTGCAGCACTCCCCTTAAGGACGCTGGACGGAAAATTTCCGTCCAAAATGAAAATTAACCCCTGATTGCCACAAACGCTGAAATCATGGGGTTACTCTTCCTGTAGTGTCTCCATATCGGAGGCACACTACCATGGGCAATTTCACTGATTCAGCCCATATGATCGCTCTGACTCCCGACGTGCTGCAGTGAATCCCGATCTGTTTCCCTGCAGCTCTGTGTGAGCTGATCTTTCTCTCTGCAAGAAAAAAAACTGTTAGCAATAAACTTCAACACTTGGTACAGGCTAGCGAAAAAATGATACCATGGTAAGGTTTCAAATATGCCTTTTGAAACACCCTGGGGTGTCTTCTTTAGGAAATGGTATGCCTTTGTGAAGTAAATGGAAAACACAACCTATTAAAAAAATTCCAAAGTGGGGCATGGGCCCAGCGTAAAAATTCTAACTTAAATGGCTGTGTCTCAAATGTGCCCCTTCAACATTGTCATATACCTGGTAAAGGTACATACAGGGGTATTGCTGTACTCAGATGACACAGCGGAGCAACATATGATGTATTATACTGCTGTAACACATATAAGGTTTGCAAAATATATATTACAAACTCATTGAGTATGTCAAAAAGGCATAAAAAATACTTATTACCACTACACTTGGTATAAGCTAGCGGTAAAATTATTTCACGCTAAGGTTCAAAATATGTCTTTTGAAATACCCTAGGGTGCCTTCTTTAAGAAATGGTATGCCTTTATGGGGTAGCTGGAATAATTAACCTACAAAAAAAACTCCAAAGTGGGGTATGGACACAGCGTAAAAATGTAAAGTTTGTAAAGTTTGAAAAAACTTAGATGGCTGTGTCTCAAATGTGCCCCTTCAATGTCCGCATATACCTGGCAAAGGTACATATGGGGGTATTGCTGTGCTCAGACGACATAGCTGAGCAAGATAGGAAGTATTATATAGCCGTAGCACGCATAAGGTTTGCAAAATATACAGTACAAACTCACTATGTGTGTCAAAAAAGCAGAAAAAATGCTTATTACCAGTACACTTGGTACAAGCTAGCGGAAAAATTATTTCATGCTAAGGTTCAAAATACATCTTTTGAAATACCCTAGGGTGTCTTCTTTAAGAAATGGTATGTCTTTATGGGGTAGCTGGAATAATTAACCTACAAAAAAAACTCAAAAGTGGGGTATGGACACAGCGTAAAAATGTAAAGTTTGAAAAAACTTAAATGGCTGTGTCTCAAATGTGCCCCTTCAATGTCTGCATACACCTGGCAAAAGTACATATGGGGGTATTGCTGTGCTCAGACGACATAGCTAAGCAAGATAGGAAGTATTATATAGCCGTAGCACACATAAGGTTTGAAAAATACACAGTACAAACTCACTGTGTGTGTCAAAAAAAGTAGAAAAAATGCTTATTACCACTACACTTGGTACAAGCTAGCGGAAAAATGATCCCCCGCTAAGGTCCAAAATATGTCTTCTTTAAGAAATAGTATGCTTTTATGGGATAGTTGGAATATATAGCCTGGTAAAAAACTCTAAAGTGGGGTAACAACACAGCGTAAAAATTCAAAGTTTGAAAAAACCTGCAATGGCTGTGTCTGAAATTTGCCCCTTCAACGTCCCCATATACCTGGCAAAGGTACATATGGGGGTATTGCTGTACTCAGACAACATAGCTGAGCAACATATAAAGTATTATAAAGCCGTAGCACACATATGGTTTGCAAAATATACAGTACAAACTCACTGTGTGTCAAAAAGGCAGAAAAAAATGCTTATTACCACTGCACTTGATACAAGCTAACAGAAAATTTTTCCCACGCTTAGGTTCAAAATTTGACTTTTGAAATACCCTTGGGCGTCTTCTTTAAGAAATAGTATGCCTTTTTGGGGTAGTTGGAAAAAGCAGCCTGCTAACATATTTAAAAATAGAATACGGACCTATTAAAACTCTCCATGTAAATTCACACTTAAAAACCTGAACTTATCACGTCTCTTTCACAGCACTGTAACTTCACAAAATAGTGTCTAGGTCATACATTGGGCATATTGTTTTACTCAGAACAGGTAACTGAGCATACGTAGGGGGAATTTATGACAGTGGCACTTATCAAATGTAAGAAATACCCAGTGAAAATGCAACATGATACATTTGAAATAAATCGGTGAAAAAATGGTGGCAAGTTAAGGTATAATATATGCCTAATAACATACCCTGGAGTGTCTGCTTTCTCAAATGGAAGGCCATTGTGGGGTTATTTGAACAGTCAAATGGCTACAATGACACAAAATCAGACATATGACCATCTATGAAAATTCCAACTACAGAAACTGAAATAGCATGGTCTCCTATATGGCATTGTATCTTCACAGAATAGGGGCAAAGGTATACAATGGGGGTATCGTTGTACTCAGCAGATGTAGCTGAACACAATATGGGGTTCTGTACAGGGATAGCACACACTACGTTTACGAAATACACATTACAGAAACCTTGTTATATGTGTATATGCCAAAATAGAGAAAAAACACAATTTTACTCCAATATTTTGCAGAGATTAGCGGTGAAATGGCTATGCAAAAAGTGTCAAACTAACCTTAAGTAAATAGCCTGTGATGTTTACTTTATATAAATATATACTTTTGGGTGGCAATTTTGTTTCCTGTAATGGGTATTAAACTTCCAAGACAAACATACCAACTTCTAATATAGTTTTACATTGAAATTTTATTTTAGACCTTGTAGTTTGTGACCTGTAACTTTCAAAAGAAACTGAAATCCCACACATATTATGTACTTTGTAAATCAAGACACATAAATGAATTGATTTTGAATTATTTTTCCTAAGCTGGACATATTTTGCACACATTATTATTGCCAAAACTTGGGTGGAAAAAAGCGTTTTTTTTTTTGTTTTTCCCACATTATTTTGCATTTTTTGTGTAATAAATGAGAATTTATACATGTATATGTCACATCAAATTAAAACCCTTTTTGTTGTCTAAAAAACGGTATTTAATATGTGTTGGTACAATAAATGAAAGAGCTGCAAATTGCAGTTGAACACAAGCAGCAAAAAATTCAAAAATTGCTTGTGTCCTTGATAAGAATCAAGATCTGCTGTCAGCATTATGGCTATGTGAGCATCATGGGAGATGTAGTCCACAGCATCTGGAATATCAAAGGTTGCCTATCCCTGGCCTAGTATATGGTAAAATAAATATGGAATCTTGGTGCTGCCTTCACAGCACCAGGATGGAAAGGCCTGGCATACCTAGTGCATTAAGGAAAGAAGCTCTCTACATTTGAATAAAGACAGTCAAGAAATTCAACACTATTACCCAAAAATGCTGTAGAGGACACGTGTGTTTTATACTTACCCTCTCTGCACACATCACCCTTGTAAATGATTTAGCAATGGTTACTGGGGTTGCTGTATATGGAACAGTGATAAAATATAATAGTCCCTCACTTGGCTGTTGGCAATCTTTTGTAATAACCAACTGTGCCATGTTATTCATTGCCTGTTAAATATTAAGGTACAACACTAGACTTGTGCACAGTTCAAGAATTTGCTTTGTCAGATTCGATTTGTCCCGAAACATTTTTTTTGTTTCAGTCTATTTGGGTTTGTCCATTTGCAAATTTCTTCCATGTGATTATTTCGGGACAAATGATGCAGCATAACCAAAATGGTGGAAAACGTGCCTATCACACATGTTGCAGTACACTGGGCGGGGCATTTTCCTTCCATTGGGTTCACTAATCAATTAACCAATAAAATGAAACAAATAAATATTGAATTGGAGGGAAACCTAATTGTTTGGAAATTGTACAGTGCATTCACTAAACTGAATTCGGGTGAACTAGTAATCAATTTAAAAAAAAATGTAGCCACAATAAAAATATTTTAGGAAACATTCCTGAGCTAGATGTTTTTTTTTTATTGAGTAATTTTGAACCCCTAATGACACAAGGTGATTTTGCTTATTTTGTTTTTAAGGATGCAAGCAAAGCTGACATTACATTTTTGCAATATTTATGCTCCACTGTATAATGTTCAAGTTTTATAAGCAAATATATATATATATTTTTTAAAAGCTCTTACTTTAATGGTGCAGAATTCTGAGCACATCTCAATGGTGAGATTGGCAAAAAAGGCAGGAAATATTTGTGTTATATTTTCTGGTGCTCGGTAACATCCTCGGTAGGTGACGTTCCTCCCTGCAGTGACAAGAAATAGGATCCATCATAAGATTCAAATAAGAAGAGATGTTGTAGTGTCTAGACTAGTAAATATTTTTAACCCATTTTACTCTTCAACCTCTCTAGAGATTTGCCGATGCACAAAAATGCTACGTTTAACTAATCCAGCAAACTATGCTGTTTTGTAAAAAAGAAAAATAAAGGAAAAAAGCAAGAACAGAAAAGGATATTAGAAGTACATTTAGCTTTTAGCCACTAACCAGTGAATTATATAAAATAAATCAAACAGTAAAAATTAAATCTCACACAATAAAATCTATTTGCTAAACCACAAACTGTAGTAATTTTCAAAACTGAATTGCAAAATTTAGGCCAACATAGCTCGTTTTGTAACATTTTTCAACTCATCTATAGTCACTGGTAGGCTGTTTTAGTCCGAATATTACAATTAAAAATGTGTCGTAACAGAAAGGTCTTTTAAAAATAAAAATCCAAAATAAAGAAATAAAATATACAATTCAGAATAATCAACAGTGTCATATATAGGAAATTAAAAAAGCTACAATATGCAAAATGACAAATGGACGGGCAACGTTTCAAAAATTAAAGTTCTAGAGATCGACATAAATAATTTTTTGTAACTTTTTTATTAAAAAAAATAATGTATTGGTCTGTAATAGATATGTTGAAAAAAAGAGGACCAAGATATATTAGGAATTTTAAATAAATATTCAAATTACAATAAACAAATTATTTTATGGCATAAGAAAAAATACAAAAGTATTTATAGTCAAGTGCTATACAGCCATGCTTGGGAAGGATTTGATCTGTTCAAACTGTCAGAATATAGATGTTTTGGCCATATGTAGAAAAATAAAACAAAAGTACTTTGTTACAAATTTAGTCCAAAATAGATGAGTCTGAAATAAAAAAAAAAAAAGGAGATTAGGAAATGTCACAACCCTGACCTTTACAAAGAAAGTAAGCAACCCAAAACAATATTAAACACAACCTATTATTAGAATCAGTATAACATTTAAATATAGAATATATATATATAGTTATATAGAATATAACTAGTATAACAAACTAGATGGCCTACAGAGGACTATTGGAGTCCAAGAACCATCTGTTAATATAAATAGGAAAATAATACTAAAAGTGGGGTCCGGGGGGAGAAAAAAAACAAGAAAAGGATAATAGATCAAATGGAAAGCATCCTAGCCAAATGAAGCAGAAGTATAGAGTGAACTGCTTCAGGTGAAAAAAAAAGGGGGAGAAGAAAGACTAGCAATTATAGAGTCAAATGTAGCAGTTGCAATTACAATATAAGTAGAGTGGGAAGGTGAACTGCCTTGAAATACTCAGACAGAGGATCAAATCTCTGAGTTAAAGGAGGGGAGACGGACAAACAGTGACAGGATAGGAATGATCTATAGATCTAAATCGATACAACCTAATGTGCCTTTGTGGGCACCCCTTAAATCTCTAAACCCTCCGATTCTACCAAGGTAAGGGATTAAAATACCGGTAGATCAATAAATAAATAGAGACACACTCTTTACAACTGCTGCTTAGTAGTTAAATAGAAAGCATAAATAAAGGCATTGTAAAAACATTTTCATGGTGGCTATCTTTTAAATCATGTTATGCTGCAGCATCGCCCCTTATCTAGCTGCCAACCATTGCACTAAACTGTCCTGACACGCATTTCGCCAAGTAATGGCTTTACCAAGGGATTACGTTCAGTTACATTTTATGAATTAATATTATTTTGGTTTGCTTATTATCTTTGTAAAGGTCAGGGTCGTGAGGTATTAACAAATATTTACCTCTGATCCTCCCTTCCTCCTCGTCCTAGCATTTATAGAATGGTACAAAGTTTTCCAGATTCTGTCAGTCAGAAACATAATTCAAAGCTGTGTAACTGCAATTTTTTTTCCAATCATTTCTGTACATTGTATATCATGTTTGTTATACATTATAGATAAACCACCGCTGTGCACAGTTATTGAATGGGTTTGATGTAACATGAAATAAAATTAGCTGTGAGTCACGAAGTGAGAAAACATTTAATGTATCTTTATTAGAATGCTTGTAAAAATATACAACACACATACAATGATTGTTTATAAATGCCTGTCTAAGTGCATTGATTTCTTCGGTGTTCTGATGTACTGCACTGTACTTTGCTGAAATGATTTCAGTTCCTTAATTCTATTACTTGACAAAAGTATTTTACACAATGATGCAGAGGGAGCTGAATTAAAGTGGGGAAAATATGATTATAAATTTATGGGAATTGTAGGACTAATGGATTACACTGAGATGCAGTGCATTAAGAAACAGTACAAAGATGCTAATAGTGAATAATGAAGTTATTTAAGAAGATAATTTAGTTGAAATTAACCATCTGTTTGAATATAGATCAAACATATGATAGTTGGTTGACTGGTAATCTAATTATCAGAACTTTGATTCTTACAAAAACTAAGCACCTCTAGTGGCCATCTGAGGTCACTAGTGGCCATTTTAGGCTTAGGCTCTGAAAAGACAGTGTTTACTACAAAAAGCCTGCAGAGACTGACTATAGACTCCAGAACTACTACATTAAGCTGTTATTGTTTTGGTGACTGTAGTGTCTCTTTAATAAGACAACTTCACAACTACACTTAATAAAAGGAATGGAACATTTTAGTTATGAAGAAAGGTTAACAAATGTAAATCTGTTTAGTTTCAAACAAAATGACGCCTTAGAGGGGATAAGATAGTATTGCACAAATATATTCGGGCTAATACAAACCATTGGCTGTAAATCTATTCATAAACATGACTATACATAAGGCAGGAGGTCATGCATTTAGACTGGAAGAAAGGAGATTTAGTCTAAAGCAAAGGAATTTTTTTTTGCAGATGTTTAAACAGCAATTGAATACTTGCAAAAACATAATATTCAGGTATATAATTTTCAATATGTGGCTTCTTGATTTAAGGAGATACCTGACTTACATTCTGGAGTCAAGAAGGAAGTTTTCCTCTAGTTTGTAGTGAAATTGGAAAGCCCTTCAAACTGGGGTATTTGCCTTCTTTTAGATCAACTGCATAGTAACTTGTCATGTAAAGCTATTGATACAATTCTTATGAAGCTCATACAATTACTGGATGAGGTCAATTGGCATTCTATCCCACATGAATTATTCCCATCAACCTCAACCAGAATCTCAATAAAAACAATTTAAATAAGAAAGGTTGCAGGGTTGAGATTCTGCACCATAACCACTTCAGTAAGATGAAGTAGTCATGGTGCTTTGAGTAACCCCTTAATTTCACATTGTATAACTAATATTTGAATAGCAAATTTCTAAATGTATACTAAAGTATTAATATACACAATATGAACATGTTTAACATGGGTCATATTTGGGAATAAACTACATCACACACACACACACACACACACACACACACACACACACACACACACCTTTTAATAGAATCGATTTGTACCCCACTTACTAATCACCAGTCCATATTACAGTCAATCTTTTTCACTTTTTTAGTCACTTTTTGGTGTTTTCAAAAAATATTTAGCTGTTGCCTGTTGCCCATATGATTCAAGCCCGGATCTTGTCCTCGGGAGGAACTTTTTTTAAGCGTTACTAATAACATAATTTTAAAAGGCATGGTTTCAGATAGTATGGACAAGGCGTTATAAAATGACAACACCTTTCCAGAAAAACAGCAGCTATACCTAAACCAAACTGTCCTTAATGCTTCTCAGGCTCTTGTTCTACTTTTATATAATGCTGGGAAATTTGCCAAAACTTTCTGTCAATCGTGACACTTTTAATCTGGGTATATGCCAGAACTGAATAATTTCACAATTCTTAACAGTTTTTTAAAACCCAGAGGTTCCTATTGTGAGATAACAGTAGACGTCACAGAAAGACCCAAGGGCTTGCTACATATTTCTATCTAGTAACAATACCCTTAGGGAAACACATGGAATTTAATAAAGAAAACATCGGACTGCTGTTCCGTTGCAATCTGTTTGTTTTCCTCTCCCGTGAAGGGTCAGTATGATTAGCAATTACAACCTGCTTTATGCTGTGATATTTAATTACAGGTTCAAATGTCAAGGAATGACAATATAAGCAGAGAAATAAATGCTGATCCTTCTTGCATCCCATCCACTGTATCGATTTATCTTGTGATATGCAGTGAGGCAGAAAAAAAAACCTCAAGCTTATGGGAAACAAAGCATTAACCTTTTGGCTACTTGCTCTGGGTTATGTCTAATAAGAATATGGGGGAAAAAAAGTAAAGCATTCATTTAACAAAATAAATATTGCCAAGTTCTTCATGCATTTTGGAACATCAAGTTCATGATGTACTTATTGAATATCAAACACTGAGCTTAAAATGTATATGGCAACTTTTTTACTTTTCTGTGAATTGCTTACAGCTCTTAAAAAATAATAATAAAAAAATACATATTCGCCACATTTTGGAGAACCTGCATTACCATGATCAGACCAAATGGATTGACATCTCCCACCTCTCCTTAAACCAAACACATGTGCCTGACTGCCCGTCTCCTCATACCCTTTAACGGCTAGTCCCAGAGGATTAACTAAAGGCCAATGTGCTTTATGCCCTACTAGTATATAAAAAAAAACATGCACTGAAATATTGAATTAGCTGAGCATTAATCTAGAGTTTAAGTTGTTTTGTTCCAACTAATAAAAAAAAAATAAAAAAAAAAAAAATCAGGGCTCAGTCATTCATCCATAATACCATACAAAAACAAGAACATACACTTTCTGAAAATAGATTCTATATAAATGAAACACACATAAATCATTTAGTGGTATTTTCACAAAGGATTACACCTAAGTAACTACCCGGCATATGAAGGGATTAAAATCATGTATTAGATGCATGACCTCCTGTCACTTACATTGCATAAAATATTATGTAATAGGTAATGTATTTTTAGAATTTGAAGCATGATTAGGCATGAAACTGCGCAGTTGCTGCCAGTTTCTAAGTAATGGGAAATTTGACAGAAGAGACTGATAAATAAATGCATAAGTAAAATGAATTTTGATCTAACAATAATCAAATTTTGTAAATAGAAATACAATGCCTATTCTTTTATTATTTTGGCAAAATGATAAAAAAAATATATATATATATGCAAAAGAACATTCTATGTATCATAATTCCATTTTGACAATGCAAGGAAAATCTAGTCACGGAGAAGATTCCGTTTTTCAGTTAGTGTAATTTTGCTGTAGTGTGGTAAATGGATGGATGGAAAGACAGACAGATCCAAAATGGTTGATATTTTAATTTCTCTATGATTCACCTTGCTCTTAAAAATTAAAGACAGTTTTCATAGCAAACTATGAATCGACTTAATTTAGTATAGTCAATTTACAAAATAATACACTTTTTTTGACGAATAGGTGGCAAAATAGAAATTAGGGATATCTAAGAAAATTACAATATAAATGTATTAAATTTGACTTTTTACTTATTTGTCCACATTTTAATGAATTGGTGGATACATAAAACATACTAGTACTTATACAGTATCCATTATATTAAAATATTCATACAAGTTCTGAAGTATCTCTGCAGCAGAAATAAAAAAAATATTTTTTTTCCCTCTATAAATTTAATGTTCTAGTCAAAAATAAAAAAGTCTCTTAATTTACTTAATATGTTTTAAGGTTTATTTAGTAAGCATTAAAAAGGATTATAAAATATGTATTATTATTATTATTATTACTGTGGTCTTGTTAATAAAAAAAAAACAGGTAAGACTATGTAGACAACTGTTCAAATGTTCAGTTTTTTCAGTATGATGAAGAGAAATATATGTAATATTATACTGGATATATTGCTCTGTATCTTTATAAAGAGAGGGTTCATTTCTTAAATTTAAATTTTAAAATTCCAAACCTTGCTGTTTTGCTTGTTTCAAATGTTGTGATGGTATGATAATCAGATAAAAAAATCAGATAAAAATCAGATAAAAAATAGTTATATGAAATACAAGTTCCTATTTTTGTTATAAGATACACAATGAAATCCCTTAATCACTCCTTATTTGGTTTACTTTTCTTTGTAAAAAAAACAAAAAAATGCTTACATGGTTCATTATTGATAATGCAGGTTTTTTCATTGAAATAGTAAAGTTGAAATTCAGAAATTTATGGATGGGCCTACTCAAACAGCATGTGTGATGTACAGCTCTGAAAATTGGACAGGCTCATGGAATTGTGAGGTAGAATGTCATCCATCTCTGCAACTAATATCAGTATGGATTACACAGGGTGAAGGTTGGCATGTTGCTAAGAAACGCTGACTGCTTCCATACATGACTCCATTGGCACCAATAATCTTCTAGGTACGTGATAACATTTATCTCACTCTGCAGCCACTTACAAACACCTCCATACCATATGTACACACTATAGTCTGACAGACAGGTTTTCCACAGACACTGTAGCTACCCAGGAAATATTCTAGTAGCAAATGCAAAACTGGAACGCACAAAATACACCAGCCAAGCACAAACTCACACAGAGCTGGGCTTGCTAAGAGCTTGCACAATTTTGTTGCTTTTTATGATATCCAAAGAAGAATAGGGCTGTGATTCTGGGGCTCGATACTACTCTATCCTAATGGCCTACGAGGCAACTGACCCATGCCACCACTACAAGCCCTACAGTAATTGCATTTTATATAAAACAGTTTTCTGCTTGATGACAACATCTGACAGCTTTACATCTCTGAGGTATTTTCATGAGAAAATATTTAACTAAAGCTTTTTTACACCCATATAATCAACTACATTAACAATGACACGTGAAATTCTAATGCATACTGTCTGTCAGCATGCATCCCTTTCTCTAGTGTTTAGGTCTCTGTGAGTGACGTATATCATTATAATTAAATTCTGCTAACATAACATAATACAAGAGACATTAAATAGCTAATATAAATAGTCCTGATGTAGCCAATTTGTGGTATTATTGCAGTACAACTAAAATAATGATTATAAAGATTGCATTATGCGTGGAAATAAAATTCAGATAATACAAATGATAATAATGAAGTACATTATGTACACAGTAATACACTAAGTAGTACATTCAGTTTATTACTGTTTGATAAAATGGAATGCCAAAAGAATTAACATTTAGATTTGTAATTCAAAAGTAACTGGCCTTGTGGCCAAATTATAGCTGTTAAAGGTGGATGTAGAATGTAGCTATGTATTTAAATGCCTCAGAGATTTTAAGTTGGCAAGAAGCATGTGGTGTTTGTAGACACGCATGAGAAATAAATAACTTATTTCAGCTTTTAAAATTTTTGATATTCGTGATAAAGATAGAAGCAATGTAGAATTTTAACTAAGTGGGAAAATATAGATTGAGCTATAAATTTGGGACTCATTAACCAAATACTGTATTTCACACACAGTGCTGTATACATAGAATGGAGAGGAACATGCTGCAGCTAACAGCTTGAATCTATGTAGCGTTATACACAGTATATGACATGTGCAACTAAATTATACAGCCCTGTGAAGACATATGACTTTCTTTATTATGTGGTGGCATGTTATAGCTACGTAAAATATATAAAACTTACCGGATGCTCTTTCACACGTAGCTGAATTTAAGCAAAAGCATAAAGTGGCACATAACTGGTATTTTGGAAAGGACAGTCTGGCAGTGGGACTGTCTTGATTGCATGTGTGGTTCCACACAGCAGCAAATACGTCTTGATTTGGAAAGAAAAAAAAAGTTAGTAGTTCTTTTAAAGGACCACTCTGACCCGATAACAATTTAAAGGACCATTAAAGTCACCCTGACCACTCCATCTCAAGGAATTGATCTGGTTGCAGTAGTCCTATCATTTTAGCCCTTCAATGTAAAACATGGCTGTTTTGTAGAAGCAGCAATGTTTAACTTGAAGGGTTAAATACACCTCTAGTGTCTACCATGCTGACAGACACTTCCACAGGAAACAAACTATGAGGAGCATTAGATAGGACCAAAACCCTGAAAGACGACACTGTGGAAGGAGAAAGGGGTGGCAGCTCTAGAAAAGATTATTAAAAAGCCTTTTTTCAGCTTTTTGATAGAAAGGATGGGGGGGGGAGTAGGGGAAGTAAAACCAGTTATATTTGTATTCCTGATGCTAGTGTTACTTTAATCTAGATAAAGTTGTTATGGGCAGAGGCTCTCAGATCATAGTCATTGCACTGGCCGCCAAGTCATTGCTATCCTATTAGATGAGCAACTGATTAAAGGATTGAGGAGAAAGCATGATGGGAAAAGAACTTCAGTGTTAAACCATTCATAAATGAAGGTAACAGCCAGGGAACTCCAGGTTCCATAACAGCTCAAGTGAGATGAAGTTGTTCCTTTAATTATATCGATTCCTTGTAGGAACCAGCACGGTCTATGAAATGTCCTCTAAAATTTTCAAAAAGAGAAATAGGACATGAAAACGCACGTTTGTGTTTTTTTTTTTCTCTTGTACAAAAATCTTAGTTTGAAACGGATTTCCTCTTCTATAAATTAAAAGAACAATCCAGAATGGAGTTAATCTACAAAATATTTGATATCATTGATATGTAAAAACAATACATTAAAAAAAAAAAAACATAAAAATAAAGATATTCATATTTGATATTCACTGAATTTCTTTCCAATCATTATGCTTTGCTAGTTCTGAATTGAGCTCTCAGTAAACCAGGATTTGACAAATGCTCACTTAACTTTCAACAGCACTGCTGAGCCTATCCCATAAATAGTGCTTTATGGGTACAGCAAGGGTTTCGGTTATCACTTGCCACTGTAGATAGCTAATAGCTGAAAAAAACCTCCCTGTAAACAAAATCATAACTTAAAACATTATTTTTGAAGCATAAGAAACATTGCAGTTTGGAAGGATGGTTGTGGGTTTGCAGTGCAAAAACTATTTGAATTAACTAAAGATGATTAATAAAAACACCATCTCAAATTTAATACACATTATACAAATGGGTGCCTGAGTTACAAATTTTGTTCGGCACCTCTGAAGATAGGTCAAATGGTTCGGTTCAACTGAAATCTGGTAAAATACGATTTGGCTTAACCGGACACCTTGGTGGTGTGAGGGTTAATAATGTGGTGGCTGGCCAGCACTTTTTAGCCAGTTGCAACATTAAATAGTTAAAAAATAAATAAACCTATTGGGGTCAATATCACCCCCACATTAGTACATTATACCTCCCTCCTGACCCCACTTGCCATGCCATTGACTGCTCGCTATAATTTAAGACCAGCAACTGGGTAAATATTGGTGCCCAGTTGCTAATGAACACCTCATTGTGCCTCCACCCATGGTCATCAGGTGAAGACTTCCATTTAAAGAACAAGAGAGGACAGATCACTATCCACCCCATGCCTCCTTGGAGGGGATCTAAATACAAAGTAATGCTGTGGCAAGTGGGTGGATGCTATAATTAAAATGAACATGGGGGGACAGGTGTAGGGGACATCCAATCAGAGCCAAGCATTCAAAGCACAATGATTGATACTAGATAGCCTGAGAAAGATAAGGGCTTGGGGGCTAGACATTTTTGGGGGGCAGTGGAAAAATGGCAATCCATGGGTGGGGGCTTGAAGAGGACATTAGGTCTCCTATTGATAAAGATTATAGCACTCACATGCCACTCAGGGGTGGTGGCTCAGGGGGTGCTATATAATATTATCAATATTATAGCCCCCTTCACCCATAGGTGAGGGCTGGGGGGACATCTCCCACTTTACCAATTACAGCCCTCACCCACCGAGAGTGGTGTACAGGGGCACACTAACTCACCCTCCCCATTCAAATTAATTATAGCTGCTTGCCATGAATGAGGAGCCATGGGCACCCACCATGGCGGCATGTGAGGTGGCCTAATCTGTTCTTCACATTAAAGTCCCCACTAGTTGTTTACTAAACACTGATCAAACAATGGCTGCTCACTGTAATTGACATGGCTGCACTCAAGGCATTTTAAGTGGGGGCAAGGTGGACGTATACATTTTACTTGTACTAATGTGGGGGTCGTAGTGATTCCACAGGTAGATATCTGTTAGTACAACTATTATAGCAGCCAAAGTGACTCAGCCATTGAGCATTTCAGTTGCTTCAGGATTGGTCATATGTCAGTTTATTTTTATAGCTGAATTGCTAATCGTCCATAGATTTTCAGAACCGCGATTCTGTCATAACTGAATCTCCAAGTCTAATGTTTACCCTAAATTTCATGTAAGACTACTCCATTTTAAATATCCTTGCGATAGACAGCTTACTGCCAAGGGGACATTAGTGTGCTGCTAGGAATGGTTGGACTGTGGGCTTACCAATTTTCCTGCATAAAGCATAATTATAAAACATGCTTTTTATCATTGTGGCTGAGCTATAACTTGCATCTGGAACAAAACGTATCAAAGAGACAGAGGCTGGATTAGTCTTCTATTTCTCATGTACACACTTACTCTGTTTTTCCAAAGCTTGGAGCTCTTCTATACGGAACACAGACAGACGATTCACACCTCCACAGATCGAACCTTTCTCCCCTTTACATTCATTGTTGCACTCTTCTTCTTTGGCTCTGTTGGGGGGTAGGCTGTTTCCACAGTAACATTCAGACCCATATGCCAAACCAGAATAAAGATAAGCTCTGTAAAAAAAAAAAAAAAATTAATAATTTAAATTCAACTTTAACGGGCACTGTAAGGCATTATAGGACTACAATAAAATAAATAAATATATTCACTACTCATTTTTGGTTGTATTACTGTCATGTCCCCCCCACCAAGCCTGCTTAGCCTGTCGCAATCATTGGAAAGTTGGAAGGTATGAAATATAAATGACTCTGTAGCAAACATACATGCTTATTCTGCTATAATCACAACCATGACCCTCACACCCTGTATTCTCTATCAATCTAGTGGTTAAACTATGGTGATTTATCCATAGATAGGCAGTCAGACATGGTTTTTCATTAAAGTGAGAATTGAAAGTAAATTCACAGATAATTTAAAATTTAAGTCCAATATAGTTAAACTGGGGGAAAAAAACATTTCTAGTGCTATCTAAAATTTGAAATTCACTTTGAATTCTCACTTTAATTAATAACTCTATAGATAATTTGACATAATTTCACCACTAAATTAATAGAGAATACAAGGTGTAAGGGCTGTGGTTGTGATTATAGCAGAGAGGTTGTGCTACAGAGTCATTTATATTCCATACCTTCCATACCTTCCAACTTTGTGAGGTATGCCAGTGATGGTACCCAAAGTGGGTAGACACACTCAGACATGTTTGTCAGCCTGATCTCAATACATGTCAGGTTGAGTGACAGCCTCTAACCTGGTTCCATATATGGAAGCCTACTATCTCCATTGTGCTTGTGCCCTTGGCACTGCACGAGTGCATATACGATGCACTTGATCTCTGCTGCCTTGGGATAGTTCCCTGGTGTCCCAGAATATGGCAGGAAGTAATTTTGTTTTGAGAATTTGTGCTGACTTGTGAACAGTTCCAAGTACATGCAAACTTTTGAGTGTAGGTTTTAAGATCTGTATGATCATTCAACAAACGTATGGTAAATGCGGGCAATACACAACAGTAAACTTTACTTACAGGGACACTATAGACACCAAAACAGATATAGCTTAATGTAGTGGTTCTGGTGGTATAGTCAGTCCCTGCAGACTTTTTACTGTAAACACTGTCTTTTGAGAGAAAAGGCAGTGTTTACATTGCTCCTTAGGGACACCTGTAGCGGCCTCTTCTCAGACGGCCACTAGAGAAGTTTCCTGGGTCAGTGCTAAACAGTGTGTATTGATTCAATGCATCCCAATGAGGAGATGCTGATTGGCCAGGCCGGAGTTTGACCCTGACCCCGCTCTACCTACTTGATGATCTCAATCAATCCAATGCTTTTCCTATAGGAAAGAATTGGATTGTCTGAGATCATCAATTCTGATGATGTTGGTCAAGGATGCAGATTGTGGGCAAGGCTAGCGCTGGTGGAAATAAAGCAATATTTCTAACCTTTTAAGGAGAACGGGGGACAAGCCACCTAAATTGTGGTTTTAACACTTAAGGGTCAGAAATACATGTTTGTGTTCCTAACCCTATCATATTCTTTTAACTAACCCTATAATGTTCTTTTGACATTTTCAATAGTTGCAGAGTCAATACCATGAGTCTCTAAAACTAAAACTTTTTTTATCTAAACGTCATGCACACTAGTACTTTACTCAAAAGTAAAAATGTAAGAGTCCTCTAAGCAAAACCTAAAAACACAACTTGGCATGAATTATTTGAATTATTATTCTTATTTTTTTAAATGGTTTTAAGTAAAATCACTTGTACTATTTACTTATACATGTATGGTAAATTTCATCGACTCTTCATAACAGCATAAAATACCTCATACAATTAATAAATTATTATTCTCTAAGTTATTCTAAGAACATTTGTATACCCAGAGCACTATAATATTGTTAGTCAAAATGTTAAACCTTTAAAAGACAAATTTTAATATAATAATATTTTCTTAATGAATTCTTACAGTTTCTAATGGATTACCTTTCTGCGCAAGCATCTTGACAGTGGCTTATAGTCATTTTTCTCAGATCATAGAACACTGTTGCTTTGAGAGTTCTTTGTTCCACATTGTCAATAAAGCATCCAATGTATCTACCTGAAAATGCACAAAACTTATGTTTACTTAAGGCTATGTATTAAAAGACACATAATAAATATCCAGGTTAATTCTTTCTCAGTATATGCCCAGAAGAGCATGATTGCTCAAAACATATCATCAGACCACAAAACTATGAAAAGATTAGGATATACACATTGTCTCTCTGTCAAGCTAGGTCTATTACTAGTGATGTCCCAAACGGTTCGCCACGGATGGCGAACATATGCGCTGTTCGGTCCGCCCCCATTCGTCATCATTGAGTAAACTTTGACCCTGTACCTCACAGTCAGCAGACACATTCCAGCCAATCAGCAGCAGACCCTCCCTCCCAGACCCTCCCACCTCCTGGACAGCTCACTAAGAATGCAGCTTCACAATGAATGTAAAATGGATGCTGTCCAGGAGGTGGGAGGGTCTGGGAGGGAGGGTCTGCTGCTGATTGGCTGGAATTTGTCTGCTGACTGTGAGGTACAGGGTCAAAGTTTACTCAATGATGACATAGGGGGCGGACCGAACAGCGCATATGTTCGCCATCCCTGGCGAACCGTTCGGGACATCACTATCTATTACTTGTTGTACAATTTGCATGAACATTTAACACATCACTCCATATCTTCCATTCTTTTTGGCTGGCAAATGATTTCATCTGAAGTCTTAGGAGGGGAAGTTAGAATTGAAGCAACTGGTTATGCATAATTGTATTTGCGATAACATAAAAACCAAAAGGAGATGACACTCCCCACAGAGGCAATAGGGTCCTCTTAAAATTGTATATGTAATATTAAATGCATCTCTGTTCAAATAAAACAGATATAATACTTTTAAAAGTGTTCTAGAAACAAATACAAACCTGCATATAGTTTTTATAGAAAACAATATCAATATAGCATTCATAACCATTGGTACATAATAGCATTTATGCCAGACTGAACTGCAAATTCTTTGGGTTTCACCAGTGATGCAATTTTTGTCACTGGCTTGCTCACTTTCACCCCACTTCCTGAGATGCTGATGCTTGGGGGGGTTTGCCTTTGGAATTGTACTACTCAATTACTTTGCGCTTAATTTCTTATTCTGGCATTTCGGATCTGCTGGCATTTCGGATCTGGACTGCCCGTATGGGTGGGACCAGTCTGATATGCTTCAGATATGTTCTCTCTGTAATGGCACAAGATGAGCTAAAACCAGCTTGAGTTCTGAGTGGGGACCCACCGAAGGGCAGGCTATTTTAGCTGCTGTCCCTTCTCAGAATACTCTTGCGACCCATTTTTTGCTCTCCGTTAATTTCTTATTCTTTTCTAAACTTTAACTGTATAGACATATATTACTGAGATGCTAGGTAATCTATAAAATATTTAAATCAAGCTTACCCTCAAATATTTTGTTAATTTCAAATAAATTTTTTATTTTAAAACACGTTATTTATCATTTTAAGCTGGCAGTAACAAATTTTTCAATATCCCTGAAGCTTTAAATAAATTAGGAAAATTAATTAATTTTTGTTCACGAGTTTGTGCAGATATATGCACGGAACACTCTGTGCAATATTAGATAATAAAATTTTTTTAGAGTGACTGACTTGCAACATTTAGCCACAGTGTTATTTAAGCATTAGAAACCTGCTAAGGTCTGCAAGATAATTATGTATCGTTTTATTTTTCTATATGTATTGTATATTTTGAGTGTTTTAGGTTGCCTCTCATAGGTTGTAAATCAGTTATCCAGAAAAAATTGTGAGAATAAAATCAAAATCATAATATTTAGGAACAGGGGACAGACCCTAAAAAAAATAATAAAAAAAAATAAGTGTGTGGCATCATCAATATTATTCTCTCCTTTATTAAAATCTTGTCAACATACTCTTAAAGGGATACTCAATGCGTGACAGCCTGTATACTGTGTAGAGGCATGGATATCCATTTCTACACAGAAACAAAGCTTCAGCAATCAAAAAGACAATTTGTGAATTGGGGAAGCATGGAGTTGTGCTCCAGAAAACAGTAGATTTTTTTTAAGCAAAACTAAAGAGATTTGATCAGGGAGAAAAATATTGTGAGATCCACGAGGTTAGAGAGTAGGGAGATATTTTGTGTCATTTTACCCCACTCCCTCTAGCATGTAAGCTCATTGAGCAGGGCCCTCAACCCTTCTGTTCCTGTGTGTCCAACTTGTCTGGTTACAACTACATGTCTGTTCGTCCACCCACTGTACAGCGCTGTGGAATTTCATGGCGCTATATAAATACCATAATAATAATAATAATAATATTTACCAATATCCAGCAAACAGTGCCTGAGCCAGATTAAGGAGCTGTCTCAAAGCATTCATAGAGGCAGTAATTGCACATTGTCCTTCATACACTCAACATATAAATGGATTGCTATAGCAGAATATGTAGATATAAACACTCAATCCCTGAAGTTCACCAGAAAAGAGCACCCCTTATTCTTCCCAGTTTGTTATTTTGTCTCCAGTCAGCAGTTGATGTAGAACCCCAAAAACCATTGAGAAGCAGACACATCCCATCCTGTCTGCCTATCTTATACACAGAAGCACCATACTGGATTATTCAAGAAAGAGTTCACCAGGAAGAGTAGCAAAACTCTATAAATAAAATAAACCAATGAAGTGAAAATGGTGTTCCCCTGCACTTTTAGTAAGGGAACTACATTCTCCTGCATCCCCCATCACTCCAGCCCTGTTTAGAGAACAATAAGAATGTATAATAAAGCAGAACAATCACGTCTCCGAAGTGGCAGTTGAAGAAACACTATAGAAATAAAAACAACTTTAGCTTAATGAAGCAGTTTTAATATATAGATCATGCCCCTGCAGTCTCACTGCTCAGTTCTCTGCCATTTAGACATTAAATTACCTTTGTTTCTGTCCATGCAGACCTAGCCATACTTCCCCCTTGATGTGACTGACACAGCCTGCATGAAAATAAGTGGTTTTATTTTCAATCTGATGTTAACTTCCTTTAAAAGTTTGTATCTCCTGCTCTGTAAATTTAACTTAAATCACACACGGGATGCCCCTGTAGTTTCTAGGAAGCTATTAACAGAGCAGGAGATACAAAAGTGTTTAGGAAAGCTGTGTCAGTCACAAGCTGGAATGTGTGGCTAGAGCTGCATAAACAAAGTTATTTAACTCACAAAAGGCAGAGAATTGAGCAGTAAGACTGCAGGTAGGGCAAATTAACATAGGGTCTAATGGGACTAAAGCTCCAGGCTTATGCTCATGGAATAGACCCATTATTTTATTTATGTATTTTAATTTTTTTAACTATTCTTCATTAGTGATGTACCGAACGGTTCGCCGGCGAACGGTTCCTGGCGAACATAGCATGTTCGCGTTCGCCACGGCGGGCGAACATATGCGCGGTTCGACCCGCCCCCTATTCGTCATCATTGAGTAAACTTTGACCCTGTACCTCACAGTCAGCAGACACATTCCAGCCAATTAGCAGCACACCCTCCCTAGCAGACCCTCCCACCTCCTGGAAGGCATCCATTTTAGATTCATTCTCAAGCTGCATGCTTAGTAAGAGGAGGGAAAGTGTAGCTGCTGTTCATAAGATAGGGAAAAGCATAGCTAGGTTAGGGATAAGGGTATGCTTTTTTTTAATTTTATTTTTCTATGTAATGCAAATGCACTTAGTTGTCTGCCACTGCTGCCAGCTTCTGTGTCAGGCTCACAGTGCCCATTTCCCCAGTCAGTGCCACCAATT
>OW240912.1:58854001-58864180 GCA_933207985.1 Pelobates cultripes
TTTGTGTGTCTGTTTGTGTGTCTGTTTCAGGCACCGTGTTTGCTCGTGTTCAGTACAAATACATAAAAAAAATTGCGTTGTTTCACATTTCAAAAGTTTGGGGTGGTGCCAAAAAAAGGATCCGCCCCGGGTGCCAAATACTCCAGGTACGCCCCTGCCTTAACCTTTTCTGGCAAAGAAGAAAAAAACAAGAGCACCAGAACAGCATCTCAGAGTATCTGATAAGGATAGTGAATACTGCTTTGACCTTATCCTTGAGAATGATGAGAAAGTTAAGCATCTGATGTGGAGCAGGACCCGGATGAGGTGGTGAGTGCGGAGATGAAGATGAATTAGATTAGGTTATATTTAGCTTTAACATCATTATCTCAGATGGTTAGGGATTTGCAAGGAAAAGGGTCCTGCTTTGGCTAAGGGGCAAAGATGATTTAGTAGCAGAGAGCTGAATGAAAAAGATTATTTTATAAATGAATGTTTCAGAAAGGAAGTATGGCTTGTGAAATCTCACCCTCAGGTTACCACTTATCAAGCCAGATTAAAGAACACATATAGTGGGACGATTATGTGGATTTACTTTCCTTGTTTCCGCCAAGGGAATTATATAGATTTGAAAAAGATAAAGATAAGAATAGGCACAGTCCTATTCTACATTCATTTAACAATTGGCAGTAAGTCTTTTTCCATTTATTCTGCTGTGCCAGGTGAAATAAAGAGGTTTATTTCAGGACCTTGAAGCTATTCTGGAAACTAACTTAAAGAGAACTTTGAGGGTTTTAATATGATGAATTTCTTAGACAGTAGGTAGAGATTCATCCCAATCGGAAATCATATAAATGATGTGGAGTAATGGTTAAATCTTATTTCGCCGCGCTATTAATGACTCCAACAGCCAGAAGTATGGGATTTTAATCAAACATTGCAAAAGGTCCAATGAATGCAAATTTAAGCATGGGTACACTCATTAGAGAGGAGCACAGACTACATTTTTTTTTATTTTACGAGATTGTCAAGAGTCAGCAATCAAAACAATGGATGACAATGAAAACACTGAAGAACATGCATTGCCATAGAAGGCACTCAGACAAACTGTGTAATTGCTTGATTTAGGTTGTAAACCAGTTAAAACATTATTTCCAGTTTATAAAGGTTGTTAAAAGAGTTAAGGGAAATTTGTATAAGGAAATTACTTTAGATCCTTTGTGTAAAGAAAAAAAAATGTTTATAGAAAGCTAAATAATATGGTATAAGACTTTAGAAATGGGTATATTCAAAGTCTAAATACCATGATAGTACGCTGTATTATGGTGATAGCAGTCAAACAAGCTTGGTGAAGCTGTTTTAATGCATAAATTATGCCCTTGCGGTCTCACTGCCCAGGTTTCTATCATTTAGGCATTAACCCCTTAAGACCGCAGGACGTTCTATACTGTCCTTAAGGGGCTGGCCTAAACGCCGCAGGACGGCATAGAACGTCCTAGGCGGTCTTGCCGCCCACGTGGCTGGCGGCATTACCCCGCTGCAGATCACAGTCAGGGGGCATGCCTGGCCCCCCAGGCAGCCTCCCTGTGCCCAGTGACCGCGGTCTGCAGCCTCCAATCGCAGTGACAGGCTGTCACTGCGATCGGTATTTACCATATGTCAGCCGATTTTCAAATCGGCTGACACATGGAGCCGTGGCATTTTCCGCTGCAGATCGTGGTCGGGGGACATGCCTGGACAGTCCAGCCTGTCACTGCGATCAGAGTTACTATGTGTCAGCCTGTTGGCTGACACATAGTAACTGCAGGCAGCATCTCCCTGCAGATTGCAGGGATCCCTCTGTGGCCAATTACCGCGATCTGCAGGAGGTGATCACAGTGAAACTTTGATCACTGATCCTGTGTGTCAGCCAGTGATGTGAAATCACTGGCTGACACTGTTTCTGCCCCTCTCCTCCCCTCTTAACCCCTTAAAGGGACACTATAGTCACCAGTGCAACTACATGTATTCCTGACCCTATAGTGTTAACACAATCATCTAGCCCCCCTGAGCCCCCCATGCCTCCATAAATATAGTAAATATCTTACTGTATTCAAGCCAGAAGCTGCAAATCTGCATGCTGTTAGACTCAGGAACAACAAACAGTCTGCTGACATGTGATAGCCTGATCCAATCACAGTGCTTCCCCATAGGATTGGCAGAGACTGACAAGGAGGCAGATCAGAGGCAGAGCCAGCATGATTCAAACACAGCCCTGGCCAATCAGCATCTCCTCATAGAGATGAATTGAATCAATGAATCTCTATGAGGAAAGTTCAGTGTCTGCATGCAGTGGGAGGAGATACTGAATCACAGAATGCTCGTGCACAGCAGATGTGAGTGGATTAAGGCATATTATGCCTCCATCAACTCAGAAGTCCCTCTGGTTCACTCTGAATGACTGCAACTGGAGGTGTTCCTAGCTTTCAATGTAAACACTGTTTTTTCTCAGAAAACAGAAATTTTTACTTACTGTAAATTATTTTTTCTTAATATGGTGGCAGTACATGTGGGTTTTGCTACTTTCCTGTGAACAAGCATCTAACAAGATTAATTAAGTTAACAAACCCCTTCCCCTTGCCCTATATAAGGGCTATCCGGCAAAACCTATCCCAGGAAGTAGCCAGAAGAAACACAAAATTTAACCTAAAATTATTTTATATATATATATATATATATATATATATATATACATATATATATATATACATATAGAGGGAGGGAAGTTGTACTGCCACCATATTAAAAAAAAAGAATTTACGGTAAGTAAAAATTTCTGCCCAAAGGCCGTTTACGAGGCTGAGAATATCTCAAGCCTGTAGAGAATAACAAGATGCTGCCTTACAGACATCTACTGGAGAAACAAGAGTTCTACCCCCCCACCCCCCCAGGGGCAGCTATTACCCTGAGTGAAAAGAGCCGTGAGAGATGAGAGATATCGGCACTTAAGGACCACCGGAAAAATATGCCAATCTACTTGCTGGTCTGAGTCAATTTAAACCAAAGTTTTTTGCAGGAAGCTCCGTACCCCTGGAATCTACACTGGAGGTTAACAAACAACAGGCCAGAATACCTGAGCTCCTTAGTCCTAGGGAAAAAAAACTTGCAATGCTCCAAGAAAAAAAAAAACCTCTTTAGGCTCCAGAAGAGATGTAAGACAACCACCCAAGGGAAAGCAGACACAATCGGTTGACTTGTAGGAAAAAAAGGAAGTTTCGTAAGGTGAAGAACCACCCTGTCCATAGCAATACTGCAAAAATCCTCTGGGGAAGAAAATGCCGGAAGCTCACTGAATCTTTTAGCCGGTCTGACGGCCACCAAGATGGTGACCTAGAGGAAAGAAACCTGTAAGGGACACCTCTTCCAAAATATCGAAAGAGGGACACAAAGAGCTGGAAAAATCAATGATAAACACTAGGCAGGAAAAAAACAGATCTCTAGGAGGATGTCTGGACCTGAGAGATCACAACAAACCTATAGATTAACAAACGGATGCAAAATCTTTCTCAGTGAGTCTTAGGACTGAGGCTTGAACTTCAAAGCAGAAAGACCCAATTCTGCAAAAAAAAACTTTTTCAGAAAAATTTGAAACATGGGTCTTAGAGACGGATGAACATGTGGGCAATGGTGTTCCCACCATCAAAAAAGAAACTTGACCTCTAAATGAAAGTAGACCGAAAAAGCAGGAACTTTAGTTTAACACAGCAGTAGCCAGGCCGTAAACCTGAACTTCTACAGAACCCTAGGTTAGATTCCTGTTTATTATGAGATTGTACGAGATTGGAAGTTCCCACTGTGTGGAGGCCATCTTCTCGAAAGTCGGGAACAAGAACCTTGTTTTGCCTAGAGTAGAATAAGAACCAGGATAAAGTTCCGACTGCCCTAATTTCTGAAGAATCCTTGGAAATAGTGTCAGCGGAAGAAAGACGTATGCCAGCCTGACATTACATTACAATGAAAGTATCTCTATTCATCGAAGGGACCTGCTCTGAACAGGGAGGAAACTTGGGGAACCTGGCTTCTGTAATGCTTGCCCTAAGGGTCAAGTCTGGAAAATCGAAGTTCCTCTTCAGAACATAAAACAACACATGGACCTCAGGACCAAACTCTCTGATTCCAATTACCCCTGCCGAGCTTGACGGCTATGTAATTGTCAATCCCTCTGAAAAGAAAACTGCCGAAATATCTACAAGCTCTTTTTTGCACCACAGCAAGATAACCGCCTACAGGCGATAAAGAACACCTACTCTGATTCCTCCTTGCCGGTTGACGTATATAAACCCATTGTACACGAGTCCATTTGAATCTATATGGCCTTCTGCTGCATGACTGGAGAGGTGAAGGCGAAAAGCATGGCTGAAACCATCGAAACTGCAGATTTTCCATTAACCTAAACCTCGAAGTATGATGGAAACTAGATAAGCTCACCAAACAGTTTCGACAGCATCTGTAGTGAACTTCAGACGCAAGAAACAGACCTCCTGAAGGGAACTCTGAGGACTTACACCAAGAAAGTAGAGCTTTAACACGATGGGAAAAATTTAAAAAAAAACACCCATCTAGAGCGTCTACCCCGACTAGGCTGATAGAATCTCCCATTTAGAGTCCACTAAAGGACTAAGCTCTGATGGAACAATATCTTTCAAATCCGGATCTGCTTCTACCAACTCCCTTACTCTATGGTTGGAAAAAGAAAACCAACTACCTGTTGGACTGAAACACGAGACTAAGGAACTCCTTGAAAGGGAATAAGAATCCCTGGATGTCTGGTAGAATTATTGGCGTCAGACATGTCTACCTCTGTTCTGATCCCAAATTATCTCAATTTTAGGTGCGGTATCAGCTGTCTATGTAAAGTTACCAAACAGAGACCTAAAGAGAAAACAAATTAATCATTCTTTGACAATCGCCAATTTAGGCACTAATGTAGCATAGGTTAATCCTGATCTCCAGGAATCATTTTCAGTATTGCGTTGAGCAACCAGGAGAGGAGAAGAAAAAAATATATAGCTCTGGTTACCGCAGCTCCCGCAAGTAAAGCTGTCTGATAGGATTCCTAGAAGTAACCCAACATGTGGATACATATATAGAGGTGTCGACCTCACAGTAACTAATGTATAGAGTAAATAGAGGATATATATACCTCCTAGAGGTGGTAACCTCCTAGAATACATCCCTAGAGCATCTAGGTATTCTCTGATACTGAGGCTCTGTCTCCACAGAAACTCATACATAGAGCATATAGAGGATAGAATTACCAAGGTTGTGTCCTTATAGTAACTATTACATAGAGCATTATACTGAGGCTGTGTCCTCCTAACTCCAACATAGAGTATATAAAAATCACATGTATTGAAACCGAACCCTCATAGAAACACATATATGGAGCACGTATCATATAGCATAAAGTGGCTACATAGTAAGAGGCCGTGTCCTTCTAATAACTCCTACATAGAGACTATAGTGGGTACATATACTGAGGCTGAGTCCACATAGTAACTCATACATAGCACCTATGGTGGGAACATATACTGAAGCTGAGATCTCACATAAACTCAACCTAGAGTATATAGTGGATACATATACAGAGGTTGTGTCCTCATAATAACTCCTACATAGAGCATCTAGTGTATACTCATACTGAGGCTGAGCCCTCCTAGTAACTCATACATAGAGCATATAGTGGATATATATATATATATATATATATATAGAAGCTGAGACCTCACAGCAATTCATCATAGAGCATATAGCGGATACATATACTTCTCCCAGCAACTCGTCATAGGGCATATAATGGGTAAATATACTGCTCACAGTAACTCATACATAGAGCATATAGTGGATGTATATATAGAAGCTGAGACCTCACAGCAATTCATCATAGAGCATATAGCGGATACACATCTGCTCATAGCAACTCGTCATAGCTCACAGTAACTCATACATAGAGCATATAGTGGATATATATATATATAAGCTGAGTCCTCACAGCAACTCATCATAGCATATAGTAGGTACATATACTGCTCACAGTAACTCATACATAGAGCATATAGAGGATACATACAGAGCAACTGAGACCTCACAGCAATTCATCATAGCGCATATAGTGGATATATATACTGCTCACAGCAACTCGTCATATCTCACAGTAACTCATACATAGAGCATATAGTGGATATATATATATATATACACATATATAAATATATATATATATATAGAAGCTGAGTCGTCATAGCGTATAGTGGGTACATATACTGCTCACAGCCACTTGTCATAGAGCATATAGAGGGTACATATACGCAGATCACAGTAACTCCTACATAGAGCATATAGTGGACACACACTGTGCCTCTTTGCAGGAGATATAAGCCCTATGTCCATAGGGTTAAAATGCCGAAACTCTCTCTTTTTATTACCACTCTCTGCAAGGTTTTAAACTTATTTCCTCATAGTCTTCATTTTTTCCTTGTAACTTACGTGTATAAACTTTACAGAGATAATTTTAAAGTAAAGATTAGTTAATCTTACCTTGGTGACACGGAGTACCTCTTCTGACAAGCATCCCTGCTGTCAGTGGGTACCTGCACAGCTTAGATTTTGGCGTTTTTTTTTTTTTTTTTTTTAATAAAGCTTTTCGTTTGTGCATGCGTACTAGCGCAACCGGAAGCTTAGGTGGAACGCAGCACCACCCGGGCGTGTGTTCCACCGCTGTGCGCAGGATAAACTCCACCTCCAGGAAATATTGCCAGAACCCTTCTCGGCATAAAAGGAATCACATCTCCACTTGCTCCGTAACCTACCGGTCGGAAGCATGGTCTCTCAGCCTACCACCCGGGCAGCTCTCGGACCGGATCCCCCAGACCAGCAGCCTGTGTGTCTCACCATCTAGATGCTGTGTCCTTCCCTCTCGGGACAAGAAAGGAAACTGGGGTAGGGCAAGAGGGAGGGGTTTGTTAACTTAATTAATCTTGTTAGATGCTTGTCCACAGGAAAGGAGCAAAACCCACATGTACTGCCACCATATGCCAGAAAAAATACATTATTTACATAAGAAAGGCTGCAGGAAGCTATAGTTCTCACCTGAACAACCTCATTAAGCTGAAATTGTTCAGGTGACTATAGTGTCCCTTTAAAGTTAAAAATAAAATAAATTACAGTAACAAATAAAATATACTTAGATCATTTATATTATATATATGATCTAAGTATATATATACACATTTACACATACACTGTCTAAATGTATTTTAATATTAATATATATATATATAAAAATCCAAAAAGTTTATGGTGGAGAAAAATTGTGATTGAAAACCCCTTTCACCTGAAGTCTGTGGATAATTAATACAATGTTAAACAAAAATCTGCATACCAGTCAAGCCATAAGACTTGCTTTCCCACAGAAATCCTATAACTGCACCGATGTTACAACCGCAAAGGATTCTGGGTGGGCATATGCAAATTAGTTTAACAAAGAATCACATTTTTGCATCATTCCATTTTAAACATGGATTCCTTTTAATCTGTGTTTGCTGTATACAACAGCTTGAAACAGAATATAGGAAAAGATGCAAAACCAGTGAACCACTCATGGACAGCTGTTTCGTTGTTAATGTAACTCGTCAGCATGAGGTTGGTTACTGGTTTGTTTATTGAGGCTTGCTTGGGAAGCAAAATCCAAATAGGTTATGGTGGGTATTTATATACATTAATATCAAAATACACGTAGAATGATATTGGTTAAATATATTTATATATAATTATATATATATATATATATATATATATATATATATATATATTTATATATAATAAAAAAATATGTAAATACGTTAAAAAAATTAAAAAAATAATAATAAAAAATAAATAATTATGTGTGTAATTTCATTCTAACAGTATTTTGATTTTAATATATATATATTGATATTAAAATACATGTAGAATGAAATAATATATATCTATATACATAAGTATATATGTATATATCACTATATGTGTACCTATATATAAATAAAAATAATTTTAAAAAATTATACACACACATATATATATATATATATATATATATATATACACACACATGTATATATATTTATATATATATAATAATTTTACATATATATTTATGTAATAATTTTACATAATTAGGTCCTTTTATTAATTACAATTTGCGGGACCTGCCTGACAACCCAGGCCGAAAGTATAGGGAATTTAATTTGCTAGCACTATATTTAGCCCTATAACTTTCCAAGACATCATAAAGACACCATAAAATCTGTACATGGGGGGTACTGTTTTACTCGGGAGACATAGCTGAAAACAAATATTTGTGTTTCAAAACCGTAAAATTTATTAAAACGATGATATGGTCAGTGAAAGTGACGTTTTTTGCATTTTTCACACACAAATGGCACTTACACCCACGATATTATTGCTGTAATACTTTTTACTGTTTTGAAACACAAATATTTGTGTTCACCAAAGTCTCCTGAGTATAACAGTACCCCTCATGTACAGGTTTTATGGTGTTTTCAAAAGTTACAGAGTCAAATATAAGGCTTGCGTTTCAGTTTTTTCATATTGAAATTCGCCAGATTTGTAACGTTGCCTTTGAGACCGTATGGTAGCCCAGGAATAAGAATTAAGAATTACCCCCATGATGGCATACCATTTGCAAAAGTAGACAACCCAAGGTATTGCAAATGGGGTATGTTCAATCTTTTTTAGTAGCCACTTAGTCACAAACACTGGCCAAAACTGGCGTTCAAATGAGTTTTTTGCATTTTTCACACGCAAACAAATATTAACGTTAACTTTGGCTAGTGTTTGTGACCAAGTAGCTACTAAAAAAGAATGGACATACCCCATTTGCAATACCTTGGGTTGTCTACTATTGCAAATGGTATGCCATCATGCAGGGGTCAAGTCCTGGGGAAAAAAGTGTGGGAACTCTCCCCAAAAAAAAACAAAACACTTGTATGTATGTGTATATATATGTATGTATGTATGTGTGTGTGTATATATATATATATATATATATATATATATATATATATATATATATATATATATATATATATATATACACACACATACACACGCGTGCACACACACATACACTCACACAGTGGTGTATTTTAATTTTATGCTGCCCTAGACATGACTATAGAGCACCTCCCTAATCTAAATTTACCACTCCTTCATGTCAAGGGCGCACCGCTTCTTGATTAAGAACCCACCCCTTCCTCTTTAGACTCCACCTTTTCCTGCTCCTTTTAAAGAAATACTATAGTGCCAGGAAAACAAAGTTGTTTTCCTGGCACTATAATTCCGTATAGTGCCCCCCTCCTCTCATGTCCTCCCCTCCCCCACTCGACACTGAAGTTGTTAAAATCCTATGGGTATTTAGCAGATGCTGGATGTCCTCATGCACAGGGTGAGGACGTCCAGCATCAGTTAGGTGACTTTTGGTCACATAACCACCCGAAAGTCCCTCTAGTGGCTGTCTGATAGACAGCCACTAGACTTGGAGTTACCCCTCAGGTAATTATAGCTGTTTCTGAGAAGGTTTAAGGGGACTGGGACACTGCACCCAGACCACTTCAAGGAGCTGAAGTAGTCTGGGTGCCTATAGTGTCCCTTTAAGCACACTCTCCGACAGACACCCACACTGGCAGATACACACTGACAGTAACACACACATTCAATGACAAACACACAGACGTCACTGATTTGACACACACATTCACTGACACACACTCATTCATTGACAGAGAGACACACTAATAGTCACACACACACTAAATGACAGACTCTCACTTATTTGACAGAAACTTACAATAACGTATGCACATACATGCAATTGCAAACATACACATGCATACACTAACAGAAGGACATACACTCACATACACACGTACAAACGCTAACAGACATAAATACACTCCTACACACACTGAGACAAACATACATCCACAGACAGACATCCACAGACAGACATCCACACATCCACAAACAGACAGCCACACAAACAGACATCCACACAAACAGACATCCACACAGACATCCACACATCCACAAACAGACATCCACACATCCACAAACAGACATCCACACATCCACAAACAGACATCCACACATCCACATATCCAC
>OW240912.1:58864280-58924792 GCA_933207985.1 Pelobates cultripes
TATGCACACACTGCATACAATATACACACACTGCATACATTATACACACACTGCATCCACTACGCAAACACACTGCATCCACTACGCAAACACACACTTATACCTGTGTATCTGTATGTCTGTGTATCTGTATGTGTATCTATATGTGTGTCTGTTTGTGTGTCTGTTTGTGTGTCTGTTTGTGTGTCTGTTTGTGTGTCTGTTTGTGTGTCTGTTTGTGTGTCTGTTTGTGTGTCTGTGTTTGTTTCGGTGTTCAGTGCCAAATACATTAAAAAAAATTGCAGTTGTTTTTTACATTTCAAAGTTGGAAGGGGGGGGGGGGGTGCCAAAAAAGGGATCCGCCCCGGGTGCCAAATACTCCAGGTACGCCCCTGCCTTAACCTTTTCTGGCAAAGAAGCAAAAAACAAGAGCGCCAGAACAGCATCTCAGAGTATCTGATAAGGATAGTGAATACTGCTTTGACCTTATCCTTGAGAATGATGAGCAAGTTAAGCATCTGATGTGGAGCAGGACCCGGATGAGGTGGTGAGTGCGGAGATGAAGATGAATTAGATTAGGTTATATTTAGCTTTAACATCATTATCTCAGATGGTTAGGGATTTGCAAGGAAAAGGGTCCTGCTTTGGCTAAGGGGCAAAGATGATTTAGTAGCAGAGAGCTGAATGAAAAAGATTATTTTATAAATGAATTTTTCAGAAAGGAAGTATGGCTTGTGAAATCTCACCCTCAGGTTACCACTTATCAAGCCAGATTAAAGAACACATATAGTGGGGCGATTATGTGGATTTACTTTCCTTGTTTCCGCCAAGGGAATTATATAGATTTGAAAAAGATAAAGATAAGAATAGGCACAGTCCTATTCTACATTCATTTAACAATTGGCAGTAAGTCTTTTTCCATTTATTCTGCTGTGCCAGGTGAAATAAAGAGGTTTATTTCAGGACCTTGAAGCTATTCTGGAAACTAACTTAAAGAGAACTTTGAGGGTTTTAATATGATGAATTTCTTAGACAGTAGGTAGAGATTCATCCCAATCGGAAATCATATAAATGATGTGGAGTAATGGTTAAATCTTATTTCGCCGCGCTATTAATGACTCCAACAGCCAGAAGTATGGGATTTTAATCAAACATTGCAAAAGGTCCAATTAATGCAAATTTAAGCATGGGTACACTCATTAGAGAGGAGCACAGACTACATTTTTTTTATTTTACGAGATTGTCAAGAGTCAGCAATCAAAACAATGGATGACAATGAAAACACTGAAGAACATGCATTGCCATAGAAGGCACTCAGACAAACTGTGTAATTGCTTGATTTAGGTTGTAAACCAGTTAAAACATTATTTCCGGTTTATAAGGTTGTTAAAAGAGTTAAGGGAAATTTGTATAAGGAAATTACTTTAGATCCTTTGTGTAAAGAAAAAAAATGTTTATAGAAAGCTAAATAATATGGTATAAGACTTTAGAAATGGGTATATTCAAAGTCTAAATACCATGATTATGGTGATAGTACACTGTATTATGGTGATAGCAGTCAAAGAAGCTTGGCGAAGCTGTTTTAATGCATAAATAATGCCCTTGCGGTCTCACTGCCCAGGTTTTTTTTTATTTAGGCATTAACCCCTTTAAGACCGCAGGACGTTCTATGCCGTCCTTAAGGGGCTGGCTCTAAATGCCGCAGGACGGCATAGAAAGCCCTGGGCGGACTTGCCGCCCACGTGGCTGGCGGCATTACCCCGCTGCAGATCACAGTCAGGGGGCATGCCTGGCCCCCCAGGCAGCCTCCCTGTGCCCAGTGACCGTGGTCTGCAGCCTCCAATCGCAGTAACAGGCTGTCACTGCGATCGGTATTTACCATGTGTCAGACGATTTTCAAATCGGCTGACACATGGAGCCGTGGCATTTTCCGCTGCAGATCGTGGTCGGGGGACCCCCTGTGGTCAGTGACCGCTATCTGCTCAGCTTGATCGCAGTGACAGCCTGTCACTGCGATCAGATTTACTATGTGTCAGCCTACTGCTCACAGTAACTCATACATGGAGCATATAGAGGATACATACAGAGCAACTGAGACCTCACAGCAATTCATCATAGCGCATATAGTGGATATATATACTGCTCACAGCAACTCGTCATATCTCACAGTAACTCATACATAGAGCATATAGTGGATATATATATATATATATATATATATATACTGAATCCTCACAGCAACTCGTCATAGCGTATAGTGGGTACATATACTGCTCACAGCCACTTGTCATAGAGCATATAGTGGGTACATATACTGATCGCAGTAACTCATACATAGAGCATATAGTGGACACACACTGTGCCTCTTTGCAGGAGATATAAGCCCTATGTTCATAGGGTTAAAATGCCGAAACTCTCTCTTTTTTATTACCACTCTCTGGAAGGTTTTAAACTTATTTCCTCATAGACTTCATTTTTTCCTTGTAACTTACGTGTATAAACTTTACAGAGATAATTTTAAAGTAAAGATTAGTTAATCTTACCTTGGTGACACGGAGTACCTCTTCTGACAAGCATCCCTGCTGTCAGTGGGTACCTGCACAGCTTAAATTTTGGCATTTTTGTTTTGTTTTGTTTTTAATAAAGCTTTTCATTTGCGCATGCGTACTAGCGCAACCGGAAGATTAGGTGGAACGCAGCACCACCCGGGCATGTGTTCCACCGCTGTGCGCAGGATAAACTCCACCTCCAGGAAGTATTGCCGGAACCCTTCTCGGCATAAAAGGAATCACATCTCCACTTGCTCCGTAACCTACCGGTCGGAAGCATGGTCTCTCAGCCTACCACCTGGGCAGCTCTCGGACTGGATCCCCCAGACCAGCAGCCTGTGTGTCTCACCATCTAGATAATGTGTCCTTCCCTCTCGGGACAAGAAAGGAAACTGGGGTAGGGCAAGAGGGAGGGGTTTGTTAAAATAATTAATCTTGTTAGATGCTTGTCCACAGGAAAGGAGCAAAACCCACATGTACTGCCACCATATGCCAGAAAAAATACATTATTTACATAAGAAAGGCTGCAGGGAGCTATAGTTCTCACCTGAACAACCTCATTAAGCTGAAATTGTTCAGGTGACTATAGTGTCCCTTTAAAGTTAAAAATAAATTACAGTAACAAATAAAATATACTTAGATCATTTATATTATATATATGATCTAAGTATATATACACACATTTACACATACACTGTCTAAGTGTGTATATATATATATATATATATATATATATATACACTTAGACAGTGTATGTGTAAATGTGTGTATATATAAAATGGAATGATGCAAAAATGTGATTCTTTGTTAAACTAATTTGCATATGCCCACCCAGAATCCTTTGCGGTTGTAACATCGGTGCAGTTATAGGATTTCTGTGGGAAAGCAAGTCTTATGGCTTGACTGGTGTGCAGATTTTTGTTTAGCATTGTATTAATTATCCACAGACTTCAGGTTTTCAATCACAATTTTTCTCCACCATAACCTTTTTGGAGATTATATATAAATATATATAACTGCACCGATGTTACAACCGCAAAGGATATATATATATATAAAAATCCAAAAAGGTTATGGTGGAGAAAAATTGTGATTGAAAACCTGAAGTCTGTGGATAATTAATACAATGCTAAACAAAAATCTGCACACCAGTCAAGCCATAAGACTTGCTTTCCCACAGAAATCCTATAACTGCACCGATGTTACAACCGCAAAGGATTCTGGGTGGGCATATGCAAATTAGTTTAACAAAGAATCACATTTTTGCATCATTCCATTTTAAACATGGATTCCTTTTAATCTGTGTTTGCTGTATACAACAGCTTGAAACAGAATATAGGAAAAGATGCAAAACCAGTGAACCACTCATGGACAGCTGTTTCGTTGTTAATGTAACTCGTCAGCATGAGGTTGGTTACTGGTTTGCTTATTGAGGCTTGCTTGGGAAGCAAAATCCAAATAGGTTATGGTGGGTATTTATATACATTAATATCAAAATACACGTAGAATGATATTGGTTAAATATATTTATATATAATTATATATACATATATATACATATATATATATATATATATTTATATATAATAAAAAAATATGTAAATACGTTAAAAAAAAAGTAAAAAACTAATAATAAAAAATAAATAATTACGTGTGTAATTTCGTTCTAACAGTATTTTGATTTTAATATATATATATTGATATCAAAATACATGTAGAATGAAATAATATATATCTATATACATAAGTATATACGTATATATCACTATATGTATACCTATATATAAATAAAAATAATTTTAAAAAAATTATACACACACACACACACACACACACACATATACATATATATATATATATATATATATATACACACACACACACACACGTATATATATTTATATATATAATAATTTTACATATATATTTATGTAATAATTTTACATAATTAGGTCAGTTTATTAATTACAATTTGCGGGACCTGCCTGACAACCCAGGCCGAAAGTATAGGGAATTTAATTTGCTAGCACTATATTTAGCCCTATAACTTTCCAAGACACCATAAAGACACCATAAAACCTGTACATGGGGGGTACTGTTTTACATAGCTGAAAACAAATATTTGTGTTTCAAAACCGTAAAATTTATTAAAACGATGATATGGTCAGTGAAAGTGACTTTTTTTGCATTTTTCACACACAAACGGCACTTACACTGACGATATTATTGCTGTAATACTTTTTACTGTTTTGAAACACAAATATTTGTGTTCAGCAAAGTCTCCTGAGTATAATAGTACCCCTCATGTACAGGTTTTATAGTGTTTTCAAAAGTTACAGAGTGAAATATAAGGCTTGCGTTTCAGTTTTTTCATATTGAAATTCGCCAGATTTGTAACGTTGCCTTTGAGACCGTATGGTAGCCCAGGAATAAGAATTACCCCCATGATGGCATACCATTTGCAAAAGAAGACCTCACTTCACAATCAACTCAGTGAAGACTGCATTTACCATCCTGCAGAAACACCCATCACTCTCAGGCCTCACTTCACAATCAACTCAGTGAAGACTGCATTTACCATCCTGCAGAAACACCCATCACTCTCAGGCCTCACTTCACAATCAACTCAGTGAAGACTGCATTTACCATCCTGCAGAAACACCCATCACTCTCAGGCCTCACTTCACAATCAACTCAGTGAAGACTGCATTTACCATCCTGCAGAAACACCCATCACTCTCAGGCCTCACTTCACAATCAACTCAGTGAAGACTGCATTTACCATCCTGCAGAAACACCCATCACTCTCAGGCCTCACTTCACATTCAACTCAGTGAAGACTGCATTTACCATCCTGCAGAAACACCCATCACTCTCAGGTACTGACTGAAGCTTGGAAGATACTCCACCTCCCGTATTACTGGATTGCTACAAAATTCTCATGTGTTACTATAGAGTTGTTACAATTTATACCTGTAGTTTGCCACTGTAATGTTATGTGCATGCAGTGTGTACCACTGTCATTTAATGTTTCTGACCAATATTTCATGTAGACAGTTATTAATATTTTGGGTGATAGAATTTGGTTGCTAAACTTCTCAATAGTTTATAACACATGCCTACTCTGCCCCTCCCCCCTCCCCCTCTCACCCTCTCACACTCTCCTTTTCCCCTCCCCAGTCGTAAATACCTTCATATGACTGTTCTAGCTCTATTCCTCAGGCCTCACTTCACAATCAACTCAGTGAAGACTGCATTTTTTTTTTTCTCCCCACTTCCCACCCACCCAGGTTCCCCTTAAATATATAGCATACTCCTCCAGCTGTTTTAGATTCTCACCCAATTACCTCTTCATTCCCCTAACATGTTAACAATAGCTGCTTCTCTGTTAACTCTTTCAGCCATCACCTCCAAACTTCCCCTGCTACCTCTTGTCTCAAATCCCCCTGGTATCCTTTAGATTGTAAGCTCACGGGCCATCTCTCTAAGCACTTTGTATAAAAGAGCTCCAATGGCTAGATATCAGCTTACGGGCAGGGCTCTCTTACCTATTGTATTTGTTTGTGTATATTGTACGTTTCTCAACTAATTGTACAGCGCTGCGGAATCTGTGTGCGCTTTATAAATAGCAATAATAAATAAATAAATAAATAAGACAACCCAAGGTATTGCAAATGGGGTATGTTCAGTCTTTTTTAGTAGCCACTTAGTCACAAACACTGGCCAAAACTGGCGTTCAAATGAGTTTTTGCATTTTTCACACACAAACAAATATTAACATTAACTTTGGCTAGTGTTTGTGACCAAGTAGCTACTAAAAAAGACTGGACATACCCCATTTGCAATACCTTGGGTTGTCTACTATTGCAAATGGTATGCCATCATGGGGTAATTCTCATTCCTGGGCTACCATACAGTCTCAAAGGCAATGTAACCAATCTGGTGAATTTCAATGTGAAAAAACTAAAAAATTTAACATGCCATATTTGACCCTGTAACTTCCCAAAACACCTTAAAACCTGTACATAGGGGGTACTGTTTTACACGTGAGACATCGCTGAATACAAATATGTGTATTTTATTGCAGTAAAAGCAAACAGTACTTTGACATTCACAGTTCAAATTTCACGTAGAACTTTTTAAAAATCTTATTTTCTCCCATTTTTTTTATATTTTATTCATATTAAATTATGTTCCATACCTAAATATTTGATGTTAAATGAAAGCCCTGTTTCCCCTGGATAAAATGATATATAATAAGTGTTGATGCATTTAATATGAAAGAGGTGTATTATGGTTGGACAGACATATATCGCAAATGCCAGGTTTTGTTTACGTTTTGTTTTGATCACAACTTGTACATTTGGCTCAGTCCTTAAGGGGTTTAATCATTTTTGTTTCAGTTTATGCAGCCCTAACTACACCTCTTCTAATAGTAACTCACACAGCTAACATGAAAAAAATAATTAAAATTTTCAAAACATCTTACAACACACTGTGTTTACTTTAGAGGTTATAATCTCCAGCTCTGTTGATCTTTAATCACACATGAGACACAGTAGGCTTTAGCAATCGAATAACAGAGTAGGATATATGAAATTACAAATTAATAAGATTGTGCAATAAAGGAAGCATGACTATTAGATCCCACTTCACAGGAAGTGGTTAGGAAGACTGCATAAACAAAGTGCCAGAGAATTGAGCAGCGAGACTGAAGGGGCATGATCTATACAACAAAACTGCTTCATTAAGCTAATGTTGTTAAGCTACAGTATCTCTTTAAAGGGACACTATGGGCACCCAGACCACTTAAACTCATTGAAGTGGTTTGGGTGCAGTGTTTCTGTGCCCTTAACCCTGCTCATGCGCGAGAGTACAGCAGTGATGTAGAGGACCATGTTGTTCCAAGATGGCGGCACCTGCAATGGACAGATTCAGGTAAGTAAAATCTGCAAAATCCCTAAACTGTGACAGTGCCACTTTAACATTTTTTTTTTAAACCAATCCAACACCAGTGGGAGGGGATGGCAACCAATCATATGTTCACTTCGACACTATCACATTAGGAATACAGTTTTGTATATCCAACACTATAGTGTTCCTTTAATTGCTTTTAGGTGTTATGTTTACAAATACTAAAGAGCACTGTATTCACATGTATACTTTACATTTCTGATTAGAATAGATTATGGTATGCCTGCATCAAAAATGTATCTGCTTTCTTTACATGTGGGTCAAATGACTATGACAAAACATAAGAGGATTCTGTATCAAGAAGGTAAAGTTCTAAAAATGAAGAAATGGCCAGGAACAGTTTTCCATTGTGGCTGCTAAATTTACAATCCCATTCCATAACATTTGAAATACACCACTAATATGATTTATTTTCTTTTTTTTTTAAATAACCATGTGGTCAGTTTCCTTCATGAACACTATAAAATTGTCCACTATAGATACATTTTAATAAAGAGAATCCCAAAGATAAGGGTGTGTGGAGAGAGGAGCGAGGATCCATCTACCACAGCATCCCTGACTAAGGGTATGCCCACATTAGAAAGTATGGAAACCCTAGGTTTACACAAATAGAAAATAGTAGGATAAAAATAATAAATATAAAAATAAAAAATACTTTATTGAAAGACGTATAGAGACTATAGAAAAAATATATATATATATATTACATATATTGCAAGGGGTCCAGGGTAGGGGGATGTCCCATGGTCTATGGAGCTATAGTACCAAAATGGGAGGCAGCAAGGCAGATACAGTAAAGGGTTACGTATATGGCAAAGTTATAAGCCTGGATAACACATCCTAGTGGAGTGTCTTAAATGTAACATATTGCATGAATATCTTAGGTTAACCGGAGTGTCTGCACGAAATGTAGTCAAACTGCTATTGTGGGAATAACATCCAATAAACAGGTTGTGGTTCCCTGGAGTTTATGGCAAGCTCCTAACGCCCGTTAAGATAGATAGTAGATAGACCGGGCGGAGGTGCTGACTATACTAGTGAGATAAGTCTAGGATCAAGAGTATAAATTATAAGTAAAGAGAAGTAAGAAAATTCCAGAAGGAATCTTCTAATATATAAAGATACCCAGAGGTCGGGTACCTGTGGGTGATGTGCCTGCTGCTTGGGATTGCTTAGGAGATTTTCTCCCCTTTACCTAGGAGGCAGGGGTTGATTTTTGGAGCTGTGTTTCACCCTTAATCAGCTCAGATTAGTGCAATATCGCATCTTTTCTTTTTGAAGTAACAATTGCAGGATACATAGAACTAGTTATTAGATTTGATAACATTTCTGCTACTATTTAGCAATACACTTCCAATATTGCTACCCTGTCTGCCTCTGCAAGCCCTTGTTATTACTTTTGAACTGTGGGGCTGACTATTATCTAGATGAATTGAGATATCTGGGTATCTTTATATATTAGAAGATTCCTTCTGGAATTTTCTTACTTCTCTTTACTTATAATTTATACTCTTGATCCTAGACTTATCTCACTAGTATAGTCAGCACCTCCGCCCGGTCTATCTACTATCTATCTTAACGGGCGTTAGGAGCTTGCCATAAACTCCAGGGAACCACAACCTGTTTATTGGATGTTATTCCCACAATAGCAGTTTGACTACATTTCGTGCAGACACTCCGGTTAACCTAAGATATTCATGCAATATGTTACATTTAAGACACTCCACTAGGACGTGTTATCCAGGCTTATAACTTTGCCATATACGTAACCCTTTACTGTATCTGCCTTGCTGCCTCCCATTTTGGTACTATAGCTCCATAGACCATGGGACATCCCCCTACCCTGGACCCCTTGCAATATATGTAATATATATATATATATTTTTTTTCTATAGTCTCTATACGTCTTTCAATAAAGTATTTTTTATTTTTATATTTATTATTTTTATCCTACTATTTTCTATTTGTGTAAACCTAGGGTTTCCATACTTTCTAATGTGGGCATACCCTTAGTCAGGGATGCTGTGGTAGATGGATCCTCGCTCCTCTCTCCACACACCCTTATCTTTGGGATTCTCTTTATTATCATTTTCGTTGGGTTAGGCCCTTTCCTTTTGCCCATATAGTCCTTTTTTGACTTCAAGACTGGATTGTCTCCAGTTCTATAGCCATCATTTTCTCCTTAATAGATACATTTTACCCATCTTGATAATGACTCAGGAAATGCATAGACACTGCTAAAACTTACTTGATTAAGTATAGTCAAAGAAGATTACTATTCAACATTTCACATTTGATTAAATGACAAAATTCTTGTATGGGCACCAAAATCAATTTCCACAACAAAAGAAGTGAATTTATCTAGCAATATACCTAACAGAGCATTTAAATGTCAGTTTAATATACCAAATATTGTATAAATGTCGCTTTAACAAATATATTAAATGGACCATAGCAACTCAGCTTTAAAAAAATATATATATAAATGGAGCTTAAATTGATATAAACTGATAACCGTTTTACAATCGTTTCTATTATACCCAGTAGCTGAAATAAAACACTATCTCTGGTTGGATATTATGCATTTCAAAGACAAACAGATATTTTTCTTCTATTGAAAAAAGTGAAAGCAATATCTGCTCTATATGATGAATAATCGTTTTGTGTTTCTTTTCCTTAAGCAAGAACATCAGTATTGAAAGATGATCTAAAATGATTACTCACAGGTTCAATTAAGCTGGCTCCATCACTTTTTGCTATAAATAAGTTTAAAACAATGTTCAATAGTTTCATATTATTTTAATCTCACAAAACTAATTTATCATTAGCTAATGTTAAAGGGACATTATAGTCACCAAAACAACTACATCTTATTGAATTTGTTCTGGTGAGTAGAATCATTACCTTTAGGCTTTTTTCTGTAAACACTGTCTTTTCAGAGAAAATACAATGTTTTCATTACAGCCTAGTGATAACTTCACTGGCCACTCCTCAGATAGCTGTTGGAGATCCTTCCTGGGTCATGGCTGCCTAAAATGCATCCAAACATTATGTATCTCCTCCCTCTGCATGCAGACACTGAACTTTCCTCATAGAGATTCATTGATTCAATTCATCTCTATGAGGAGATGCTGATTGGCCAGGGCTGTGTTTGAATTGTGCTGACTCTGCCCCTGATCTGCCTCTTTGTCAGTATCAGCCAATCCCATGGGGAAGCACTGTGATTGGATCAGACTACCACTTCTGATGATGTCAGCAGACAGTTTTTTTTTAGGCAAACAGCATGCAGATCTACAACTTCAGGCTTGAATACAGTAAGATTTTTACTATATTTATGGAGGCATGAGGGGCCCAGGGGGCTAGATGGTGGTTTTAACAATATAGGGTCAGGAATACATGTTTGTGTTCCGGACCCTATAGTGACCCTTTAAGGTGATCATCTCAGAACTAGTAGGATTCTCAAACTCTGTTACAGTACATAGTAGAAATAAAAATACAAGTTACTTGTGTTTTATATGCTATTAAATACGTATACTTTCAAATTGTATGAGAACATTGTACCTCTAAGGCAGGGGTAGGCAAATGGCACTCCAGGTGTTGTGGACTACATTACCCATAATGCTCTTACAGCCATAATGCTGACAAAGCATTAGGGGAGATGTAGTTCACAAAATCTGGAGTGCTGAAGGTTATTTACCCCTACTCTAGGGAATCGTGTATATTTCTGAATATAATTTTGGTAGTAGTGGTGGACCCAATATTAAAAAGATATATCTAGAAGAGAATATGAAAACATCTGAAAGTTATAGTAGAGCTCACCTTTGTTTACCAGTGTGTGCTTCATTATTTTTGGTTGTGCGCCTTGTACTGGTGCTCGTTCATTCACAAAATTGTGAAACCATCTTCTCCTCAGCTGCCTCAGTTCAGAATTGCGGGATATCAACCAAAGTGGCTGATCAATCAATCCATTTCTTTGATTTGTCAATGTATTTGTATGTAAATTAAAACCCACTATTCCCTTTGGGCTCCAATATGGGTTTTGAGCCATCTTGTGGTCAATATACCTATCTCCGGCAGTCAGGCTATCAATTGGAGAGCCTTGAAGATTTGAAGTTCCTCGGTTACTTTGCTGGATCACCAGATAAGACCTCTGCAAAAGTAGCAAACTTCCAGCCATTAGATAAGCAACTGTGAGAAAAAAGAGGAAAAACTGAGCTCGCCTTAGAAATTTCTGTAGACTGAAAAAAGGTTTGGCCATGCCCTCCTTGGAAACCCCGAAAAAGAAAAAAAAGTTAAAAAAAAAAAAGAAAAAAGAAAAGTAGGACTTTTAACCCCCCACTTTTACTTGATGCTTCTTAAAATATTTTGTATTATAGGATTTCCTCCAGGAAAACGATTTCATGTTCCTTCAAAGTTCTCATGTGGCATGAGGGCATCAAGGTCATGAAGGAATATGCGAACTTTGTAATTCCAAACGGAAGGCTCTGAAGATCAGCGCCATTATATGTTGATCCTTGAAAACATGTCATACATAAAATAACCTGAAAAAATAAGCAAATTTTGATTACACAACAGCATAAATATACAAAAAGTAGTTCAATCTGCGCTTTATTTCAACAATGTTTAAGTGGGCTAGTTCAACAGCAGATAACCCTCAGCACTCCAGATGTTATAGACTACATCTCCCCTGATGTTTTGTCAGGATTACGGCTGTAAGAGCATTATGCCTATTCCTTTTCCCATGTTGTATTGTCGACTCTGAATTCATTTTGGTTTAAAACATAATGCGTGGCCAAAGGCTCTGGTAAATAGCTAGATCTGCTAACTTTGATAACAAGTTTATAGTTGCCCTAATAACAAAGTAAAGTTTAAAGGACCACTATAGACACCCAGACCACTTCAGCTCAATGAAGTGGTCTGGGTGCCAAGTCCATCTAGGGTTAACCCTGCAGCTGTAAACATAGCAGTTTCAGAGAAACGGCTATGTTTACAATAGGTCTAATCCATGTCTCATTGACAGCCGCTAGAGGCGCTTCTGCGCTTCTAACTGTGAAAATCACAGTGAAAAAGATGCTACCGTCCATAGGAAAGCATTGCGAAATGTACTATAGTGGTCCTTTAAAATCAATATGAACTTTCAATTAAGGATATTTTTTTCATTAAAAATTTTATTTTGTGAGGACCTATGCTACTACTTAGTGAAATGTAGAGTAATACTCTAAACTTTGCATTCGGCAGCTTAAGACTGTAACGGACCCTCCGTCAATCGATGCTCCTAGTGCTTACCAAGGACCATCAGCACAGCACCGGACACCATAAGCACCACACCCTATGAACCGCCACAGCTTGGCTGGGAACTCGCCGTCCTCTACCCACCTACGACAAGGCTCCAGGTTCCAGTAGGTGAACCTCTCCTCCAAGAGAGAGTAGCAGGAACAAGCTCTTAAAAGAGCTTAGTGATTATAGCCCAGGAGAGTATACAGAGTATAGCAATCCCCCAGTGTACATGCAGCCTTTTCCCCCCACACATGAGACGAGGCTCTATGTTGAAGGTAAAACAGGAACTCAGCAGATCTGAGGTTTTATACAGTTTTCCCCACAAGCTTACCACCCAGGTGTACCTTGTTGAGCACAGGACACAAAGTCACAAAGCCAGAACAGTATTGTACAGTTAGACACTCCCAGATAATGTACACAAACCCTTTCCTCTGCCTGAGATAAAATTAACAGACAATGGACTAACTCAATTAACTCTAAGCAGAAAAAACATACATTTTTACAAACCCCAAAAAGTACCCCAAAATACAACATATCCCCACAAATCCCCTGATAGCCCCGATCTGGGTGAACAACATATCCAAAAATCACCCAGATCGGTTCAGGGGTTCAGGAATTTCCTTGAAGTCTTATTTTTGCCCCACTGTGCACATGGTTCCATGCCCAAAACAGTTCCATACACTCGACGAAAATACACTGCTGGACAATATAAGATGGCCGCTGCCACATGTTTGAAAGGGGCAATGTGCTAAGTCCCAATATGCACAAATAGTGTTTTTAAAAGGCAATACACTCCAGGGGCCATAGTCACAAGAAGCTGGCAAGCAGGCCTCTCCAAAACTCAGTGGCGAGGTTACTTTCGCCACAAAGACCAAAAGTAAAGCCAACCTTAAAAAAATCTATATATGTTTTTCATAATAATACACACGTCCCCTTTAAACCTTTCATCTTAATTCATGCACTTATGTAACTATATTAAATAAATGCCAGGGCATGAGCAAGAATATGAGAAAACAGACTTCGCATCACAGTTTCAAAGCAATAAACTAGAGAGATCAAAAAACTAGCTTGGAGACAATTCTATTACCCTGTGCAACAGCTAATTAAATGTCTGCTCTTCAAAATATGTTTGAACCTGATTTAAGTTTTACTTCACTTGCTTATGTTATGTTAGGAAAGACGCTTAATAAATAAAGGACAGCCAGTGGGTATATATATCAAAGAAAGAGAGTAATATAGATTTCTTAGAAGACTGAGAAATAGGCATAGCAACAGCAGTGAACAGGGAGCAAGATCAAAAGGAAATAGAGTGATCCAAAGAACAGTGATAGATGCGGAATGAAAGCACTAAACACCAAGAGAGTTTCCAAAAAGATAATCTATAGGCATGTGATATTAGAAATCTCTAGGAATCACAGGGCTACGGTGCAAGAATGAAAGAAGCCCCACCCCACCCTATACCGACCCTCCTTGCTTCCCCTAAGCAAACCAACTGGGTGCATCACTAAGCATGGAAATCCCCCATGCTGTTGCTTATATGCAGGCATCAATGTATCCCATAATGCCCCAGCTATGATGCTTTAATCTTCCTGCTCTTCTAGCTCTGCTCCCTTGTGCACAGTTTAGTGCTGCTGGGGCATCACATAAAGTAAAAAAAAAAAAAATATTAAGTATTTTTTCACCATTTCTACAACTCCTTGTTCCCCATAGGATTTGGGGAAACTAGCAGAAGATATACAGCTATATATTTAACATGTATAGCTTGGAAGAAAGACCAGACAGGGGGCGATATGATAGAAACATTTAAATACGTAAAGGGAATAAACTCAATAAAGGAGGAGACTATAGTTAAAAGAAAAACTACCACAAGAGAATATAGTCTTAAATTAGAGGGCAACGGTTTAACAATAATATCAGAAAGGATTACTTTACTGAGAGGGTAGTGGGTGCATGGAATAGCCTTCCATTTGAAGTGATAGAGGTTAACACAGTGAAGAAGTTTAAGCATTGTGGGATAGGCATAAGGCTATCCTAACTATAAGACCAGGCACTAATGAAAGTATTTAGAACATTGGGCAGACTAGATGGGCCGAATGGTCCTTATCTGCCGTCACATTCTGTTTCTATTTCCCATAACACTCTGTCCAGCAACCTTCCTAGAGGCTACTTTTCACTTGCATGAACAATCGTCCTACAAATGTTCAATAAATAATACCATCTTGAGAGACTAGATTTGGGCAATAATTCCCTGCTGTACATTTGCTATAAATCAGGCCTAGAGGTTTTTTGTTTTTGTTTTTTAAATAAAGCTTTTTCATTGAAAAAAAAATGGGGTGACCAAGATTTGCTGAGAAATCTCATTCATTAACTCCGTTTAAGACTTCCATTGCAGAAGGAGCAGAGCGTGGAAATCTAAAGTAGAAAGGGACATTGCATACTGGTAACATTTTTATATTTTGTTTCTTCGTAATAAACTGCAGTAACTTCACTCTGAAGTGCCCTTTAAAGGCTGAAATATGTATTCAGTTGGGCAAATACTTCTGTAAAAAGGGTGCTCTAAATGTCAAGAAAATGTTGATTAATATGTTCTAGATGTGTATGTATCTGTTTCAGTCAGTGAATCTAAAGCTTATTTGAAATGATTTGGACTGAGCAATGTTTTCTTTCCAAGTTTGCTTAGCTGACACTGTTAGCATATCTGTTCCTCACAGGGAAAGAATTGTCCAAGCAAGAAAAAGCTCCTTTATGTTTAGCAGGACCTTTAACCTCCCGTTGCAAGTAAAAGCCGGCATCATGCCCGGGGTGACTCGGTTCCTTCCTAACGTCCAACTCTATTCCTTTTTTGTAAAACTGTGAAACCTTAGAGGAGATTTTTCAGCATAGATGCAGCAGAGAAAATGGCTTGAGCTTTTGTGAAACTCATAGAGGATTCTTGTATCTGTAGGCAGAAAAAAGGCTATTCATTTCAACCAGAACAAGAGCAGCACAGAAAATGAGAGGCAGCCGTTTTCTGCTACAAAGCAAGGTGTGTTTATTCATGTAATGGATATAGGATATTACGGAAGATATCCTCTGCTTCTATCTGCTAGTTGAGAAAAAATTAATGCAAAGTAGAAATAAAAAAAATGATTATTATTAAATCTATCTGTTACTGTCTCTTTACATATGCATGTGTCTATTTGAATATTATTTTTGGACTTCACACAGTTTATGCAAAAATAATGAATAGGTGTGCATTCAATGTATATTAACCACTTTTTAGGGATAGGTAGCCATTCGATTAGTACATCAACTGTTAATGGTAAAATTTGTATATGCAACCAAATGTTTAAATATACGTGAATAATTAAATGTGTGCTCCATATCTCAGAGTTCTGAGTCATGCGAAGGAAATAAGAAAATCATTAAAAAACAAAACAAAATCAACACTGAAAAATATTTAGAATAACCATGCATGCCTCTGAGCCAGCAACTAAGCTCAGGAGTAAATCACATGTAAAGAAATCCTTTTACGGATACAATATGCACAATGAGATCTTCTTTTTAGAAAATAACAAGTGCCAGGAATGATCATAGTGTTACAAACATGTATTTAAACAGACACAAAATTATGCATACTAGTAATCGTGGAAGAAAATGTAAAAGGAAACCATCACGTCTCTGAAAGTTAGACCATCCAATAAAAGTGTTAAAAATCACTTGTAACTTGTGTTAAAGGGCTAATCTAATAAAAAACAAACCAAAAAACAAAACACAGTGGTTTAAGAAAATTCTGGTTTTGGTTATAGTAAACCTTCTATCCTACCCCCTCCCCCTACTTAAAAAAAACACCTTGCCTGTATTCCAGCAGCAAGGCCAAATTCTCCCCTAATTCTGACCCTTCTCTTGTGACATCCTTACCCTAGTTGCCGGGGCAGGGATGTAGGTCAGATGTAGGGGGGAGGACAGGCTGAAGGAAGTATATTAATGGCACTGTGGGATTGGAGGGCCACCACGGGACATCTGTTGCAGGCATGTGCAGAGTTGCTATTAGCTACTTCCAGCTTTAAAGTGGCTAAACTAATTTGTGCAGCATTCATAGCAAAATATTGTACTCACAGACTCCAGGCCCCATGACCACTTCAAATCATTGAAGTGGTAATGGTGCTTGGAATAACTAAAAAAAAAATTATATCAAATTATATTTATTTCTTTAAAAAATATATTCAATATTTTGCTAATTAGATCATGGTCCAGTTTGGTTCAATGAAATGAAGAACTGTGCTGTCTATTCACTGATTGACAGGTAAAGGTGCAAAGCTTATAACAATGATAGACAAGGAACCAATACAGTAGAGCTCCAGAGAGTTAAATGTCTACATTTAATTTAGTTTTCAAGAACTCACAAATACATATTTTTAATATTTCAGTGTTTAGTGAATAACCCCATCAATTATCCACCAGCTCCAGCAGTCTCACACAGATCTAGCATTTATGGTTGTGGCTCTGAATGATTAACATTGAGGAAGAAATTTGAACATCTAAGGAACTGCAGATGCTATACACAGAATGGAGCTACCACAATTAATTCCTTTTAAAACTATGATCACTGATATTTACCTTAAATTTAAATCACATACTAAGCTTATTTTAAGTAACTGTTTTAAGTTTGAATTGATTTTTTGGTGTAGCTTATCCTAAACTAAACTGTTATTTTCTCCTCTACATGTATGCTTGCAGGAGCACATCTCTCAACAGGTGTTCAGCCAAATTTTGGAAGGCAATAGCATCCAATGAAAAGTGTGTTTTGGCCTGACATTGTGGTAGAGGTGCAAATTAGTTACTTGCTCAAATGTCTATGTTGCCTGTCTATGTTGTGGTCAAGGAGTACCCAACAGGTGTCGAACAAAGTATGGTAGTTTGCTGTCGTCTACTGTTTCAAAGTGCCTCTTATTTTGCGGTTAGTACATCAATCAAAGCATCCAGTCTACCTAGAGGCCTCGAGTTGGGTCACATGTTCCAATGCTCCGGCATGTCTCTATTCAAAGGAAAAAACATCCTCCACTGAAGCCTTGACTCGATAAGTGATGGTTGGCAATCTCTTCCCACAGGACAGTCAAGTCCATGTTAAATGAAGGCACAAATATTTTTCATCAAGCATGTCACCTTTTGTAGCCGGAGTGTCAAGGTCTGCATCTGGCAGGTGAGTACTGCATGTTACTGTAGGTAGAGTGCATCTGGAGTGTCCAACATAACCTCTTCAGAAGAACAACATCGGGAATTTGGCTGCACTGCCATTATAGGTTGGGGCCTGTTCAACAAAAATTTGTCAATATTGTAGAATACCTCAGGGCTTTGAGATTCTTCTTCTTCTTCTCTAAGAGAGGGTTTGAGGTAAACAAAATGCAGTTATATTGCTAGGGAGAGAGAGTGAAATTGATAGCCTATTACAGCTATCGATATGGAACCAAGAAGACATGCAACCACTCTCCTTGCTGAGAAAACCATACACATTCTTTAGGACATTTTTTTGTGAAACGTTTTATATTCCCTATAGAATATCTTGCTTCATATATTTGTAAGAAATGGTGGTTCATGATTATGTATATTATTTATATCAAATGCTTTATTTCTTGCTTTTTACATTTCCTATTAAACTGAAAATGAATTAAACATATATAGGGCAGATAGACAATATTAAAAATGCATTGATATAATATCCTGCTTTGACCAATTTGGTTGTGATTTAAAAATAAGGTAATTTAATTGCATTGTTTTAAGATGGAACAAGTGATGCCATGAAAGAGAGGGTGGAAGCAAATTAATGAAATTGATGTTGGTCAGGGATAAATATATGTAAGCAAATACAGCATCACTAAGATAATTCTAGCAGTTACAGTTAAGCATGAATAGCTTCACAAAATTAGAAAGTGGTTAGGTGAATGTATAGAACTTCAGCTTTTAGCAATGACATGAGAGACTACAGCCACCACACTGAGAATCAAATAAAATTGTGTTAGCCAGTAGATTAGATGGGAGTCAAAGTGCTTTTGTAAAAAATAAATTACAAAAGAGATGTAAGAGTAGATCTTTAATGGCTGAGATGAGAGTAAATTAAAGCTTTAAAGGGGCTTCTTTGGGATTGGTGGAACCTGAAGAGTGAACCTTTGTGTTCTTAGTGCTTTTATTCAATATGCTTTAGCTAACCATGAAAAAGGTACAACTACCCACCATTCGTTTGACTTCTTTTATACAAAATATTACATTCTAAGATAGAAAATGACCAGTAAAGCTCTATTTTAGAACCAGTGTGATTTCAAAAATCTATTTAATTTTACAGTCAGAATTAGTCAGGTCTATAGATTTATTGCAACAGAGAAATGGACGAAAAGTCTTTAAAAAAACAAATTGTAGCAATAAAGTAACTTAAAGGATATGGAAAGTAAAGAAATAGTATGAAATTATATATGGCTTCATCCACTGGGCTTCCAGTTGTTGCCTCACACCCAGTGGCGTCCTTGATGTAAAATGCAGAATCCACAATGGGAGGTCACATCAAATATTTGGGGTATAGGCATGTTTTATGTTTGTTAAGATTACTTTTCTTTGAGTGATATTACTAATATATGGTTGTTATTAATCTGATAATAGTAGAAGTAATGTCCCTATGATAACTAACCATATATTACCCCACCCCCCCAAAAAAAAACACATTATACCAATAATGGCCCTTACACTATGTTTACACTAACACTAACCATATACCTTCCCTAACCCAACAGCAAACCCTAATTAATATCCTACCACAAACTCTAGCATTACTTCTAAATCTAACCCTAAACCAACCCCACCTTCATGACATAATGAAGACTGAAAGGTTTGGAAAAATATAAATACCAAAATAAATCCACTATTGTAAACACACACAAACTAGCTTATTCTGTAAACTAGGAAATGTTAGGAATTGACAAGAGGTTTTTAAACTTCAGGCCAAATACAAAAATCTGAAAAGTAGATTTCAGCTCAGCTATTTTTCCCTTTTGGTTACTTCGCCATTCATTTTGCTATTCCCTTGTAATTTCTGCAAATAACCCTAAAGTCTGAATACTGAAATGTGTTTTCGAAACAGGTCAGTTCTCAAAAGATGAAACTTTTCCCATCCATATTTCCTTATACCAAACTATTCACAAGCAGAAAAGCACCCACGGTCATCAGGGCTATGAAAGAAATATAAAACTTTGATTACCAAGAAATACTCTTTAATCGGCCACGAAAAATGAAATCCATTGTTCATCAAATCAATGAGATGAGTGTAGTTTTTTTAAATTCCTTTTTTTCCCCCTTAAGTGAAAATAATTGATGTAAAAACTGCAGGCTATTTCATTCAAGTTTTCTTTACAGGCTTAAGAGAGATAAATAAGAGGGCAGATAAAATAAAGGTATTGCTTTGATTGGCAGAGAGATCAATACAACTACTGCATATTATAGATCAAATATCTAGATTATTTTCTTTAAGGCAAACATGGTTGTTATTTAAAATATTTAAGTATGTTATCACAAATGTTCCTTAATTCTTAGCAAGAATGTGCATTAAAGAATTATATTTATTGAATGACTTACCATTATCCAACTTGTACTCCTTTGTACTACATGTATTCCATTATTTATGGTTTGCTTCACCTAGATTTATTCTAGGAGTCCAGCTAGTCAAGCTACTATTGTATTGCTGTAAAATAAACGTACAGACTCACACAACTGTCTTCAACATCAATAACTTTTTGTATATATGGCCGGCCGGGATAATGATAAAAAAACAAAACAAAAACATCACCTCCCTCTCCCCAATATTGCTTGCCGGGGCTTCCCTGCGGCAGAGGCGATGCTAAACTGATGGTGGGGGTGGAGCTAGAAGTGCCTGGTAACTGCTGCAGGGGAAGTAGTCCCTGCTTCCTCCACACCCAATCTCCAGGAGCTGCACTGCCTCCACTCCTCCATAATGAACAGAGGTAACTATGTGTTATTGTCTGCCTGTGTATGTCTGTGTAAGATTGTCTGCCTGTGTGTATGTGTTTGTGTTTGTGTGACTGTCTGCCTGCGTGTGTGTGTGTATGACTGTCTGTATGTGTGTGGCTGTCTGTTTGTGACTGCCTGCCTGTGTGTGTGTGTGTATGTATGTATGGCTGTCTGCCTGCCTCTGTGTGTGTGTGTGTGTGACTGTCTGCATGTAAGTGTGTGTGTGTGTATGTGTGTAAGACTGAATGTGTGGATGTATGTATGTTGTGTGTGTGTGTGTGTGTGTGTGTGTGACTATCCATCTGTAACTGTGTATGTGTGTTACTGCCTGATTCTGTGTATGTGACTATCTGTCTACAACTGTGTGAATGTGGTGGATTTGGCATTGTATTTGTATAACTGTGTGCATCTGACTGTGCGGCTGTGTGCACATAACTCTGCAAAAATATACACCTGCATTCACACATTGTCCTAAATGCATATTTTTATCTGAATTAAATAGCCATCACACACAGCCAACAAACCTACCACAAATAGCACATACAACCAATACACACATATCACACACAGTTAATACACCCATTACAAATATAACAAACAGCCAACAAATAGCATACATATCACAACCCAAGCATCACACCTATCACATAAACAGACAACACAAACATTACATCATATTACAGTGAGATATATTACAGTGGTGCTCTGGTATATAAAGTACACATTACTCTGTGTTTTATAGTTAGGGAGCTCGGTGATACACTAATAGTATGATCTTGTCACAGAGCTCCACATTACTGGGAGTTTTATTGTTGTGGAGCTCTGTGATAAAGGGAGGCGCATTACTACACATTTTTATTCCAAAGAGGTCAAGGTAAATAAGTATAATTCAGAGCTCCAAAGCAAAACCACTCACAGTAATATGTGACATACTTAGTCTGCTCCTCTGTAATGTAGGGGAGGCAGTCTGGCACTTTTGGTCTGCACTTCTGTTGGCTGCAGACCATAAGTAGCGGTCTTCCTAGCTCGGGATAATCAGACCGCTGCAGCAGATTACCAGAGGCCACTGCAAGTCCCTGAGCTTGTGAGACATTTACGCATGGTCTGTACCCAGTGGAGGGGAAGACCAGATTCAGATACCAACTCAAACGCTAACACATGAGATTAGAGCCACTGAGAAAGGTCACTAAAACACAAAAAAGTGTAGCAATGGCAGAACCCTAAAGTTACCTCTCTACCCTTATAGTGTTAAAACCACCATCTAGGCCCCTTGGGCCCCTCATGCCTTCATAAATATAGCAAAATCTTACTGTATTAAAACTTGAAGCTGTAACTCTGCATGCTGTTTGCCTAAAAAAAAAAACAAGCAGTCTCCTGACATCATCAGAAGTGGTAGCCTGATCCAAAAAAAAGGATACTACACCTTGCTTTCTTCTCTCAGATCTTTTTGGAACAGGAGTTCATCTGAGACTCGATCGGTATGTGAATAAAGGCCTCTTACTTCCTGAATACCTGTGTCCATCTCTCTGTGTTTGGCTTCTGCATGCTAACACAGTTACATTTCTGGTGCATTTGGTCCAGGAACCTCATCGCATGGAAGCCTGTGCAGAGATTTGAGATGGTAAACTTTTACCAAATCCTCTACGCAGCACCCCTGGACTTCTACTGCGTGGACCTCCTTTCGTCTCGGCGCCACTGGCCTTTTGTCCAGGAGATCATCGGCTTCTGCGCAGTGAGTACTGGGGTGTTCCGTCGATGAGTGTGAACCCAGGTCCAGGAACGAAGAGGTAAGATTAATACCGTTAGAGCGGTGACCCACCAGGGGTTTTTATTTGGAATTGGTTTGGTTGTATGGAATCTGCCCTGTCCTTCGGGATGGAAGAAGCAAAGGAGCACTGCTTATTGGAAATTAGACGCTCTGTAGTCAGCCCGTCTAATACTGTGGTTTGGGTCAGACTGAATTCTGGTGTAAATAGTTCATGTCGGACACCGGTGTCCTGTCTTGACTAGCGTATCTAGGTGTAAATTTTGTTCACTAGGTCGGGGGGACTGGGAGACTAAGCAGAACTTTGGTGTACATTCCGTCTGCTAGACCTCACCCTATCTTGACTAAGTGGTAGGCGTGTAAATTCAACCACAAGACTATTGATAGCGTAAGTAGACTAAATGGGTACTGTGTAAATTCCGCCCACTAGTTCGCTATATGTGGTGCTTGGGCAGCGTAGACTAACCGAACCTTGGTGTAAATTGTTCGATAGTTCTCGAGGTGCTGGCCAATTAGAATAGTTGGGATTATTGTAAATAATTGTTAGATATACTGTAGTTGGTGAATTGGTTAAATTGTATGTCCTGCTAGAAAGCTTGAGCTCTGCCATCTAGTGGGAGTGTAAATTGTGTGTATAACTGTATAATAGTGCACGGTACCATAACCACTAACATGTATTATAATTACTGACATTGTGTATTGTATATAACTACTAAAAAACTGTTGGTCTATGTTATACGTGTAACACCATAACTGTTACTAATTGACCTGTGATTTTAAAAAAACTGTACCATAACTACTTTATAATACCATAACTACTTCATAATACCATAACCACTTTATAATACCATAACTACTTCATAATACCATAACTACTTTATAATACCATAACTACTTCAAAATACCATAACCACTGATATTACATTAACGACACTAAAATTACTGTTTAACTATTACTAATTGATAATGTAACTCTAACACCATAATTATCTAACTGTATAATTATTAGTAACCGTACCATAACCACTGACTGTAGAGACGAAATTTTGAAATGTTATGTGATCAGTTAGTATATGTGGATTAATAGCGTGGATAGTTGTATGGTTTGATTAATAGTTACAGTGATGAGTATATAGTGTTTGGTGAGTCTTGATTTTACTTATGTGTGCGCGACGTCATGATATTGTTGAGCATGTGAGGATCCTGTGTGTGCGTGCACGTGTGTGTTTGTGCCTAGTAACTGTGCGATGTGGTGCTGGTGATAAGGAGATTGGTGTGACTGTTGAAACTGTGTGTATATTTGTACAGCTTTTGAATCAGATGTTCTGTTGAAATAATCTTCTGATTCACAAGGCTGTTGGTCCTTTGTCTTGTATTTAAAAAAAAATACTCAGGGACTTGCAGTGGCCTCTGTGTAGTAGGGAGTGGCCTGTCCTGATGGCCGCATGGCCTCCATGTGGCAGTCTTGACTTAAATTTGACTTAAATTTAGTGCAGGGTGTACATGTGGCTGTAACTAGTAGGCCGGAATTCTATGATCAGTTTCTATATATTGACTGTTGGAAACTGATTGTTGAAAAATTGCCTTGGTGAATTAAACTGTTAAGAGAAACAATGGAGCCACATGGTGGTCAGAACTAAGGACTTAATTACACCTAGTTTGGACCTCCCCCCCTTGCATCTGATTACCAACCCCCTATTCATCCTCCAGAGCCAGAGTAGCCATTCCCCCACTCTTCCTCCCAAGCTAAAACTGGTGTAGTTGGTATTTGCACTCCCCCTGCTCTATAGTCCCTGCCTACCCACATACCTATCTGTTCTTTTTTTTTAAACTCTTGTATTTCTGTACCAACAAATTTTCTTTGTAATTTGAACTGACTTGGTAGGAGTGTATTTTATTAACAGTTAAATTGTGAGGAGAGTTCTTAATACCAGTAACAATAATAATGATCAATGGTATAAGGTGGTATATTATCCTTTTTTTTTAGTTACTGGATGGGCCCCTCCCAGCTTTGTCCAAAATATCCCCTTTGCTAAAATACAAACTCAGATGTTTAATTTACCTTAGAACTAAAGCTTTAATCAAGCCTAGATATCAGGGTGGACAGTGATTAAAAAAAATAATAATAAAATAAGGACATAATTAATTAAAGTCTATCTGCTTCATTAGACTTTAGGGAGGTACTCTAGGGCCACCTACTGGCCATCTTTGGGAGTTACATTGACAATACATTGTTTATAACAGACAAAAGTAGGACTGCTTACCCTATTTTAATATATTTATTGATATGTTTTTATTTTATGTATAAATATATTAAAAGTTAAGGTTTTTTTTCATTTTTTTCATCCACCAAATGCTGACTAGTAAAATTAGCTCACCCCCTTACACCTATCTTATTACTCCCAGACCGGAACCTATTACTGAGCAGCCTTGCCGAAGACCCATACTAACCCGACAACTGACTGGCACCCTTCCATCCCGACATTGCCAAATGCCCCTCCGACTTACACCTGGCCCACCACATATTGACGGTAATGGACAGTTGCAATTGGCAGATCTTGTATTTGTTTAAGTCCCTTTTACCACGTCCGACCTGTTTAATTGGAAGACCCATAACTCCTCGTACACCGATAAACCTCAAGACATGATTGACTTGGTCACCTCTATTATACAGATCCATAATCCCACTTGGGCTGATTGTCAGCAATTATTACTGACCTTTAGAGCGTAAATGACGCTGACATGATCCATCTAAAGGCCTATGAACAAGCTATTATTACTGGCATGAAGGCAGTTGGGAAAAAGGCAATTAACATGCCCAAGACGGCTGAAGTGTTACAAAAAGTTAATGAATCACCCAGTGCTTTTATGAGAGACTGCTTGAGTCAAATAGATTGTACACTCCTTTCAATCCTGAAGCCCCTGAAAACTTCTGAATGATAGACTCAGCATTTGTCAGCCAGGCCCAGAGCGATATTAAGAGAAAGCTACAAAAACTAGAGGGATTTGCAGGGATATCTATATCACAGCTAATGGAGGTTGCAAATAAGCTGTATATGAATAGGGAAACTGAGAGAAAGTGTGAGGAGCATAAGATGAGGAAGAAAATAGACATGTTAGTGGTAGCTATTTCAGGTGTAGCTTGAGAAGGAGGGGAGATGAATAGAGGAGTTGACAATAGGATGAGCAGGGTACCACTAGGTAGAGATCAATGTGCATATTGTAGAGAGGAGGGGCATTGGAAGAGTGACTGCCCACAGAGGGGATATATTGCAGGTGGTAGACAAGAAGAGAGAAGAGGGCGAGGTGGTTATGTTAGCAGCTATAGAGGACGAGGTAGAGGAATTTTTGGAGGGAGATATTATCCCCCTACCCAGAGATCAAGGGATAGGGAAGATAGAGATTTTGTAGTTCTGGCTGACACTGTCATGGAAGACTATTGATACCGATCGGGCTCCATCCCACTTGGCCGAGCGGAGCCTGTGGCCGATGTATCATTAGGGGGAAAGAGAAGTCCTTTCATGATAGACATGCTGAACATTCTGTGGTGACCAAATTGGTAGCTCCTCCTTCTGAGAAGATTATAACTGTGATAGGAGCTACTGGGAAAAGCACTGCTAGACGATTCTCAGGAGTCGTACTTGCATTCTAGGAAGTCATTTTGTGAAGCACCAATTCCTATATATGCCAGAGTGTCCAATCCAACATCTAGGAAGAGATCTATTATCAAAGCTTCAAGCTCAGATAACTTTTCTACCTAATGGATCAAAGTCTCTGAAGTTTAATAAATCACCTGGCATAATAGCGGTATTGGTGCCAAAAGAAGATGAACGGCGCTTCTATTCTGTAATAACAAATGCAAACCCTAAGAATGATGGAACTTTATTTGAAATTCCAGGAGTATGGGCAGAAAATAATCCTCCAGGACTTGCTTGTAACATCCCACCGATACATATTGAGTTAAAGCTCGGGGTGTATCCTGTTAGCTTTTGTATGTTGTTCTTTTATCTACCCCAACAGCTGTAAAGGTGGCAGAAGTGACTCCTTGGATTCATTACTCTAAGGTTAAACCAGCGGCAGATTCTCGGCAAGCTACTCCAGATCCTGAGAATCCTTGCAAGATCCGGTTGAAGCGCTTTACCCAGTTGGACTGAACGTGTCGTGAGAAAAAGTACGAGGGGATATCGAGACATTCTAGTTAAAAGTCTACAGAGATCATCAAGTAGGTGTTTTGACGGCCATAATAAAGCCTGACCACCTGCCTACGTGTCATAAGCCAGAGTGTCTCGAAGAGATCTCTGTGAAGGAAAGTGAGGATCAGAAGGACAACAATCCTTGCAGCCCTCACAAGCGGGAAGCTGAGGTGCCGTCGCACGGTAGAAGAATAAGATGAGGACCACAAGAATTATGTGCTTAATTACATGTTTTAGTATTTTTATAATTTTTCAGGAGGGTAAAGGTAAGGATATTCAAAGCTGTGTTAGTTGTATTAAGACTACAAAAACAGGTAATCAAATGTCCCAAACTCTTATTTGGCACTCACAGTATGAATGTAAGGGATCTGAATCTAAATGTAGATATTTAGATATTGATTACAGCGTGTGTCACCCAGCAGTAGGCGAGCCTAAATGTTTTGATCCCCAATTCCAACCCTGTATAATTTGTTTGGTAATTCAGAATAGTAACTCCCAGGTGACATTAATAAATAGGACTGTGATAAGCACCATGCATTCCAAGGGTATTCTATTATTTGATGCACATAAGGCGATTTTGGGTAGTGGAAACCTTGGAATGTATGCGGTAATCTGAAATGGGAACGGACTTTTGGGTTTGACGATAAATATTTATGCCCTAGCAAAATATCTACTGATCCTGACTTCCCAAATAGAGACTTTAACTTCTGCCCCTATTGGTCATGTGTAGGTTGGGCGACCTGGGGAAAGACAGTAGATCAAGATATGATTATCCAAAGGTTGCCCACTACACCGTATTGTAAAACTATGGAGTGTAACCCCGTTCACATGACCATTTCCAATCCGCAGCACTTTATTGACAAGTTCGGAAATCTATTTGGGTTCTAAATATACAGAACAGGGTTGGATACTGGGGCTATTATATATGTAGGCATCGAAATGGAGACAGTAGCAACCCAGACTCGTCAGATTTTTCATTCCTTCTATGAGGAGATGAGTGTTGAGGATAAAATTCCCCATAATGTTAAGAACTTATTGATTTGGCTGAGAGTATTGCAGGTAGTCTTAATATAACTAACTGCTTTTATGTGGAGGTACTAATATGGGAGACCAGTGCCCATGGGAAGCAAAGGAAGCATGGTACCCTTGTTCTGAGACAGATGAACAACAGATACTTTCTCAGTCTGATCATCAAGTAAGTACCAGAGGTAAATCAGAGTAGCAGTTAAAAACATCTATCATAGGCCATGTATGTTTAGCTAGAAAGAGGGCCAATGTATAATACACCTGTTGGAGAGTTAACCTGCTTAGGACAGAAGGCCTATAATGCTGATACAAAAGATACTACTTGGTGTTCAGCTTCAAATGTCTCAGAACCTACTAATCTGTTTGCCAATTACACTAATTTGAAAGAGGTATGGTTTGATTTATCTGCTACATCCAATTGGAAAGCCCCAGCAAATCTATACTGGATTTGTCGTAAGAAGGCATATTCAGAGTTACCACAAGACTGGGAAGGGGCATGTGTACTAGGTATGCTCAAACCATCCTTCTTCTTGTTGCCAATCGAAACAGGAGAGACCTTGGGAGTTAAGGCTTATGATGTAAATCATAAAAGGAAGCGAGCATCTTTCAATATAGGTAGCTGGGAAGATGATTAGTGGCCTCCCCAACGTATTATTAATTATTATGGACCTGCTACTTGGGCAGAAGATGGTACTTATGGATATAGAACCCCAATATATATGCTCAACCGTATTATGAGACAGCGGAAGCACTCAACCTCTTAGCAAAGCAGAATACCCGGATGCGATCAGCCATATACCAGAATAGGTTAGCCCTTGATTACTTACTAGCAGTAGAAGGAGGTGTATGCGGGAAGTTTAATCTAAGTAACTGTTGTCTGCACATAGACGATGAAGGGCAGGCAGTGGCTGCACTTACCAGTCACATGGTTAAACTTGTGCATGTACTTACTCAGGTCTGGAGTGGGTATAACCCAATTAGTTGGTTTGGAAGTTGGTATGAGCAGCTTGGAGGGATTAAGGCACTAGTAGGAGGAGTAGTATTTATCATATTTCTTATGCTTCCTCCTGCCCTGTCTACTCCCACTAGTGGTCAGATCTATACGTAGTGTTATAGAGATCACTATAGAAAGAAAGACAGCTGCTCATGTAATGGCTGTCTGGAAGTATGAACCCCTAGCCCAGAGAGAGAATAATCAGGATGAGGAATGTTGAGAGAGCACGAAGTTAAGTTAGAATGATTACAAGGTCTGTATTGGTTCATGGTTACTTGAGTGGTGTTGGTAGATTATGGAATAATGTTATATCAGAGGCATCAAAGGGGGGAATGTGATGGGATTCCTGCATGGTCAAAATTTAGTAGGCCAAAATCTCCACATGGCATATGCTAATTAGTATCTGATTACAAACAGTTGGATGAGTCATCAGTGTACTGAGCATGTGTGGATAGAAAATCCTTTGTCTTCAACAAGCCATGTGGTCTGCCCATATAAGATGATCCTGAATATCCTGTGTGCTGATTGGTCTGAGGAATATAGGAGGGAGGGGATATGCTGTTAACAAAAGGAATCTACACCATGCTTTCTTCTCTCAGATCTTTTTGGAACAGGAGTTCATCTGAGACCCGATCGGTATGTGAATAAAGGCCTCTTACTTCCTGAATACATGTGTCCATCTCTCTGTGTTTGGCTTCTGCATGCTTACACGGTTACAAGCATGATTCAAACACAGCCCTGGCCAATCAGCATCTCCTCATAGAAATGAATTGAATCAATTCATCTCTATGAGGAAAGTTCAGTGTCTGCATGCAGGGGGAGGAGACACTGAATGTTTGGATGCATTTTAGGCAGCCATGACCCAGGAAGGATCTGTAACAGCTACCGGAGGAGTGGGCAGTGAAGTTATCACTAGGCTGTAATGTAAACACTGCATTTTCTCTGAAATTACAGTGTTTACAGCAAAAAGCCTGAAGGTAATGATTCTACTCACCAGAACAAATTCAATAAGCTGTGAGATTTGCTGTTTTATGTTGCACGGTATATAAATTCATTACACATAACACTACAAAGAGAAAAACAAATCACAGCACATTGCATATTGGAGAAATACAATCTCAGTATCACTATAGACCAACAAACAGTCAAAAAGCTAAGAAACTCTGTAAAATCAGAGGTCAGTGTGTTAACTGAAACATTGCCTCTATCTTCCTGCTGGTATAAAGCACTATTATATACAATGACACTAAGGTCCTTTATGTTTTCTGTCTAGCTACGACGTTCCAAATGCTTGCAGACAAAAAAAACAAAAAATGACTACATGCACTGGAATTGCAATGTCAGATATAATCTCATTGTTTCTGGTGTTAAGAAAGTTCAGAAGAGTTATAGTCTTTTCTATTGCAGGTCTAAAACTTTTTTCTTTCTGTTATACAAGATGGTGAAATGCTATTGGTATTTACTTTTGGACCACCACAATTCTTGTAGGGGAGCATATACAGTGGACAGGCTCTTAAAAAGGAGAACTAATTCCTAGACTGTAAGTAATGAGATTACAGATGAAGGGACATTCCCTTTTGCATCTTTTCCAAGTCCTATTATATTGTCAGCCATTAAAGCATTATTCCAGCCCAAACTGAGTGTTTTCATAAAACCCTTTCTAAGGTTGTCCTCACCCAAGCCTTTTTTTTTTTAAATAAACATTTAAAGGGACACTCCAGGTACCAAGACCAATTCTGCCCATTGGAGTGGTCTGGGTGCCAACTCCCACTACCCTTAACCCTGCAAGTGTAATTAGTGCAGTTTTTTATAAACTGCAACAATTACCTTGCAGGGTTAACTCCACCTCTAGTGGCTGTCTACTAGACAGCCACTAGAGGGCACTTCCTGGTTCCTAGCACAGGAAACCTGTGCTAGAGCGTCGCTGGACGTCCTCACGCTATGTGAGGACCTCCCGCGTCGCTCAATTCCCCGTAGGAAAGCATTGAAAAGCATTTTGAATGCTTTCCTATGGAGAGCTCTAATGCGCGTGCGCTGCATTGCCGCGCATGCGCCTTAGGTTTCCTCAGCCGACGGGCGGGACATCGGCGGGGTCTTAGGTAAGTGACCTGAAGGGGTTTTTACCCCTTCAGTAACCGGGGGATTGTTGGTGGGAGGGAGAGGGGACCTGCAGTAGCAGGAAAACAGATTGTTTTCCTGGCCCTGGAGAGTCCCTTTAAATGTTCTTTCATTTCACTGCTAAGGCCAAGTTCTCCCTGAAGCCCTATCCTCCTTGGCTGACGTTGCTCTTTCCCTAGGTGTGAGGTTAGGGAGAATGGTCTAAGCAGAGAACAGAGTCGATATTGAGGTGCTGGCATCAGACAACAAGTTTGCACAGAATTGATATTAGGCAGCCTAGAACATTGACCTTGGCTGGCAAATGAAGCTGCTGGAGGTACAGTTACACTTCTGGCAGCTAAGGTGTTGATTTCTATATGTGCAGCATTTTTAAAGCAAAACTCTGCGTGTGCATACTCCAGACACTATGACCACTTCAAATCAAGTGTGGTCATGATGCTTGGAATAACCCTTTAGACCAAATCTTAATCTGAAATGGGAGGTGGTGAATTTGTAAGCCAGGTTTAGAAAGTATGGTTCTGGCTTTAGGTAGATCCCCAGATATATTTATGGGAGGTGTAATTTTAGAACATGTGGGCTCTACCTTTGAGCACGACTGGGCTAGACCATTGCCTGCATTAAGGGTGTTTCTGTGAGTAAAAAAAGACCAGGATCTTTAGCCTAATGGCAAATTATATGGCCATATCTACATGTATTGACCGAGGTACCTTCTAAAACTAGCCTGGTGCCATACTCCAAGTTCAACCTTAAACCTCATGTTCTATAAATCACATTGTAAAACCTACTCTTTAAATAAATTTATAGTAGTATATAAAACCTATACTCCATACCCCAAGCCATGCTAAATAATCCTGCACTCCGAGTATTAAACCCAGCACATTTAGCAATACTATGCTGTACAAATAAACTTCAAATATGGAGCATTAAAGAAGGCACTGTTACAAACTAATAATGCAATTGGCTACAATCCAACCTGAGTCTTGGGGGGTCTAGACCTTGTCAGGTCCACCCCAACAATACCATTGACCCACATCCATGACTTCTGTTCCTAGCTTGACATCCTTGTCTCACAGGCTAAATCATGGATTTTAATTAATCTGCCCATGTAATATATCTATAATACTACTACACCAGTGGTTCCCCTAACAGTCCAGGATTTAGGGATTGCCCAGTTGTGTCTAAGGAGTTTTCAGAAAAAAAAACAAAACCCAAAAAACAGTTTAGACACAGGGTAATCACTAAATCCTGGACTGGTAGGGGGTTCTTGAGGACTGGGTTGGGAACCCCTGTACTACATCATAACAGACATGTTACATTAAAAATAGTGTTTAATATCTAGCTGTGTACCCTCCTGCAAACCTTATGTACCCTATTTGAGTTAAAATGACCAGCAGTACTTAGTAATCATTAAAATCTACTGCACAAAATAACTACAACCAGGATGGCTACAGCAGGTAAAAGGATAAACATAGAAATAAGACTATGATCAATAATTTTGTATCCTACGGAGAAATGCACCTGGTTGTATAACTAATTTATTTAGCACTACCAATGAAATAAAACTTAATAAAAAGATTTGTCACGCATCTATTTTATTATTAAAAAGTTCTGTGTTAGCATACAAATCCTGTGTATTAATATTTTAATTATGAGAGCAGCACCACACAGTGGAAAGCAGTAAGTACATAGTTAATACATCTAATGTAAAAAAAAAAAAAAAGCATATACATGGCAAGCTACTTGCTCAACCAATCAAATGAAGCAAAATGCAATATGCAGATAGGATATTCAACACTCAAGTAGAGCATAAGGATGTCACAAAACCTCAGATTTTTACCAGTGTGGCTTGTGATCTGTCTTTTGAGCATTATGATGGCAAGGGGATTTGGGGAGGTAAAGGACAAAACAAATAAACTTGGTAAGGGTCCAGCAAACCATCTGGGAGGTGGATTGCAGGTTAATATAATATGCAGATACGAGGTTCAAAATCCTCTATATCAATAATAACACAATAGCATATCCAAGATACTAATGCACTTGCAAACACCAACGCGTTTTATCATAAAACGTTTTGCCTCTCTCATCCAACCAATACAGTTCAAGCAATAAACCGCCACATACACACAATAATAAATGTTTTATAGGGAATGTCAATGTTTTCCTATCATATTCTAGTTTAAATAAGATGTTTAAAAGATCTATATTTCTAATGTTTCAATTGGCAGATGTCAGAATGAATACACAGCTAAAAGAAAGTAGTCACGTTGGAGTCGATAAATAAATTTTTTATCCAATATTGTGGGATATGGAGAAATTCAACATAATTTGAACTTTCTTATTCAGAAATGAGTTTGCACAGGCTCAGACTGCCTACCACGACTGGATTACAAAAGTTATCCATTCACTAATACATGCAACATATGGAAGGAGATGAACTGATATGTAAATACTTTAAATCTCCTGCAGTAAATCAGAGATTACTAGCTGTTAACACAAGATCTCTTTCTTGGCAATGAACGGCCACTCTGTTAACCCTATTAACTACTTAGCTTTGCTAAAGCATGACTACAAGAAACAATTTTTGTGTTCTGCACATTAATGCGTGAATTTATTATTTTTTTTAAATAAATAATAAATTAAAATTAAAATAAATGTACAGAATTATAAAATGTTCATAATATTACTTTGACGCATACGTGTCAAGTTTCCCCCATTCCATTGTCTAATATTGTCCCATTTGTTGTCAACATGGGCAATATCTTTGTTGATTACTCAGATATTGCCCGTGCTGCTCCACTATTGCTGATAAAATACACATGTGAAAACATATACATACAAGCAATCTCCTTCCCTCACCCATACTCTTATCTCTCTAATCCCTCTCTACCTTGACGCCCCCAAGCATCTATCTGGGCACCATCTAAAGAGAGATTCTCTGTGTTCATTAAAACATTCCTCTGTCCGTTTATGTCAGCATATCTTAGATACACGGTAACACGTTAATAGAACCAATATCCCACAAATCAAATGATGATCTATTTTTATGGCTCTGCAAGGTACACATTAATTCAGTTATACATTACACATTACACATTACACATTCTAGAAATATATACAAGGGAGGTACAGAACACAGGGAGATCAACTTTTCTATTGAGTTTTTTTTCCAATTACCTTTAATTTTTAGACCCTTAGAGTTGCTCAACACCTTTCTATAATTTCACAGAGTATTTTAGGTCTATGGCAAATCAGAGGCGTGCGCACGGGGTGTGCCTGGGCACACCCTAATCAGGGGCAGCTCTCTAATTAGGTGGTTTAGGTGGTCGCCAAAGGCCTAACGCTGTCTGGGGCCTTGCAGCTGTCTAAACCGAGGACCCGACAACAGGAGGGGGCCCGGCGGCTTGCTCTGCATGCCGCTGGGTGCAAGACCTCTCCAGTCTGCCAGGAGGAGAGCGCCCATCGCAGACACCGGTCTGCCACACCGCAGTGTGCAGAGCTGCAGATTATGGGTCTTGCTTGATCTGGCCAATTGGAGCATTGCAGCGGGTTACCACGGCAATGCTCTGACCGGGTCTCGCGAGATACATGCACACTGCGGAGCTGCAGACCGGATGTCCTGCCCACCGGACTGCCAGGGAGCCCACACAGGATAGCCAGGGAGCCCACCAGACTGGCATGGAATGTAGGACACTGGACCACCAGGGAAATAAGGTATTTAATCTCACTCCCTCCCTCCCAGTATCCCCCCTCACTATCACCTTCCCCCAGTATAACCCCTCCCATACCACCATTACCCCCAACCAGTATCCCCCCTCACTATCACCCCCTCACTATCACCCCCTCACTATCACCCGCTTCCAGTATACCCCCTGCTACACCCATCATTACCCTCCCTCCCAGTATCCCTCCCCACTACTCCTCCCAGTATCCCCTCTCACTATCAACCCCTCCCAGTATACTCCCTCCCACACCACCATTACCCCTCCCAGTATCCCCCTCACTATCACCCCCTCCCAGTATACCCCTCCCACACCACCATTACCCCCTACCAGTATCATGCCTCACTATCACCCCTCCCAGTATGCATTCCTCCCACATCACCATTACCCCCTCTAACCCAGTATCCCCAATCACCATCATCCCCCTCCCAGTATACTTCCTACAACACCACCATTACCCCCTCCCAGTATCCCCCTATTACTATCACCCCCTCCCAGTATACTCCCTCCCACACCACCATTACCCCCTCCCTCCCAGTATCCCCCCTCACTATCACCCCTCCCAGTATACATACCTCCCACACCACCATTAACCCCTCCCTCCATCCCAGTATCCCCCTATCACTGTCACCCCCTCCCAGTATACTCCCTCCCACACCACCATTACCCCCTACCAGTATCATGCCTCACTATCACCCCTCCCAGTATACATTCCTCCCACATCACCATTACCCCCTCTAACCCACTATCCCCAATCACCATCATACCCCTCCCAGTATACTTCCTACAACACCACCATTACCCCCTCCCAGTATCCCCCTATTACTATCACCCCCTCCCAGTATACTCCCTCCCACACCACCATTACCCCCTCCCTCCCAGTATCTCTCATCACTATCACCCCCTCCCAGTATCCCTCCCAGTGATGGGGAATCCTGGGAGGGAGGGGGTTATGGTGGTGTGGGAGGGAGTATACTGGGAGGGTGGTGATAGTGATTGGGGATACAGGGAGGGAAGGGGTAGTGGTGGTGTGGGAGGGAGTATACTGAGAGGGGGGTGACGCAGGGAGTATACTGGTTTGGAGGTAGGAACATGAAATGAATGGACTTATGGAGCAAAACAGTATCATTGAAAGAAATGAAAACAGATAAAACCCAACTTAGACAATTTACCCAACATGTGGACAACTGGGTAGTCCATTGAAATATTAACAAAAAGAATATCAGATGAATAGTTTGGGTTTCTTGCAGGACCTTCTGTGGAAGGCAAATATATACTATCTCTTACTATTTCTCTTGTTAAGCAAGAGTTTTCATCACATGATACATCCCACCAGTTAAAATGGCAAGAAAAGTATGTTTTAGTTTTAGAAGTGTGGCAGGAGGTTTAACCACGTAGCTGTGAAATTCCTGTGCATATTACGTGACTTCTTACTATTGATAGACAGAAATATAAATGAAAAAGTAATTTAGATTAAAAAATGTTTAATAAAGTGTGCATGATTAAAATCTGAAAGGCCGAGACATTATATATTGCTTTCTAATCAATTGAAATATGTCCTAATAAAGAAGACTGAATTATACCTTGGAATATGATTCCTGTCTTTTCGTAATATATAAAGTTTACTAAAGAGACATTTTACTGTGTGTTTTATGACTACAAAACTTTGCTATCCACCTGTGCTGCCATAAAAGACCCTGAATATGTAGGATATATTAGTACATGTCATAGATATCCGTCACCAAACTGTGAAGGTAAAAGAACGTTTGTAAATGTTTGCCTTTAAAGATAAAGGCCATTGAGGGCTTCTTAAGAAGTGTTAGAATGGTTAAGGATGTGGGTTACCGATATGTTCTTTTAGCAAGTATCACAACCTGACTTGTGTTCTCTTTGAAGCTATGGGTGCAATTATTATAATAATGTCAATTTTTAAGGAAGCCTTTGTGTCTATGACCCAATAGTCCTTTGTGTGCAGGTAGCACGCCTTAATAATAAGCATCCAGCTGTTTCTACTGTTTCAATCTAATGACCCACTGAAGAAGTCAAGAGTTTTCACTAAACTCTACTGTTTGACACTAAAAGATTCCTGTATTTAGAAACAGATTGTTAACAGTTTCTCAGATTTGTAAGGTTTTTTGCAGCTCAAAACCGATTTCCCAGATAGGAAGCTTGGGTCTAAGAATGATTGCATGCATTGCGACAGTTGTCCTCACCATTTGTTCTCACAATCCCAATAATATCATTATCACTCACTAATGTGCTCAGTTCCCATCAGATTTTAAAGGGTTTTTGCTTTACTTTAGAATTCAAATGAACAGACATAAGATAAAGAATATTAAAAAAACATAAAAATGTTTTTGGTTTTTTTTTGTTTGCTGATCTTAAAAAACAAAAGCACATTCCATATTATGACTGTTTTACTATTTTATAAATCATTGGCAAAAAAAAAAAGGAAAATAAATCTGTATAACAATAAAAGTCTTAACCATGAGAATACCATGTTTTTGTAGATTTGTATCACTTCTTCAGGCTTAAGGTAGCACATGAACAGTGTTATAATTCTGTATGCATGATTTATATGCTACAGGGAGAAATCCAATAGCTAATCAAGACGTTGCCTGTGTAATTCCTACTTGATTAATACTTTCATTCCTGCAGCACATTAATTATGTGTATGCTAGGCAGAACTTTTCCTGATCCCGAGCATGAAAGCGACTTTTGTCCAGAAACACTTGCTGGATCTGGAAACATGCTCTAAAGCACAGATGTTCCAATTATCCATCTCAGTGTTCAAGTTAGAGAACGATAACAGGCTGAGCTTATAGACTAAGCTAGTTTCAGTAGAGTCCTCTTCAACCTATTGTTCCTGTAAGTTTTCTTGTAACTGTCCGATTTATAGTTATAATATCGTAAAGTGCTATGGAATCTGTTGGCGCTATATAAATGGCAATAATAATAATAATAATAATAATAATAAAAATCAGACCTACTGAATGACAGTTTTGCTCCGGTATAACTAACAGTGATGGCCGTTATTAGGAGAAATATGTCTATATAAATCACACTTTCTGTAGGATTGAATAAGTGTTTATGTATAGTGCAAAATGTATTCTTTTGCATTAACACTTACTCTAGCCATTTGTTTGGAAGTTTAAAAACGTTTGTAATTAGAACCAAAAATTCTACCGCATAATCTCATTTATTTTCAATGGGGATTGAAAGAGTTTATTCCTGTTCATACTATGAATATATTAACACTGTTATGTAACGCATATCTGCATACTTTATAACTTCAAATCAAACATCATAGGAGCTTATAGATGATTTTACTGCTCGCAGAGGGCAAGGAGAAAGGAAAATAGTCTAAGTATGGTGAAAATATTAATAATATAATATAGGTACCAGACTTCTATAAATAAACAAAGGAACCCATGCCAACCTTAAATGAAATCTGGATAAACAGCTTCATATGATATGAACTCGGGATATTTGAAACAGCGATTTTTTTTGCTTGTTTATTTTTTTTCAAGAATCTGACTTTTCACTAAGGGAAAAAATGATCAGATTAAAACAATGAAGGAATCAGAGGGTAAAAAAAATTAAAATATGCGCACATCAGAAATTTCCAATTGAGTGGACTGTGCTCTTTCATTAGAATATTTTCTTAAATTAATAATTGCAGCTCCAAGCCTTGGAGTAGGCCCTAACCCCTTGTCACAGTACTCAAACTAAAAAGGATCCAGGAGCTAAGAGGTATAAAGATAGAGAGCCATATTACATAGAACTTAACAAGGCAACATTTCGGTCACAAACCTTTTACAACTTTTAGTTGGCTTGATAAAGGTCACAGTTAGTGAAAAAAAAAAGGCTGAAACGATTGTCTGGGGTTGCTGAATCTCTCGTGTAGAGAGAACTTGCTTGCATTTTGGATCTGGACTGCCCGTATGGGTGGGACCAGTCTGATATGCTTCAGATATGTTCTCTCTGTAATGGCACAAGATGAGCTAAAACCAGCTTGAGTTCTGAGCAGGGACCCACCAAAGGGCATGCTATTTCAGCTACTGTCCGTTCTCAGAATACTCTTGTGACCAGTTTTTTGCTCTCCATAAGATTAAAGGGTAATCCAGATGTGGACCCCTTGCTCACAGTGCCTACAGAGATATCAGCTATGCCTCACTGATAATGCCTAACAAGGCTGAAACGATCGTCTGGGGTTGCTGTATCTCTTGTGCTGAGAGAACTTGCTGGCATTTTGGATCTGGACTGCCCGTATGGGTGGGACCAGTCTGATATGCTTCAGATATGTTCTCTCTGTAATGGCACAAGATGAGCTAAAACCAGCTTGAGTTCTGAGCTGGTTATCTTTTATAACGCTAACCGCCTTAACCCTTTTCCTTTTGAATGTGCGTTTATCAAATGCAGGATACAAACTTGTACCCAGACAATATTGTGCCTCTAGCAGACTTTGGAACAGTGTCAATAAAAAAAAAAAAAATCAACAACAAAAAAAAACCTTGTAAAAATGTTAGCTTTGCATCTACATAATAAAACAACCAGGAATGCTGAACCGAAAGCAAAGAAAAAAACTTTAACGGAAGATAAAAAAATAAAAAAATGTTCTACCATCTGTTTTTCCCAGAGAGAAAGCAAGACATTAAATATACTGCACAATGGTCCAAGAAATGTATTCAGCTGAATGGTTACTTTATGATAAACATATATTTCATAAAAATATGGTTTTAATATGAATAATAAATAGGACAATATATAAAATCCAAGATCCATACATCCAAGAATTTATAAAAGTAGCCATTAAATGTCGAAAGAAAAAAAACACTCAGTATTTGACAAATGCAGCTTTTCTTAAATAAAAATCAATACAAAATATTCACTTTAATTTTGTGAATATTCTGGTTATTTAGTCTGGGGATTTGCAGCAGCCATAGCTGCTGAGTGTGTGATATTTTAGGCTTATTTATTAATGTATGAATTTTTGTGAGTTCAAACTTAAGCTGGAAACATAGCTGACCTGGAGAAGTTCAGCTAGTTTGTGCAAACATTTGAAAATGTCCTATGAATTCATATTTAATTTCCAAGAATTCTTACTTTAAGGTACACTCCAACCACCATAACCACAACAGCCAAGTGTAGTAGTTATGGTGTCATGATAGCACTGATTGATTCTCACAGTAAGTAATCAAACTGTTTTGACAATTTACTTGGGTGCTGTCAAAAAGGTTTGACTACTTAACCCCTTAAGGACGGAGCCAAATGTACACGTTGTGAATGAAACAAAATGTAAACAAAACCTGGCATTTGCGCTACATGTCTGTCCAACCGTAATACACCTCTTTCATAGTAAATGCACCCACCCTTATTATATATCATTTTATTCAGGGGAAACAGGGCTTTCATTTAATATCAAATATTTAGCTATGAAACATAATTTAATATGAAAAAAATGGGAGAAAATAAGATTTTTTTAAATTTTTTTAGTTCTACATGACATTTTAACGGTCAGTGTCATAATACTGTTTGCTTTTACTGCAATAAAATACACATATTTGTATTCAGCAAAGTCTCACGTGTAAGACAGTACCCCCTATGTACAGGTTTTATGGCGTTTTGGGAAGTTACAGGGTCAAATATAGCACGTTACATTTGAAATTGAAATTCGCCAGATTGGTTACGTTGCCTTTGAGACTGTATAGTAGCCCAGGAATGAAATTTACACCCATAATGGCATACCATTTGCAATAGTAGACAACCCAAGGTATTGCAAATGGGGTATGTCCAGTCTTTTTTAGTAGCCATTTGGTCACAAACACTGGTCAAAGTTAGCGTTAGTATCTGTTTGTGTGAAAAATGCAAAAAAACACCAATTTTGGCCAGTGTTTGTGACTAAGTGGCTACTAAAAAAGACTGGACATACTCTGTTTGAAATACCTTGGGTTGTCTACTATTGCAAATGGTTTGCCATCATAGGGGTAATTTTCATTCTTGGGCTACCATAGGGTCACGAAGGCAACGTAACCAATCTGGCGAATTTTAATGTGAAAAAAATTAAACACAAGCCTTATATTTGACGCTGTAACTTTTGAAAACACCATTAAAACCTGTACATGAGGGGTACTGTTGTACTCGGGAGACTTCGCTGAACACAAATATTTGTGTTTCAAAACAGTAAAAAGTATTTCAGCAATAATATCATCCGTGTAAGTGCTGTTTGTGCGTGAAAAATGCAAAAAACTTCACTTTTACTGGCGATATCATTGTTGTAATACATTTTACTGTTTTGAAACACTAATATTTGTGTTCAGCGAAGTCTCCCGAGTAAAACAGTACCCCCAATTTACAGGTTTTATGGTGTCTTGGAAAGTTATAGGGTTAAATATAGTGCTAGCAAATTAAATTCCCTATACTTTCGGCATGGGTTGTCAGGCAGGTCCCGCTAATTGTAATTAATTAGGATACCTAATTATGTAAAAATATTACATAAATATATGTGTAGAATTAATATATGTATATATATATACATATGTGTATATATACATATATATATATATATAATTTTTTTTAATATTTTTATTTATATATAGGTGTATATATATAGTGATATATACGTATATATTTATGTATATAGATATATATATTATTTCGTTCTACGTGTATTTTGATATAAATATATATATTAATATCACAATACAGTTAGAACGAAATAACAAACATCTATATATTTTTTAATTATTTATTTTTAATTATTTTTTAATTTATTTTATTTACGTATTTACATTTTTTTATATTATATATAAATATATATATATAACAATAATTATATATATATATATTTAATTAGTATCAGTCTACGTGTAATTTGATAGTAATATATATATATAAATAATTATATATATTAATATTTAAATACACTTCGTGTATGTGTAAATGTGTGTGTGTGTTTGTATATATATATATATACTTAGATCATATATATATAATATATATATGATCTAAGTATATTTTATATGTAACTGTAATTTTTTTTTTTTTAAACTAATATTTTATTTATTTTTTACAGGAGAGGGGGCAGAGACAGTGTCAGCCAGTGATTTTACATCACTGGCTGACACACAGGATCAGTGATCACAGTGACTGCCTGTCACTGTGATCACCTCCTGCAGATTGGGTAATTGACCACAGGGGGGAGTGCCTGGGTGGTACAAGCACTCCCCCCTTCCAATCTGCAGTGGGATCTTTGTGCCAGTTACATGTGTCAGCCAATAGGCTGACACATGTAACACTGATCGCAGTGACAGGCTGTCACTGCGATCAGAGCGCTCTGAGATCGCAGTGACAGCCTGTCACTGCAATCTCAGACAGTGCAGATCGCGGTCACTGACCCCAGGGGGACTGCCTGGGGGGCCAGGTAAGTCCCCCGACCGCGATCTGCACAGGGGTGGCCGCCGGCCACGTGTGTCAGCCGATTTGAAATCGGCTGACACACGTTAAAAACTGATCGCAGTGACAGCCTGTCACTGCGATCAGAGACTGCAGATCGCGGTCACCGGCCACAGGGGGGGTTGCCTGGGGGGCCGGGCATCCCCCCCGACCGCGATCTGCAGCGGGCGACTAGAGCCGGCCACGTGGGCGGCCATTAAAGTGAGGGCGTACTATTACGCCCGCCGGCGTTTAGAGCCGGCTCTTGCAGGGCGTAATAGTACGCCCGCCGGATTTAAAGGGTTAATGTGGTATGGCACTACCCATTGTAAAGTGCTATGGAATTTGTTGGCGCTATATAAATATAATAATAATACCTTAACCTTAGATCTTAGAATGCTCCTTTACGTCATCCTATTTGTTGTTTACAAATGAATTCAAACACACAATGCAAATACTGGATGTTTCCCAACTGCTGTTTCCATTTCATGAAATCGCCATATGTGATGCAGTCACTCTATGTCTGAGAATGACCTTGTTACTATGAAAAAAAATTTAAACAAAACTTCTGCATCATGATGATTCCAACATGGCAAAGTCTACATGATGACAAATCCCTTTAACCCCTTAGCGACCGAGGACGGTTCAGGACCGTCATCGGCATTTTTGCCTTGAGGACCGATGACGGTCCTGAACCGTCCTAACGGTCTCCGTTACTTACCTGATCGCCGTCGTTCCCCCGGCGGCGATCAGCGTGGCTCCGGTTGTGGGGAGACTGCCTGCAGCCCAGACAGACTCCCCACACTGAATTAGGACCCCTGGGGCCATGTGATCGCTTAACACAGCTATCACATGGTCACAATAGGTGTCCATGTGTCTGCCTGCAGGGGGACTGTCTGTGCTGACAGGCAGTCTCCCTGCTAGTGTAAAATAATAAAAAAAAAATAAAGTTAATGTTAATTAAAAATAAAAAATAAATTATATATGTGTATTTGTGGTCGTGGCAATATAGCCGTATATGGAAACATAGCATATGATAACATATCAATATTGGAATTAGTCGGTTGTGGTGTGCCGAAACCGACAGAGGAGTAGGCCTGTAAAAGTGGGCCCACCTTAGAGGGTGTTTATAATAGAGGGAGTGGTGGGTGGGTTGACTCGCCAGACCATTACGGTAATGTGGGAGTGGATTGGCAGCCCTTTTAAAACCAAGCCCCTCCCACAACTACAGGCCAAGCCTTTTAATTTGTGGTCGTGGCAATATAGCCGTATATGGAAACATAGCATATGATAACATATCAATATTGGAATTAGTCGGTTGTGGTGTGCCGAAACCGACAGAGGAGTAGGCCTGTAAAAGTGGGCAAAAATAAATTATCATAAGACGTAATACGTTGACCAAAACTTTATTTAGATAAATCACAGAAAGCTAGTCTTAATTCTTTAACAGGATTGGGTATGTAAAGAGTATAAGCGGAAGATTTCCAGCGTCCCATTGTTTTGATGATGTGCGGAGGAATGTGGTTAGCAGAAGCTGTAGATGCTGCTCCTATTCGGAAAGAATGACCCGAAAATTGACTAGGGTTCAAGCCGAGTCTAGTCAACAGCAGTCTTACATAGAGCATAAACTTTACTGTAGTTAGAACGTTACCATGCAGTTCTAGCAAAGGTTGTAATGGTTGTTTGTGGAGTGATAAAAGATAATTGTCAAAATTTTGTACAGGGCACCATTTGTTATGAGTAGGGTATAAGGGGATCGTAACGGTATGACCTATGGCACTGGTTTTTGAGTGTTTTAGCGTGAGTAGGTAATGGTCGTTTTGTTTCGCTAAGTCCATAATTCTTAGGTAATCAGGGGGCGTGATAGTCCTAGTTGTGAATTCGTTGGGACGGAGGAATCCATAAAAAGCAAGATATATGGCTGATTTTATTACCGTGTTTGTCCTGGGCTCAAAAGGAGAGGAATCTAACAAGTTTACTAGTGCATGAAATATGTGGTTATCAATAGGTAGTCGTTTCTCGGGGATATGTGTATCTAATTTCTTAATGCCTCTAAGAACTGTCTTGATTTGATATGAGGACAGGAAACTCGTGGTGTTGGGTTGTTGAATTAGCATGTGGTGTTGAATTCCCGTAAGGTATAGTTTTATAGTGTTAAATGATAGTTTAAGGTTGATGTGGCAAAAAGAAGTGAAACCCAATATTGTTTCTATCGTGAACATATCGTGAATGTGAAATTCAGTGATGAATTTTTTGAATATGTGAAAAGCTCTGTCGTAAGTGTTTCTAGTGTTTACAGAGAGTGCCATGTGAGAAATGTGACGTGCGTGATTTAACAAAACTTTTAATCCATTATCATGTCTGTGAAAAGTGGGACTGGAGTTGCCCGTCTGGAGGCGGTGGGTAGTGTCGTGAAGAATTCCTGAAAACGAAATCGAGACAAGTGATCAGCACTGATGTTTGTGCACCCTGGAACGTGAATACATGTTAGAAAGAATTGACAAGTGGCTGCTATCCATGTGAGTCGCCTCAATAGCCTCATAATTACCAGGGATGATGACCGGCCTTTATTGACAATATGGCAAGTAGCCATATTATCAGAATAGCACCACACCGTGTGACCGGACCACTGGCGGCCCCAGGTAACGGCCGCAGCCACGATGGGGTACAATTCGAATAAAGCTGAGGTCTCTGTGAATTTTGTGAGTGATTTGACCTCAGTTGGCCATGGCCCCACGAGCCATAGGTCACCCCATATGGCTGCAAACCCCGTGTTTGCTGCAGCGTCTGTCCATATTGTGGGTGAAGTGTCTGAGTGAGATGGTATAAACATGGCACGCCCATTCCAAGAAGTGAGGAAAATCCTCCACATGCTCAAATCGGATGTCGCATGTTTGTCTAGTGAAATGTAAGATGTGTCTGAGGTGAATTGTGGAAATAGTGATAGCAAATGTGAAATAAATGATCTCCCCTGGGGAATGATTCTCATTGCAAAATTAAGCGATCCCAGCAATGATTGTAGGTCTTTCTTAGTGCAACGACCTTGCTGTAGGTAGTGGTCAATACTTGCCAGGATACGCTCAATTTTCTCCTGAGGGAGGCTGGCCTGCATGTGTACTGTGTCTAGTTGTATTCCTAAAAATTGCATCTGGGTGGCGGGCCCCAGGGTCTTGTGTGGGGAGACTGGAACAGAAAGTGACTCAAATAATGCCAACATGTGTTTTAAACTTGTGGGTGGACTTGTGTTGTTCTCAATTGTGAGGAAGTCGTCTAAATAGTGAATCACAGAGGGACATTGGTAAACATTTAGCAACAACCAACATAAAGCCTCTGCAAATGTGTCGAAAATACGCGGGCTGCTCTTAGAGCCAAAAGTGAGACGAGTGAAGAAATAGTATAACCCTTCCCATTTAATGCCGTGAAGGTGCCAAAGTGTAGGGTGCATAGGCAGTAGTTTGAAGGCATTTACTACATCCGTTTTGCTTAACCATGCCCCTGTGCCAGCTTTAATGATAGCCCGATGGCATGGTCGATAGTGGCGTAATGTAGTGAAAACTCTTCAGATGGTATCAGTGAATTTAGGCTAGGGACCGTGGAGGAATGTGGTGCGGATAAATCAATGATCAGCCTGGGTTTAAGTGAGTTTTTCCCCGTGACAATCCCAATGGGATTGGTTCTCCAAGAATTGAAGGGTGGTGAAAGGAATGGACCCAGCAAAAACCTTGTTTCACCTCGGTTGTGATAAGTTTAAGTACCAGCTGTGGGTCATCCCGTGTGGAAAGTAAGTTGTCACATTCCAGTGTGCCTGTGGGTAAATGTATCAACCCTGTGTGAAATCCTTCTGCTAATCCTGTTATGAGATAGTCGCTGAAGTGTCGTGATGGGTGTAGACGTAGCAAATCGGTGAATAAGCTGAGGTTCACGCATGTGAGATAGGGTTTTGGGAAAGCTTTATTTGGGCACATTGTCTTGGAATGAGCCCTGAAACAATGTGAACAAACATGCATTAGTCTACAGGAACTAAAACCACAATTGCCGGCATTAAAATTGTTACATACTTGGGATTTCCCTAAGAAGACAATATCTCTTCCTAGTTTGTCTTTCAAACCTTTGTTTGATCTTGGGGGGTAAGTTGCTGCTTGGTTTTGTTCTACCTCAGCTGTATTAGGGCAGAAATTTGTGCTGTGGGTTGCTGATGAGCATACTGCACAAGTTGGGGGCCTGAGGCCTGCAAAGTGCCTACAGAATAGCTCAGTGTCCAACTTGCTCCAATTGATGTTTAAGTTGAACTGAGCCAGAGCTGCTGCCACTTTTGCAGAGAAGGAACGGTGGTAATCGTAAAACGCTGTACCACCGTATTTGTGTCCCAGATCCACCAACTTGTGCATGTACGTATCCAGCTCGGCTCTTTTCCCTGGGTATACAGTGCAATATACATCCCTATAGATGCCAAACCCTAATACAAATTCTGGGATGTTCAATTTTTTGTTTAGGCGAGGGTCTCTAGCTCTAAGGACTACGGAAACATCCCCACAAGCAAAGGTCCTGTTCTCAAGGACATCCTGGGAGGCAATGAGCAATGAAGCTAGGTTAACGTCCTTGCCTTCCAGAATGTCTTTTTTAAGGTGAGCTGGGACCATATGTGAAGGATCAATGGATTCTATGTCAGCCGTAGCTGCCAGGGTATTACCGGGTAAGGTATTAGCAAGAGGCTGAGTGGTGACCGTTGCATTTGTGGACTGAGTAACACTACCGGCCTCCAATTTGTCCAGCCTGTCGCTGATTGTCCCTATGGATGTCATAAGGGACGTCATCATAGCATGAAATGCTGGCATTTGCGATCCGCTAGTGCCTTCCCCTGCATCGGAGTTGTCAGTGGTAGTGTATAATAGCCTATACAACTCCGCCTTCCTAGCTGTAGCCGGGAAAGGGATGCAGCGTCTTCTTAGTTCAGCTGTAAGACGTGGGATGGTCCATGATCTAAGGGATGCAGGGCTATTCACATCTGTACCCGGAACAGGGGTGGCAGGCCTAGCGGGTGTGCTAGGTAGTGACAGTTCTTCAGGGATATCAGGTGTTAGTGACATAACTGAAATTATAAATATAAACAGTCAGTCGTATGAAATGTATTGTGGGTGGGTACTGGTGGGCTAGCTAAGTACCAAGCGGTGAAACAATTAAACTTCTTTTGAGAGTGACAGATGAGACCCTGCTAGTTGCCAAGCGGCTTGAGAGGCACTATCTATGCGTGGGCCCGAGGGGAAGATTGAGGCCACCGAACGTTGTGGCGGGGTGTAGGCCTCTCGGTGTCATTTAAAGCATAAAAAAGATTGGGAGTGACAGGTGAGGCCCTCTCTGTATATTGATGCGAGGCGGCTAGCTATGATTTGGCCCGAGGGACGTATTACCTCCGAGTGTGAGGTTAGGGATGTTGGCCTCGCGGGACCACTAGCCTATGGATTAAGACCAGAAATATTTTAACTAATTGGGCCACCTAACCTAGGACCAGTACCCCTCAATTTTTTTTTATTTTTTTTTTTAGGGTATATTGGGTTCTGGCGTAGTACCTGATAGTGAGTCAGGCTGATCTCTCAATGACGTAACTGTGATATTTGTCGGGTAGTTTGACCTGTAGGTATAAGATGATAAGTAAATATCTGGAAAGTGGGGTGGTAGTTAGGCCAGATCGTGGACCAGAACCTACCCGATAACTGCGGAGGAGATATAATCAAAAGAAACCGGCTCCTTGCTTGTAAAAGCTACCGTTCCAATGATTAAACCTAGGAGAGTAAATTATAACATTTTACCTAAAATCATATGTTTATATGGTCATTTATATGAATCATATGACAATGTTACCAACCTATAAAGTATAATTGATACCGATCACTGGGTCCCCAAATTTTAATATGAATTCTGGTAAGGTAACCTGTTGGAAGATGTCAGAAATCAGGATTGAATTAAGTGTAGCATAATTTAATACATTTTAATTTGTATTTTTTTTTTTTTGTATTTATTTTGGTGCTATATCATTATTGACCTGTAGGGGGCGAGATTCCACCTAAGAAGTGGATGCAGGATCTTGTATAATTAGTGAGAAATGCACGAATTTGAGTCGAATGTGATGATAGTATATAATGACTATTTTGTATAGTAGAAATCCTAAGTATCTAGCCGAATGTAGCGTTCGTATGAAATTTAAAACATGAATTACATAGCTTAGCGGCGAAGTGTATTTAGGCGAAAATAACCGAATGCGTTTGAATGCGAATGGGGCTCCGCCGTGTAAGCCGTAAATGTGAAGCGGTTTGCTTTACGGCGGGCCCACTTACGGTTTTTTTGGCGGCAGCAGTACCGGGGAAGCTGTGCAGTCGGCGGTGACGGCGGGAAAAGCGCCCTGGAGAGCCCGGAACCACTCAGGAGGGCACCGGACCAGGAGACCACGAGGAAACAGGTAAGAGGAATCCAAAATGGCGGTCTGAACCGGAAGTAACGTTTCAGACTCGCCAGACCATTACGGTAATGTGGGAGTGGATTGGCAGCCCTTTTAAAGGGAAACCAAGCCCCTCCCACAACTACAGGCCAAGCCTTTTAATATATGATATATAGACATATATTATATCTATATAATATATGTCTATATATCATATATATATATAATGCCATACTAAGTGTATTTTTATATTAATATGTACTTATATTAATATAAAAATACACTTATAATTAAATTACACACATATATATATATATATATATAATATATATAATAACTATATATATTGTATATATATTATAAAATATAAATAATAAGTAATTTAAATTAAATAAACAAAAATTTAAAATAATAATAATAAAAAAATAAAAAAAATTATATCTCTATATGAAATTTTATTCTAACTGTATTTTAAAATTAATATATATATATTGTGATCCTTGTCACCAGGTAGCACGGTCCTCTAGGGCAAAAACATGCACAGTCCTTGTAGTTGCAAATACTCCAGGCACTTTATTTGTAAGTTCACACAGGATACAGCAGTTAAATGAAAAACAAAAGTAACAGAAAACCCTATAAACAAAAACCTAGCTCGTCTGAGCACTAACTGACATAAGTTTCCCTATCTCTCAGGGTTACACTAAACAATATTGCACCAACTTTTAGATAGCAACACTCTGCTATCTAACCTGTTGCTTTCCTTTCTGCACTCCCAGTGCTCCAAGCCAGCCTTGCCCTGACTGCTTTCCTTTCTGCACTCCCAGTGCTCCAAGCCAGCCTTGCCCTGACTGCTTTCCTTTCCGCACTCCCAGTGCCTCCAAGCCAGCCTTGACTGCTTCCTTCTGCACTCCCAAGTGCCTAGTCTTCTTGACTATATGGAGAGAACAGCCTCTCTCTCCTACCTGCTTCCTGGGAGGAAGCCAGCAATCCCTCTCCTTTTCCTGCCTAGCCGGGAGGGGTTTATTCCCACTGCAACAGCTCATTAACTGCAGCTGAGCAGTGGGTTGGAGACGATCCAAAAAACCCTGGCCTGAATCCATGTCTCCCCAGAAAACCACTAAACTGTGGAGTGGAGCATTGGCCCACCCTTCTCTCCAAATGCTCCACCCCAGGGGCCCATAACTAAACAGTGTTTTGTGTTTCCTACAACACATCCTACACATACTCCCCCTGGGGTTAAAAGGCCTATCTGCCTTCACTTTATCACATATCCTCCTCCCCAGCTCAGACCCATCGGGTCGAGCGGCCTTAGAACACAAACCGAGAACATTCATAACACCTAGGGCTCTACCAGCCCTGACTAGCTTCTCAGTTACAGGAAGTGGCCTATTGTAGATAGCGGCTACCTTGCTCCCTTGTATTTTAAGGAGCCCCCGCCCCAGTGGATAACCCAAATAGTTATCAAATCCCAGATAACACGTAGCAGTGTTATCGGTCAAACCGGCAGCCTTTACATTATTTACAACTAACCGGACCTTCATCAGGTGTGCTACCCAGTCCGCCCTGTTAAACACCACATCAAGGTAGGCAGCTGCATACTCTGGCTGGAACAGAACACTTTTCATCAAAGTAACCTCACTCCCTGAATCTATCAGTGCTTGTGCACTCTTCCCTTCCACCATCACCACTTTTAGCTGTGCTGTAACACCACCACCAGTCACCACACCCATCTTTAAGCAAGTCAATACTATCCTATGCAGAGCCCTTATTCCTATGTCACATTTTATTGGCTCTTCACTCTCAGGACAGTTATATGCAATATGTCCTTGCATGTGGCAGTTGAAGCATATGAGTTCTTTCTCAGTCTGGTCTCGTATGGAGCGCTGTTCTTGTGCCGGAGGCCCAGACTCCCGGCATAGCTCATCTTTCCTTTGTCTGGTTTCCTCTGCTTGCTCAGCCTTGAGTGGCCACCTCTCAACGTCAGCAATGCTTTCCTCTGGGCTGTCTGGTGGTCTCCCTGTTCCCTTGGGGGTGTCCAGAGACGCAGTCATGGCCTCTCGCTGGATCATGACATCCCCGGTATCAAACAGCCGGTCGGGCAGTCCGAGTCCCGCCTTTAATTCCACGATGGTGTTCCCAGAATCTGGCAGCTGTTCCAGGTAGTTAGTGCGCCCAGGCCTTGTAGCAAGCAGATCCAGTTCTACGGCTCCCGAACAATTCTTCAAAGTCTTTGTAACAATACCAGGTGTCTCTGCTACTAAACAGCGCACCACATTGTTATACTCAACTGGAGTGCTTTGCTTCTCTTCATTTTGCTCAGCTCCTTTGCTGTTGTCTTCTCTGACTCCCCAAGTCAGTCTGCTTTTCATGCCTTTGACTTGTTCACTTGGGTGTACATCAGGGGCTTCTGCTTCATTTTTCTTTCCCTGGCTGTATCCACTAGCTTTACTTACACCTTCTGGGTGGTTTTTGCTTACCACCAACTCTTTTTCAAAGACCTCTTTATCTGTTGTGATACCACTCAGAGCAAGTTTGAGGCTTTCATGTGAAGCTGCAATGTTTTGATTCTCAAATAAACACTTGTCAACTTCAGTAATCAGTTTGTCTCGCTCTCCCTTCTGATTCTTCTGCTCTTTCTTACTCTGGAACATGACATCAGTGTCACCATCACTGCCTCTTGGCAATTCCGCTTTTTCCTTTAGCTTTGCTGGACTCTTTACCAACTTTTCTTCTTTTTGTTCCTTGGAGGATCCAGCTGGCTTTTCACCCTCTTCCATTTTATCACTTCTTTCAGGCTCAATTTCATCCTTCTTGCCTTTTAATTCCTGTTCTCTTTCTTCTGCGTGTTTCTCAACAGCACGCTTTGCTGCCTCCATGCTTTTCAGCTTGCTGAAGACTTCTTCTACTGCCTCTGTCATCCCATGCAGGATGTCAGTAGCTTGGTTACAGGGTCCCTTGTCCTCACGCTCCCTGCAGGGGGCAATCTGCAAAACCTCAGTAAGGGCAGCTCTATGCTCCTGCTGAGCATCTCTCAGGTTCTTAACCTGTGCAGCCAGGAAACTGTTTGTGCCTTGTTGTTTAGCGGTTGCCTGTACCACAGCTCTCAGCAGGTCCTCCATTATAGCACCAAGCAGGTAACAGTCTTAAAGGTGCAGTGCTACTTATTTTTTAAACAGGTCTGCAAAAATAAAAGTCCTCAAGCAGACTACTGAATGACTGGCACACCCACAGACCCTCACTGTGCTACTTTGCCCGCATTCTCCACCATATTGTGATCCTTGTCACCAGGTAGCACGGTCCTCTAGGGCAAAAACATGCACAGTCCTTGTAGTTGCAAATACTCCAGGCACTTTATTTGTAAGTTCACACAGGATACAGCAGTTAAATGAAAAACAAAAGTAACAGAAAACCCTATAAACAAAAACCTAGCTCGTCTGAGCACTAACTGACATAAGTTTCCCTATCTCTCAGGGTTACACTAAACAATATTGCACCAACCTTTTAGATAGCAACACTCTGCTATCTAACCTGTTGCTTTCCTTTCTGCACTCCCAGTGCTCCAAGCCAGCCTTGCCCTGACTGCTTTCCTTTCCGCACTCCCAGTGCCTCCAAGCAAGCCTTGACTGCTTCCTTTCTGCACTCCCAGTGCCCCAAGCCAGTCTTGCCCTGACTGCTTCCTTTCTGCACTCCAAGTGCCTAGTCTTCTTGACTATATGGAGAGAACAGCCTCTCTCTCCTACCTGCTTCCTGGGAGGAAGCCAGCAATCCCTCTCCTTTTCCTGCCTAGCCGGGAGGGGTTTATTCCCACTGCAATAGCTCATTAACTGCAGCTGAGCAGTGGGTTGGAGACGATCCAAAAAACCCTGGCCTGGATCTATGTCTCCCCAGAAAACCACTAAACTGTGGAGTGGAGCATTGGCCCACCCTTCTCTCCAAATGCTCCACCCCAGGGGCCCATAACTAAACAGTGTTTTGTGTTTCCTACAACACATCCTACACATACTCCCCCTGGGGTTAAAAGGCCTATCTGCCTTCACTTTATCACAATATATATATATTTATATCAAAATACACTTAGAATGAATTTGTATATATATCTATGTATATAAAAATAAATAAAAATAATAAGAAATATACATATGTACATATACAAAATTACATAAATAATTATATAAATATACACGTAGACTTCAAATATATAAATATGCATATATATTTAAATTCTACGTGCGTATTTATGTAATAGTTTTACATAATTCAGTAATTTTATTGATTGCAATTTAAGGGACCTGCCTGCCAACCCAGGCCGAAATTCCAGAGAATTGAATTTGCTAGCACTGTATTTTACCCTGTAACGTTCTATGACACCCTAAAACCTGTACATGGGGGGTACTGTTTTACTCGGGAGACTTCGCTGAATACAAATATTAGTGATTCAAAACAGTAAAACATATCACAGTGATGATATTGTCAGTGAAAGTTACTTTTTTTGCATTTTTCACACACAAACAGCACTTTTACTGATGATATAATTGTTATGATACGTTTTCCAGTTTTTAAACACTAATATTTGTGTTCAGCGATGTCTCCCGAGTAAAACAGTACCCCCCATGTACAGGTTTTATAGCATTTTTGAAAGTTACAAGGTCAAATATATGGGTCAAATATTTTTACATTGAAAATGGCCAGGTTGGTTACGTTGCCTTTGAGAGCGTATGGTAGCCCAGGAATGAGAATTACCCCCATGATGGCATACCATTTGCAAAAGAAGACAACCCAAGGTATTGCAAATGGGGTATGTCCAGTCTTTTTTAGTAACCACTTGGTCACAAACACTGGCCAAAATTAGCGTTCAATTTAGTTTTTTTACTTTTTTCACACACAAACAAATATGAATGCTTACTTTGGCCAGTGTTTTCGACTAAGTGGCTACTAAAAAAGACTGGACATACCCCATATTGAATACCCTGGGTTGTCTACTTTAAAAAAAATATGTACATGTGGGGTGTTATTCAGAGATTTATGACAGATAATAGTGTTACAATGTCACTATTGATAAATTAAAAAAAATTATGTTTTGAAACCGCAATATTCTACTTGTACCTATAGCCCTATAACATGCAAAAAAAAGCAAAAAAGCACGTAAACACGGGGTATTTTTAAACTCAGGACAAAATTTTGAATCTATTTAGCAGTTTTTTTAATTCGCTTTTGTAGATGAGTAAAAGATTTTTCAAGTAAAAGTCAAAAAACATGTATTTTTTTCAATTTTTCATCATATTTTTTTATTTTTTTTAAATTAAAATACATGAGATTATATAAATAATGGTATGTAAAGAAAGCCCCTTTTGTCCTGAAAAAAACAATATATAATTTGTATGGGAACAGTAAATGAGAGAGCGGAAAATTCCAGCCAAACACAAGCACCACAAAAGTGTAAAAATATGCCTGGTCGCAAATGTACAACATCGCAAAAACAGTCCAGTCCTTAAGGGGTTAATATAGCTAACAAAACTGTTTCACTTATCACTAGTAATGGACTGGATGCTGGTATTGGAATGAATGCTTTTGTCGATCCATCTATTTCTGTCATAGAATTGTAAGCGTTTTACATCCATTTTGCCACGGGATGCATAAAAGAGAGTTCTTTTGTGGTATCTGAATGTCTGCTTCCCTGCATAGAAAATTAACACAAACTTTGATGCCTTGTATAGAAATGTCATGACATAGAAATTATTGAGATTTCATGGGATTAAGTCACTTTCATATCCGTGTTTAAAGAAATTGACAATATAACTTATTCTTGGGGAATCTTATTAAAAAAAAAAAAAAAATGTGATGCATAAGCTCACAGAATATTCTCAAACACATGGTGCGCCAAAAACCAAAGCAAAAGAGAATACTCTGATTCTACAGAAGAATACGGTCTTTTATTTTGTCAGGGAAATCTTCATTTTTTTTGTCAGAACAGACCATTTACACAGGCTTAAGGCAACAAATACTGTATCTATTTCAACATTAGTTACACCTGTTTTGGGCCAGAATCTTTAATTTGGGATATATGTTGAATGTAAGTATTTGTGGTATACAAAAAGTTTATATGTGGAATAAAAAAAGAATCGAATGTCAAAAAGAAATCTGATGTCAGAATCTGATTTGCTAACCAACCCCAGCTTTTCAATGCACAGAAAAGAAGAAAAGGCAAGTTTATGATGATATTATGTGCCCAATATCCCCAAGGGAAAATAAAAGGCTAGCTAGTTTTACATAACACAGATTACTAATCATATTTAGTGCTTAGTGAAAATTAAGAGAGTCTCAGTGTTGTTGCTAGCTGGGTTTGTGGATTGAGGACCAAGTAGCAGGAATGAAGATACAACACAGTTATATGAAGGTAGTTTTGGCTGAGAAGGTAAAAGCATGGAGAGAGCGAGTGGGTAGAGCATTGTTGTATAAAGTTGTAATTGTTGGTGTCCCCCAAGGTTCAGTCCTTGGTCCCCTACTGTTCTCCAACTATACTGCCTCCCTTGGTAAACTCATTAGCTCCTTTGGCTTCCAATATCATTTCTATGCAGATGACACGCAAATCTACCTGTCCTCTCCTGATCTCTCCACGTCCCTCTTGACTAGTGTCTCTGACTGCCTCTCTGCTGTTTCTAACTGGATGGCTGCCCACTTCCTTAAACTAAACTAAACTTGACCAAAACTGAAATTTTGGTCTTTCCTCCCTCAAGTGTTGTTACTCCTGTGTCTGTCTCCCTCCAAGTTAACGGTGCTACCATCAGCTCCACCACGCAGGCTAGCTGCCTAGGTGTTCTCTTTGACTCCGACCTCTCCTTCAAGCCTCATGTTCAATCTATTGCCAAATCCTGTCATTTGCATCTCAAAAACATTGCACACATCCACCCCTACTTAACGCCAGATGCGACTAAGATGTTGGTCCATTCCACTATCCTTTCTCGCCTTGACTACTGTAATCCGCTTCTCAGTGGTCTTATATGCTCCCAACGTTACAGTCCATAATGAATGCGGCAGCGAGGCTCATCTTGCTGTCCGCCCGCACTTCCCATGCCTCACCCTTCTGTCAGTCCCTACATTGGCTTCCTATAAAATATAGAGCTCAAATTAAAATTCTGGTTCTTCCTTTCAAATATCTACATTATGCTGCTCCCACCTATCTATCCTCCCTTATACACAAGTATATCCCGTCCAGGCCCTTACAATCTGCTGAAGACTTACATCTATCTTCTGTCCATACTCCCACCTCTGATGCTCGCCTTCAAGATTTCTCAAGGGCTGCACCGTTCCTGTGGAACTCGCTTCCCTCCTCCGTTAGATGCTCACTCAGTCTCCACTCCTTCAAAAAATCGTTAAAAACCCACTTCTTCATAAAAGCGTATCAATTAAACTGTTAATAGCTCCTGACTGATTCCTCTTCTGCAACTGTCACTAGTCTAATGCTATCCTTACCTTTTTGTGTCATTTTATCCCACTCCCTCTAGCATGTAAGCTCATTGAGCAGGGCCCTCAACCCCTCTGTTCCTGTGTGTCCAACTTGTCTGGTTACAACTACATGTCTGTTTGTCCACCCATTGTAAAGCGCTGCGGAATTTGACGGCGCTCTATAAATATCATAATAATAATAATAATAATAATTGAAAAGTTTACTAACCAGATTCTACCAGAAAGACAAGAAAGAGACAATGCAAACTTGCGGCTTCATTGAGATGAAGTGGTCTTGATGACTAGTTTCCTTTTAACAATTCTATGTTTTATTTCTAGAAAATAGGAAGCATCACGATACTTTAAATATGTTAAAAACCAGACTGTGTTTGCAAGCTATTAATTTCATTAGCAAATTGACCATTCTGGAATCAACCTTGTTTTAAGTGTGATTAGGGACAGGGGCATCTGCAGAAGTTTAATGAGGCAAAATCTGAGTTGGTCTTAAAAATTCAAGTAATTTCCCCCCATAATCTTATATGCCAGATCATGTCATATTTCACTACTTGATCCCGTATGTCAAAATCTTTTTACATTTTATTTAGGATTACATACGGCATACTTCATATTTCACCCCATGATATCAAATGCTGAGCCATTTCAGATTTTACCCTGTGATCAATTATGCCATATTTAATCCAATGTTCTTATATACCATATACATCACTCAATATTCTAATTTAAAATATTTGACCCCATATCACACAATCTATAATGTCCTGCGACTATGCCTATCTTCTCCCTACCAGCGCATTTTACTATATCTGTCCATTCCTGTGGCCTTCTCACCATCAATCTTTATAATGCCGTATCTGTAACATTCAATACATAATACATCATTCCCATCCACTGCTTCCCTACTCAATATATCATCCCTATCCACCAATTCCACTATATTTCTCTCTAGTACATTATACCTATTTCCATTCGCTCTTGGACACCCATTTGACTGATGTTCTCATTCCCTCCTTGTTCTGCTTGCCTTGTAACCTTTGGCACATTAAATGGTACAGATTATGGTTTCTATGATGTTCCATCATAGAAAGTGGTCTCTGCAGTTAATTTTCCAAGATTGCACCAAGCCATAATATGCGTGGGGAATGTAATTCTTAAGACAAGTTAAATCAACAGAAAGGTGACTTATAGGAGTTGCCAGTTGCAACCCTGTTGCCTCCATCTTCCTATATTCATTGATATCCAAGCAGCCAGACCAAGCTTACCCAAGTCTAGGCACAACCACATTTCCCATTTTTTTAATTTCCTAACTAGTACAGGTTATGTGTACAACTGTTTTAGGTCTGTAATGAATATAATAAATGCTGCCGCCAGACTGATTTTCCTCTCTAGTCAGTCCTCTCACACCACACCCCTCTGCCAGTCCTTACATTGGCTCCCTGTATCCTATAGGAGTCAATTCAAAGTGTTAACCCATACATTTAAAGCACTGAACAATTCTAGCCCCTCTTATATCTCTTCACAGATCCATAGGTAAGCCCCTCCTTGTTCCCTCCGCTCTGCTCGTGACCACCTCCTGACCGCTGCTCGCACACGCACGGCCAACTCGCACTTGCAGGACTTCCCGCAGGCAGCTCCATTCCTATGGAATAGCCTGCCTACCCCCATCAAACTCTCCCCTAGTCTTCAATCCTTTAAGAAGTGCCTTAAAACTCATCTATTTAGGAAAGCTTATGGCCTCCCAGAGTAACCCCCATCTCTTGCTCTCTCCTATAGGGCAGTGCTTTACTCTCTCCTCCAGCTCTGCTTCACTCCCACCCTATTTGATTATTTCCTGTCCTAACGTGTCTTATACCCCACCTCCTATAGACTGTAAGCTCGTTTGAGCAGGGTCCTCTTCAACCTATTGTTCCTGTAAGTTTTCTTGTAATTGTCCTATTTATAGTTACATCCCCCTCTCATAATATTGTAAAGCGCTACGGAATCTGTGGGCACTATATAAATGGCAATAATAATAATAATTATATAAGATATAAGTATAGAATGGTTTTTAATGTATGTCAGTAATGTTTGTAAAACTATGTAAATATATGTATGTTTGTGTAAATACTTTTGCATTTAATCACATTACTTCAAAGACATTTGTGCAATGTGTTTATATGTCTAAATGTATACCTATATCCGCAAGTGAAAATTATTGAGTTGTTAACATTCCTCTAAGTGATAATGGAGATTTTTTTTTCCCCCTCCACATCAGCTAAATTTACTAAACCACTTGCAGGGTTATTCACTAAAGTGAGAGTACAAAGCGAATTTAAAATTTAAGGTCAAAATAGCCAAATTAAAAGCATAACGGACTCATTTATTTTTTCTAATTTTTCCAGTTTGCTATTTTTACCTTGAATTTGAAACACATTAAATTATATACACATATATAATATATATAATATTGTAAAGCGCTATGGAATGGCACTATATAAATGGCAATAAATATATATATACAAACATACATACATACATACATACAAGATAAATATAAACCAAACACAGTGGATGCATAGAGACACAACTTGACAAATTACAGATATTCATGCAGAGCAAAGCAAAGTCAGAGAAACACAGATATAGACACACACTATCTATAGATTACACCACAATCCTTTTCCTTACTAAACTGGCTTTCAGAAGGTCTATTAACTAGTTTCCGGGGTAGAGCATTTTCCTTTCCTCTTACTTGACCGGGAGATTTGTCTCGGCTGCTGACCTGACCCTGTGCTGCGGATACCTATGACAAGTGATTATACTACATATTGCAACAGAAACAATAAATGCCTTCAATTAAAACAAATAAAATCATATTTAGCTATTATTTCCTAACACATAACATCCTTGTATTGATCACTTTATACCCTGCTCTTTAAATGAACACACTAGGCTTAAACGAACACATTACAGAGAAAAAAAACTAAACAAAAACAAACATGCACTGAACAAAAATAAAAATATTCACATTTCCAATTTTTACATTTGCGATCTATCTCCACAGAAATGCAAAAAATTAATTTGTGCTAATGATGCCTTATACGTTTGGCAGCTAAGTGCTTTACTTCTGTATTTACATTGTTGTTGTTTTTTGCTAAATATGTCTTATTCAGTGATTAAGGAATGCCAAATACCACAGACTATATGAGGTCAGCTAGTTAGTGCAAATTCAACCTTTAGGGGCGCAAACCTAGTCTATTCAGCCTTTTATCTTTTCAGACTCTAAAAGATTAGTACATATGAGTTCCGTAATTGTAACTTCAATTCATCAGCTCATTTTGTTAAGTTTATTTGGTCGATGAAAGTGCTATGCAAGTAGATTGCTCTATTTCTAGCATTTTCAACTTTTCTAATGCATGTTGTTTGGATCTTCAATGGTGTGAAATCTATCTCAATCTATTTTAAGACATCCTTAGTTTTAAAGAATTAGCAACTTTTGTACAGCTAACTGATTGATGGTTACTTAAAGGGACACTATAGTCATCGAAGCAACTTTAGCTTAATGAAGCAGTTTGGGTGTATCGATTGTACCTCTGAAGTCTCACTGCTTAATTCTTTGCCATTTAGATGTTAAATCACTTTGTTTATACAGCCCTAGTCACACCTCCCTGCATGTGACTTGCACAGCATTCATAGATACTTCCTGTAAAGACAGATCTAAATGTTTAATTTTCCTTTATTACAGAGTCTGTTTAAATTAGAATTTCTTATCTCCTGCTCTGTTAATAGCTTGCTAGACGATAAAAACGTATAAAGTTATATCTGATTGAAAATTATAAATATTTTTTTTTTTTTTTATGTAGGCTTTGTCAGTCACAGCCAGGAAAGGTTTGACTAGGGCTGCATAAACAGACGGCAGTGAATTGAGCAGGCAGACACCATGAACTAAACACCAAAACTGCTTTATGAAGCTAAAAAGTTGTTTTGTTGACTATGGTGTCCCTTTAAGATTTGGTACTCTATGTAACATTTTGTGGCATTACTCTCCATAAATGTATACCCAATGTATTGACCAAAAAACATAAGGGGTCCTCTACGCACTATAACCACTAAAGCTCAGTGCAGTAGATTTGTGGCCACCATCCCATATTTGTATAACACTGAGGGTGGTTTGACAAAACCCCTTGCTCCCAGCCTCTAATGTAAGCTTAATGGAGATTTCCATTCTAGTTGACAACGTCAACTTACCACAACATACTATTTTTCATACACAAGCAATAGGATAAGTGGCACTAAACAGTAAATAGATAATAAATGGCAAATCCCAGTGCGTCTAAAAACAAACCAGTGTTTTAGTCACCTTAAAAACACTTACATTAGTACAGATGGATACAGGAAAAGGTGGTTTTGCGCACACAATGGATGCTTGATAAGATAATCTGTAACATAGACAGCTATCATAGGGCAATATGCATAAACCAATAACTGGTATAAAAAAATTATTAGGAACACTCACACTTTAGAGAGCCATATAAGTCGGCTCTCTACTGTAGTAGCATGTAGAATCAACCTTGGTTGATCAGTTGTTCTGATATCACTTCTCGTGGCTCTGTTGACAA
>OW240912.1:58924892-58941650 GCA_933207985.1 Pelobates cultripes
ATTCATTCCTGCTACTTGGTCCTCAATCCACAAACCCAGCTAGCAACAACACTGAGACTCTCTTAATTTTCACTAAGCACTAAATATGATTAGTAATCTGTGTTATGTAAAACTAGCTAGCCTTTTATTTTCCCTTGGGGATCTTGGGCACATAATATCATCATAAACTTGCCTTTTCTTCTTTTCTGTGCATTGAAAAGCTGGGGTTGGTTAGCAAATCAGATTCTGACATCAGATTTCTTTTTGACATTCAATTCTTTTTTTATTCCACATATAAACTTTTTGTATACCACATATATTACATTCAACATATATCCCAAATTAAAGATTCTGGCCCAAAACAGGTGTAACTAATGTTGAAATAGATACAGTATTTGTTGCCTTTAGCCTGTGTAAATGGTCTGTTCTGACAAAAAAATTAAGATTTCCCTGACAAAATAAAAGACCGTATTCTTCTGTAGAATCAGAGTATTCTCTTTTGCTTTGGTTTTTGGCGCACCATGTGTTTGAGAATATTCTGTGAGCTTATGCATCAAATTTTTTTTTTTTTTATAAGATTCCCCAAGAATAAGTTATATTGTCAATTTCTTTAAACACGGATATGAAAGTGACTTAATCCCATGAAATCTCAATAATTTCTATGTCATGACATTTCTATACAAGGCATCAAAGTTTGTGTTAATTTTCTATGCAGGGAAGCAGACATTCAGATACCACAAAAGAACTCTCTTTTATGCATCCCGTGGCAAAATGGATGTAAAACGCTTACAATTCTATGACAGAAATAGATGGATCGACAAAAGCATTCATTCCAATACCAGCATCCAGTCCATTACTAGTGATAAGTGAAACAGTTTTGTTAGCGATATTAAAGGGATTTGTCATCATGTACACTTTGCCATGTTGGAATCATCATGATGCAGAAGTTTTGTTTACATTTTTTTTCATAGTATCAAGGTCATTCTCAGACATAGAGTGACTGCATCACATATGGCGATTTCATGAAATGGAAACAGCAGTTGGGAAACATCCAGTATTTGCATTGTGTGTTTGAATTCATTTGTAAACAACAAATAGGATAACGTAAAGGAGCATTCTAAGATCTAAGGTTAAGGTATTATTATTATATTTATATAGCGCCAACAAATTCCATAGCACTTTACAATGGGTAGTGCCATACCACATTAAGTAGTCAAACCTTTTTGACAGCACCCAAGTAAATTGATCAGTGCTATCATGGCACCATAACTACTACACTTGGCTGTTGTGGTTATGGTGGTTAGAGTGTACCTTAAAGTAAGAATTCTTGGAAATTAAATATGAATTCATAGGACATTTTCAAATGTTTGCACAAACTAGCTGAACTTCTCCAGGTCAGCTATGTTTCCAGCTTAAGTTTGAACTCACAAAAATTCATACATTAATAAATAAGCCTAAAATATCACACACTCAGCAGCTATGGCTGCTGCGAATCCCCAGACTAAATAACCAGAACATTCACAAAATTAAAGTGAATATTTTGTATTAATTTTTATTTAAGAAAAGCTGTATTTGTCAAATACTGAGTGTTTTTTTTCTTTCGACATTTAATGGCTACTTTCATAAACTCTTGGATGTATGGATCTTGGATTTTATATATTGTCCTATTTATTATTCATATTAAAACCATATTTTTATGAAATATATGTTTATCATAAAGTAACCATTCAGCTGAATACATTTCTTGGACCATTGTGCAGTATACTTAATGTCTTGCGTTCTCTCTGGGAAAAGCAGATGGTAGAATTTTTTTTTTTTTTTTTATCTTCCGTTAAAGTTTTTTTCTTTGCTTTCGGTTCAGCATTCCTGGTTGTTTTATTATGTAGATGCAAAGCTAACATTTTACAAGTTTTTTTTTTTTTGTTGTTTTTTTTTTATATTCACACTGTTCCAAAGTCAGCTAGAGGCACAATATTGTCTGGGTACAAGTTTGTATCCTGCATTTGATAAACGCACATTCAAAAGGAAAAGGGTTAAGGCGGTTAGCGTTATAAAAGATAACCAGCTCAGAACTCAAGCTGGTTTTAGCTCATCTTGTGACATTACAGAGAGAACATATCTGAAGCATATCAGACTGGTCCCACCCATACGGGCAGTCCAGATCCAAAATGCCAGCAATTTCTCTCAGCACAAGAGATACAGCAACCCCAGACGATCGTTTCAGCCTTGTTAGGCATTATCAGTGAGGCATAGCTGATATCTCTCTAGGCACCGTGAGCAAGGGGTCCACGTCTGGATTACCCTTTAAACTTATGGAGAGCAAAAAACTGGTCGCAAGAGTATTCTGAGAACGGACAGTAGCTGAAATAGCATGCCCTTCGGTGGGTCCCCACTCAGAACTGAAGCTGGTTTAAGCTCATATTGTGCCATTACAGAGAGAACATATCTGAAGCATATCAGATTGGTCCCACCCATACGGGCAGTTCAGATCCAAAATGCCAGCAAGTTCTCTCAGCACAAGAGATACAGCAACCCCAGACGATCATTTCAGCCAGGGCCGGACTGGCCCACCGGGATACCGGGAAATTGGAAAAAGAGAGAGAGGGAGCCCTGCTCCCTTTATTTTAATAATATCGCGGCCGCCGGCGGCCCCATCAGTATCAGCTGTCAGTATCAGTATCAGTGAGTGTGCTGCTGGATCGCCAAAGCGATCCAGCAGCACACTCACTGATACTGAGAGCCATGCGGCTGTCAGCACAGGAGGACTGAGGGAGGGGGCGGAGCTAACTACCATGCTCCCTCGCGGTTCGCAGAATTCCCAGCATCTACACATCACAGAGTAGTGATTACTGTATGATGTGTAGATGCTGGGAATTATGGGAACAGCAAGGGGGCATTGTAGCTAGCTCTGCCCTCTCCCTCAGACCTCCTGTGACAAGGTCAGAAGGGACACAGAAGGGAGGGGAGACAAAAACAGGGGAAGGAGGGAGACAAATAGAGGGGAAGGGAGAAAAGGGAAGGGGGACAAATGGGAGAGGGAGGAGAGGGAAGGGGAGACAAATGGAGAGGGGAATGGGGAGGGGGGCAAATAGAGGGAATGGGGTAAATAGGGGAAGGGGGCAAGAGAATTGAGGGGGACAAATAGGGGATAGTGGGGAGCAAATGGGGAAGGGGGACAAATAGTGGGGAAGTGGGGACAAATAAGTGGGGAATGGGGGGACAAATAGAGGGGGGACATGGGGAATAGGGGAGACAAATAGAGGGAAGGGACAAATAGAGAGGGAGAAGAGGGAATAGAGGGACAAATGAGGGAGAAGACAAATAGGGAATGGGGAGGCAAATGGGGAATGGGGAAAAGAGGAAATAGAAGGGAATGGGGGAGACAAATAGAGAATGGGGAGACAAATATAGAGTAATAGAAACACAGGGAAGGGGACACAGAGACTGAGGGTAATAGAAACACAGAGGAAGGGGACACAGAGACTGAGGGGTAATAGAAAGACACCAGGTTGGGGGGACGGGACAAAGAGACAGAGCTGTAATAGAGAGACATAGGGCAAGGGGGGACACAGACAGATGGGGTAATAGAGAGACAGGGGATGGGGGGACAAAGAGAGGGGTAATAGAGAGACACCAGGGAAGGGGGGACAAAGAGACAGAGGGGTAATAGGAGGTTGGGGGGACAAAGAGAGGGGTAATAGAGAGACACAGGAGAAGGGGGGACACAGAGACAGAGGGGTAAGAGAGAGACACAGGGAGGAGATGGGGAAGAGAGACACACAGGAAGGTTTGTTGGGGGGACAAAGAGACATACAGTAGGGAAGGGGAACAAAGTGACACAAGATTTGTGGGAGGCAACGCTGGGCTAGGGAAAAAGAGACAGAGAGTGACTGGGAGAAGAGAAAGAGGCACACAGAGTCTGGAGTTAGAAAGAGACACACAGATGAGATTTGGAAGGGGAGAAAGAGACAAAGTGGCTGGGGCTAAGAACAACACAAAAGGGGCTGGGGAAAGAGAAATACAGAGGCTGGAGAAGGGTAAAAAGAAACACACAGGGACTGGGATGAAGTAAAAGATGCACAAGGGTCACTGTAAGAGAAAAAAAGGAGACAATTGGAGACAAGATACACTAAACGAGGTAAAGGTAATAGACGTAAATTGATGTTATCCTGACAGTAATACACACACATATATATATATGCATGCATATTGATGTGTGTATTAGTAACATATAATTATGCCTATAATATTTACACATATAGTAATATACATAAATGTATGTATTATATATATAATGAGCACGTATTTGCCCTGTCTTGTTGCTAGTTGCATACTCATGCACAATAACATATTCAAAGTGAAGAGAGCACCCATAAAACTTCAAAATAAACAAGATCACTTCATTTTTTTAGTTGTGCAACCGCAGACATTCAGCATTTCAGTCCCATTACTAAAATGTCCTTAATAGGCCAAAGTAGTTGTACTCAAACATTACATGCAAATGTACTTTTACTTAAAATAAAGGCGCTCTTTTGTTTATTTTGAAGCCCTATATGCGTTCCTTCGATGGAGTAAGAGTTTTCAATTTCAAGTAATTTTTTCACCCTCTTTATCAGCCCACTATGCTGGCGCAATGCATTATTGGGCTGGTATAGAATTTTTTTCCAGGGCTGATTTTAGGTCCCAGTCCGGCCCTGGTTTCAGCCTTGTTAGGCATCATCAGTGAGGCATAGCTGATATCTCTATAGGCACTGTGAGCAAGGGGTCCATGTCTGGATTACCCTTTAAACTTATGGAGAGCAAAAAACTGGTCACAAGAGTATTATGAGAACAGACAGCAGCTGAAATAGCCTGCCCTTTGGTGGGTCCCTGCTCAGAACTCAAGCTGGTTTTAGCTCATCTTGTGCCATTACAGAGAGAACATATCTGAAGCATATCAGACTGGTCCCACCCATACGGGCAGTCCAGATCCAAAATGCAAGCAAGTTCTCTCTACACGAGAGATTCAGCAACCCCAGACAATCGTTTCAGCCTTTTTTTTTTTCACTAACTGTGAGCTTTATCAAGCCAACTAAAAGTTGTAAAAGGTTTGTGACCGAAATGTTGCCTTGTTAAATTCTATGTAATATGGCTCTCTATCTTTATACCTCTTAGCTCCTGGATCCTTTTTAATTTGAGTACTGTGACAAGGGGTTAGGGCCTACTCCAAGGCTTGGAGCTGCAATTATTAATTTAAGAAAATATTCTAATGAAAGAGCACAGTCCACTCAATTGGAAATTTCTGATGTGCGCATATTTTAATTTTTTTTACCCTCTGATTCCTTCATTGTTTTAATCTGATCATTTTTTCCCTTAGTGTAAAGTCAGATTCTTGAAAAAAAATAAACAAACAAAAAATATCGCTGTTTCAAATATCCCAAGTTCATATCATATGAAGCTGTTTATCCAGATTTCATTTAAGGTTGGCATGGGTTCCTTTGTTTATTTATAGAAGTCTGGTATCTATATTATATTATTAATATTTTCACCATACTTAGACTATTTTCCTTTCTCCTTGCCCTCTGCGAGCAGTAAAATCATCCATAAGCTCCTATGATGTTTGATTTGAAGTTATAAAGTATGCAGATATGCGTTACATAACAGTGTTAATATATTCATAGTATGAACAGGAATAAACTCTTTCAATCCCCATTGAAAATAAATGAGATTATGCGGTAGAATTTTTGGTTCTAATTACAAACGTTTTTAAACTTCCAAACAAATGGCTAGAGTAAGTGTTAATGCAAAAGAATACATTTTGCACTATACATAAACACTTATCCAATCCTACAGAAAGTGTGATTTATGTAGACATATTTCTCCTAATAACTGCCATCACTGTTAGTTATACCGGAGCAAAACTGTCATTCAGTAGGTCTGATTTTTATTATTGTTATTGTTATTATTATTATTGCCATTTATATAGCGCCAACAGATTCCGTAGCACTTTACAATATTATAAGAGGGGGGATGTAACTATAAATCGGACAGTTACAAGAAAACTTACAGGAACAATAGGTTGAAGAGGACCCTACTGAAACGGGCTTAGTCTATAAGCTCAGCCTGTTATCGTTCTCTATCTTGAACACTGAGATGGATAATTGGAACATCTGTGCTTTAGAGCATGTTTCCAGATCCAGCAAGTGTTTCTGGACAAAAGTCGCTTTCATGCTCGGGATCAGGAAAAGTTCTGCCTAGCATACACATAATTAATGTGCTGCAGGAATGAAAGTATTAATCAAGTAGGAATTACACAGGCAACGTCTTGATTAGCTATTGGATTTCTCCCTGTAGCATATAAATCATGCATACAGAATTATAACACTGTTCATGTGCTACCTTAAGCCTGAAGAAGTGATACAAATCTACAAAAACATGGTATTCTCATGGTTAAGACTTTTATTGTTATACAGATTTATTTTCCTTTTTTTTTTTGCCAATGATTTATAAAATAGTAAAACAGTCATAATATGGAATGTGCTTTTGTTTTTTAAGATCAGCAAACAAAAAAAAAAAAAAAACATTTTTATGTTTTTTTAATATTCTTTATCTTATGTCTGTTCATTTGAATTCTAAAGTAAAGCAAAAACCCTTTAAAATCTGATGGGAACTGAGCACATTAGTGAGTGATAATGATATTATTGGGATTGTGAGAACAAATGGTGAGGACAACTGTCGCAATGCATGCAATCATTCTTAGACCCAAGCTTCCTATCTGGGAAATCGGTTTTGAGCTGCAAAAAACCTTACAAATCTGAGAAACTGTTAACAATCTGTTTCTAAATACAGGAATCTTTTAGTGTCAAACAGTAGAGTTTAGTGAAAACTCTTGACTTCTTCAGTGGGTCATTAGATTGAAACAGTAGAAACAGCTGGATGCTTATTATTAAGGCGTGCTACCTGCACACAAAGGACTATTGGGTCATAGACACAAAGGCTTCCTTAAAAATTGACATTATTATAATAATTGCACCCATAGCTTCAAAGAGAACACAAGTCAGGTTGTGATACTTGCTAAAAGAACATATCGGTGACCCACATCCTTAACCATTCTAACACTTCTTAAGAAGCCCTCAATGGCCTTTATCTTTAAAGGCAAACATTTACAAACGTTCTTTTACCTTCACAGTTTGGTGACGGATATCTATGACATGTACTAATATATCCTACATATTCAGGGTCTTTTATGGCAGCACAGGTGGATAGCAAAGTTTTGTAGTCATAAAACACACAGTAAAATGTCTCTTTAGTAAACTTTATATATTACAAAAAGACAGGAATCATATTCCAAGGTATAATTCAGTCTTCTTTATTAGGACATATTTCAATTGATTAGAAAGCAATATATAATGTCTCGGCCTTTCAGATTTTAATCATGCACACTTTATTAAACATTTTTTAATCTAAATTACTTTTTCATTTATATTTCTGTCTATCAATAGTAAGAAGTCACGTAATATGCACAGGAATTTCACAGCTACATGGTTAAACCTCCTGCCACACTTCTAAAACTAAAACATACTTTTCTTGCCATTTTAACTGGTGGGATGTATCATGTGATGAAAACTCTTGCTTAACAAGAGAAATAGTAAGAGATAGTATATATTTGCCTTCCACAGAAGGTCCTGCAAGAAACCCAAACTATTCATCTGATATTCTTTTTGTTAATATTTCAATGGACTACCCAGTTGTCCACATGTTGGGTAAATTGTCTAAGTTGGGTTTTATCTGTTTTCATTTCTTTCAATGATACTGTTTTGCTCCATAAGTCCATTCATTTCATGTTCCTACCTCCAAACCAGTATACTCCCTGCGTCACCCCCCTCTCAGTATACTCCCTCCCACACCACCACTACCCCTTCCCTCCCTGTATCCCCAATCACTATCACCACCCTCCCAGTATACTCCCTCCCACACCACCATAACCCCCTCCCTCCCAGTATTCCCCATCACTGGGAGGGATACTGGGAGGGGGTGATAGTGATGGGAGATACTGGGAGGGAGAGGGTAATGGTGGTGTGGGAGGGAGTATACTGGGAGGGGGTGATAGTAATAGGGGGATACTGGGAGGGGGTAATGGTGGTGTTGTAGGAAGTATACTGGGAGGGGTATGATGGTGATTGGGGATAGTGGGTTAGAGGGGGTAATGGTGATGTGGGAGGAATGTATACTGGGAGGGGTGATAGTGAGGCATGATACTGGTAGGGGGTAATGGTGGTGTGGGAGGGAGTATACTGGGAGGGGGTGACAGTGATAGGGGGATACTGGGATGGAGGGAGGGGTTAATGGTGGTGTGGGAGGTATGTATACTGGGAGGGGTGATAGTGAGGGGGGATACTGGGAGGGAGGGGGTAATGGTGGTGTTGTAGGAAGTATACTGGGAGGGGGATGATGGTGATTGGGGATACTGGGTTAGAGGGGGTAATGGTGATGTGGGAGGAATGCATACTGGGACATGATGCTGGTAGGGGTAATGGTGGTGTGGGAGGTATACTGGGAGGGTGATAGTGATGAGGATACTGGGAGGAGGGTAATGGTGGTGTGGGAGGGAGTATACTGGGAGGGGATGGTAGGGGGATACTGGGAGGTAGTGGTGGTGTGGGAGAGGATATACTGGGAGGGGTTGATAGTGAGAGGATACTGGGAGGGAGTAGTGGGGAGGGATACTGGGAGGGAGGGTATTGATGGTGTAGCAGGGGGTATACTGGAAGCGGGTGATAGTGAGGGGGTGATAGTGAGGGGGTGATAGTGAGGGGGGATACTGGTTGGGGGTAATGGTGGTATGGGAGGGGTTATACTGGGGGAAGGTGATAGTGAGGGGGGATACTGGGAGGGAGGGAGTGAGATTAAATACCTTATTTCCCTGGTGGTCCAGTGTCCTACATTCCATGCCAGTCTGGTGGGCTCCCTGGCTATCCTGTGTGGGCTCCCTGGCAGTCCGGTGGGCAGGACATCCGGTCTGCAGCTCCGCAGTGTGCATGTATCTCGCGAGACCCGGTCAGAGCATTGCCGTGGTAACCCGCTGCAATGCTCCAATTGGCCAGATCAAGCAAGACCCATAATCTGCAGCTCTGCACACTGCGGTGTGGCAGACCGGTGTCTGCGATGGGCGCTCTCCTCCTGGCAGACTGGAGAGGTCTTGCACCCAGCGGCATGCAGAGCAAGCCGCCGGGCCCCCTCCTGTTGTCGGGTCCTCGGTTTAGACAGCTGCAAGGCCCCAGACAGCGTTAGGCCTTTGGCGACCACCTAAACCACCTAATTAGAGAGCTGCCCCTGATTAGGGTGTGCCCAGGCACACCCCGTGCGCACGCCTCTGATTTGCCATAGACCTAAAATACTCTGTGAAATTATAGAAAGGTGCTGAGCAACTCTAAGGGTCTACAAATTAAAGGTAATTGGAAAAAAAACTCAATAGAAAAGTTGATCTCCCTGTGTTCTGTACCTCCCTTGTATATATTTCTAGAATGTGTAATGTGTAATGTGTAATGTATAACTGAATTAATGTGTACCTTGCAGAGCCATAAAAATAGATCGTCATTTGATTTGTGGGATATTGGTTCTATTAACGTGTTACCGTGTATCTAAGATATGCTGACATAAACGGACAGAGGAATGTTTTAATGAACACAGAGAATCTCTCTTTAGATGGTGCCCAGATAGATGCTTGGGGGCGTCAAGGTAGAGAGGGATTAGAGAGATAAGAGTATGGGTGAGGGAAGGAGATTGCTTGTATGTATATGTTTTCACATGTGTATTTTATCAGCAATAGTGGAGCAGCACGGGCAATATCTGAGTAATCAACAAAGATATTGCCCATGTTGACAACAAATGGGACAATATTAGACAATGGAATGGGGGAAACTTGACACGTATGCGTCAAAGTAATATTATGAACATTTTATAATTCTGTACATTTATTTTAATTTTAATTTATTATTTATTTAAAAAAATAAATAAATTCACGCATTAATGTGCAGAACACAAAAATTGTTTCTTGTAGTCATGCTTTAGCAAAGCTAAGTAGTTAATAGGGTTAACAGAGTGGCCGTTCATTGCCAAGAAAGAGATCTTGTGTTAACAGCTAGTAATCTCTGATTTACTGCAGGAGATTTAAAGTATTTACATATCAGTTCATCTCCTTCCATATGTTGCATGTATTAGTGAATGGATAACTTTTGTAATCCAGTCGTGGTAGGCAGTCTGAGCCTGTGCAAACTCATTTCTGAATAAGAAAGTTCAAATTATGTTGAATTTCTCCATATCCCACAATATTGGATAAAAAATTTATTTATCGACTCCAACGTGACTACTTTCTTTTAGCTGTGTATTCATTCTGACGTCTGCCCATTGAAACATTAGAAATATAGATCTCTTAAACATCTTATTTAAACTAGAATATGATAGGAAAACATTGACATTCCCTATAAAACATTTATTATTGTGTGTATGTGGCGGTTTATTGCTTGAACTGTATTGGTTGGATGAGAGAGGCAAAACGTTTTATGATAAAACGCGTTGGTGTTTGCAAGTGCATTAGTATCTTGGATATGCTATTGTGTTATTATTGATATAGAGGATTTTGAACCTCGTATCTGCATATTATATTAACCTGCAATCCACCTCCCAGATGGTTTGCTGGACCCTTACCAAGTTTATTTGTTTTGTCCTTTACCTCCCCAAATCCCCTTGCCATCATAATGCTCAAAAGACAGATCACAAGCCACACTGGTAAAAATCTGAGGTTTTGTGACATCCTTATGCTCTACTTGAGTGTTGAATATCCTATCTGCATATTGCATTTTGCTTCATTTGATTGGTTGAGCAAGTAGCTTGCCATGTATATGCTTTTTTTTTACTTACTGCTTTCCACTGTGTGGTGCTGCTCTCATAATTAAAATATTAATACACAGGATTTGTATGCTAACACAGAACTTTTTAATAATAAAATAGATGCGTGACAAATCTTTTTATTAAGTTTTATTTCATTGGTAGTGCTAAATAAATTAGTTATACAACCAGGTGCATTTCTCCGTAGGATACAAAATTATTGATCATAGTCTTATTTCTATGTTTATCCTTTTACCTGCTGTAGCCATCCTGGTTGTAGTTATTTTGTGCAGTATATTTTAATGATTACTAAGTACTGCTGGTCATTTTAACTCAAATAGGGTACATAAGGTTTGCAGGAGGGTACACAGCTAGATATTAAACACTATTTTTAATGTAACATGTCTGTTATGATGTAGTACAGGGGTTCCCAACCCAGTCCTCAAGAACCCCCTACCAGTCCAGGATTTAGTGATTACCCTGTGTCTAAACTGTTTTTTGGGTTTTGTTTTTTTTCTGAAAACTCCTTAGACACAACTGGGCAATCCCTAAATCCTGGACTGTTAGGGGAACCACTGGTGTAGTAGTATTATAGATATATTACATGGGCAGATTAATTAAAATCCATGATTTAGCCTGTGAGACAAGGATGTCAAGCTAGGAACAGAAGTCATAGATGTGGGTCAATGGTATTGTTGGGGTGGACCTGACAAGGTCTAGACCCCCCAAGACTCAGGTTGGATTGTAGCCAATTGCATTATTAGTTTGTAACAGTGCCTTCTTTAATGCTCCATATTTGAAGTTTATTTGTACAGCATAGTATTGCTAAATGTGCTGGGTTTAATACTCGGAGTGCAGGATTATTTAGCATGGCTTGGGGTATGGAGTATAGGTTTTATATACTACTATAAATTTATTTAAAGAGTAGGTTTTACAATGTGATTTATAGAACATGAGGTTTAAGGTTGAACTTGCCATTAGGCTAAAGATCCTGGTCTTTTTTTACTCACAGAAACACCCTTAATGCAGGCAATGGTCTAGCCCAGTCGTGCTCAAAGGTAGAGCCCACATGTTCTAAAATTACACCTCCCATAAATACATCTGGGGATCTACCTAAAGCCAGAACCATACTTTCTAAACCTGGCTTACAAATTCACCACCTCCCATTTCAGATTAAGATTTGGTCTAAAGGGTTATTCCAAGCATCATGACCACACTTGATTTGAAGTGGTCATAGTGTCTGGAGTATGCACACGCAGAGTTTTGCTTTAAAAATGCTGCACATATAGAAATCAACACCTTAGCTGCCAGAAGTGTAACTGTACCTCCAGCAGCTTCAGTTGCCAGCCAAGGTCAATGTTCTAGGCTGCCTAATATCAATTCTGTGCAAACTTGTTGTCTGATGCCAGCACCTCAATATCGACTGCTTAGACCATTCTCCCTAACCTCACACCTAGGGAAAGAGCAACGTCAGCCAAGGAGGATAGGGCTTCAGGGAGAACTTGGCCTTAGCAGTGAAATGAAAGAACATTTAAAGGGACTCTCCAGGGCCAGGAAAACAATCTGTTTTCCTGCTACTGCAGGTCCCCTCTCCCTCCCACCACCCATCCCCCGGTTACTGAAGGGGTAAAAACCCCTTCAGGTCACTTACCTAAGACCCCGCCGATGTCCCGCCCGTCGGCTGAGGAAACCTAAGGCGCATGCGCGGCAATGCAGCGCACGCGCATTAGAGCTCTCCATAGGAAAGCATTCAAAATGCTTTTCAATGCTTTCCTACGGGGAATTGAGCGACGCGGGAGGTCCTCACATAGCGTGAGGACGTCCAGCGACGCTCTAGCACAGGTTTCCTGTGCTAGGAACCAGGAAGTGCCCTCTAGTGGCTGTCTACTAGACAGCCACTAGAGGTGGAGTTAACCCTGCAAGGTAATTGTTGCAGTTTATAAAAAACTGCACTAATTACACTTGCAGGGTTAAGGGTAGTGGGAGTTGGCACCCAGACCACTCCAATGGGCAGAATTGGTCTTGGTACCTGGAGTCTCCCTTTAAATGTTTATTTAAAAAAAAAAGGCTTGGGTGAGGACAACCTTAGAAAGGGTTTTATGAAAACACTCAGTTTGGGCTGGAATAATGCTTTAATGGCTGACAATATAATAGGACTTGGAAAAGATGCAAAAGGGAATGTCCCTTCATCTGTAATCTCATTACTTACAGTCTAGGAATTAGTTCTCCTTTTTAAGAGCCTGTCCACTGTATATGCTCCCCTACAAGAATTGTGGTGGTCCAAAAGTAAATACCAATAGCATTTCACCATCTTGTATAACAGAAAGAAAAAAGTTTTAGACCTGCAATAGAAAAGACTATAACTCTTCTGAACTTTCTTAACACCAGAAACAATGAGATTATATCTGACATTGCAATTCCAGTGCATGTAGTCATTTTTTGTTTTTTTGTCTGCAAGCATTTGGAACGTCGTAGCTAGACAGAAAACATAAAGGACCTTAGTGTCATTGTATATAATAGTGCTTTATACCAGCAGGAAGATAGAGGCAATGTTTCAGTTAACACACTGACCTCTGATTTTACAGAGTTTCTTAGCTTTTTGACTGTTTGTTGGTCTATAGTGATACTGAGATTGTATTTCTCCAATATGCAATGTGCTGTGATTTGTTTTTCTCTTTGTAGTGTTATGTGTAATGAATTTATATACCGTGCAACATAAAACAGCAAATCTCACAGCTTATGGAATTTGTTCTGGTGAGTAGAATCATTACCTTCAGGGGTTTTGCTGTAAACACTGTAATTTCAGAGAAAATGCAGTGTTTACATTACAGCCTAGTGATAACTTCACTGGCCACTCCTCAGGTGGCTGTTAGAGATCCTTCCTGGGTCATGGCTGACTAAAATGCATCCAAACATTCAGCGTCTCCTCCCTCTGCATGCAGACACTGAACTTTCCTCATAGAGATTAATTGATTCAATTCATTTCTATGAGGAGATGCTGATTGGCCAGGGCTGTGTTTGAATCATGCTTGTAACCGTGTAAGCATGCAGAAGCCAAACACAGAGAGATGGACACATGTATTCAGGAAGTAAGAGGCCTTTATTCACATACCGATCGGGTCTCAGATGAACTCCTGTTCCAAAAAGATCTGAGAGAAGAAAGCATGGTGTAGATTCCTTTTGTTAACAGCATATCCCTTCCCTCCTATATTCCTCAGACCAATCAGCACACAGGATATTCAGGATCATCTCATATGGGCAGACCACATGGCTTGTTGAAGACAAAGGATTTTCTATCCACACATGCTCAGTATACTGATGACTCATCCAACTGTTTGTAATCAGATACTAATTAGCATATGCCATGTGGAGATTTTGGCCTACTAAATTTTGACCATGCAGGAATCCCATCACATTCCCCCCTTTGATGCCTCTGATATAACATTATTCCATAATCTACCAACACCACTCAAGTAACCATGAACCAATACAGACCTTGTAATCATTCTAACTTAACTTCGTGCTCTCTCAACATTCCTCATCCTGATTATTCTCTCTCTGGGCTAGGGGTTCATACTTCCAGACAGCCATTACATGAGCAGCTTTCTTTCTTTCTATAGTGATCTCTATAACACTACGTATAGATCTGACCACTAGTGGGAGTAGACAGGGCAGGAGGAAGCATAAGAAATATGATAAATACTACTCCTCCTACTAGTGCCTTAATCCCTCCAAACTGCTCATACCAACTTCCAAACCAACTAATTGGGTTATACCCACTCCAGACCTGAGTAAGTACATGCACAAGTTTAACCATGTGACTGGTAAGTGCAGCCACTGCCTGCCCTTCATCGTCTATGTGCAGACAACAGTTACTTAGATTAAACTTCCCGCATACACCTCCTTCTACTGCTAGTAAGTAATCAAGGGCTAACCTATTATGGTATATGGCTGATCGCATCCGGGTATTCTGCTTTGCTAAGAGGTTGAGTGCTTCCGCTGTCTCATAATACGGTTGAGCATATATATTGGGGTTCTATATCCATAAGTACCATCTTCTGCCCAAGTAGCAGGTCCATAATAATTAATAATACGTTGGGGAGGCCACTAATCATCTTCCCAGCTACCTATATTGAAAGATGCTCGCTTCCTTTTATGATTTACATCATAAGCCTTAACTCCCAAGGTCTCTCCTGTTTCGATTGGCAACAAGAAGAAGGATGGTTTGAGCATACCTAGTACACATGCCCCTTCCCAGTCTTGTGGTAACTCTGAATATGCCTTCTTACGACAAATCCAGTATAGATTTGCTGGGGCTTTCCAATTGGATGTAGCAGATAAATCAAACCATACCTCTTTCAAATTAGTGTAATTGGCAAACAGATTAGTAGGTTCTGAGACATTTGAAGCTGAACACCAAGTAGTATCTTTTGTATCAGCATTATAGGCCTTCTGTCCTAAGCAGGTTAACTCTCCAACAGGTGTATTATACATTGGCCCTCTTTCTAGCTAAACATACATGGCCTATGATAGATGTTTTTAACTGCTACTCTGATTTACCTCTGGTACTTACTTGATGATCAGACTGAGAAAGTATCTGTTGTTCATCTGTCTCAGAACAAGGGTACCATGCTTCCTTTGCTTCCCATGGGCACTGGTCTCCCATATTAGTACCTCCACATAAAAGCAGTTAGTTATATTAAGACTACCTGCAATACTCTCAGCCAAATCAATAAATAAGTTCTTAACATTATGGGGAATTTTATCCTCAACACTCATCTCCTCATAGAAGGAATGAAAAATCTGACGAGTCTGGGTTGCTACTGTCTCCATTTCGATGCCTACATATATAATAGCCCCAGTATCCAACCCTGTTCTGTATATTTAGAACCCAAATAGATTTCCGAACTTGTCAATAAAGTGCTGCGGATTGGAAATGGTCATGTGAACGGGGTTACACTCCATAGTTTTACAATACGGTGTAGTGGGCAACCTTTGGATAATCATATCTTGATCTACTGTCTTTCCCCAGGTCGCCCAACCTACACATGACCAATAGTGATGTACCGAACGGTTCGCCGGCGAACGGTTCCTGGCGAACATAGCATGTTCGCGTTCGCCACGGCGGGCGAACATATGCGCGGTTCGACCCGCCCCCTATTCGTCATCATTGAGTAAACTTTGACCCTGTACCTCACAGTCAGCAGACACATTCCAGCCAATTAGCAGCACAGCCTCCCTAGCAGACCCTCCCACCTACTGGACAGCATCCATTTTAGATTCATTCTCAAGCTGCATGCTTAGTAAGAGGAGGGAAAGTGTAGCTGCTGTTCATAAGATAGGGAAAAGCATAGCTAGGTTAGGGATAAGGGTATGCTTTTTTTTTATTTTTTTTTCTATGTAATGTAAATGCACTTAGTTGTCTGCCACTGCTGCCAGCTTCTGTGTCAGGCTCACAGTGCCCATTTCCCAGTCAGTGCCACCAATTACATCTGGTGTCACAATAGCTTGGATTTAAAAACAAAAAACTTTTTTCACTGTTATAGATTGAATAGCAGTCAGTGTCTGCAAGCTTCTGTGTGTCAGGCTCGCAACGTATACTGTGCCCATTTGCCCAGTGCCACCACTCACTCACTGGTGTCACAATAGCTTGCATTTAAAAACAAAATACTTTTTTCACTGTTATAGATTGAATAGCAGTTAGTTGTCTGCCACTGCTGCCAGCTTCTGCGTCAGGCTCACAGTGGATACTGTGCCCATTTGCCCAGTCAGTGCCACCACTCACTCACTGGTGTCACAATAGCTTGCATTTAAAAACAAAAAACTTTTTTCACTGTTATAGATTGAATAGCAGTTAGTTGTCTGCCACTGCTGCCAGCTTCTGTGTCAGGCCCACAGTGGATACTATGCCCA
>OW240912.1:58941750-58964141 GCA_933207985.1 Pelobates cultripes
CGTAACACACCCGCTTTAAGGACACTGACTGCTATTCAATCTATAACAGTGAAAAAAGTTTTTGTTTTTAAATCCAAGCTTGTGACACCAGATCTAATTAGTGGCACTGGTCAGCGTATCCACTGTTAGCGCAACACACCCGCTTTAAGGACACTGACTGCTATTCAATCTATAACAGTAAAAAGTTTTTTTTTAAATCCAAGCTATTGTGACAGATCTAATTAGTGGCACTGTCAGCTTATCCACTGTTAGCGAACACACCCGCTTTAAGGACACTGCTATTCAATCTATAACAGTAAAAAGTTTTTGTTTTAAATCCAAGCTATTGTGACACCAGATCTAATTAGTGGCACTGTCACGTATCCACTGTTAGCGTAACACACCGCTTTAAGGACACTGACTGCTATTCAATCTATAACAGTAAAAAAAGTGTTTTGTTTTTAAATCCAAGCTTTGTGTCACCAGATCTAATTGGTGGCACTGGTCACGATCCACTGTTAGCTTAACACACCCGCTTTAAGGACACTGACTGCTATTCAATTCTATAACAGTGAAAAAGTTTTTGTTTTAAATCCAAGCTATTGTACACCAGATCTAATTAGTGGCACTTGTCAGCTGCATCCACTGTTAGCGTAACACACCCGCTTTAAGGACACTGACTGCTATTCAATCTATAACAGTGAAAAAAGTGTTTTTTGTTTTTAAATACAAGCTTTGTGTCACCAGATCTAAGTGGTGGCACTGGTCACCGTATCCACTGTTAGCGTAACACACCCGCTTTAAGGACACTGACGCTATTCAATCTATAACAGTGAAAAAAGTGTTTTTTGTTTTTAAATACAAGCTTTGTGTCACCAGATCTAAGTGGTGGCACTGGTCACCGTATCCACTGTTAGCGTAACACACCCGCTTTAAGGACACTGACTGCTATTCAATCTATAACAGTGAAAAAGTGTTTTGTTTTTTTAAATCCAAGCTTTGTGTCACCAGATCTAATTGGTGGCACTGGTCAGCGTATCCACTGTTAGCGTAACACACCCGCTTTAAGGACACTGACTGCTATTCAATCTATAACAGTGAAAAAGAGTTTTTTTTTTTTTAAATCCAAGCTATTGTGACACCAGATCTAATTAGTGGCACTGTTCATCGTATCCACTGTTAGCGTAACACACCCGCTTTAAGGACACTGACTGCTATTCAATCTATAACAGTGAAAAAAGTTTTTTGTTTTTAAATCCAAGCTATTGTGACACCAGATCTAATTGGTGGCACTGGTCACGTATCCACTGTTAGCTTAACACACCCGCTTTAAGGACACTGACTGCTATTCAATCTATAACAGTGAAAAAAGTTTTTTGTTTTAAATCCAAGCTATTGTGACACCAGATCTAATTCACTGGCACCGCGCATCCACTGTTAGCGTAACACACCCGCTTTAAGGACACTGACTGCTATTCAATCTATAACAGTGAAAAAAGTTTTTGTTTTTAAATCCAAGCTATTGTGACACCAGATCTAATTGAGTGGCACTGGTCAGCGTATCCACGTTAGCGTAACACACCCGCTTTAAGGACACTGACTGCTATTCAATCTATAACAGTGAAAAAGATTTTTTTTTTTTAAATCCAAACTATTGTGACACCAGATCTAATTAGTGGCACTTGTCAGCGTATCCACTGTTAGCGTAACACACCCGCTTTAAACTATGCTATTCAATCTATAACAGTGAAAAAGTGTTTTGTTTTTTTAAATCCAAGCTATTGTGACACCAGATCTAATTAGTGGCACTGGTCAGCGTATCCACTGTTAGCGTAACACACCCGCTTTAAGGACACTGACTGCTATTCAATCTATAACAGTGAAAAAAGTGATTTCCGGCAGCAACAAAGGCAACATCACATTGCTCTCACACTGCTATGGCAGCATCTGCATCCCGCCTTCTTAAAGGCCACATCCCACAGCAACCCTACAGTAGTCCGGCCCTGCACCTTATTACAAACAGGAATCTTTTCTGGTGTCACTACATTTTTTTTTAACAAATTCTTTGGTTGTGACTGATGAACTCAGGCTGTCTGAGTGTAGTGGCGACTGCATGCAAAGTATTTGGGTATCAAGATGCAATGGGGACTGCGTGTTGGGCTATCTCAGTGTAATGGCTACAGTTTGTGTGTGGTATATTTGGCTGTCTGACTGTATTGTGGACTACATGTGATGTATTATATTGTCTGTGTGTGATAGGAATTGTTTGTGTGTGATGTTATTGAGCTGTGCACATATGATTGAAACTGCGTGTTAGCACTGGGCTGGCTCTGTGTGATGAGAATGTGTGTGAACATTTTGTGCTGTTAATGTGTAATGGGGGCTGCTTGTGATTGTGATGGTTTTGGGCTGGCTGTGTATGGTGGGACTAACTGTGTTTGTCTTTGAATGACAGTAATAACCATTGATGAGTAGATAGCATCATTAAAAACATTGGCATATATTAACTACTGATATTGAATTAACAAATATAATTAAGGACAATGCCAAAATGATATACCGAGGAGCAAAACATTTACGTAAAATTTTGGTAAAAAAAATCATATAAAGACTGAACAAACCACCAATCCATTTTTACAACAAAATCGTTTTTACCCCTGTAAAATGTGTTGGGCATGTAAGAAAACTACTTTTTCTAAAAACAAACAAGATCACTTTATATCCAAATCCACCAAGAAGAGGTATAAAATTCTGTTTTGACTTGTCACTCATCCAATGTGGTGCCCGTGTGGTCTACTATATGTGGGTATGACCACCAGACCTTTTAAAACATGTATACGTGAGCCAGTGGCGGATCCAGGCAACGGGGCAAATTCCCCCCGAGAAATCCGCCGGTCTCCCTCCCCTGCCAGCCGTGCAATGTGCCTACTGACCTGAGGGGAGATCAGAGATCTCCCTCCCCGTCCGCAGGCACTGTGCTGAAAGCCGGGCGGGGGGGGAGGGAGGGAGTGAGAGAGAGGACCCGGAGCTCAGGCTGCAGCTCCTCCGGGTCCTCCTCTCGCGGGATTTGGAGCGTTGCCGTGGTTACCATGGCAACGCTCCAAATCTCGCTAGAGTTCACTCTCACCACTGGGACCACCAGGGAATCCCACCGGAAAACCAGGGAAATGTCCCCCCTCCCCCCAGTAAAGGTAAGAAGGGAGGGGGGACATAGGATATTTATTTTAATTAAATTAAACAAAAATATATTATAAAAAAAAAGCCACCCTACCCTGATCACACACACATACATTGCCCCCAATACTGCCCCCCAATACACACAAACTGCCCCCCATTCACACAAACTGCCCCCAATACACACAAACACCGCCCCCTCATTCACACAAACTGCCCCCATTCACACAAACTGTCCCAATACACAAACCGCCCCCATTCACACAAACTGCCCCCAATACACACAAACTGCCCCCATTCACACACAAACTGCCCCCACACACACAACCGCCCCATTCACAAAACTGCCCCCCAATACACACAAACTGCCCCCATTCACACAAACTGTCCCAATACACACAAACCGCCCCCCATTCACACAAACCGCCCCCAATACACACAACCGCCCCATTCACACAAACTGCCCCCAATACACACACAAACCGCCTATTCACACACACACAAACTGCCTCCCACACACACACACAACAAACCGCCCCCCATTCACACAAACCGCCCCAATACACACACAAACCGCCCCCATTCACACAAACTGTCCCCCCATTCACACAAACTGCCCCTCCAATACACACACAACCGCCCCATTCACACAAACCGTCCCCAACACACACAAACCGCCCCCATTCACACAAACTGCCCCACACACACAAACTGCCCCCATTCATACAAACCGCCCCAATACACACACACAAACTGCCCCCTATCCACACAACCGCCCCACACACACAAACTGCCCCCATCCACACAAACTGCCCCCCATTCACACAAACTGCCCCAATACACACAAACTGCCCCCATTCACACAAACCTCAGCCGTCTCCCTAATACACACAACCGCCCCATTCACACAAACTGCCCCCCTAACAAACACACAAACTGCCCCCCATTCACACAAACTGCCCCCCAATACACACAAACTGCCCCCCATTCACACAAACTGTCCCCACACACAACCAATCCCCATTCACACAAACTGACCCAATACACACAAACCGCCCCATTCACACAAACTGCCCCCATTCACACACAAACCGCCCCCATACACACACACATACTGCCCCCTATACACACACACACTGCCCCCATACACACACACACTGCCCCTCATACACACACATACTGCCCCCATACACACACATACTGCCCCCACACACACACTGTCAGCCATACACACACATACTGCCCCCATACACACACACACACTGCCCCTATACACACACACTGCCCCCATACACACACACTCACCATACACACACACTGCCCCCCACATACACACACTGCCCCCATACACACACACTGCCCCATACACACACACTGCCCCCATACACACACACACTGCCTCATACACACACATCTCCCCCACATACACACACACTGCCCCCACACACACACACTGCCCCCCATACACACACACACTGCCTCTCATACACACACACTCCCATACACACCCACTGCCCCCTATACACACATACTGCCCCCCATACACACACACTGCCCCCCATAAACACACACTGCCCCCATACACACTCACTGCCCCCATACACACACACTGCCCCCTATACACACACACACCCGCCCCCATACACACACACTGCCCCCCACACACACACGCCCCCCATACACACACACACTGCCCCCCATACACACCTCACTGCCCCCATACACACACATACTTCCCCCATACACACACACACCGCCCCATACACACACACTGCCCCCCATACACACATACCGCCCCCATACAATAACACACCGCCCCATACACACACTGCCCCCATACACACATACACTGCCCCATACACACACTGCCCCATACACACACATCGGCCCCACATACACACACTGCCCCATACACACACCGCCCCATACACATACCGTCTCACACATTACCGTCCCCACACACACCGTCCCCACACACACACCGGCCCCATACACACACACACCGCCCCTTATCCACACACACAACCGTCCAACCATACACACACAAACCGTCTCACCATACACACACTGCCCCCAGCACACACACCGCCCCATACACACACACTGCCCCCATACACACACACTGCCCCCATACACACACACTGCAACACACACATACTGTCCCACACATACACTGCATACCTGACATACACTGCCACCCTCACTCACACACTACAACCTTCACACACACACTGCACCCCTTACACATTGCACCACTCACACACACCACTGCTCCTATGCCCTACTACAGCCCCATTTCCCAGCAGATCTCAGGTAAGTTGTCAAACTGTTCTTAAACGGTTTGACTACTTACTGTGGGAGGGGGTCCCGGCACTATTGACACCATAACCACTACACTGAGCTGTAGTGGTTATTGTGTCTGGATTATTTCTTTAAATAATCTACAAGTGCCCCTCCCGATCAGGCTCTGGATCCGCCACTGACGTGAGCACATGGGCAATATCCAGAGGAGATACGCCAAACATAGTGTTTCTTCACATTTTGCTGAACATCATGGTAGTGATCCTTTATTGATTGGTTACATTTAGCAAAAGATACATGATTGGAGGGGTGAGAACAACTTTAGGGAACTGAGTAAAGGTCGAGGGGAGGTGGATATTCGAACTTGAAACTCTAGCACCTCAATTTAGACTTTGAGCTTATTCATTTTTTTTTTACATTTTGTATAATTTCTTATAATTTTTAATATTATTATTATTTTTCCTATATATATTTTTATTATATTTTTTCATATACTTTTCTTCTCTATTTATATATTTTGCTTTCTTCAGGTTTGAGTCCCTCCCCTCATTTTTCTCTGGGCCCCTTCCTCCTATCTTATTGTATAATATTTGATTATTGTGTTAAACCATCTTATGGTTTGTCCACTTATCCTGGGGAAATTTATATACAGTTGCAAGAAAAAGTATGTGAACCCTTTGGAATGATATGGATTTCTGCACAAATTGGTCATAAAATGTGATCTGATCATCATCTAAGTCACAACAATAGACAATCACAGTCTGGTTAAACTAATAACACACAAAAAATGAAATATTGCCATGTTTTTATTGAACACACCATGTAAACATTCACAATGCAGGTGGAAAAAGTATGTGAACCCCTAGACTAATGACATCTCCAAGAGCTAATTGGAGTGAGATGTCAGCCAACTGGAGTCCAATCAATGAGATGAGATTGGAGGTGTTGGTTACAGCTGCCCTGCCCTATAAAAAACACACACCAGTTCTGGGTTTGCTTTTCACAAGAAGCATTGGCCGATATGAATGATGCCTCGCTCAAAAATGATCTCAGAAGACCTACGATTAAGAATTGTTGACTTGCATAAAGCTGGAAAGGGTTATAAAAGTATCTCCAAAAGCCTTGCTGTTCATCAGTCCATGGTAAGACAAATTGTCTATAAATGGAGAAAGTTCAGCACTGCTGCTACTCTCCCTAGGAGTGGCCGTCCTGTAAAGATAACTGCAAGAGCACAGCGCAGACTGCTCAATGAGGTGAAGAAGAATCCTAGAGTGTCAGCTAAAGACTTACAAAAGTTACTGGCAAATGCTAACATCCCTGTTAGTGAATCTGCAATACGTAAAACACTAAACAAGAATGGATTTCATGGGAGGATACCACAGAGGAAGCCACTGCTGTCCAAACAAAACATTGCTGCATTTTTACAGTTTGCACAAGAGCACCTGGATGTTCCACAGCAGTACTGGCAAAATATTCTGTGGACAGATGAAACCAAGTTGAGTTGTTTGGAAGAAACACACAACACTATGTGTGGTGAAAAAAAGGCACAGCACACCAACATCAAAACCTCATCCCAACTGTGAAGTATGGTGGTGGGGGCATCATGGTTTGGGGCTGCTTTGCTGCGTCAGGGCCTGGACGGATTGCTATCATTGAAGGAAAAATGAATTCCCAAGTTTATCAAGACATTTTGCAGGAGAACTTAAGGCCATCTGTCTACCAGCTGAAGCTCAACAGAAGATGGGTGTTGCAACAGGACAATGACCCAAAGCATAGAAGTAAATCAACAACAGAATGGCTTAAACAGAAGAAAATACGCCTTCTGAAGTGGCCCAGTCAGAGTCCTGACCTCAACCCGATTGAGATGCTGTGGCATGACCTCAAGAAAGCGATTCACACCAGACATCTCAAGAATATTGCTGAACTGAAACAGTTCTGTAAAGAGGAATGGTCAAGAATTACTCCTGACCGTTGTGCACGTCTGATCTGCAACTACAGGAAACATTTGGTTGAAGTTATTGCTGCCAAAGGAGGTTCAACAGTTATTAAATCCAAGGGTTCACATACTTTTTCCACCTGCACTGTGAATGTTTACATGGTGTGTTCAATAAAAACATGGCAACATTTCATTCTTTGTGTGTTATTAGTTTAAGCAGACTGTGATTGTCTATTGTTGTGACTTAGATGATGATCAGATCACATTTTATGACCAATTTGTGCAGAAATCCATATCATTCCAAAGGGTTCACATACTTTTTCTTGCAAATGTATGTATTGTAACAAAATACCTCTCATAAAGGTAGGATTTTGTCACAGTTCTAACAGTAACCAGAGCCGTCTATGGTATACAAAGTCCAGGACAAATCCAGTTTAGTTTTCCAGGTTTATTTGATGAGAAAACAGGTGCTTTAAATAAAGTGAACAAAACAAAATTCCTTACTCTTACTAGACAGAAATAACTATCTGTAATTGGGTGACTTTCCCACTTACCAAATTTCAATAACAAAATTTCAATAACAAAATGGTTACCGTGTTTTGCAGAGTATCAGCAATGCATGACATGTGCACGGTCGCCTTGTCGGCATATGCATAAACCCCACCATTACCCATTTACCAATAAAACACTGACACCATAGTTTTGGCAAAATTTATATCACAGCTTTATTGATTCTTAACATAATATATAAAGGTCATTGTCCACAGCAGGACAACGATGGCCTGCACAATTACCATTCTGCATTTTACAATTCTAACCCCCTGGCAATGACCCACTCCCACATAACATAATACCCAAACATTGTAACATTTAACTTAACATTGAAACATGACCAAAGGGCACCATCCATTGCAACCAAAGGGCAACACAAGTGTAGGGGCATACCAATACACCCTTACACACCCCAGTTCGGCGCTACCTATGAGCTCGAACCTACCAAACCAGTCCAAAAGACCTACCTATTATCCCTGAACTCCAAACTTTTTCCACCTCTCACTCTTTTCTCCCCCTAACTTTACTCTCCATCCCCCTCTCACGGGTGTGGGCCAGGGGGGTGGACAATAGGTCCCCACTTTATTGTTATTTATGGCCCCCACCTGCCGTTCAGGGATGTGGGCTGGTGAGGGTGGACAATAGGTCCCCCCTTATTGTTATTTAGGGCCCCCACCTGCCGCTGAGGGGTGTGAGCCAGGGGGGAGGACAACAGATGCCCCACATTGTTATTTAGGGCCCCCATCTGGCGCTCAGGGGTGAGGGCCCAGGGGGAGGACCATAGGTCCCCCCACATTCTCATTTAGGGCACTCATCCGGCACTCAGGAGTGGGGGCCAGGGGACACACACGCTAGGTCCCTTCTTCACTTTAATAGCCCCCACTTGCGCAGCACAGTTAGGGGGTCGAAGGGGGATACTAAGGGGCTGCTCACTGTTTACTAGATATCTCCCTACTCGTAATATACTCGTACTGATACCATGGGAATTAGGGAGTTATCTACTAAGTGGCTGCAAGATGCAGCCGCAGCACGAATAGGATCAGAGTTTCATTCATTCTAATGAAATTCCGATACGAATAAAGTCCCGAAATGCATCCTAACATGAATGAACAAACTGTTCTCGTTCTGTTGGGATGCAATTCGGTAGTTTCGCTGGCATTCTGTCTAAGTGACAAGACGTTCGGGAAAAGTGAAAGGAAGCATCGCGGAAACACGGAGGAAAGGTGAGAATTGTGGGAAAATTACTCTGACCACCGGAAATGAAGCACACTTTGCTCCTCCGCTGGTCAGAGATGGTCAGGCGTAGGAAACCTCCATAAGACAAATAGTCCCTACTTGTTTTAAAGAAAACTAGAGCAGCCAGGATGAAATGAGGAACAGATCCTGACAGAGGGAGAGAAGATGAATCAATTAAAGAAAGGTAAGTTCGGCATGACAGTCATAACATCTTTCCCTGGGACATTTAACTGAAAAACCTTATAGCAAAGCAGGCCTGATATATCTTCCTTTAACCACTATTCCACATATTCGCTCATAGCATCTATTTAAAAATCTGAATATGTACCTTACATTTTATGTTCTATGTATATGTATTCTGCATTCACACCATATTATGTATATATTTCTCATATTATATTCCTGTACACATCTTTTTTCTAACAGGATATCAGCCACTAATGTTATATATTTAACCTCTTTTATGTATATTCTCTTTCACAATTTATAAGGACATAACAGGGACCCTCAGGGCAAATAACCCGTGACAAATATGGCCGACGTCTTACATGAATAAGAAAAACTTCTACCGATACTATTTCCCATAGAGGATATGATGTCTTATTCTGCGGACTGGAAATTTATTTAACAGCACACATGAATCTCTAGATAAAGACTTAACAGTCAAAACGTGTCTGATCTATACAGAATTATCCAGAATTCTTTTTTTGTTTTGTTTTTATTGATTTTCATCTGTTTTTTATCACTCTAATAAATCTTGGAATATTTATCCTGGTGCTGCCGACATCCAACTACCTTCGTGATCCCTTCATCTGAAGTGGTCCATGGGCATTTTCTATTGGGCATATTACACAGAGCCTGGGACAGCTCTGGAATTCGTAAGTGTAAGCATTTATCATACATCATTTTCAGTTGTTTATCAGTACACACTATTTACTATATTCTTTTTTAGGCATTGCTGATACCTACTTGCCATCAACATTGTGTGTATAAGTATCTTATCTTCTGTTTTTTGAAGAGTGCATGTTACATAGTGTGTTTGCACATTGTGGATGCTTGTATTTTCACAGAAACAACAAACATCATAGTCACTAATCTCATATCCCATCCCACACCTACCCAGGGAGGGTGGGCAGGAAACAGCACTGCCAGGTGTCCTCAGAGTGCTTTCTATTGGTCTGGTAAGTCTTTTCCCAGTGTCCCCGGTGCAGATGCATCCCCAACATTGTATCCTTTTTATCGCCATGCAAACCTCTCCCAGCAGCAGTCATGCTCCCTCCTCCTTATTTACTGCAGAGGTTGACCTGATATGTAGATAACTTCTTGCTTTAGCCTTTATGGGACAGGTAAAATGTGGTTTTAAAAAATGTGTTTTTTAGGTGGTTCAGAATTTGTCCATGTGGCTACTTTCTATACCCTCTATAGGAGAGGTACAAAAAAATATGGACGGCCGTTCAGGACCTGCCCACTTTCAGTTCGCCTGTTTGATTGTTTCAGAAAAAATGTTTTTAGACTAAAGAACTTCAAATTAAAATTTCTCTTGGATCAACATAAAAAAAAAAGTGTGAAAGGCTGAACTTGATGAATGCAAGACAAATAAAGTAAAAATCTCTTTTCACTCACCACCTCTCCCACTAGATCTGCTCTACATACACGTTCCCTAGATATTCAAATTCTCCTAATTTAGTCTGCAACAAGGTTATCCAGTGAGTATTTCTTGCATTATCCATCCCAGAGGAGAGGTAGTCGAGAGGGTATCACAGCCAGTGGTGCAATTAAAAATATATTCCAGAAACCCATAGAAGGGGAAATCTTTTGACGCTGGAATTGCTCTTCAGAATTATTTTTTATTTGCAAAAATAGAGGAATGTCTATTTAAATTTTAGTTTTCTTACTACCAATGTTTTGCATGACAATGTCTCTTATCTTTTCATTATATGTGTTTGTGTAGTATGACCATGTGGGTGATGATGAAAGCTTATGTCTGCAAGATAAGATGTAAGATATATGAGATAGAAATTGTATATATAAAGAGAGAGAGAGTGATGTGTTTATAGGCATGGATGCAGATGTAGGGATGTTTATGTTTGAGGGCTGCCAGCAGACAAAAAGTTTGGAAATTTAAAATAAATTTGTAGCAAACACTCCTTTTACATGAACTCCAGGAGGAGTGTGGAAGCTGGCCTCCTGCCCACCAGCTATGGTCTGGGTCAGGAGTTCATGAGTTATCCTGCCCGGCCTCACTAACAGGCTTATCCTCGGTGCCACTGCTTTGTGCAAACTAACCCGTGAAAGGTCCTCAGCGGTACTTAGCCCCGTCCGCTTTGGAACTCTTTTCTGATAGAGGACTTTGCGGTTGCCGATCATCATGGTTTGCTCATATGAACTAACCCACGAATGGTCCTCACTGGTACTTCCTGGTCATCTTGGTCCGGTGTTTAGACCCCCTTGCTGACCTGCTAGGAGAGCGCTTTTTGGAATGAAGGTGCCCAAGACTGTGAGTAACAATTGATCCCTGAGAGCCAGGAGAAGCATTCCGTATTTCGTCCGAAGGAGCCCCAGTAAGTTGAGTGGCCAAAGTACTAATCGCTCTGGAACTATTTTGGATCTGAGTGCTATTTGGTCAACTTGGGTGTTCAGTTCATGGCTATTTGGGGATACATGATATGTGGGGTTCCTGTATGTTTTAACTATGTTTTGGGGTACTTTTATGTTTTTTTTGTTTGGCTCTCTGTATCTGGGAGTAAATTAACTTACTGGTCCTTGACTCAATTATATCCCAGACACAGAGAGCTTGTATTGTATTGTATGGAGACCCCATGCTGTGGTCTGTGCATAAAAGGCAGAGTTTGACTCAATAAAGTCAGTTGTACAGAATTGTGTGTCGTCCAGTTACTAGGAGCTATTTTCATTGTTTCAGGAAGGAGAACTTCGAGGAGGACCCCAGTCAAGTCATGGTGACTGTGGCAGAAGTGCTGCAGTTTTCTCAGTTCCAGCAAGGACGTGATCCTTGGTGGAGGTACCCTGCTGGGGTACAGGGAGCTCCGCTACAAAACTATTGGATTCTACCAATCCTGTCCTGTATGTTACCAATATGGACCTATTTTTTCAACATCTAGATCCAAATTTCAGCCATCCAGTGGCATGCAGTTAAATATTCTGGCTCATGCTCAGTCAGTAATACAACAACATTGTTCAGATTTTGCAGTCTGAGTGCACTCGGACAAATGTGGATGAATTTAGTAAATAATATATAATATTCTGTTTGTGATAGTGCATTGTTATATTGTAGGTGAGTGGTGCTTTTAAATCTCCATAGACAATTCAGCGCAATGAGAAGTAAGTAAGGTGCTCTGGCCAATTGCTGCCTCTTGAGTCTAGCTCCACTGAGCTAAACAAACCAGGAAAACCAGGCATTTTAGCGGAGGGATGGGTTTTACAATGAGCTCCAAAACTATTTTGCACATAGAAACGTTTCACAGCTATGCCAGGCTTGATCTCTCCAGCATTGGCAACCAACTTAACACACACAATTGAAGGAATACAGTGGGGTGATCTTCAATTGGATAGGAGCTCATCAGGTGGGTACCCCTAGATATGGGAGAAATGGCCAATCTCCTGACCAAGAGGAGGCAGGAGGGAGTCACTGGGATATATGTGCCCCGCTACCCCCCACCTTGGACCAGTGGGGCTGATCCTGGTCCACCCATGGTAGGCTATCCTGCTATTGCTGAAGTGCTGGGGGAAACTACACAGGCAGAGAGACCATGTAGTGCCTTACCCAAGATGGCAGACACAGTGTGCATTGATAGAACCAGCATAGTTGAGCTTGATATCTTGACTAGGCTGGACAGACTTCTGGTAACCAACTGCACCAACCAGCCCTGATACAGTCACTCACTCTGACAACGTTCTCAACATGAGATCTCAGTATCAGATGACCCTAAAATGGCAGCAGAGCACACAGAGTCCAACACTTCTAACCAGCTGACACAGAGAACAGTATTGCTGCGGCAGAATGCTCAATCATGGGATGTGCAGACCTGGACCTTTGATTGTACCAGCATGTCCACTACTGGGCCTGGAGGCCTGCAGTACTCCTCCTTAATGCGGGATATGTTGAGCCCATGGAATGTATAGGATAAACTGGGCTTAAGGACTGGACTATCCACAGCTCCTGGTCACTTTACTTTCTCACCCTTTTAAAACTTGTCTTACTGTTTAGCCCCATATCTTGTTTTATGTTAGTAATGTGTTTTTGCCCTGCGTACCTTTGATCACTAACCTCTTTTTTACCACTATAAGGGCTATCCCTCTGGTTTATTTAATGTTTCCCCTATTCATGATCTCTGTGCAAACAGCTTGTTTACTCTCGGTATTAATTGTCTAAATCAATCTGTACTAAGTATTTCTTACTTTAGCTTTATAAAAAATCAGCTTATATGTATACATTTTCTTGCTCTGGTTTGTCATCTTTGCAATTTCTCCAGTGTATATTGTGCATTTTTTTGTCATTCTCAAGCATAGCAAAAATAAAGAATTATATAAAAAAAAAAAAATAACCTACAATACACAAGCATGTGTGTGTATTGATACTGTATATATTGATATATACTTCCTACATATGTATTTTCCTCCTGAGTCTCCAATGTTAAAATATAACAGAAATGAACAGGTTAACAGTAGAAATGTATTATTGACTCAGTCTTACTTTGTTTTGCCAATGTATTTTCTTTAAATCATTGTACCTCTCATGCTCTGTCTGTTCACAGAAATTTTTGCTCATTACTGCAAGAGCTTTGGCTTTCTAAGGACCTCTAGGGAGGATAAACAGCACCAATCTCGCTAGAATAAGTGAACCTTTCAATACCATTACCTCTAAGCCTTCTTTTGCGCCTAAAGGCTGATCAATTTTGGAGTCATTTATCTGGCTTTCTCTGGCAAACCCTACATCCACAAAAATGCAGCTTAGAATATTATTATAAGTTAATGTCTTAAGACTGCCAGTGTGATCACCATAACAGATGCTCTTATTTTACTGCTCCCAACATTCTTAGACAAACCAAACAATATAGAAGACAATCATTAACTACAAAGAAACATAGGGATCTAATCACTATTCCTATGAATCTGCTACCAAGATAACTTGCAGTGGGGTATATTTAAAAACATATTTCAAAGCTGCAGATCTATTATCTGCAGCCTTTGGAAGCCAGTCCCTTTTAGTCTGTGCTGGGGAATATTCCAATCAGAGTATTCTCATTCTCTCAGTTTTCCCGTGCTTCTCAATAAACTCTAACCAGTGGCGGCAGTTGCCATTGCGACTGGGCCCTCGAGTTCTGTTTGTAAAGAGGGGCCATTGCCAGGGAGCGGATCCCCTTGCAAAATCACTTTTTAGTATATTGCCATTTCTCCAATATACCGATTAATTAAATTATCTAAATAACTGGCTGAGTAACCTCCCGCTCTCCACTTTGTTTGTGTGCATTACAGAGGTGCATCAGATGTTCATGCGGGAATACATTGTCTTACCTTCATCTCTTCCTGGACAGAGGCAATGAGTTCTGGAAGAGTTGCCTACAAACATGTCAGACCTCAGGAAACCCAAAGCCCTTAGGCTGTGCAGGGAGCTCAGAGCAAGCCCACTGAAGCCCCAGGACCCCATAAAAATCCTGTTCCAGTCTGCATCTCACCTCCAGTGGCACACATTATAAGGGTGTGTGAAATACTGTATCTGACCACTCAATGCACACATATGAGGCTGGTTCTTCTTCTCTGTGTGTCTCAATGTCTCTCTATCTCTCTAGTTTTCTGCTGTCTCTGGCTCTCCTTTTGTCTCATTCTTTCTCCCTTTCTGTGTCTCTATCTCGTCTCTATCTAGTTCTCTCCTTTTGTCTCTCTATCAATCTCCCTCTCTCTTTGAACCTACCTCCCATGCTCTCTCCTCTCTCTCTTTCCCACTATCTCTTCCCCATCTCTCTCTCCCTTCCTCTCTCTCTCCCTCTCTCCCCCTCTTTCTCCCTCCCTTCCACTGTGTCTACCCCTTTCCCTCTTCCCCCTTTTCCCCTCCTAATTCTCATCCTACCCTCATTCATCCAGCTAAACACTTTTACAGTCAGGGAACCATCGCACAATCACATAATCACACAAAGCAACCACATGCATCTCAATCAGGTATATTGCTTAGAGCGGGGGCAAGAAGGGGAATCAAGGTGGAGAGAAAAGTGACTGGCTCCAGACACCTAGCACACTTTGTCTGGACTGTTCCTTTAAACACAATTTATTCAAGTTCCAAAGTAGATTCCTTGTTAATATTGTTAAAGTTGCGAATCCAGCTGAACCATTATAAGTGCAGTAAACATGATAGCATATAACACATTTGGATACACTCTACAACTCTCTATGGATATAACATAAATGTATCAATTAAAATTATACTTTGACCGGAAGTACATTTTTTTTTTTGTTTTTAGCAGTTCAGCATATTGTTATTTATAATTTGATATTATAATAATGTTAGGGAAATTAGATGTATACAGCCACACACAATCCTTCTTCACAACTTGCCTTACATGTATAAAATAATGGTATTTAAATGTTTTATTGTAGAGCTGTTCATCAATTTAAAGGAACCTTCTTCTTTGGGATTACACTGTTCAATGAAAGACTGATTCTCATTGGGCTTTTACAACATGACTGCTCATTACAAGTCAGTTCACCTATTGTTATGACTGACCATAAGACAGCTCATCATAGCTGTTTTAGCTCTTAGGACAGAACATCAATATGTTTTCTCTGACTTTTATATCTCCTGGACTTCATATAGCATTTAATGTATGCATAGGATATCTGGAACAAGAAAAAAAGAATGGATACCTTCCATTAACATAAAACTGTTAAGATGCTTCTTTATGAATTTAAGCATTTTTAAGATCTTGTACATAAAGAAACTACGTTATATTCACGTGTTTATCCCCAGAGAATGTAGGCGTGCATACAATATCCCAGTTCTGGATATATAAACACATAAAAGTAACTGGTTCTTATGTTCTATGTAAGCCACTGTCAATTTCCTGGATGTTGTCATTACTATTAATATATTATTGTTTTTGTGTGTATTCCTCATTCTCAGGTCCTTTACCAGAAATCTGCTGAAGTAATTTCCTCAACTTGGGGGTCACAGCCCCGACGGCGCCTAGGTTGGTTTGCCACTACTTGCTTGTCTGTCTAGATCTGAAAATTCCACAGGATCTTAGCCCTGTCATTCTCAACTACCATACTTAGGCAGGTCCAGCCAATATTCTGTGCAGATATTTTGGTATATAATTCCTGTAACTTGGTTGTGCCACTCAATGTATGCTGTCATGCAAACATCTGGCATCTGTCCACTATGGGCTGGATTGTCTCAGAGGCCTCTTAGCACATTCTGCACCTTGTGTCTTGCCTGGCATGGTAGACATTTGCTTCTATTAATCTGGTGCTGGATGCCTGTTCTGTAGTGCTAGGATTAGTGCCTCAGTGCTATCTTTAAACCAGAATTTTCCAACCATTGATAGGATTTTGCAGTGTAAGCCACATCCACTATCTGTTGGTGGTACACCCCACGGAAAGGTCTGTCTTGCTATGGAACCTCCTCTTCTTCTGAGCCTGTTGTTGTCTCAAGCATTCCCTTAGCAGTCCATCTTTGGGAGCCATCTTCGTGATGTACTTGTGGATGCTCTGCGTCTAATCCAGGACTGTGGACTTGACACTCATCAGGCCCCAACCTCCTTCTGTCCAGCTGGTGCAAACTTTTTGGGTTGTTGAATATGAGAGGATATCTCACTACATGTCATATATTGGGCCTTCTGCTACTTGAACTCCATCTGTCCTGATCATCTTCCATCTTTCTGCTATCATCCATCTACATTTATATATTCCGAATGACATTCCAATATCCTTGCTGTATATTCTAGTTTTCTTATTATGATGATTTGACTAAGGCTTTAGACCTATGCAGAACAGTATTGGTGATAGGATTCCACCTAGGTATTTGCCACATTTGATGTTCACTTGTGTGATTGCTCTGGAATTCTAAAATTGTTTTCCACATGCCCATTGAGTTCTCGATAAAGTCCCCTATTGTTCTTGTTGACCTTTTATAGCGTTAAGCATTCCAGTCCAGTGTGTGAGTACTCTTCATTTATGCTTTAGCAGTTGTAACTCATTCATCATGGGCACCCTGATGTGTGTGGTGTAATCCTGTTTAACTGCAAGATCAATTTCCTCAACCCTCCTAAGCAATCTATTGCCAATATTGAAGAGCTAAATGAACATGTTGGCTGGATCAGTGTATTGCACTGGTGTTAAAAGGAAAGAACTCAACTCAGAAATTCTTCTAATTGTCATAAAGTGTTTTAATTGTCTACTACTGGTGCAATACCAGTATTTCTGTTTCAAGATAAATTTTTGTAAGGAAAATGGAAATCCACTACAAACTTGATTTGGTTCTCTAGGTTTCAGCAGATATTATATACATTTTCTGCTCATCTCAGGTTCCCCAATGCAGCTCAACGAGAAGTATTTGGAAGGCAGGTGCTCTGGGCAATGCCATGCCTCTTGAGTTTAGCTCCACTGAGATAAACAATTAGGAAGTTACAGGACTGGTTGTCTGATTGACAGCCAGTAGGGTATGACAATGTTATTTTATGCAAAGGGACAATTTCAATTAAATCTGCACTGCTTGTAAAATGAAATAAAAAAAGACACACACTTCATACAGCAATCTAAAGTACTTTGGTGTTTGGATGGTTCCTATAATTTGAAGTGCTACCTGCAAGAAAATGGTAAAAAAAAACAAAACAATTAACGACTTTTACCAATCTAAATTTTCAAGGTGAGTATTATAACCTTGATAGATGGAACTGAAACACTTAATCTAATATTTCCTATGTTAAACATTGTAATCAGATTCCATATTTAAACTGATAAATATTGATTTAAAATAAGCATTTCATGGCAGTATTTAATTGATCTGCACCGTTAAATTGCTTATTAGCTCACTGCTAAAACTGGGGCACAAATACACAGAAGATACATTTGCATGAGGCTGTGAGGATGAATATTTGGACATTTTTTTTTTTAAACTATGTGTCCATTTTGAGGTGTTCCTAAGGGGAAATATATTTTAAAAATGTGCATTTTATATACCATAAATATAGAATTAATGTTCTGTCTCTCTCTGTTTATTACAAAAACAATGCAGTGACTGCAATACCTATTAAAGATTAATATCCTTATTTGGTGTTATAAGGCTCTCTAATGTGAAAATAGTAGATCAGTATATCTGCTTTGGCACAGTGAGTTAAACATGTTTGGCAATTTTAGATTTTTTTGTTTCATAAACAAAGAACAATGTATTATATGTTTGCATTTTCCATACAAACTGCACTGAAAGAGACAAACTGAATTCATAAATTTAAGTACATTTGAATTATTTTTACATGGTGTTTTTGTATAGCAGTTTTTTGCCCATCACATATATTTGCTGTTTTATTTAGTGTTTTTGGCATCAAGCACAAATGTTTTTTCCCCCCTGCATATTAATATAACAAAAGTTGATGTTCCTTGTTTTTTTTGTTTTGTTTGTTTCATATGCAAAACAGTACTAGATACTAATACAATTGTAAAGTATATAAAAGATACAATACGTTCAAAATACCTTTAAAAGACAAAAACTATTTACAGAGATGATCTGTGTCATTATCAACTCATGAGGCTAACCATATATGGGAGGTCATGGGTTAAATCTTGTAAATGACGTGAGAAATTCCCTGAGATGAAAAAAACAGCAAAGCAATCCCATTTCAGTACGAGACTATAGTGCCGTAATAGTATTTGAAAATCCTTTATCCAGTGATCTGGTCATACACATGGATATCCTTTATTATGGGGGCAACATCAGCTATGATCAGAATTGTTAAAGATTGACATACTCCACAACCCTTGCAATGTACAGTACGCATTCAATAAAGGTTCACCGACTAATATGTTTTTGAAAGTGATTGTACTTCTAAGGCATAAAAGAACACTCCAGTGCCCAAATACAAAAAAAGTATAAACATTGCTGTTTAGTAGATATACTCCCACTATAAACATGCATGCAATTAATTATGCATTTTTTTAATTGTGGTTATATCTGAAAACAGCTTGGAAAATATGCAAATCTTTTGTATGAAGCCTTTGAAAGCCCATCCCCTCTAACCTCTCAAACCCCACCCAGACTTTCTGTGGCTGTCCAATTACAGACTTCCTAATGCAGATTAATGACAAGTCTTTGCAAGGCAGGGTCTCTGGGTAATAATTGCCTTCCTCTCGAGTTCTAATCACACAGAAGAGCTACTGTACCTCAAATAGCTGAAGAACTTGATGCTGGCCACGATAAAAAGGTGTCAGAATGCACAGCACAGTGCATCACAGTTTGCTGCATAAAGGGCTGTGGAACACCAGACTGGTCAGAGTGCCTCTGATGACTTCTGTCTGTCGCCGTAAGCACATTTAATGGAGATGTGAGCGTCAGAACTGGACTATGGACCATTAGAAAAAGGTTGCCTGGAATCACATTTTCTTTTAGATAAGGTAGATGGCTGTGCTCATGTGCATCATTTACCTGGGGAAGAGATGGCAGCTGGATGTGCTATGGGAAGAAGGCAGACGGAGGCAGTGTTATGCTCTGGGCAAAGTTATACTAATGGCAATGGTGTTCCTTAATGGTAGAGGCCTCTTTCAGCAGGATAATGCACCCTCCCACACTGCAATACATGTTCAGGAATGGTTTAAAGAACATGAGAAAGAGTTCAAGGCTTTGACTTGGCTTTCAAATGATTCAGATCTCAATCCTACTAAGTATCGGTGGAATGTGATGGAACAATAAATTCAAACCTTACCCGACACCAAACCATTTGGAACTTGGAGAATTATATAAGTTACAAATTAGATTAAAAAGGTTATGCCAAAAATATAGAATTACAGGAATCCAAAAAGGTGTTACCAGGCAACCAGGTCAAAGGCTTTGTGCATGCTAATTTTACAAAAGAGGAAGGGAACTGAAATAAGCACTAGATACTATCGGATCCTAATCTCTTGTATGATTGTTTTGTCCTGACAAAACCTACCCGTTGGAGGTAAAGAAGTTGTGATAAATTTAGCTGCAGTGCATTTGCTATATTGTTTTGCAAACATTTTATGTCCTGATTGACTAGAGTTATTGGCCTGTAAGAATGCATTTGATTAGGAGGTTTGTCGGGTTGGTGCTGGTCCTGGTGGCATTAAGGTAAAGTAATGCTCTTCTGGGCCAGTAAATTGCTGTGCATGGTGGTATTAAGAGAAGCATAACTAGTATTGATATTCCATGGGAATTAAATTTGTAGGATGCAGTAACACAATGGTTGATCAATCTGACTTTCAGACCATGAGGGTCGGTTTAGTGTGTTTCCAAATGAATTCCCAAAGGAGGACTATATGAGGTTGAAACCGTGCAAGGCATTCAGAACAATTTTGCTATGAATAGGTGAGTTCAAACCTGCCACATTCCAAGAAAAGAAATGTAATGTATTAGGAACAATCACTATGTGAGTGAGGAGTTACAGAAGCTGCAGAAATATTCATGGTTATCAGGCCCGGACTGGCCATCGGGCATACCGTGCAAATGTCTGGTGGGCCGCGATGGCTGTGGGGCCGAGGCCGGCAGGGGAGATCACAGGATCTCCCCTGCCAGCCCCTGCAGGGCCAGCGCTACCCGTGCGCCGGCCCTGCTGTGTGCCTCCATGGGCCGGTGAGGGAGATCAAAGATCTCCCTCAAAGATCTCCCTCACCGGACCACAGGCACTGAGATGCGGCCGCCAGCTGGGGAGTGAGGGAGGGAGGAGAGGACCCGGTGGAGCTCTAACCAGCAACTCCACCAGGTCCTCTCGTGATAGTGAACTCTAGCCTGCAGGATAGCGTTCACTCTTACCACTGGACCACCAGGGAAGGTAGCATGGTCCCCCCTCATGGCAGAACGACTCCCCCTCCCAGGCAGAACACCCCTGCCCTCCCAGGCTAAAGGTAAGAAGGGAGGGGGTGATATAACTTTTTTTAAATTATTAATAAAAAATATATTTAAATTTAAATAAATAAATTCACACTCACACACAGCACCCAGACACACACAGCACCCTCAGACACACACAGCACCACCAGACACACACAGCACCCAGACACACACATCACCCCCAGACACACACAGCACCCAGACACACACAGCACCCCCAGACACACACAGCACCCTCAGACACACACAGCACCCAGATACACATGCAGCACCCAGACACACATGCAGCACCCAGACACACAGCAGCACCCAGACACACACAGCACAGACACACCCCAGACACACACAGCACCCAGACACACACAGCACAGACACACAGCACCCAGACACACACAGCACCCCCAGACACACACAGCACCCACAGACACACACAGCACCCAGACACACACAGCACCATCAGACACACACAGCACTCTCAGACAGACACTGCTCCCTCAGACAGACACTGCTCCCTCAGACAGACACAGCACACTCCCACACATATACAGCACACACACACACACATATATATATAATAAATAAAATAACCCTCAGTGAGTTAACAGACAAAAAAAATAGAAACCTAGAATGTGATGGCAGATAAAAACACCCTCACACACAGCACGCCTCTTACACACACACACACTGCACCCCTCACACACACACACTGCGCCCCTCACACATACAATACGTCCAAATATATATATATACACACTACAGCACCCCTCACACGGCACCACTACACACATTACGCTCCAGATACATGCTAGATCCCTTACCCTATATACACTCTTAATCCTCTACACACACACACACACAATCTCCTATACACACTCTGAGTCCTTTACACACTAGATCTCCTACACACACACACTGCCCCTAGGCACACATATTACACCACAAACACAAATGAAATTGACCTATTTACACAATACCACACCACACTCTACACACACGCAATCCCAGAAGCAGGCTCCAAACACATGCACCATACACTTTCCTGGCCCTTTTGTCCTCTGGTATCCCACTTGTGACAGAGACAATTTAAACGTAAACACAGCGCAAGCATGTTATTGAATTTGCTTGCACTGCCAGTGGCGGATC
>OW240912.1:58964241-58974978 GCA_933207985.1 Pelobates cultripes
CCTCCCCTTAGTATGACACTTAATCCCATTACCCAGGTTATAGTATTCCCCAAGTTCTGGATGTACCCTAAGATTAGCAGATACACCAATACTTTGGGTACCCCCTAGTAGCCCTGATCTGGGTGACTAACACATCCAAAATTCACCTAGATCAGACCAGGGGTTCGGGAGTTAGGTGGAGGGTGTAATTTGACTGACCGCACACGAGGAGGTATCCGAAAAGGGTTCCATGCATTTTGGCCCTGCAGTCGGTCTCCGTTCGGGTGTTGAAAGACACATAAAAAACTGCCATCCACTAATAAATTTACGTTCGCATGATTCCGCTCATTCGGTACTTTAAACTTACCGAACGGGTGGGCTGATTGGCCTTCCCGTTCGGGAGTTACAGAACTCTGGAGGTGTCAGCGGTGTTCGGGTAATCGAGTGTCCGATTTGAGTTCCAGACACTCAACGACCAAACACCGCTGAGCCTTTCGTGCGTAAGATGGCCGCCGCTACATGTTCGCATGCCGAATGGCGGCCACCCAGTTACATACATAAAACACCTATTAGTCTGCGGTTAGTGAGCAATTTGCAGCTTAATGAGGGACACACTTAACTCTGGGGTGGTCTATTAGTTCGGTAGTTTCCATTCGTATGAAATACAGATGGAAACTACCGAACAGTCATACGAATTCTACTTACAATTAACTATACAGCAGAAACAACACACGAATTGCAGTTTTAACACAGTCTTTTAGGACAGCCATAGTACCATCCGGTACACCACATTTTGTTTCTTTTTTGATGATTTTAGATTGTAAATATTATCCATCTGTGGGACATAAAACGTGTTTCAGAGGATGCTGTATCCAACTGCCATTTACTGCTGAGGGTAATGTTAAATAGCCAGATAATAACCATTTTCTATCAATGTAAATGCATATAAAAGATACATTAAAGTTTATCAGAACAGGAAAATATATATTCTAAAGCAAACACATTGTGCTGTAAGATCAGATTGAAAATTAAAACATTTTTTAGTTCATAACGGTTGTGTGAGTCACAGTCAGGTAAAGTGCTGCCTGGGCTGAATAAACAGGAACAACAGTGATTTAAATCCTAAATGGCAGAGAAATGAACAGTGAGACTGTTCTATGCACCAAAACTGCTTCATACAGCTAAAGTTGTTTGGTGCTTTAGAATGTACAATCTTTTATGGTGCTAGAATGTACATGGCACTTCATATCCATAAGGGTTTGAACATTTACAAATAGTTTAACACCAAAATTGGCTCTCCAGCACAGTCCCTCGCTGTCCCTATTGACATCTGGCATGTACCTCTTTAATGAATGGGGAGCTTTTGATTGGCTTAGAGTCAGCTGACCTCTCTAAGCCAATTGGCAGCACCCCTGCCCGGCAAGAGCCCATGCTTTTTCTAGCATTTCAGACAACGGATATCAATGGGCCATCTCTAGAGTAAACTGTTCGTGAATGGTTTTACCTCTGCAGAAAAGGAAGAGCCATGAACCATCTTGTACCATTACAACTTAATTTTTACTATGGTTTTATCGTGACCGGAGTTTTCCTTTAACAATGTGGCTAACGGTAGTTGCATCTACTGGTAGGATAATTAATGGCATGTGACAGAGCAAATTCATTGTAAAGACTGATGTGCAACATATTTTTTAAACTGTACAATGGTCCAACAATCAAATAACGAGTGGGTAAAATAATTATTGGTCATTAATAGTTTGAGACCTCTGAAAAAAATCCCTGTGGTCAGACAGCAACATCATTTACATACAAGATTATTCACTTACAGGGTTATTCACTCAACACTGAAATGCTTGTGCGGCCAGAACATTAGTAAGAATCTATTTTTTTTTTTTTTCCTAGGGTGTTAAAAAACTTTGCTTTATCCATGAGTGTTTTATTTCTTCTAGGAGTTTGCAGCTTTTAGGGTTATTCACTAAACACCAGATTTTGACAGGTGAAAATTACCGAACTCTGATCAGCCTTAGAAAAATCTGCAAGAATTACCAGGATTTGGTATCCAGATTAAAATGTGTGATTTTGCATTCGACCACTTGACAAAGACTCTTGTGTAGTGATGTGTGATTTCGGTTTCAATTTGAAGAGTATGTATTGTCAGTTTGGCACCTTTTCTTTTGTTATCAGAAATAAAACTGGCCTTGAAAATTATGGTTGCAAGTGTAGGACATTAGCCACATCGGAAGATACTAACAGACTATTCTTAGAATGTTCATTCAGAAGCAGTAGTTTTAATAAAGATTAAAGTGAATTGTATTATATAGAGAATGAGTAGTGGAGCTAAAATATAATAAAGATGAATTATATTTTAACTCAATGCTTGGTTTATTGAAACATATTTTCTCTACCTCAAAATTAACCATAGTATTGTGTCTCCAATCTTATAGCAGACAAACCTAACAAATCTGAGTTTTATAAAGTTCTTGATATTTTCATTTTTCTTTAAAGCCTGCTGATTCAATCTTTCTGAACCACAGTCCCTTTGTACCCCTTCCTTCTTCACCAGGTATTTTAGGAGACAAGCAATTTTTCTGACTAGGCCACCTATTGATTGTTACTTTTTCAGTTTAAGAGCATTTAAGTACAGAAAGGTAGTGAAAACTACTTCTGTAAAATAAGAGTACTAAGTTTACACAAGAATGATTGACATAAATGGGGGGGAATTACAGACTCAAGCTATTACAAAAAACACTCCAGATGAAATCCCACTGAGTCAGCAATCCGCAAAGCACACACATTATCTTCCATATTGTCTTCCAATTCTGCCTTGAAAATATTTGACTTCTTTTATAGAAAACTCCATATATGTTATACTGATGGGTTAAAAGATCATTATTTTGGGACCATAGGCTCTCTTATAGTGATGTGATCACAGTCCGCTCCCCTTTGCTTAGTAAAAGTAAGTAAAATAAAGATTATTTACTTTTTTCCCAGCATTGGACTTCTTTGCTGCAGTCTCCAGCTCAGACTCCAGGTGAAATCATACAAACTGGCATCACTCTTGATCTCTTGATCTACTCCAGTTCTTCTCATAGAGCTGAAGAATTTTATTCCTGGACTGAGTTTTACTCAGTTCTGAAGGATGAAGTGCCTCTAGTGGCTGTCAGGAAGACACTATAGTCACCAAAACAACTACAGCTTAATGTAGTTCTGCTGTCTATAGTCTTCCCTGCAAGAATTTTAATGTGTCTAATGTATTTTAATGCATTCAAAGTAGTGTTTACATTGCTGCCTGGGACAATAATAGTGACAGTCACTGATAGGGCCACTAGAGGTGCTTCCTGAGTCGGTGCTGCACAGTGTGTAGCACTGGCGTTCAGAGTCTCCACGCTCTACATGAAGGTGCTGAATGTTCTTCATAGAAATGTACTGAGTCAATGCATCTCTATAAGGAGATGCTGATTGGCACATTAGCCTCCCAATGCTTTCCCATCAAGACTAATTATCTCAGCCAAGGAGGCAAAGCATGGGTGGGGCCAGTTGCGAGGAGACCCACGTGGCGCTGTAAAAAGCTAAGTAAGTAAGCCAGCCACCTAAATGGTGTTTATTATAGTGTCAGGAATACGACTGCATTTCTATAGTGTTCCTTTAACTATTCAATGTAAATTCTACAAAACTGAAATGGTTTACATTCCAGGGTTAAAATTACAGGATCACTGCACCCAGATCAATAAATTGAGATGAAGTGCTCTGGGTGCCTTTAGTGGTACTTTAATCACTTGATCATATTTGGAGTACCTTGATACAGTTTACTATTTTTGCAGTCAGTCAGTTAATTTGAATAGAGTTCTATTCATTACTATGAGTCTTCTGATGTTACCATTTTTCCGAACATGGGATAGATGTGGATGGACACAAGAAACACTTATAAATATATTTCCAGTTCAGAACTTACATTTAAACCCTTAAGGACTGGACTGTTTTTGCGATGTTGATCATTTGCGACCAGGCCTCTTTTTACACTTTTGTGGTGTTTGTGTTTAGCTGTAATTTTCGTAATTTTCTGCTCTCTCATTTACTGTTCCTATACAAATTATATAATATTTTTTTCAGGACAAAAAAGGCTTTCTCTACATACCATTATTTATATAATCTCATGTAATTTAATTTAAAAAGAATTTTTTAAAAATGATGAAAAATTTAAAAAAATAAGTTTTTTTACTTCTACTTGAAAAATCTTTTACTCATCTACAAAAGCGAATGAAAAAAACTGCTAAATAGAGTCAAAACGTTGTCCTGAGTTTTAAAATACCCAGTGTTTACGTGCTTTTTTGCTTTTTTTTGCAAGTTATAGGGATATAGGTACAAGTAGGATATTGCGTTTTCAAAACATACATTTTTTCAAATTTATCAATAGTGACATTGTAACACTATTATCTGTCATAAATCTATGAATAACACCCCACATGTACATATTTTTTTTAAAGTAGTCAACCCAGGGTATTCAATATGGGTTATGTCTAGTCTTTTTTAGTAGCCACCTAGTCACAAACACTGGCCAAAGTTAGCGTTCATATTTGTTTGTGTCTGAAAAAAGTAAAAACCTAAATTGAACGCTAATTTTGGCCAGTGTTTGTGACTAAGTGGCTGCAATTCCTTGAGTTGTCTTCTTTTGCAAATGGTATGCCATCATGGGGTAATTCTCATTCCTGGTCTACCATACGCTCTCAAAGGCAACGTAACCAACCTGGCCATTTTCAATGTAAAAATATTTGACCCTTATATTTGACCCTGTAACTTTCAAAAACGCTATAAAATCTGTACATGGGTGGTACTGTTATGCTCGGGAGACTTTGCTGAACACAAATATTAGTGTTTCAAAACAGGAAAACGTAGCACAACAATGATATCATCAGTAAAAGTGCTGTTTGTGTGTGAAAAATGCAAAAAAAGTCACTGACAATATCATCGCTGTGATATGTTTTACTCTTTTGAATCACTAATATTTGTGTTCAGCGAAGTCTCCCGAGTAAAACAGTAACCCCCATGTACAGGTTTTGGGGTGTCATAGAAAGTTACAGGGTAAAATACAGTGCTAGCAAATTAAATACTCTGGACTTTTGACTTGGGTTGGCAGGCAGGTTCCTTAAATTGCAATTTATAAAATTACTTAATTATGTAAAAATATTACATAAATACGCACGTAGAATTTAAATATATATGCATATTTATATATTTGAAGTCTACGTGTATATTTATATAATTATTTATGTAATTTTGTATATGGTATGTTTCGTATTATTTTATTTATATGTACATAGATATATATATACAATTTCATTCTAAGTGTATTTTGATATAAATATATATATATATATTAATATCAAAATACAGTTAGAATAAAATTTTATATAGATATATATATTTTTTAATTTTTATTATTATTTTTATTTTTTTTAATTTAATTTCATTATTATTTGTATTTTATAATATATATATATATATATATACAATATATAGTTATTATATATATTTATATATATATATGTGTGTATTTTTATATTAATATAAGTACATATTAATATAAAAATACACTTAGTATGACATTATATATATATATATATATTTATATATATATATATATATGATAAATAGACATATATTATATTGATATAATATATGTCTATATATCATATATATAAATACACATATATTTTTTTTTTTATTAACATTAACTTTTTTTTAATTTTATTTTACACATGCAGGGAGACTGCCTGTCAGCACAGACAGTCCCCCTGCAGGCAGACACATGGACACCTATTGTGACCATGTGATCACTCTGTTGAACGATCACATGGCCACAGGGGTCCTAATCCGCCGCGGGGAAACTGTCAGGGCTGCAGGCAGTCTCCCCACACCGGGAGCACCGCGATCGCCGCCGGGGGAGCGACGGCGATCGGGTAAGACCGTTAGGACGATTCAGGACCATCAGCGGTCGGCAACGCAAAAATGGAGATGACAGTCCTGAACCGTCCGCGGTCATTAAGGGGTTAAAAAAAATTGATGCAAAAAATAAATAAATAATAATAATTAGACATTAGAGGCTTTAAAATGATATTTGCCATTTTCATTTTTTTATGAATGACATTAAATTTTTACTGTATAAAAAGAAAGTTGTCACTTAAATATTCATGAATAGAAAACATGTTCAAGTTTAATTTATAACATCATTGTTAGGTGAAAACTTTAGTTTTTCATCACTCATTATATTGTTAGTTTTGCAGTCGTTAATTTTGAGATATTTACCTGATAGCACGTCAGCACCTGATCTGGTAATAATCAAAGTTAAAGGTGAGTGAAAGTTCCTATTTATGTCAGATCGTATCCTTTATGAATTGGTGTTTATTTTACATGCCCCCATTAACGTCCTGTGCTGTTTCCTGTATTAAGTACATTTCCTCTTACTCACGAATGCTTTGTTAATGTTGCCAGTGCTTGTGATTGACGTAGGCTGGATTAAAACATTCTTGTAAATTTGTAAATTTGGCATGTGCTAGAATTGCGACAAGATAACGATTACTTGAACCCCACAACTCTGCCTGTACATAGACCAATGCTTCTATTATAGAGAGACTTGAAGAGCAATCCAATAAAATAAAGATTTCCTTTATTAAAAGAAAGCAAAAGCATACCTTTCTTTCAGTTTACAGATTAACAACAAATCGAACATTAAGCTGTTTTAGTCCTTATTTGCCATGCGTTTCACACTGTGCTGCAACTGGTGTTCAGTTCCCAAGGGTTTCTTTGGTTAGAAGTAGTTGCCTTGCGTACAAGACATATGTAGAGACATATAACCCAGGTGCACCAAATAACCCAGGTGTTTTGAAGCCGGGGCTGGCAAGACCTCCCTTCCAAGATATGCAGAATAAATTATGGTTCAGGCACTCCGAGATACCAAAAATAGCAGTTTTATTGGGCAGCAATTGGGCAAAAAAGCAGCAATGTTTTGACCCTACCGGATCTTTATGAATCTTGATAAAGACCCGGTAGGGTCGAAACGTTGCTGCTTTTGGCCCTTTAAAGCTGCTATTTTTGTTATCCTGGAGTGCCTGAACCGTTATTTTTTCTGCATTATTTACATATGAGCTTACCAATTCTACAAAAGCCTGTATCATATGTGAATTTATATATATATTTATGTATGTATGTATGTATGTATAGATAGATCAATAGATTGCACAATCAACACACAAACATAAACCCACATAGGAGCAGACAGCAAGAACAGTTCATAGTTCCGATCCTTAGAGTGGTCGGACTTAATGGCAAAGATAGTCAGAGAACAAGCCAATGTCAAAGACAGGAGAAAACAGGATAGAGAAGTCAAAGTACAAAATTCACCCACTCACATCCAAAAAAGTACTCAGTGAATGTAACAAATAGTATCAGCTTAACTTATAAAAACAGCTTCCCAGGGTAGCCTTCCTAGATGGTTACCATAAAAAGCCACAAAAAAGTGCATACAACTGTATAATCTGAAAATAAATATTAACATAACATATTGTAATATAGTCACAAAATTGCAAAGTAATATGCTTAGGAGACGAGAAAAGCCATGACTCGAGGTAAGTGTCACGACAATCCTTAGTTAATATGCCCTCGTGCAGTACTCACAATCACCACTGTTTCTGTTTGGCACTGTTTCTCATTTATTTTTGTTAAGCACTTCACCTGGCCCTTGTTTAGCACCTATATAGTTTGGTTTCTCCCCTCACTCCTTGCCAGATCATTGTCTCTTGTCTCCTGTTTCCCCGGTTCCTGGTTCCCTGTGATTCTGGCCCCTGGCTCCTTGAACTTGCATACTGTTCCTTGGTCCTGTATCCTGCGCCTCCTGGTCTTTGTTCCTGTGTTCTCCTGGTCTTTGTCCTGTGTCCTTCTGATCCTGCGTTATTGTGTCCTCCTGGTCCTTCGTTCCTGTACCCTCCGATCCTGTGTTCTGGTTCCGTGTTCTTTGCTTTATTACCAGTGATCCTGACCCTGCAGCCTTGTTCATTTATTCTGCTTCCGACCTTGCTTCCTGGTGTCAGTATATTAGTCTTGTGACTCTGGATCTGTGCCCTACCTACATCTCGTCAATCCTGCCCTTATACCTAAAGACTGTTTCAGTATACGTTGCCTGCACTATTCGTGCTTAACCTGATTTATTGTATATATATTGTGGCATTGTGTATATATTGTTTTGTCTTTTTGTTCTCTGTAATATATATATATCTTCATTTAACCTATTCATTTGTGTCTTGGCATTTATTTCTGCTGTATTGGTTCCCACATTTAAAGGGACAGTGCTGTTCCAGGGCAGCACCCCTTATGTCATTACAGTAAGTAAATGATATAAAATAAGATCAAATAGAATAAAGTTGTATTAGGCCCAGGTCCTACGCATTTCGTTTATGAAAGAACTTCCTCAGGGACCTCAATTCATAAAACAAAACAATCAAAATACAGTAAAAAAAAACACCTGAATTCCTCGCTCCCACAACTCTCATTTTATAGGGCAGCTCCTTCAGTGTACTTTCTACAGCTTTTTCATTACAGTGTAAACTATAAAGTCGCCATTAAATCTTTATATTATTGTGAAATTATTTGTTTACTTTTTGATCTCACCGCATTTTTTTTTTTAAAATTCTTTATTTTATTTTATTTCAGTGGTTAGCAAAAGTACATGTACTCGTTCAAATCAATGTAAGTAACAAAAGTGAAGGTTTAACAGTGTGAAAATTGTTCACGTAGTTGCTCACCGAATCTTTAATATGGTAAATTTATATATTTACATTTCCATCTTGTGCTTTAAAGAAGATACATTCTGCTGCATATGTATCTCAGGCAGAGGCATAATTAGAAACCACTAAGCCCTGGTGCAAAAATTGCTCTGTCCACTACCACGTGTGTCTCATCCTCACCCAGCCCTTCCATGTGTCTCATTCTCCCCTCCCTGCCCCTCCACGTGTCTCATTCTCCTCCCCAACTCATCCATGTGTTTTACACCCTCATCCCCTTCATGTGTTGCATTCTTCCCCCAGCTCCTCCATGTATCTCAATTGCCCCACAGCCCTTCTATGTGTATCATTATCTACCCCATGTATCTAATTACACCCTTTCATATGTCTCCGTTTCCCCCAGCCCCTCCATGTGTCTCGTTCTCCCCATATGTCTCATACCCCCTTCCATGTGTCTCAATTCCCCCCAGTCCCTTCCATTTGTCAATCCCCCCCAGTCCCTTCCATTACCCTCCAGTTTTTTCCATTTGTCTCAATATACCCTAGTCCCTTCCATGTGTCTGATTTCCACCCCAGCCCCTTCCATGCATCTTATTCTCCTTCCATGTGTCTCAATTTACCCCAAGTCCCTTCCATGTGTCTCAATTTTAACACAGTTCCTTCCATGTTTCTCAATTTCCCCTAAAGTCTCTTCCATATGTTTCAAACCCACCCAGTGTCTTCCATGCATCTTAATTTACCCCCAGTCTCTTCCATATGTCTCAATGTCCTGAGTCCCTTACATGTGTCTCATTTCTCCCCCACTCCCTTCCTTGTGTCTCAATTCTCCCCCACTCCCTTCCATGTGCCTCAAATCCATCCCAGTCCCTTCCATGTGTCTCAATTTCTCACCCTAGTCCCTTCCATGAGTCTCAATTTACCCCAGTCACTTCCATGTGTCTCTATTCCCAATTGGTCACACAACATACAATTGACCTGAGCGGTGGGTGGGGGCCCTACAGTAAAATAAGGGGGGGGACCTAATGTCCTCTCCGCTGGCCCCACGCCAGAGCCGTTGGTGGGGGCCCTAAATACTAATAAGGGGGGACCTAATGTCTTCCCCCCTGGCCCCCACCCCTGAGCGGCGGGTGGAGGCCCTAAATACCAATTAGGTGCTCCCTCCCCGGCCCCCACCCCTGAGCGGTGGGTGGGGGCCCTAAAAAAAAATGTTACCCCCCAGGTGACTAGGGGTATTAACCCCCTACCTACGCCCTCAACCTTAAAATAATGAGGTGGAGACCTTTAACTAAGTACCTGTAAAAAAAATAAAACTTACCATTTAATGTTTTCTTTCTTCTAAAATTTTCATTTTTCAGCCCCGAAAAAGGCCAAATAAAATATCCCTAATAACCGAGGCACTTAAAAAAAATAAAAAATAACGAGCGCAAAAAAATTATAATCTATCTTCACCCGGCAAGGGCTCCATGAAGACTGAGCTCTGCAGGGCGAAGGGAAGGCTTATAAAAGTCTGCATGCACCATGCTGGCAGCCAGCGAGGGAGGGAGAGAGGACCCGGGAGCTCAGCCTGCAGCTCCTCTGGGTCCTCCTCTTGCGAGCACGGAGCGTTGCCATGGTTACCATACACACACTGGCCCAAACACACATACACTGCAAGCCTCACATACACACACACTGCACCGCTCACACACACACTGCCCCTAACACACACACTGCAACCCTGACATACACTGCCGCCCTCACACACTCGCACATACACTTCACTGCTCACACACACTGCACCCCTAACACATACCACTGCTCCTATGCCCTATATCCCAGAAGATCCCAGGTAAGTTGTCAAACTGTTCTTAAACAGTTTGACGACTTACTCTGTGATGGGATCCTGGCACTACTGGCACCATAACTACTACACTGAGCTGTAGTGGTTATTGTGCCTGGATTATTTCTTTAAATAATTTACAAGTGCCCCTCCCGAGATCAGGCTCTG
>OW240912.1:58975078-58991929 GCA_933207985.1 Pelobates cultripes
AAGTATTTTAACTTGGGTACAGTTTTGTCTTTTTATTTAAAAAAACAAAAACAAAAAAAACCTTTAAATTCTAGCATCTTTATCAACAGAGGATACTCATTCACCCCAAGTCTCCTTCCTCCCCGAAAAAAATAAAATAAAAACATTGATATATATACACACAGATACATTCCATGGCCGGAAGACTGAATGTAGTAATTTGAAACTCTACCCTATTCACCTGAACATCTAACAAGGCTGAAGAAGATAGCGGATTAATGTAAATGAAATAAAAATACTTATTATTTTTTATTTATTTTTTTACATGTTTATTTTTATAGGTCTTCTCTAAAATGGTTTTCCTGTGCACATGTTAACAGCATGAAACATCATTTAGCTGCAAGAGTAAGCCAAAAACTGTATCCTGTAGAATATCCTTCCTAATCAGTTTCCCTTCCATTTGCATTTTCTTCTGAAAATCTTTAACACGCAAGGGTTTAGGCTGCTAACATTCAGTGTTACATTGTAACAAAGTAATAATTCAAAACTAAACCAGAATGTATATGCAGTTGTTTTTCAACATAGGTCTTAAATTTAATTCTACACAATTTATAAAGACAAGGCGCAAAAAAAAAAAAAAAAAACTCCATTAGAATTGATTTTGCCTTTGATAAACAGACGAGCAGCAGGCACCAGATCTATACATTTTACTACCAGTAAAAAGTCTGCTATTCATTGAAAGCAAGTTGCTTATAATTACAGCTGAGTATAGTCTAAGTCTGTTGTTGAAAGTTTAGTAAATATGCTATTTACCAACAATTGCCTTGCAATTAAGTGCTGAAACTGATTTCAATATGTTTTCACTGAACAAGAAATGGGGGATTAATGAAGTAGCATACGGTCACAGTTTATATTAATACAGGTATGTAGAACACCCCTTATTTCTTCACCCTACATGAAGAAGAGCTGGGTTAAAATTAAATGGGCACTTGTATTCTTGACACTATAGTGTCAAAATAACTCTACATCCGCGGGCTCCTCTCTTTACAGTAAAAAGGTGCCTCGCATAACCCCTGTGGCTGAGAGCATCAAACTTGATGATCTTAGCCAATCCAATGCTTTTCCATAGGAAAGTAATAGGAGGATGCTGTGCAATTCTCATAAAAGATTGAATCAGTGCATCTCTATGGAGAACATGCAGCGCCTCCATGCAGAGTGTGGAGATGCTGAACACCAGTGCTGCACATTGGGTCAGCACGGACCAAGGAAGCACTTCTAGTGACTGTCTGAGTGACTGCCACTAGAGGTGTACTCTGGAAAGGCAGTGTTTCTCTGGAAAGGCTTTGTTTCCATTAGAAAGCATGTAGGGAAAGGATATAGATACCAGAACAACTACATTAAGCTGTAGTGGTTCTTGTGACTATAGTGTCCCTTTAAAAATACTGACACACAAGTTGCCATCTCCCTGACATTTAATTTTGTAAGATGTGTAGGTTAAATCCCCTTTACCTATCAAAGCTTATCCAAGCATGTCACTAAGGGACATCTGGTAGTGGCACCATTGGGACTCAGAATCTGTTTTTGTTTTTCTACTACAAATTGGGTAAAGGGAGGGGAGAGAGAAACCATTTTGTTTGTTTGTCTGTGAAATGAAATATCTGAATGTATCAAACTGTTTTAATACAGAAACAAATTTAAGTTGTGGGTTTGAATGTTGATAAGTAGCTTATTTACTATATCATTTTTTATTGAAATTAACGTTATTTTTCACAAGGCATGAACGGATTGCTACAAATAAAAATGTGCATGCTCAACATATGCACACAAAGTATCCTGAAAAATATTTGAATTAGATTTTTTGCGATCTATATATTGTACCCCAATTTTGCAATTTGGATGTAAATATTGAGATTAAATAAAATGCACCTTTTATATATGATCAGTGTTTGATGACATCCATTTAAGGAGAGTGTGTTACCTGTAAAAATATTACCCCAAAAGTAATCTCTAGCATTAAAAAAATGTCAAATATAAAAGTCACACACATACTAAAGCAGAATGAATCTCATTGAATAGATGTTCTCCATGGTCTACAAGATATTGCTCTCTCCTGGTGCTCCTACTACCTCTCCCAGCGCTCTTTCAGTGTTTCTTTCTCTGGCTCTGCTTCTTCTCCCCAACTCCTCTCTGTTGGTGTCCCCCAAGGTTCAGTCCTCGGTCCCCTACTGTTCTCCATCTATACTGCCTCCCTTGGAAAACTCATTAGCTCCTTTGGCTTCCAATATCATTTCTATGCAGATGACACGCAAATCTACCTGTCCTCTCCTGATCTTTCCCCGTCCCTCTTGACTAGTGTCTCTGACTGCCTCTCTGCTGTTTCTAACTGGATGGCTGCCCACTTCCTTAAACTAAACTTGACCAAAACTGAAATTCTGGTCTTTCCTCCCTCAAGTGTTGTTACTCCTGTGTCTGTCTCCCTCCAAGTCAACGGTGCTACCATCAGCTCCACCACGCAGGCTCGCTGCCTAGGTGTTCTCTTTGACTCCGACCTCTCCTTCAAGCCTCATGTTCAATCTATTGCCAAATCCTGTCATTTCCATCTCAAAAACATTGCGTGCATCCACCCCTACTTAACGCCAGATGCGACTAAGGTGTTGGTCCATTCCACTGTCCTTTCTCGCCTTGACTACTGTAATCCACTTCTCAGTGGTCTTACGTGCTCCCAACTTGTGCCGTTACAGTCCATAATGAATGCGGCAGCGAGGCTCATCTTCCTGTCCGCCCGCACCTCCCGCACCTCCCATGCCTCACCCTTTTGTCAGTCCCTACATTGGCTTCCTATAAAATATAGAGCTCAATTTAAAATTCTGGTTCTTGCTTTCAAATCTCTACATAATGCTGCTCCCACCTATCTTTCCTCACTTATACACAAGTATGTCCCGTATAGGCCCTTATGATTTGCTGAGGACTTACGTCTATTTTCTGTCTGTACTCCCACCTCTGATGCACGCCTTCAAGATTTCTCAAGGCCTGCACCATTGCTGTGGAACTCGCTTCCCTCCTCCGTTAGATGCTCACCCAGTCTCCACTCCTTCAAAAAATCGTTAAAAACCCACTTCTTCATAAAAGCGTATCAATTAAACTGTTAATAGCTCCTGACTGATTCCTCTTCTGCAACTGTCACTAGTCTAATACTATCCTTACCTTTTTGTGTCATTGTACCCCACTCCCTCTAGCATGTAAGCTCATTGAGCAGGGCCCTCAACCCCTCTGTTCCTGTGTGTCCAACTTGTCTGGTTACAACTACATGTCTGTTCGTCCACCCATTGTAAAGTGCGGCGGAATTTGACGGCGCTCTATAAATATCATAATAATAATAATAATGAACTATACACAATTGGCCTTCTTCATTCAATGGTGTGAATTCTATGACAGAAGGCTATCCTAATACCATAATGGTAACTGCCAAGTGAACAATTGTTATTCACATTGTTAAATTTATAACGGGTCACAGAAGCATTTTATTGGGTTGTGACCTTATATCCACATATTATTTACAGTTCAATGATCTAAATAAAGAGATGATATTGGTACCTTGAGATAATATTGCATTCTGTAAAAGGAAAACTCTTTCTATGATATTTCCACATTCAAAGAATACTGAGATATACGTTTCAAAGGGAAACATTTAATGAATAAAACACATTATTACTGTATCAGATCTGGATATATACATTTAAACCAGGTTGTAATAAAACCTTTCAGCAATAAGGAAATAAAGATGGAGATGTCATTCCCGGGAACTCCTAAAAACTAGTGTGGAGCAGATAGCACCTCCTTTATTTTCACTTGCCCCTTGTACGGACATTATAAGCTAAAGAGAAGCATAATGTTACAAGTACTCTCTCTTAATCAGGCTGAAGATGGAGTTCTTCTTCCACAACATGAAAAAGGTCTCGGGATTTTGTAAAAACAAACTCATGACTGCTGGGGGATATGGGATGGATTGGCAGGTGAAGAGGGTTAATCAAATTAAAGACAAAAATTTGATAATATGCATACTTCACTCTGGCAAGTAATGTTTATTTTTTTTAAGATTCTGATATTTTGTCATATACTTATGGAAATATGCAGGATGGGATTGTCTGTCAGTAAAACAAATAACCAATTAAACAATAGGCATTTTTTCTTAAAAATTCAAGCTTCTTTATCAACAAGTAAACTTAGGACTCAAGTAGAGGCATACAGCACATTCAGAAAACATTCTGAATCCTTTTTATTTATTTAAAAAAAATTTGGTTTACATGGGTCAAATTAATTTTCATCAACCTACACTTAATAACCCAGAATGACAAAGCAAAAAACAAACACATTTTTTAAAAAAAGTTTGCAAAGTTATTAAAAAGAAAATGATGAAATATTACATTAACATACGTATCTTTGGATCATCTTTGAGATGTTTTCTACTCTTTGATTGGAGCCCAGCAAATTCAGTTGATTGCACGTGATTTGGAAAGGCACACACATCTGTCTATATAAGGTAACGCAGCTGAAAAGGCATAATAGACCAGAAAAAAAAAAAAAACTAACAAAACTGAGCAATTGGGGGGACATGGCCTTGGTAAGAGAGGTGACCAAATGTATGATGATCTCTCTGGGTGACTTCCAGAGATCATGTGTGGAAATGGGAGAAACTTGCAGAACAACCATCACTGCTACACTCCACATATTTGGCTTTTAAGGCAGATTGGCCAAACAGAAGCCTCTTCTCACTGCAAGACACATGAAAGCCTGCTTGGAATTTGCACAAAAAAAATAATTCTAAAAAGGACTCTCAAGTTGTGAGAGACAAGATTCCCTGGTCTAATAAACCAAAGATTGAAGTATTTAGCCTCACTTGAAAGAGTCATGTATGGAGGAACCCAGGCACTACCCATCATCTGTGCAATACAAGCCCAATGGTGATAGCCTCATGATGTGGGTTATTTTTCCAGCAGCAGAGAAAGCTGTACACGGTAAAATACAGAAATATCCCTGAAGAAAACCTGGTCCAGAGTACTCAGGACTTCAGACTAGACCAATGGTTTACCTTCCAACAATCCAATGATGCTAAAAACACAGCCAAGACAATGCAAGGGTAGTTTAGGGATTATTCTGTGTGTCTTTGAGTGGCTCAGCCAGAACTCGGACTTGAATCATATTATACACCTTTGGAGAGACCTTGAAATGGCTGTCCACTGAAGGTGCCCATAAACCTGATAGACATTGAAATGATCTACTTAGATGAATGTCAAAACCTATCCAAATCCAGGTCTGCAAAGCTTGTCGCATCATACACAAAAATAACAGCTGTCATAGATATTCCAACTAAGTATTGAGTAAATGGTCTGAACACTTATGTCAATATAATATTTCAGTACTCTGTTATATATATTTGCAATGGTGTCAAAAATCTTTTTTTTTGCTTTGACATAAAGGTATATTGAGTGTAGATTGATGTGAAAAAAATGTAATTTAATCAATTCCTACATAAGGCTGCAACAAAAAAGTGGGGAAAAAAATGAACACTGAATACTATTCAAAACACTGTATGCTGAAAGTACTTTTTATTGATTTAATTTTTATTATTTTTGTATTCTTTTATTTATGTATTGCTAATATTACTTTTCATTCCCTCATGTTATATTTATTGCTATTGTATTTTGATTTATTGTTTAGTATTGATTGATTTTTCTCCTACTTTTAGATTACAGGATAATTATTTTTCTGCTTGTATAACAGATAATTGCCCGTAGCACATAACGCTTCAAACAAATCAAAATGAAATAAAGGTTTGTCATATTGGGGCGATAGCACAACCACTACCGCCTGCTTAGTTTAGTTCAGTACGTCCCAACCCAGTCTTTAAGGTACATCCACAGTTAGGGATATAGGCATTGCCAAATTCTGCTCCAGTGGAGACATTGGAAAAAAACAAGACTATGTTTTGAGAACTGTGTTGGAACAGTAAAGAGTGTTATGAGCTAAAGTCAATTACAAAAACATAGATACAAACATACATGAAAAGACATAGGATTGAATATAGGGATTTTTCCAACTGCAAAAAAATTAAAATAAATAAGAGCACTATCCTCTTCCTCCCTCCTCTTCCTCTTTAAAATTAATTCCAAGGGAATTCTATGTGAATTTCAAATGACGTAAGGAAGCATATCTGTTTTGTAGAATGTCTTCAGTTCTGCTGCTTTGACCTTAACATTGGAATTCTCACTTTTGTGAATAACTGATACATATTTTATGAAAGAGTTAACAGATTTTAATTCACTTATTTGTAGGCTTTACTGAGCTACTTAAGTTTAGATATAATGCACCACAAAAGAAAAAAAATATGGAATAACATAAAAGATAATGCAATGATTTTATCAAAGGCGTAAAGAAGTACATAGCTCACTCTATCAATTTAATACTCGAGTCAATTGCAAATCTATGTATCCAGGGCTTATTAACATAGATGGCCAGAAAGTAGAGGTTTTACTAACATGATAACCATGTGTATAGTTATTCTTCAGTTTCGATTTATACCATCAGATATAATCAGATATAACCACAGACCATAAATTCAAATGGTAGCTGTTTAATTGCGCTTGTATCTCTCTATGCATAGTTTTAATTGTGATTATCAAGTTGCTTCCATACAAAATATTTTTGCAAATTTAAACTTTCAGAAATGTACATCACTTGCAGCCTTTCTTCCTTTGTAAATCATTATCAGGTTATGTCATTGGTGCTTTATGTTAAATAAAAGGTGTGGATTAAACATTCATAACTCCGTTGCTTTCCTCGTCTTTGAGACCAGGCACAGTATGAACCAAGAAAAAATAGAACATTTAATTCCAGCACTCGTCAGTTACCTAATTCATATGCCAGTTATCCAATTAACATAAAAGGTAAAATAATGATGTTTTATTTTTTTACTTTTTCAATAACGTTTAGCTTTTACTTTATACATTAACGCTAGGATTCCTTCAACATGAGAATCTTTGCTCACATATTAGACTCAATTAAAATGTATGCAGATAAGACAATTCATTGGTTATAAACCATAAAGCCAGAAATTATGGGGAACAGACAAGAGAATTGCAAAGTTTAGACAAAAATAGCAGAGATGAAAAACCAGCAGAGTTAAAAAATAAATTCTGATTCTGCTATTTTGGCCTACTTTCCCAGGTCAATTTTCTACAATTCTCCCCTCTAAGGCATGGACTATAGTCATGTTGAATATTACTGCTACCACTACTACTTATTATAATGATAATAATAAATGTATTAAGGATGCTTGATAAAGTATATTAACCATTAGGAAAACCATTGTAGGAATCTGTGTTTAAGTAACAGTGGAAAAGCTACAAAATGCACAGAACAGTTGGACACCCTTAGTCTAATAAACTCTGAACTATGACGTTACGTGGGAAGTAGTATCTAGATTAAATAGGTCTGAGTCTGGAATTTACTATAAAGTAGAATTTATTCTGGGTACAAGCAATCTGAACAGTACATTCTCCATTCTCATAGTTTAAAGTGGGACTACAAAATGACTCAAATACTTGTGACGGTACTTCTTGTCCTTATTATTTGAAGTTACATTAGTTGTATTATTCATGGGGTTGGTCTTTCCCAGCAGGCTTGTTTCAATAGCAACATACTAGCTTCATTATTCAGTAGAATAGTCAAACAACTTGGGATGTAATGTTTTATGGTAATGCACATTATTACTGACAAACAAGTTAAAAAAAGTAAAAAAAAAAACAAAAAAACCCCACAAACTTCCCAATGTACAAAGGTTGTTATTATGGATACGTTTTTATGGCATTGAGAAACAAACACTAAAAAAAATTAAGCAGTAATAGATTAATTTTAAGCATCTGGAACCTGCTGTAATGTGCATTATGGGAAAGGGTGGGATAGTGACTGCAGTAGATTCCAGGTGGGATATCTGAGATTTATTTCTAAAAGAGTGCAATTTAGGGAACAGCTAAAATACAATACAGAACCATGACAAACCTCTTGTAGAACACCCAAGAATGAAGGACTGCACTATATATATATATATATGCATTTTTACATATCTTTTTTTTTTTTTACACTAGCCAGTGATGGAGTGTGAGAAGTTAAAAATCATGTATTCATTTCCCAATGTTGTTCAAAATAGTTGTAGTATCTGTAGTATATACCAGTCTTTCTAAACTGTGCTACCAGCACGCCATGGGATACAACTAATGAAGATAAAAAGAGAATTTAAATAACAAATTACTTTCAAAAGTTAAAGATGATTGATTGGTAAAAGTACAAGGGTGCTCGATTGCTAATTGAAACAGGGTTCTCTCTGAATAAATAGTTGATATTGAGCATAGAAGCATGTGAGACACCTGTTACAAGCAGTAATTTGCTAGAAATATGGCAGAAGAATGTCTCTCACTGGAGAGAAAGCTGGGCAACTTATCACGCTACATTAAGTGCCTCCTAATATGTGACGTGGGTTACTATGCTACAGGAATTATTTTCATATAGATTGTAGCCATTAGTGATTTAAAAAGGTAATAGGTGAAGATTATTTGGTTTTATTAATCATTACTGTTTTTTTTATATTTTTTTCTTTCATTTTAAAACTTTATTTTTTTATTAGCATAATTATACTATAAAACATTTAGCCTTTAAAACAAAAATAAGGAATTCTGTATTTAAAATTGTTGTTTTGCCAAATATCTTTGCTAATAGTGAATCATAGTTTTCATATGATGTTGTTTGATTAAAAATACTGTGTGTCTGGAAAAAAAATAAAAATACATTCAACGCATACATATAACAGAGATTAACCCTTGGGGCGCTGGAAATAGTTATGCATTACAAATCAATGGATTGATTACCTATCTGACACTCAGAGGCAAGGATAGTATATCCCCTATGGCACTGAAAGTCTTAAATAACCATTTAGTCCCTATGATATGTTCTGTACGGTATGAATTCCTGACATAAACAAGACATCACTAATAGGGCGAGCGAAAGGATGGAGTTAAATCATCTGTGAAATGGAAATATACTGACTATGATCTCACAACCGCACAAGGTGGTAGAAAATGGGAAAAAAAACTAATTAACACCACTAGAGGGTAAAGAAGATGTGTTTAGCTGCAAATATGTCTAACTCCTTCAGTGCTGCTCTCCTCAGTCTGTATTTAAACAGTGGGGTGTCCAGAGAAGGATTCTGAACAGTTGGACTACAACTCCCATGATCCTTTACCCAAGTAAGGCTGTAAGTTGTAGTTCTACAGCTAAGGATCTTCAAACACTTAATAGGAGGAGGATATTGTGCTTTTTCTTGGACATAAACACAAAGGAAAACACTATATAAAATGTATTTTTTGCCACTCTGCATTCCCACAGTCAAATCTTAAAGAGAAAGTTTTGCAAAAACAACAAATACATGATTGCTGATGTCATTATTATTCCACTACTAGAATATACCTATCAGTTTGCACCGGTCCCTGGTGTTTACATAAAGTACCATTTCAATTATTTTCCATTTCTTGTGTCAGGCCTCTATTAATATCCTGCCTCAGCACAGAGCCTTACAAACTCAGTGAATGATTATAGTAAGTTATCGACTAAGTGCTTTACTAATGAAAACATTGAAACATTTTACTTAACTGAGCAAGACAGTGAGAGGGCTACTTGGAATTCTTTGATGATCCCGTAGTGATTTCCAATGTGCTCCCAAGAACTACTAATCCTATAGTAGTACCCAACATGGGACATTGCAGTGGCTATGGGCTGCAACTCCCAGGAAGCACATCCATCCTCTGTTCACACCAGGCTTCCCCAAACTCCAGCCCTCCAGATGTTGCTGAACTACAACTCCCATGATTCTCAGCCTATTTCATTCATAGAACCATGGGAGTTGTAGTTCAGCAACATCTGGATGGCTGGAGTTTGATGAAGCCTGGTTTACACCATGGTTGAGCTTTTCGTAGGGTTCAACATCAATTAAATGAGGGTGCACAACAGCTGGAGTGTCAAAGGTTACATAGAAATCACGGTGGATTAAACAGGAATAAAAGAAGTGGAAGAATATCCGTATGTATTTTAATGTAGAATTACAGATCTGTCAAACTTAGGGTCTGATATACGGAGACCATTTTATACTGTACACAATATACAAAGTAATATACTAATTTATATGTATATACACACACAGCAATTTATTTATTTGACTTGTTATACTTAAAACCATGGAATTTAAAAAAAAATTATTTTCCAAATGATTCAACACGTATTCCAAGCTCATACCGGTCATGAATTGGATCAATTCAGATGTGAACTTTTAATGCTACATGACAGGACGTTATGCTGATTGAAGTTTACTGTGCCAGTGAACCCCATCACACATTAGATGATGATGATGATAATGATAATAATAATAATAATAATAATAATAATAATAATAATAAATTAAACTCATTGTGCTCATCCTCTATCTACAGCAGCTAAGAATGCTACAATATCCCATTTGAATTAACCTGTGCACAGACGACTTCTTTCCCACAAGAGACAACAGAGAGCATTTCTCCCAAGCACGTTTAATTCGAGATCCTTTCATTTAAGGGTGGCCAAAGTATAGAACCACAGCTGCTATACTGCTTGAAGTTAGACCTTAAGGATGGCAAAGCATCAAGGGATTTGTAGTTCCAAGCCTGCTGGAGATCTATAGGGTTGTGGATCTCTGCTTTTCCGTTTATTGCAGACTGATTCAAAGTGGAAACATGTATCACTGAAAGCGTTATAGTAACACAGTTTACCTAAAATGCCATCTTACCACAAACTTCTAACAAACAACAAGACACAAGTCTCAGGGACCAATAAAATACATTTGATGCATCCAGGATTCTGTCTCCGTCATTGAAATAAGTTGACATGAGGATCAGCATTGAGTCTTCCAAGAAAATAGAAAGTAACCGATTGGAACATACCTGCTTATCACAGGGGGATGGAAAAAGTATGCTCTGTACAGCCCAGCAGTGTGAGATCTCAGCAATCAAAGGACAAATCCAGGGTGAATTCCAGTCCCATGCTTGGCTGCTTGTACCAGCGTCAGGATGTGCAGTGAGTGCCTCCCAGCAAGCGCTCAGTGCTCTGTGCCTGCCTGCATTGTGTGTGTTTCACTAGCTCCAGCTGTTTATATCAGTAACTAACAGAGAAGCAAAGCTACAAGCCCCACACTGCGCATGCTCAGTGCAGCCCTGCTCTGCTGCTAATACCCACTCAGATCCACGGGGTCCTAGCGACTTCTGCTGACCACAGAACAGAAGATGCAATTGAGGATGTCATAGTCTCTTTCCTCTCATTCTCACAGCTGGATTCCAGCTGCTAACCTGGGCTGCACCTGCTCTTGGCAAGCCCAGGGCACACTGGCTTCCTCATGAGAATCACAACAAATCCTAAAATAAGAACATTCTATAGAATCCTAATGATGTCACCTGTACCCACCAAAGGACACATTCTTCATTTGTTCTAATTAGCTCCCCATACCAAGCTGTAAGAGAGAGGTCATTATTTGCAATTATTTGTATTTGATACTGATTTGAGCAATTATGCTTGTGTTAAACCAGATACTGTACACAGTGATTAAACGGACTATGATATACACTGTCATGTGCATGTGCAGAGTAATTAGTTTTAATTAGCATGTCATTATTTTGCTATCATTATCTTATAATTACATTTTAATCAACAGGCCAGCCTTCGTTGGATTTACACAGAAAAAAAAAAAAGATGCAGTCGTGGTTGTAGATGTAAACAATATATGTTAAAATTAAAATCTATACTTGTTTGTTGTTTGAGAAATCTTATAATATGTTCATCATACAATTTATTCCTAGCTTTGCAAGAATTAACCATTTCTAATAAGGTTAACTTCTAAAATAAGGGTTAACCCTGGGTGTCACAATGCTTCAGAAATTAAATGGTTAAATATATTATGTAACTTTTAGCTATACACTATGTCTAGCATCATTCAATGTGGTTACTATATAGCTTTAACGTTTCTTTCTCTTTGAACACTTGGAGCCCTGGGTCAGATAGCTATTAGTTGTGTCGTTTTAATATAGGCTTTTACTTTCACCTTGTTTGGAATAATGGTGGTGTACTATTTGGATATAAAGCCATTTATTTTGTCATTTAAACAAGGTCATGCAAGAGTGTTGTACTGCAGTTAGTGATACCTTTTAGTGTACCAGCATAATTGTCATTTACATAGATGACAATCAAAGGTTCCCTAAAAAATTTGTATTTATTTTTTTAAATGAAAAATTAGATTTTTTTTTCCTTTTCAAGAATAAGAGGTTAAAAAAAGCAATACGCTATGTTTGATGAGAAAATATGTTTTCACTTTGGAGACCATCTGTTGGCGTCTTTATTGCTGCAGTTGCTTTCAAATTGCCTTTTTTTTCACTTTGTATTTTAAATGTGAAAATTCCCTTACAAGTCCTTATCTTTTGAATGTCACCTTTCCAAATCCCTTCAAACTCATTCTAGAGATTCTGTGCTTTTTTTTCTTCTTCTTCGATACATCATTCAAAATAGTCTGATGCAAAAAAAAAAAAAAAATGCTATTCTCAACCTGCTTATTGAATGAGGAGCATGGTAAATCACTAGAGAACAAATAAAAGTAAAGGAAGTATATTGTATAAGTTGCTGCTGTTAAGAATATAAAGGTTAACACACCTAAATATTTTTAGTATTGATTCATGAAAACATCAACCTTTTCACTACTGAATAAAAAAAAAAAAAAAATGGTAACATTTATTATTTAGTATATTGCAAACTAATCTTCAAGCATATGTAAAATGTAATATATGTAAATTATTTACATTTTTATTTTCCATTTATCTGTTCGCTCTTTGGAAATAAAAAAGTAATAGGGAAAAAAACAGAACAAATTAACAGATTGTATAATTTCACTTATTTTGCAATCCTTCTCAGAGGGTCATAAGCATAAATAACATACAAGAGAAATATACATTATACTAAATGCATATACACCTGTTATTGATTTTTGTGAGCATTTTAACTGGCATTTTTGTGAAGAAAGACAATAAAACTCATGTGTTTTAAATATAGGTTACAAACTAAAATCAGGCCTCTTTTTTTCTGATCAAAAATAGCAGCATTAAAGATTGAGGACTAAGGATTAACTCCTCCCCTCACAGAGGAATGGACAGGAAATAGAATTCTGAAATTGGTGTAAGTCAGGTGGCACGCCGGGCCCTCTCTTTGGGCATGCGGCCATAGGTTCACCATCAATGCAGAGTAGGCACCTGCCTGCACAAAACGGGGCAGGCGCCTACTCTGCTTCCGTGTCGGGAGGACATGGGGAGGGATCTGAGAAGCTGCTCTCCTGTCCTCCCGCGAGCAATCTGTGTGGAGCGTTGCCACACTTTACCATGGCAACGCTCCACACAGCATCGCGCGTGTGGACAGGAGAGCTGCAGGACCTGTCACATACTTACCACCACCAGACCACCAGGTATGGCTCTGTCCCCCCTCCTTCACCAAAGGTAAGATGAAGGGAGGGGGGGGGGGTACAGGTTTAATATACTTTTTTTTAATGCATCTTCCCCACCCTATCCACACACACAGTACACACAGTACCCCTACCCCCCACACACAGCACCCCTACCCCCCACACAGGACACGTACCCCACCAAACACACAGCACCCCTACCCCCCACACACACAGCACTCCTAGTCCCCACACACAGCACCCCTACCCCCACACACACAGCACCCCTATGCCCTAACACACAGCACCCCTACCCCCACTCACAGCACCCCTCACACACACACAGCAAAGCACCTCACAAACACACAGCACTCCACACCCTTACACACAAACACATACACTGCACCCCTCAATGCAGTATGTGTGTGTGTGTATTCAGCAGTCTTTATGTGTGTGTATTCAGCAGACTGTGTGTGTATTCAGCAGACTGTGTGTATGTATCCAGCAGTCTTTGTATATGTATCCAGCAGTCTTTGTGTACTCAGCAGTCTCTGTGTGTGTACTCAGCACTGTGTGTGTGTGTGTACTCAGCAATGTGTGTGTATTCAGCAGTTTGTGTGTGTGTATTCAGCAGTGTGTGTGTTTTCAGCAGTGTGTGTGTGTGTATTCTGCTGTGTGTGTGTGTGTATTCAGCGGACTGTGTGTGTGTGTTTGTATGTATGTATTTAGCAGTCAGTCTGTGTGTAGTGATGTCGCGAACCCGAAATTTTCGGTTCGCGAACGGCGAACGCGAACTTCCGCAAATGTTCGCGAACCGGCGAACCGCCCGAAACGCCATTGACTTCAATGGGGAGGCCAATTTTAAAACACACAGGGACTCTTTCTGGCCACAATAGGGATGGAAAAGTTGTTTCAAGGGGACTAACACCTGGACTGTGGCATGCCGGAGGGGGATCCATGGCAAAACTCCCATGGAAAATTACACAGTTGATACAGAGTCTGGTTTTAATCCATAAAGGGCAGAAATCACCTAACATTCCTAAATCACAATCAATATGGATTGACACCTGACATATGACATATTGACACCTTGACATATGGATTGACACCTGTCCTCAGAGCCCCTGATGCACACGGACACAGAGCAGAATAGAGACTGGTCCCCCTACATAGGGTCACTTGGCAAATATGGATTGACACCTGTCCTAAGGATCCCTGATACACACTGACACAGAGCAGAATAGGGACTGTTTCCCCTACATCGGGTCACTTGGCAGATATGGATTGACACCTGTCCTAAGGTTCCCTGGTACACACTGACACAGAGCAGAATAGGGACTGGTCCCCCTACATCGGGTCACTTGGCAGATATGGATTAACACCTTGTTACAAACTGCTATTTGTAACGGGCCCTTTAAATGGCAAATTGCCCTGCTTCCCTGGGTTGTGGAGAAGCCTATTTGCCAGCCTCCTCCCGCATGACTATGGCCCCTGGGAGATTGTGAAAATGTATGCACTTTTATTTGGTGTGTATGGCCCTTTAAGACTGTCGGTGGGCATATTGGGGCTTATGGACTCTTTATGTGACTGGTGCTGGCCCTTTAAACACCTTTTTTGGGACATCAGGAAGATTGGGACACTGCCCCTTTAAGGCTGTGTCCCCAGACTTGTTGGGGTCACGGCCCCTTTAAGACGGTGTCCCCTGTGTCCCCAGACCTGGTGCAAACCCTTTGTGCCTGCCTTGCTATTTCCCACTTGGTTCAGTAAATGGGAAATTATTTCAGCTGCAGAGACTAAGTCCCATTCGGCCATGGGACTTAGTCTTTTTTTCAGCCGTTTTTTTCAGCCTTATTTCAGCTGCAGAGACTAAGTCCCATTCGGCGATGGGACTTAGTCTTTTTTTCAGCCTTATTTCAGCTGCAGAGACTAAGTCCCATTCGCGATGGGACTTAGTCGCTTTTTCAGCCTGAAATAGACCGACCTCACAGCCCAAATCTATGGAACTGTTTTGGGCAGGAAAATGTGCTTGCGGTCGGTCATAAAGGGACCTCCAGCTAACTTTTAACCCCTGGATGGATTTGGCTGATTTTTGGTTATGTTTATGTTTTAAGTGTGCTGATTCCAAATATGTAATTATGAAGATGGGATGTGTAGTTTTAAAGTTACAGGGTATGGCTAAAAACTGTATTTTTACTGCCTGTGTTTAATTATGTTAATCTCTTCCCAAACGTCATTTCGTTCAAAGTGGAGTGAATGTTAAAAAAATATATTTTTGTTCAGAGTGTGAGAAATGCTTTTCAGCCGCTTCTAATCTTAAGCATCATTTGAGGAGCCATACAGGAGAGAAACCTTATTTGTAGTGTGTTTAGTATTGTTCTGATCAGTTTAATACCTTCCGCGTCTCCTATAAGTGGACGTGTATATGGCAGCCATTTTAGGAACCGTACACCTGGGACCCGAGCAAGGTCACCTCGCTCAACAGGCTTGCAGCGTATCCTCCAGGAAGAAGAGCCTGAACCCTTACCGGCTGCACGTGTCTTACCTGTACATGGAAAGCTGCTGTGGTTCCTTGATGAGCCAGCTGCCCGTGAGTTAACATGTCCCGTGGAGAAGCACTCTGTCCTGTAAAGCCTCACCAAAAAAAAGGAGTGGTGTGTTTAGTATTTTTCTGATCAGTTTAATACCTTCCGCGTCTCCTATCAGTGGACGTGTATATGGCAGTCATTTTAGGAACCGTACACCTGGGACCCGAGCAAGGTCACCTCGTTCAACAGGCTTGCAGCATATCCTCCAGGAAGAAGAGCCTGAACCCTTACCGGCTGCACGTGTCTTACCTGTACATGGAAAGCTGTGGTTCCTTGATGAGCCAGCTGCCCGTGAGTTAACATGTCCCGTGGAGAAGCATTCTGTCCTGTAAAGCCTCACCAAAAAAAAGGAGTGGTGTGTTTAGTATTGTTCTGATCAGTTTAATACCTTCCGCGTCTCCTATCAGTGGACGTGTACACGGCATTGATTTTTGTAACAGGGAGATGGAAGAAAAGGCTTGGTCGGTCCTCTTACTGCAAATTTGGGGCACTGCGCGGTCAAGCTAATGTGACACCAGATAGGAGTGGTGTGTTTAGTACTATTTTTTATCAGTTTAATACCTTCCGCGTCTCCTATAAGTGGACGTGTACACGGCATTGATTTTTGTAACAGGGAGATGGAAGAAGAGGCTTGGTCGGTCCTCTTAATGCAAATTTGGGGCACTGCGCGGTCAAGCTAATGTGACACCAGATAGGAGTGGAGTGTTTAGTACTATTTTTATCAGTTTAATACCT
>OW240912.1:58992029-59019372 GCA_933207985.1 Pelobates cultripes
CTATTTCTGCTAGTTTCAAATTCACATTAATTTAGCACAGTGTAAACGTTAATGAATGAATAACCCTGGCAATATTTTAATGGACAAATACATAAACTTGCTCAAAAGTTGAATTAAAAATATCCCAAATGAATATACACAACATCATCAATCAGAATTTAACCAAAGTTACATTCAGCTTGGCATTTATGTTATTGACCTGAAATGATAAAAGACTGAATTGAACTTGTCTAGAATCAACCTCTGACTCTCAGATACTAACTACAGCTGGGGCTCTGTCCACTGAGATATCTCTTTAAACAATGCCATCACACTTTGAAGTTACTCTTTTAAGTTTATTTATTTTTTATCCTTTGTCAGGATTAACTCATTACTGATGATTTTGCCTAATAATTGCACATTAACAATTTATAGTATGTTATCAGAGCATATCAATAAATACCCTGATGACTGTGCTTTGATTGTATATTTATACATATTTTCGTATTTATAGTTTGTTTGTATTTAGTGTAAAGTTATACCTTGGGAATTTGAGGTACAGTCTTTGTGATGGTAATTATGTTCTGTAAGCTATATCTCATGATGAGTCAAGATATTACATTTGGAGGTGAGCCAACTACATTTTGGAGTCTAAGAGTGAAAAACACTGAGATTAAATCCTTAGTATAATTTTTCACTGTTGTCTATATTTTTACTTAAAGGAAAACTATAGGGACAGGAACACAAACATGCATTCCTGACCCTATAGTGTTAAAACCACCATATGCCCCCACCCCCCCCCCGCTTCCTCTTGTCCCCCTAAAAATAGTAAAATCTTACTTTTATTCCAGTATGCTGCTGCTGACTCTGCCCCTAATCTGCCTGTTTGGCTGACGTCACCAGGAGTGTTCTGTTCCAATCACAATGCTTTTACATAGGAAAGAATTGGATTGACTGATAGTTGCAAGGAGGCAGATCAGGCGCAGAGCCAGCACAAGCCAAACACTGCCCTGTGCAGCACTGCCCCAGGAAGCACCTCTAATAGCAATCTGAAGAGTGGCCAGTGGAGGTGACCCTAGGCTGCAATGTAAACACTGTGTTTACTGAAGGGAATGATTATACTCACCAGAACAATACAATAAGCATTAGTTGTTCTGGTGACTATAGTGTCCCTTTAAGTTTTTTTGTTTTTTTACATAACTGTTTATAGAATTTGAGTTATAAATTGATCTACCTACAGCCCAAATCATGTTTTACTACAGAAATAATAATTAATAAGCCATGGTATCCATTAACATACAGTATATCTTATATAAGTATATAATTTTGTGACATTAGTTTATTTCTGTTTTAAGCTTGGAAAGATTTCATGTTATTTATTTTTTTTACTTTGTCTTAATACTAGAGTTGGTAATATGGTCACTGCTTTGGTCAAATAATGTCAATCACCTTATGGTCAGTTTAAATGATAATCTTTATCATCTCTACCCAGTCAATAGTTTTTTAAGAACATTCAGTCTCCATTACAAAATAGCAAATACATCAGACTGTTAAATGGGAAACAATACTTCAGACATAAGGAAGAGAAGCAAACTCTCAAAAGCTTGTCTTTTAAATATGTTTGTCCAATAAAAAAGGTATCATTGCATACTGCAATACTCTGGTATTTTGGCATCTTGTCTACTGGGCTAATACGGCTAATCATATATATATATATATATATATATATATATATATATTTAATACAATGATAAACAAAAATCTGCACACCAGTCAAGCCATAAGATTTGCATTTCCCACAGAAATCCCAAATCTGCAGTGATGATACTACCGCAAAGGATTCTTGGTGGGCATATGCAAATTAGTTTAACAAAGAATCACATTTTTGCCTCATTAAATTTTAAACATGGATTCCTTTGAGTCTGTGTTTGCTGTATACAACAGTTTTGAAACACAACTTGGGAAAAGATGCAAAACCAGTGAACCACTCATGGCCAGCTATTTCGTTGGAAATCATCAGCATGAGGTTTGTTACTGGTTTGCTTATTGAGGCTTGGTAGTGCTTGGGAACCAAGCTTGACTGGTGTTCACATTTTTGTTTAACATTGTATTAACTATCCACAGACTTCAGGTGGAAGGGTTTTTCATCACAATTTCTCCCCACCATAACCTATTTATACTATATATATATATATATATATATATATATATATATATATAATTTTATTTTTATTTCTTTTTAAAAAAAAAATTATTATTATTTTGGCTTTTAAAGACACAAAAAATATATATTTAATTCATTAACTTTTGTCATACCTTGGTCTCTGGATTGATTGTGAGTGGATCGGAGTTCCCTTTTGCTCTATGCCTGGAGTAAATTCATCCTCAAACAGCTTTCTGTATCACGTCTAAATAAGCTAAATGGTAAGCATCACAAACATATATATTTTTATTCTGTTATTTGTTAGCTTTGGCTCTTTATGGGACTGTGTGGGCTGAAGCAGCCAAGCTCTGCACTCTTCTTGTAGTTTCTTTTCACCAAGGTCAATGCAAATTTCTTTGACATAACAGCTTGTGAAACTGATTTTTCACAGCTCAGAATACATTTTCAGAATTAAGTTATTATTCCAAGGAAAATTTCCATAAGTGTGAAGTATAGTTTCAGCTGCTACCAACACAAATTGCTAGCAGGAGCCATTTCAGAGCTACATCAAAATATATACCATTATGAGTCCTTAAGTGCATTGCCATCGGGTACACATCTGCTCCTGAAGGTGAAAACACAAAAAGGCAACAGATCTCATTTCCCCATGTTGACAAACAATCTTCAAATTCTGACTGCCTACCAAAAGGACTTGGGATGAAGGGTAATTAAATATTTCATAAAAAATATTAAAAGCTGCTCAATTCCCAATATTTTCACAAAATCCAGTTTAAAAAAAATAGGTTCAGAGTGCTCAGTTTGTCCAATCCACAGCAATTTGAATAGCCCCAAAAGCATTCACAACCACCTGTTAATCTAAAATAAAAACATCCTTACCTTGTTGTCCTCTAACTATATTTTAAAAGGAGCAATGTTATATGCGGTTTAAAAAAAAACAACTGAAAAATAAGCATTCTTTCTTTTTTACCATTTTTGTATTATTCCTTTTAACTGATTTTGGTCTTTAGCATTGAAAAAAATTGGGTGAAAAATAATGGCATATTCAACTAAATGAGCACTGGGATTGGATGGTCTGGGATTCTAGCCAATGACAATGTTTAAATGAGGGTTTATGATGTATAGATGTGCATGTTTTCTGTAAGATGTGCTGTACGTATGCATGTGTATGAAAATCCTATTATTTTATCTTTATGTTTGCCACAGAATTTTGCAGGTTTTAGCTTTCACTGAAATCATGATAATTATGGTTCACATTCAGCTGTACAGTTGTAGTTCACTTTCATTTGGTCAAAAGAAAATGCATTAGAAGATCCACAGACACCATATCACATAGAATCTATTAATCATCCCCATCACATGAAATAGCCACATAGTACACTACAGTCATCACTCAAAACATATACCATTGTCATGGCACCCACTTCAAACTAACAGAACTGAAATTATACTGTTTGTCACTTGGTACCCATGTGATAGTCATCAGTGGCTAAAAGAGCAAAGAGCTCTCACACTATAGGAGGGATTCTCTTAGCAGAGTAAGGCTTTCCTTTGTTTACTAAATAGTAATTTCCTAATAAACTTATCAGCAGGAAAAGTTTTACAGTAATCAGAGTAAATTTAGATAATTCAAAAGTTAAATGTATATATATCGTTTAATTTATTTTGTATTGTATTACATATTAAAGGTGAAACAAAGTCTAAAGAAACACTCTCCATAACATCTTCATTACTTTTATACATTAACATTGTTACAGCCTTTGGCATTCAAGCAAACAATAGGTCCTGAACACCTATCTGTAATGAACACCGATATTAAACTTTTTGCTTCCATTTTAGCCGAACGCCTTAAGGACGTTATTGCAAAACTGATTCATACAGACCAAATCAGGTTTGTGCCCGGAAGATGGTCAGGCTATAACATGAGAAGATTAATAAACATCCTCAATAGTGCTATAAGGAACAAGAAGCAGCTGTTGACTATATCCATAGACGCCGAAAAAGCGTTTGACAGGCTAAGTTGGAGATTTCTTGATGGACATCAATGTCCTATAATATTAATGGCTGCTATAAGATGCAATTATGGCATTGTATAAAAATCCCTGAGCTAGAACGGTCGGGCTAAATGTTTGCTCTGATTGGTTTTATATAAACAACAGCGTTAGACAGGGTTGTCCCCTACTGCAGATATTATATATATGATCAATTGAACCCTTAGCTTTAAACATTATAAATAATGACAAAATAGGTGGATTTAAAATGAAAGATATTGAATTTAATCTATGTATGTATGCAGAGGATATCATACTTACTATAAGTGACAATAAGAATTCATTAGACTTTCTCATGGAAGAATTCATTGACTATAGTTTTAATTACAAATTGAACAAGGCCACTTTAATGGGCCATGGGCTAGATGATGCTATAAAATATGAGATCACTAGTAAAATATAATTTCACATGGGCCAGAAAAACTTTAAATTATCTGGGAATTTAGATCACAAAAAACTTTGACAGACTTATGGAGACTAACTTTATGAATCTGTTGAAACAAACAAACCAATTACTAAAAGATTGGAGACATTTGGAAAAATCCTGGAGAGGCAGAATTCATGTATTGAATTCCTATATTATACCAAAGTGGAATTACCTTTTCTAAATGATACCTCTGAAAGTCCTGGACAGTTGGCTCTCCTACAAAATAATATCAAATCCTTTATTTACAGAGGTAAAAAAACTTAGGATAAATAGAACAATGTTATCTCTTAAGCCTAGAGAGGGAGGTTTTAATTTCTCAAATATTAGATTTTACTATCTGGCCAATACGTTAGCACACGTGCATAAAACCCAGCTACATTTCGCTTCTAAGTAGGAATGGCTTGAAATCGAAACAGATGTGCTGGGCCTTAAAGATGTTGCAGGTTTTCTTTGAAACATAATAAGCTTTAAAAAAATTTGAGGTTCCGATTGAAAATAACAAAATAAGGAATCATATTATCTCTGGGTGGGAAGAAATTAAAAAGAAATTGGGCATACAATATCATGTTTTAGATTTTTTTTAAAGCTTTCCGTATGTCACATATTCATCCGCTTATAGAAATGTGGTTAATGATATTTACTGTCCACACAGGAAAAGTTGTGCCGAGCAGCAACCTAATCCACAGAAGGGTTAATGCTGAGCAGTAATTGTGCAAATGAAACCTGGTGTCATGTATTCATCCGCTTAGAGAAAAGTGATTAATGACATTTACTGTCCACACAGGAAAAGTTGTGCCGAGCAGCAACCTAATCCACAGAAGGGTTAATGCTGAGCAGCAATTATGCAAATGAAACCTGGTAACTGACTTTGGGGTCAAAGGCCGGTTACAGCCTATCAGAACTAAAGGAGGGGTATTTAGGCCCAGTTCTCAGCCTGCTCAGTGCCCTGTCGTGGTTTCCCTTGTGGTTGTCTGAGAGCGCGTTCCTGTTTATAGTTTTCTACCTGGTTTTTGACTTTGGCTTTGTTTATTGACTTCTCTATATTCTGGTATCCTGACTCCTGGCTTTCCTCATCGCTGTGTCCCTTTCTGTGTTCCCTGACCTCGGCTAGTATTTTTGACTATTCTTTGTACGTTAAATCCGGCCATTCTAAGGACCGGTAATACGTTACTTATTTGTCATCCGTGCTGTACAGTTCTACGTGCTGGATCAAACAGTAATCCTGACATTACGACATGGCCATAGATCCTGTAGAACTGTGTCAGCACATAGCTGCTTGCGAGAGGAAATTAGAGGAGAATGATCACCGCATGGATCAATTCACTCAGGCTTTAAGTACGCTTCTCGCTAGAACGGAGCATCTGCAGCCTGCAGCGTCTCCTCCTATAGCACCTCTACCCTGTGTACCTCCACCCACTGTTAATAGGACTCCTTGCATCTCCTTATCACCATCCCTACAGTTTGATGGCAATATCCAGGAATGCAGGGGTTTTCTTAATCAGGTGGAGTACCATTTTGAGGCCTCACCAGGGTCATTCCCCACGGACAGAGCAAGAATTGGTTATCTAATGAATCAATTAAAGGGCAAGGCCCTTGCCTGGGCTAATCCGTTGTGGGAGAGTAATCGGAGCATAGCTCATAATTACCAGGAATTCCTTGCCGAATTCAAGCTCACGTTTGAGCCATTGGGTAGAGAGGATGACGCCTCCACTGCCCTAATGCACATCAGACAAGGTAACCGGTCTATCTCGGATTATGCTATTGAATTCCGTACCTTAGCTTCCGAGGTAGACTGGACTAACAATGGGTTAATCTCAGCATTCAAAAAGGGTCTCTCAGAGACTATACTAGATGAGATAGCCGCTAAAGAATTACCTAAGAGTCTTAACGAATTTATTACGTTTGTCATGCATATTGATAATAGGTTAAGACTCAGAGAAGTCACCAGAAGCAAGACCAGACGTACGGCTATGTCCCTAGCACCTCAATTCTCTAAACCTGTTTTGTCTAACCTCCCTGTACAGTCCGAACCCGAACCTATGCAGTTGGGGGTCACTAGACTGTCAGAGGCCGAAAAACAGTATAGGAGAAGGGAGGGGTTATGCCTATATTGCGGTAGAAAGGGACATATGATAACTAATTGTCCAGTGCGTCCGGAAAACTTCCGCACCTAAGAACCTTAAGGGGACAGATCTTAGGTGTGATGGAGTTGTCCTCTAACAAAAACAAAAGTAGATTCCTCCTTGAGGTATCTATTTCCCTTGATAACAAGAAGTTTTCTTGCAGTGCCCTAATGGACTCAGGTGCTGCTGGAAATTTTATTGATGTCCAGTTTATTAGGGGTAATGAGATACCGGTCAGGGAGAGACCTACGCCGCTAGCTGTAGAGGCTATTGATGGTAGACCACTCACACAACCGCTTATAACCCACGAAACTGTCCCTATTACGATCTCCATTGGGGCCTCCCATAGGGAGGAGATGACGTTTCAGGTTATTACTTCTCCATCATGTCCTATCATATTAGGGTTTCCGTGGCTGAGTAAGCACAATCCCTATATTGACTGGGCTAATGGGGAGATATTAGAATGGGGTAAAGAGTGTATGGGGAGATGTATAAAACCAGTACTAAAGAGATTGGATACTATTGACCTTCCCACTACCACTCCCCAAACTCCTGGAGTTCCCATACAATACCGAGAACTTCAGGAGGTGTTTAACAAGGCTCAATCCGATGTATTGCCTCCCCACAGAGCATATGACTGTGCCATTAACCTGTTTCCAGGCGCTATGCCACCTAAGGGGGCAGTTTATGCCTTATCTCCCCAGGAGAGTAAAATAATGGAGGAATACATCAAAGAATCCTTGAGCAAAGGGCACATAAGAAAGTCATCCTCACCAGCTGGTGCAGGATTCTTTTTTGTTGAGAAAAAGGGTGGTGAGTTACGCCCTTGCATAGACTACAGGGCACTTAATAAAATCACTGTAAAAAATGCATACCCTATTCCACTCATTTCCGAATTGTTCGATAGACTTCAGGGAGCTAAAGTATTTACTAAGCTTGACCTTAGGAGCGCTTACAATTTGGTTAGAATTAAAGAGAATCATGAGTGGAAGACGGCATTTAATACCCGTAGTGGACACTATGAATATCTGGTAATGCCATTTGGGTTATGCAACGCCCCGGCCGTATTCCAAGACTTTATAAATGATGTACTCAGGGAATTCATTTACTCATTTGTCTTGGTTTATTTGGACGATATTTTGGTGTATTCCCCTGATCTTCAAACTCACCACTCCCATGTGAAACAGGTTCTGCAGACGTTGTTGAAAAATAAACTTTATTGTAAATTAGAAAAGTGCATATTTGACCAGCCTGAAGTCCACTTTTTGGGTTACAACATCTCTGCATCGGGATTTCAAATGGATCCTAAAAAACTAGAGGCTGTACTACACTGGCCATTACCCTCTGGTTTAAAAGCCATTCAAAGGTTTATTGGTTTTGCCAACTATTACAGAAGATTCATCAAGGGATTTTCTTCTGTAATAGCCCCAATCACAAATATGACTCGCAAAGGGGTTAGTAGCACGGTATGGTCCAAAGAGGCTGTGAATGCTTTTGAGACTCTTAAACAAAGATTTGCCTCTGCGGACATACTAAAACATCCTGACACCAGTAAACCTTTTATATTGGAGGTTGATGCATCCGAGACAGGGGTAGGGGCTGTTCTCTCTCAGAGAGAAAGCCAGGGAACACCATTGCATCCTTGTGGCTACTTCTCCAGAAAGATGTCTCCTGCTGAGCGCAACTACGATATTGGCAATAGAGAACTGTTGGCCATTATTCTTGCCCTCAAGGAGTGGCGACATCTTTTGGAGGGTTCCAAGGACCCCCTGTTGATCATAACCGACCACAAAAATCTGGCATATATAGGGGATGCCAAACGTTTGTCTTCCAGACAGGCTAGATGGTCACTGTTCCTTTCACGTTTTAACTTTCTCATTACTTATAGACCTGGTTCTAAAAATACCAAGGCTGATGCCTTGTCCAGGCAATTTGATAATGAGTCAGCTCCGGAACAGATGACATCTCCTATTATTCCACCAGAGTGTATTATTGCTACTACTGTCCTCTCACTGTCTTCTCCACTGCTTGGCACCATACTGGAGGCCCAGCCTCAGGCGCCCAGTGGTAAACCGTGTGATAAACTGTTCGTTCCCCTATGTGAAAGGGTTAATATCATGAAAGTGTTCCATGACAATATAACTGCTGGACACCCGGGCATCAATAAGTCCACTGCCGCGATCACTAGATCATTTTGGTGGGATTCACTCAGGAAAGATGTAAAGGAGTATGTGCAGGCATGTTCTGTGTGTGCAGTTTCTAAGGTGACTCATGCACTTCCTTGTGGCCTGTTGCAGCCTCTTCCTGTTCCTGAGATTCCATGGTCCCACCTATCCATGGACTTTATTGTTGAGCTTCCTAGCTCTGCTGGGTTCACTACTATTCTCATGGTTGTAGACCGATTTTCTAAGATGGCTCACTTCATTCCTCTCAAGAAGTTGCCATCTTCGCAAGATTTGGTCCTAATTTTCATACGTGAAATTGTCCGTTTGCATGGCATCCCCACAATATTGTGTCTGATAGGGGCTCTCAGTTTGTGTCCAGGTTCTGGAGGGCGTTCAGTAAACAATTGGGGATTGATCTCTCCTTCTCCTCCTCCTACCATCCACAGACCAATGGTACAGCTGAGAGGGCTAACCAGTCATTAGAAGTTTATTTGCGTTGTTTTATTAATAGCACACAAGACAATTGGTCCGAACTACTCCCGTGGGCCGAGTTCGCTAGAAACAATGCTGTTCATGACTCCTCTGGGCACAGTCCATTTTTTGTCAATAATGGTAGGCATCCTACGGTTCTCCCTGCGGTATTTTCTGATACTGCCATTCCTGCTCTGGATGAGCGTCTGGCCTCCATTCGGGATACCTGGGTTAAGGTTCAAACTGCTCTAGGGGCTGCTGCTGAACGCTTCAAACATTTTGCTGATAAGCGTAGGAGTGCCAACCCGGTGTACCAAGTGGGGGACCGGGTTTGGTTGTCATCTCGCAACATCAAGCTTAAGGTCCCTAGCATGAAGTTTGCCCCCAGATTCCTTGGTCCCTATAGAGTGCTTCGTAGGATCAATCCAGTGTCTTACTCTCTGGCTCTTCCTGCATCTTTAGGGATTCCCAACACTTTTCATGTGTCCTTACTCAAACCTCTTGTCTGCAATAGATATACTGTTCCTTGTGTTCCTCCCCCTCCGGTGGTGGTGGGTGGTCAGGAAGAGTATGAGGTATCTTCTATCGTGGATTCTAGGTTTTCTCGGGGCACTTTACAGTACTTGGTTGTTTGGAAAGGTTACGGTCCTGCTGATCGTTCTTGGGTTTCGGCTCCTGACCTGCATGCGGGCCGTAAGATCCGCGCTTTTCACGCTAAATTTCCTCTCAAGCCTGGTCCTGTCCGCCCGGTGGGCGTTCTTCAGGTGGGGGGTAATGTCACATATTCATCCGCTTATAGAAATGTGGTTAATGACATTTACTGTCCACACAGGAAAAGTTGTGCCGAGCAGCAACCTAATCCACAGAAGGGTTAATGCTGAGCAGTAATTGTGCAAATGAAACCTGGTGTCATGTATTCATCCGCTTAGAGAAAAGTGATTAATGACATTTACTGTCCACACAGGAAGAGTTGTGCCGAGCAGCAACCTAATTCACAGAAGGGTTAATGCTGAGCAGCAATTATGCAAATGAAACCTGGTAACTGACTTTGGGGTCAAAGGCCGGTTACAGCCTATCAGAACTAAAGGAGGGGTATTTAGGCCCAGTTCTCAGCCTGCTCAGTGCCCTGTCGTGGTTTCCCTTGTGGTTGTCTGAGAGCGCGTTCCTGTTTATAGTTTTCTACCTGGTTTTTGACTTTGGCTTTGTTTATTGACTTCTCTATATTCTGGTATCCTGACTCCTGGCTTTCCTCATCGCTGTGTCCCTTTCTGTGTTCCCTGACCTCGGCTAGTATTTTTGACTATTCTTTGTACGTTAAATCCGGCCATTCTAAGGACCGGTAATACGTTACTTATTTGTCATCCGTGCTGTACAGTTCTACGTGCTGGATCAAACAGTAATCCTGACACCGTAATAGAAGGTAATATTTCTGATCTATCTTTTAGTAGATGGGCAAATTGTGGTATTCATAGACTAGATCAGCTATTATATCAAGCTAATGTGTCACCCTGTGAATCCTTGTCCAAAAAATTCAAACTACCCAACTCTAAAATTTTCCCATATCTTAGAGTTAAATATTTTTTACAAAAATACCTGCTCCAAGCTAATGATAACAGGATCAAAATGATAAAGATATTATTTTCTAATGAAGCCATTACAAAGATACTAGCTAAAGCGATAAACCGAATTAGAATTGTAAACTATGTGGAGAATTCTCCTCAGTTGTCAAAATGGGAAAAAGAGCTCTACAGCGTTCTAAACCATTGGGAATAGTGTAAAGCTTTCAACACCACTTGCAAACAGGTTTAATGCTTGAATTTAGTAGAAAATGCATACAAAGTCATAAATAGGTGGGATTTGGTTCTGACTAGATTAGCACAGATGTAGCGAAGCTCTTCCCTATAATGTTTGTGTTGTGGATTCAAAGAAGGTACCTATCTGCACATTTTGTGGAGCTGTGCTTTTATTAAGAAGGCTTTAGATGCTCTTTTGTCATACATATAAGACCAAGATAACACTAGAAAGGACCCCTTAAACTGTATTATTACATATGCATTGGCCCAATATGACACGTAAGAATGAGCGCTTTATTATTCATTGTTTTATTGCTTACAAAATTATATTAGCTTGCAATTGAAGCCCAATTACTTTTACAACTAAAGATGGAAAGAGATCTAAGTATTCCTTTTTCTGACTACCCCAAAAAGATATGCTTTGAAGGGAGGTGGAGTCAAGCCACAGAGCCAAGCAGACGTGTGGTTCCTTGGCTCCCGAATCCAGGGCGGATATTGGGCCATTTACCCCCAGAAATTGAGCAGCTATACCTTATATTAGCTACCTCACAAGTCAGGAGTATTCTCCTCTGCACATTGATACCTTTCTCAAGGCGGCATGTTGTTGGAGACCCGAGGTACCCTGCTGCAGCATACACTGGAGGGAACTGGGGAGATGCGGTCGGTCTTCCTGGACTCCTCTCCGGTAACTCATCAAAGCTGCTCTCACACTCTACTCCCCCTGCACTGGTGGAGGTCATCCCGGTCCCCACTGGGTTGATTGGTCGCCCATCAGCCTGCATTCCCTTGCAGCACATCGCAGGGTCCTGCACAAAACATGGCGGCACCCATTTTACTGGCTGGACAAGGCCTAAGCTCCCCTCAGGGGACTGTCACTAGCTGCATGGACTCTCTGCAGGACTCTCTCATGGATACTGTGAGCCTCCAGATACTATGCTTACCTACCCTATGCTTTACGGTTTTGGGCTTAGGCTGACTGTTCGCTGATAGCACCGTAGGGGAGCTTATTTCTGAGGGCAGATATCAAGGGCAGCCAGGACTCTCTACCATTAGGCATTATTGCAGCACATATACTTGTGTAGCAAAGTAGCCGATGTTAGCCTGACATGATGCAACTATATTAGTTAGGTATTATGCTTTCAATGCTTGAACACTATGACACTGCACATATACCCAGTGGTATTTGCTTCTTTAGTACTAGCTCCACGATTAAGCTTGTTTACTTTTGTTTATTTTTTCCCGTTATCTAGCATATAATAGCTTTTCATGCATACACACCCTATTTCATTTTTAGTTGTGCACACATGCATACTGTTCTATCCATTTTAATATTAACGTCTGTATAAGCCACGTAAAATACTCATGCATACCTAGCTTGCCAAACCATGTTCTCAGCAGGTAAACTTTACTCCATCCATGAATATCTAACCTGATAACATGTGTTCCTACTATAAAAAGTGGCTGCCTCGCTTAGGAGTAGCATTTGTTATAAGGTGTTGTATTTGTCATTTGCCTATCTGCCACAATAAAAGAAAGATTGACAAAAAATATATATATATGATAAGCCCTTGTAGCATTTGTCACCATGTACCTTTGGCCTACCTACATCGGGGAAAGAATGTTCAAAATAATGTTTTTTTTGTATCCACTTAGGATTACATTGATGTATTAATTTGAGTGGTTTAATCTTTGTATTGTATGTCTTATGATTTATTGTTTATTGTCTCTATGGAAAAAAATAATAAATCTCCAATAAAGATTATTGAAAAAAAAAACAAAAAAAACAATTGAGCAATTTAAAAGTAAACCAATTTAGAAAATTGCTATTTGCAGGCAATCTGATACACAATTACAGTGTTACATGGGCTGCAAAGACACAGTCAGCCTTTCTCACATCTGTTTTTGCTGTTGATCCAAAAGAAGGAAAACATTTTGTTTGAAGCGCATTACAATTTTGCAACAAACTAGTAAACAAAATGCAGTCAGATCTTTACTTGGATTACCACACTAATTAAAATGATATCCTTGAATATTATGTTTTTGTAAGTATTCATCCAGTTGCTGTTTAAACATCTGTACAGACTCTGATAAAAATCACCTCTTCAGACAGATAATTACACATCCTTACTGTTCTGTAAAAACACTCTCCTTTGCCTTGGACTAAATCTCCTTTCTTGCAGTCTAAATGCATGACCTCTTGTCCTTTGTATAGTCATGTTTATGAATAGATTTTCAGACAAGAGTTTGTATTGACCCCAAATATATTTGTATAATGCTATCATATCTCCTCCGAGGTGCTGTTTTTCTAAACTAAACCGATTAAAATTTATTAACTTTTCTTCAAAACTAAAATGTTCCATTCATTTTATTAATGTTGGAGCCCGCCTCTGCACTTTTTCTAGTGCCATCATATCCTTCCGTAGAACAGATGTCCCAAATTGCACAGAATATTCAAGGCATAGTCTTGATATTGATTTATAAAGAAGCAAAATTATATTTTCATCTTGAGAATTAATGTCCCGTTTTATACATGACAATACCTTACTGGCCTTAGCCACTGATGATTGACATTGTTTGTTGTCTATAACAATTTCCAAATTCTTCTTGTGTGTTGTTAATTCTAATTCACTACCATTTAGGATGTAAGTTGCTTGTGCATTATTTACCCCAAGGTACACAACTTTGCATTTATCTAACATTTATCTCACATTGTATACTTTTGTAGTACGGCTGGTAGAAGTTGATGGTTCAACAACTCATGCCTAACAGAAACACTGCATGTCTCTGCGGTTAGTCAGAAATTCAGTGTTCAGCAATTAATTCCTTAAAGTAGATTTTAGTAACTGACAGCAAGCAAAAGTAGTCCTACACTATTTTTTTTAGAACTTAACACAATTTTCTAAGATCTTTGATTTCTATATGTTAAAAAAGTTGGTTTCTATCGTTTTATGAATTTTGGTGCCACATCTCAAAAATTACTTGATTTTAAAGAGGAAGAATTGGTGAGTTTTAGCATGTATGTACTGTAGAGAACGATAGCTACATCTTCTTACTATTGCAGAACACACATCACTTAAACCAAGCTCTATTTACAGTTATCTGAGAAGGGACACACTGGCAAATGACAACCGAGGGAGAATGAACATCATTTCCAGTCGCTGAAATGTGCAGGTAAGCCACAGTGATGAGAAACAATAAAAAAACAAATGTTATATATATAAAAGGACAAACGATCAGTGTTTGGGGGCCTCTGCAGAAATCCTTGGTCCTACAAAGCTCCCTCTTTCCCTGATGGCTCTTGGAATGTGTGAGTTAAAGTGTCTGACATTCAACAAACAGGACTTTCTATAAAACCAGGACTATTTTGCCTTTCCTTAAAACTATCAAACATGTTAGTACATTTAATTTATTTGTCTACAAAAATAAGACAGCATTGTATTATTTTATACAGCTAGACTTTATGAGACCAAAATGAGAAAGGAAGTGAAAAATAAAAAATAAAATAAAGGGAAGCCGCTTGGACCAGGATAAAAGGAATTCTAAATTACTTTCCCAACCCCCTCGTTTTTGTTATTTCAAATGGAAATTATTCTGAAAGGAACACTGTTTTCTTCAAACTCTTTAGTTTGGGATTTGAAAAGAGGTTTCCTTTAAACTGCATATTTTAGGAGCTGATGGTGGTTGCTTGGCAACAGCCATGGGCTTGCCACAATGCCAAGAACAAGAGCAGTAGTACAAGGGGAATTCTGTACCAGGATACACATATTTCTAACTGGCAGTTCTATCGGTTTAAAAAAAATGAAAAAAATCACTACAAAGATTTTCCTTTTAATGATAATAATGTCCCTCACAGCAATGCGATATTACCATTCCAATGCTGCAGTTATTGCAATGCAGCACTAAATTGTGAATTATCATCATCAAAAACATCTAGCATTAAAAATGCTCATCAGACACACTGAATCTTACAACTCCCAACAAAATAGCCATTGTCCACATTTTGCTTCACAACTACACCTTATTTAAATGCAATTCTTCTTTTCATTCATGGGTCATTACTTACGGACTGTTTGGGTTGTTTTATGCTAGCTAAAGGATTACTCTAACCACTAGGGGTATGTAAGTCACATCTCCTGGTAATTGAGCAAAATCATTTAGTAATTGTTTGCCCTATTACCTGGATCCATGTCAGGCTCTTACAGTGGCTAGTGATACCACTGTAGAGCTGAAGAGGCTATAAGTCTATCCAGCCAGCCATTCTTTGGCTGAGAGCAACAGTTATATTCACTAATCAACCTCAACATTTAAACCACTGACATTTAAAGTGAATACCATTTATTATATTGTTACAATGGCACCTGTCAAGTATTTGTATATATTAGGCAGCAAGTGAACAGTCAGTTCTTGAATTTCATGTGTTGGAAGCAAAAAAAAATAGGCAAGCAAAAAGTGACTTTGACAGGAGCCGAATAGTGATGGCCAGATGAATGGGTCAGAGAATATACAAAACAACAATTCAAGTAGAGTGTTCCTAATATGTAGTTAATACCTACCAAAAGTGGTGCAAGGAAAGACAACCACCGAACTATAAACCAGCATCAGGGTCATGGGTGTCCATAGCTCATTGCTGCATGCAGTGAGCTAAGACTAGTCTGTTTGTCCAATTACACAGAAGAGTTACTGTTGCTCAAGTTGCCAAAAAACTTGTTAGAAAGCCATGATAGAAAGGTGTCAGAACACACAGTGCATTGCTGTTGGCTATGTATGGGGCTGCCTAGCTGCAGACCAGTCAGAATGCCCATGACAACTCCTGTCCACTGCAGAAAGCACATTCCATGGGGACATCAGCACCAAAACTGGACCATGGAGCAATGGCAGAAAGCTGCCACATGTGATAAATCATCTTTTCTTTTATACCAGGTGGCTGGGTACATGTGCATCATTTACATCATTTACATGCAGTAGACTTGGCAGCAGGAAGCAATATGGGAAGAAGGCAGGCAGGCGGAAGCAGTCTTATTTTCTGGGAAATGTTCTTCTGTAAAATCTTGGGTCCTGGCCTTCATGCTGATGTTACTCTCACACGTATCACCTACCCAGAAATTGTTGCAGACCACATAGACCCCTTCATAGCAATGGTGTTTACTCATGGCAGTGGCCTCTTTCAGCAATATACATTATACATATTTTTCAGCAATATACAATATACATATCAATAAGTGAATAAAATTCAAGAACATGCATCATTTTTAATATATAATAAAAAGTCAAAAAGAAAATCTGTACCTTTCGATGTTGCCATTAATAGATTACTGATCCTTTTTCAAGAGGCCTGAAACTTTTTTTATTCGCTTGTGAATGATGACTCATGTTGCTACTCCAAAGCTCTGCCTCTCTTTGCCCATCTCTGCCATGTGGTTTGGATGAACACCACATTTAAACACTCACGTTGCTTTTATGATGAAACTGGTCACTTTCATATCAATCTTGATATACTATTATGCAAATTAAAGGGGCACTATAGTCAGCTTAATGTAATTGTTCTTGTGTCTATAGCCTGTACCTGCAGGTTTTTTCCAATGTAAACACGGCAGTGTTTGCATTAGTGCCTAGGAACACCTCTAGTGGCAGTCACTCAGGTGACCACTACAGGTGCTTCTTGGGTCAGTGCTGCACAATGCTGAACATTCCTCATAGAGATGCAATGCTTTAATTTTTCCACAGATGTGCAATAGCCTCCTTATGCTTTTCTGTGAGAAAGCATTGGATTGTCTGAGTTCATCAAGTTAATCTCAGCCAAGCGGGTGGGGCATGTGCAGGGCAAGTCGTGACTGACCTGCATGGCGCTGGAAGAAAGGTGAGTAAAAACATCTTTAACTTGGCTGACAGGGTGCCCAGGGGCCTAAAATGTGTTATTTTATCTATAGGGACAGGAATACTTATTTGTATTTCTGTCACAATAGTATCCTTTAAGAATACTGCTCATTTTACTGGCAGACAGTTTTGGTTTTTTACATTTCTCTGGTGAATGTGTCTATATGAATTCTTAAAGAGAATATGTTTGTTGAATTTCTATGTCAATCAACTGGCAGTTTGACTAGTAGAGTCAGATGATTGATAAAAATCAATCGAAGTCTGTGATGCAGAGAATGGTGGTGTTGTAAAGCATGTGTAAGAGCTGTCCATAGCGTTCTACTCCTGTGTGCTGAGAACACATCTGACAGGCTCTCACAGCCAGAGAATTTAAGAGAAAAAAAAGAATATATAAATATAATAATCAATAGCAATAACACATTAGGAATTGTGCAGCAGGTTTAAGCAATGAAACAGTGTTTGGAATTCAAGAACACATGCCAAAGTTTTTGAAAGCATATAATGAAGACGTCATACAGCTTGAATGCTTTTTCTATACTATTCAAGACCATGGCGAATAGATCATTGTTGATTTTATTCTATTCTGGAATTATTCCAGTTTCCCAAAGCAATAAGTATGCCTCACAGCATCACAAGCTTTCCAAATTAAAGTACTGTTAGCGGTTAATACACAACTGAATTTGGCATTTTGTTTCAGTGTTAAATTATTATACATTTACTTATAATTATATATATATATATATATATATATATATATATATATGTATATATATACTTGAACATTCTTAGAAATTACCTGTTTCTTGTGTTTCAAGTTTTTTTGTCTGCATTATCTGCAAATATATACAGATGACATGTCAGCAATACAATTTAACATGAATAATCATCTAATTAGTTTAGACATCTTTTAAATTCTATGCCGGAACTGCCTCATTCTCTCTGCAACTCCTGCAAACATTTCTTACTAGTACACTTTACTTTTGCTCATCCTCAAGAACAGGGGTAGGCAACCTTCGGCACTCCAGATTTTGTGGACTACATTTCCCCTGATGCTTTGCCAGCGTAATGGGACATTTAGTCCACAACATTTGGAGTGCCAAAAGATGTTTACCCCAGCTCTAGAACACTAAATGGGTCTCTTTGAAATATGTTGTGTGTCAGATGATGTGAGCACATAGATTAAAGGGACACTATAGTCACCAGAACAACTACAGCTTATTGAATTTGTTCTGGTGAGTAGAATCATTACTTTAGGCGTTTTGCTGTAAACACTGTCTTTTCATAGAAAAAGCAGTGTTTACATTACAGCCTAGTGATAACTTCACTGGCCAGTCCTCAGATGGCTGTTAGAGATCCTTCCTGCGTCATGGCTGTCTAAAATGCATCCAAACATTCAGTGTCTCCTCCCTCTGCATGCAGACACTAGAACTTTCCTCATAGAAATTCATTGATTCAATTCATCTCTATGAGGAGATGCTGATTGGCCAGGGCTGTGTTTGAATCATGCTGGCTCTGCCCCTGATCTGCCTCTTTGTCAGTCACAGCCAATCCTATGGGGGAGCACTGTGGTTGGATCAGGCTACCACTTCTGCTGATGTAAGCAGACAGCTTGTTTTTCTGAGGCACAGCTTCAGGCTTGAATACAGTACGATTTCGCTATATTTATGGAGGCATGAGGGGCCCAGAGGGGCTGTGGTTTTAACACTATAGGGTCAGGAATACATGTTTTTTTTTCCTGACCCTATAGTGATCCTATAACCTCAGTCATTCACCATGCATATTTTATTGAATAGTTTATTAGTGAACATGATTATTTACGTTTATGTCAAAGAGAAACATTGTACTGCACTCAACATTTTTACTTGAATTGAAATATTAAATATTTCTATATGAAAAGTGCACTCTGAAGCTAATAAATATAACAACTGTATAGCATATGCTCGTATAAACATTTGTATAAACACATTTCTATTTTGTATCTATGACGGGTTCATGTATTATCACAAGAACAACTGTAGTTTTATCAATGCCAGCTTCATAACAAGTGTACAGAGGTCTGATGGAGTTGAGAGTTCAGTCTGACTGACATGACAATATTTTTTTTATAAATATAAATTGCTCCTCTGTAGAATGACATGGAATTTATATGTCTACTAAGTATAAGGTTTACGTGAGTTTATGTTCTTAGCCTTATCTAGTTTACATAGTAACCCATCTAATACCAAGCATTTTTGATTGAAAACATATTAGCATAATTATATATTTGAAGCAAGGAATGCAAGTTTGTTGTTATACTGAAATTTTGTGTATTGTTTGGTTTGCAAACATAAAAAAATTAAATGATGTAACTGTATACATTTTTTATTTTTCACTTAATTATTCAATATTTAAGAAATGTACAGCTTTAGACAGTATACATAATTGCAATATTTCAAATAGTAAGTTGTTAGTATAAAAGTATTAACGTGTTTCTGATAAAACCACCATTTAGGTGGCAGGCCCTTTTTATCCCCTTAGAAAGGGTTAAAATTTACATTATTTTAAGCGCCGCGTGGGTTCGTCGGCACTGGCCCCGACCCTGATCTGCCTCCTTGGTGACAGCATCAGAATTTATGATTTTTAGCCAATCCAGTGCTCTCCCACAGGGAAAGCATTGGATTGGCTGAAATAGGCAAGGAGGCGGGATGTGGGGAAACACCTCATAGAGATGCATTGAGAAAAATTCAATGTTTCCATGCAGAGCATTGAGATGCTGAATGGCAGTACTGCACACTGTGCAGCACTGCCCCAGGAAGCACCTCCAGTGGCCATCTGAGGAGTTGCCACTGGAGGTGTCCCTAAGGGCAATGTCAACACTAACTTTTCTCTGAAAAGGCAATGTTTGCATAAAAATGCCTGCATATAATGATTATACTCACCAGACTAACTACATTACGCTAAAAGTTGGTAAAAATATTGTCCCTTTAATACCTTGCTTATAGATATTTGTAAGGACTCTGAAGGCATTACTAGCAGTCCAGATTACTAAATAGAGCAACAGAATGTAAAAGGAATGTCTGCACTTGAGCATAATGTCCACATACAGTAAATACAGTTAAATAATTGTTTTAACATAAAGGTTTTTACATAGTTACATAGACTGAATAGAGACGTGTCCATCAAGTTCAGCCTTTCACACTTTTTTTTGCTGTTGATCCAAAAGAAGGCAAAAAACCCAGTTTGAAGTGCTTCAAATTTTGCAATAAATTTGGAAAGATTCCATCTTGACCCCAGAATGGCAGTCAGATTTATCCTTGGATCAATAAGCTGCTATAGGATTTTTGTCACTCTGGAATACTAATTTATCAGTGAAATTTGAGCTATCTGCTAACAGCACCATCATTTGGCACTGTTAATTATGGCAATCCCATGTAGGGATACTAAACTAGGAAGCTATATATTTAAAGCAGCTGAAAGAGCAACATTAACCCCTTAAGGACCAAACTTCTGGAATAAAAGGGAATCATGATATGTCACACATGTCATGTGTCCTTAACAGGTTAAAGGATCACTATAGGGTCAGTAACACAAACATGTATTCCTGACCCTATAGTGTTAAAACCACCATCTAGCCCCCCTGAGCCCCTCATGCCTCCATAAATATAGTAAAATCTTACAGTATTCAAGGCAGAAGCTGTAGATCTGCATGCTGGTTGCCTAAAAAAACCAAGCAGCCTGCTGACATCATCAGAAGTGGTAGCCTGATCCAATCACAATACTTTCCCAGGATTGACTGAGACTGACAAAGAGGCAAATCAGGGGCAGAGCCAGCATGATTCAAACATAGTCCTGGCCAATCAGCATCTCCTCATTGAGCTGAATTGAATCAATGAATCTCCATGAGGAAAGTTCAGCTTCTGCATGCAGAGGGAGGAGACACTGAATCACAGGATGCATTTTAGGCAGCCATGACCCAGGAAGGATCTCTAACAGCTATCTAAGGAGTGGCCAGTGAAGTTATCACTAGGCTATAATGTAAACATTGTCTTTTCTCTGAAAATACAGTGTTTACAGCAAAAAGCCTGAAGGTAATGATTCTACTCACCAGAAGAAATTCAATAAGCTGTAGTTGTTCTTTCAGAAAAAGCACATTTTCTTTGTTTGCTGTTTAAGTTGCTTAATAGATAAGTTCCTGATTTTCTATCCTTATTAAAATGAATGGAACCCAAATAATTTGTTTCTCTTCATTCCAAATGTGTATGTTTTGTTTTAAAAGAATTCAGAATTAATGAAGGAATTAAAAAGCCTCTCTGGTGTGTCATTCTTGATAGTTTAGGGCGAGCACATGCCCTTGTGTGTGTCCCATTACACCTCATTCAAATGCCATTTGGAGTATTGAAGCATTTGGTTTTGCTTTCAGGATACAATTAGAACGATCTCATTCTCGTGTAGGGAAATGCATATTTCATAAATAACAACATAGATAAGTATGTTATTACAGTTGGTGGGCTTGTTGTATTTCCAAAATAAAATAATATGTTACTGTTTGAATAATTTCAAAATTAACAAAAGCAGAAAACATAATTATAAAAAAAGAATTTTATATCATTCATTACAGTTCAAGTATTATTCCTAATTCTTTATTTAAGGAGTAAAATTTGATACAGAGTATGAAACATAATGATAAAAGAACAATATAGGGACAGAAATACAAACCTATAGTATTGAAATCACTATTTAACAATTTAACATTCAGCCGCTCCCTGCCACCCTTAAATAAGTAGAAAACATACCTTTTTTTCAAGCACAGTGCAGGTCTGCCGACGCTGTCTCCACCCTCAATCCACCCCCTTGGCTGAGATCATCAGAATGGGAAAGCATTGGTAGGCTATTGCACATGCGCAGTATAACGCCACACTGTGCCAATCAGCATCTCCTCATAGAGATTTATTGACTCAGTGAATCTCTATGGTAACAGTTCAGTGTCTCCATGCAGAGCGTGGAGATGCTGAACATCGGTGTATTGTGTAGCACTGACTCAGGAATCACCTCTAGTGGCCCTCTGCCTGACTGCCACTGGAAGAGTCCCTAGGCAGCATTGTAAACACTGCCTGCATGGACTGACTATACTCACCAGGACAACTACATTATGCTGTAATTGTTCAGGTGACTATATTGTCCCTTTAAGGATTATTTTTTTTAAATCATGATAGACCTTTCCACGTTAGAAAAATTAGAATGGTTACAATCTATCATACTATTGTTTCTTGTTACAGTTTATTTAGGTAATCTATCCACAGAAATCTCACATTTAATTGTTTACACTCCTGGATGACAGCTAATTACTAACAGTCCGTATCACTAAACCGTTGACAAATACACTAAAGACCACTGTCAATCAATCATTCTACACAATATAATTGACTCTTCAGCCGGCTGAATGACATTATAGGTTTGTCTACATCAGTGTAACATAGAAATTATATATAATTTGAAATGTACTGTCATTGAGGCTTATCTAACGCCTACTGATTTATTTAAATTGTGATTCGTTTTTTTTGTGTGCAAATATGCAAGTTAAAACAGGCAAACACAATTCAAAAGGACATATTAAAGATTTTACATAGTTCCACAAACATTTTTCATGTGTTTAGAGAAAAGAATCAGAAGCACAAACAAAGGAGAACTTCATAGACTAAAATGCACAGCTTCAAACACCCATCGGGACCTGTCAGGATGTTAATTACACTCTTGAATAAAAAGGGGCTACCTAATCAAATATTATAAATTATACAAAATGATTTGAAATATTAAAACATCTTAAAGAAAAACTGCAATTATCTTGTAGATATCATCTTATAATGTGCAAATTCAAAGAAATAGCTATGGATTATTAAAATAGATATATTTTTAAACCAATAAATAGGAGAACATCATACTTTCTTATTGTCATTAAACTGCTGTCAAAAAAGACACATAGGGTTATTTGATAAAATGATAATTATGGGTAATTAATAGTCAATTCAAAATGATTTTCAAATGTTATACCAGTTAAGCCGAACTGGAAAAATGTTGCCAGTCAAGGTTATTTATCAAAGTGTGAATTTTCAGGGATTCAAAGTTAATTCTTAGTGCCTTTCAAGTTTAAAGCCGAAGTACCCAAACTGGAAAAATATCTCCAAGTTAGCTAAAGTTTTGGCCTTATGTCTAACGTGCACTTTGAATTTACTTATAATTCCGACAATGCAAACTTAATTAAATAACCCTGACAGTATTAAAAATTAGACTGGCAAGATAAGTAAAGTGCTAGTATTAGAGTATCATTAGAAGAATTTACAGGGCTATTCACTTAAGAATGGACAAGATTCTGTGAAAATAACAAAATTTCAACTAGAATGGCAATTCTCATATTTATTAGCACCAAGTCAGTCGATCCAACTGAATAGGGATCATTCGGTCAGAAGCGTTCTCTGTCTGGTCTAGAATCAGTGCTTATTCGCTTCCAAAGTCTATATGAAGCATAGGATTCGGACTATGTAAAAAAAAATATTTGAAACTGAATCGTGACCTGATTAGAGAGCTGCCATTTTAAGAAAGGAGTAAAATAATATATATATTTGATAAGCCTATGGGCGTCAATATGACTCCCATGTTACTACATGGGAGTTTTGAACCTCTCTTAAGTCCCCACCTGTCACATTTCATCACCCTCTTTAACCCCTTAAGGACACATGACATGTGTGACATGTCACGATTCCCTTTTATTCCAGAAGTTTGGTCCTTAAGGGGTTAAAGAACACTATAGGGTCAGGAACAAAAGCATGTATTCCTGACCCTCTAGTGTTAAAACACTATCTAGCCCTCTATCTCCACCCCCCTACTTTGTCCCATTAAATATAGTAAATTTTTACCTTTATTTCAGTCTGCTGCTGGCTCTTCCCCTGATTTGCCTGCTTGGTTGACATCATCATAAGTTGTGATCTCAGCTAATCACAATGCTTTCCCTTGAGACTGTCAAGGAGGCAGATCAGGGGCAGAACCAGCACAAGCCAAACATACCCCTGGCCAATAAGCATCTTATTCCTCAGAGATTCATTGAATAAATACAACTCTATGAGGAAAGTTCAGTGTCTCCATGCAGAGGGTGGAGGCACTGAATGTCAGTGCTGCACTGCCCCAGGAAGCACCTCTAGTACCCATCTGTGGAGTGGCTAGTGGAGGTATCCCTAGGCTGTAATGTGAACACTTTCTTTTCTATGAAAATAGTATTTACTGCAAACATCCTGAAGGGAATGATTATACTCACCATAACAAATACAATAAGCTGTATTTTTTCTGGTGACTATAGTGGCCCTTTAACTAATAGCTTTTTAAACTCTTTTTTTCCCAAGTTGAGTTTTTCAGTTTTTTCTTTGTTTGTTTTTAAAGAGAATCTACTTAATCCTGTTCATGCAGATGTTGAACACGATGAATAAGATGTGCAGTACACATAGGATGTGCAGTACACTGTTGTCCAGGGGTGTTCAAAAGTTAGATCCCTGAATGTTGTAGAACAGTACAGTTCCCATGACTCATTCTTTGTCATTTCAAAGCATTCTAAAGACATGAAAAGCATCATGGGAGTTGTATTTTTACACTTTTTGGGGATCTACCTTTTGGGCACCCTTGCTGTAGAAAATACAGTTGAATATATTTTTTATTTCTTTTTTTAGCCTATGTAATTAATTATTTTCAGGTAATTAATTCGTTTAACTGTAAAATGCTTGAAAAATAAAGAGTTTTAAAAAATATAAAGGTTTTCAACATTTATTTTTCCAAGAAAAACGGTAAAGATAACTATTTAAAACACATATACTAAAAAATAAATTATGTGTCCAAACCTTCTTTGGTTTTCCTGCAGATACATTCTGTGTCATATCACTGTCAGTGCTAATAAACAGGGCTGCCCAATGGATAGACCAATTTAGATTTAGAACTTTAACTTCCATGATGTTTGCCATTCTAAAGGCTGGAAAATCATATTTACAGTTCTACATTTGAGAATCTACCTTTTGCCCAGCTCCATGTAAGCCATTCTGATTCATGGTGCAGAATGCTACATTAACCTCACAATAATCCATACCTCCCAACATGTCAATGGACAAAGACGGGCACTTTCATTTTAAGGGTGTGAGAGGGTGTGCCCAGGGGTGGGGTTTACCCTGAGAAATTTTAAGTTTTTTACTAATAGCAAAGTATACAACTAAAATGCAGTTTAGAACAAGAACAATGTATTCAATTTACTCAGACAGATTTCTAAACAAATTTATGGTAGTTTAAAGACACATTGCTGTTATACACTCCGACTCCCCAACAATATGGAACTCCTAGAAAAAGGGGGCATTAGGATAGAAAAGAGGGGCAGAGAGAATTGGGCTCAAAATAGGGACTGTCCCTCCTAACTAGGGATACTTGGGAGGTGTGATTTTGGGGCATTAATGGAATATTCACAAGTACCGATGATACTCCCCAAAACATTGTTTTCAGGTGCATAGATACATCCTTCCTCTCCAAGCAGAATACTTATGCCAATTGCTCCAATGTAGATGGTGACTCAACTCTCTTCGGGGTGATCTTACCATATTTGAAATGACGTTACTACTACTTTTAGCAAACAATGCATTCTGTCAGATGAGATTTTGAAACTAAATAATTAATAATAATATTACTTTTTATTTAATTCAAACCATCATTTGCCTATAATGTGAGTTCTCTTTAATTGCTTGATATTGACACCCAATAAATGACATGACAGTCCAATTTCCCGATAATATTACATAGTAATCCATGTGGAACTATTTGGTATTAGACTGAGCAATCTATAATTCAGTTTACAGAGTCATTTCTGGAATGAAATCCTTGCTGCTTCAACATGGATCTAATTAAATAAGGACCTGGAAATGCAAACAGAAGCTACTCATGTGAGATCTGCAGGTGTTCAGGAAGATTGGATGAATAATAAAAACAAGGCTGTGTTCCTACATTAGCTTCAATGCACCAGACGGAATAACAACCCAATTCATTACACAAGTGTTGTTAAAGCCCAATTACTTTAATGACATTAATTCCTGGAGCCATTGGCAGGAAGAAATGAGCACAATTTGTTGCTAAAACTTCAGGAAGTGGTTGATGAACACAAACAGACTGATGGCTTAATGAGATAAGGCCAGTAAAGTCTGACCAGATATGATGCATTTTAAACAGTATGATTTCAGCCAGGGTTTCAGAATAATTTACAAGAAAAGAAAAAAAATGCAAGAATCAATCCGAATATTTGATGCTCACTGTAAATCTCCTTGATGCATGGGAGCATTAAAAGAAATTAAATTATTATTTTTTATACATATACACAACCTTTTCACTTAAGCAGTATTCATAGGCGTGCGCAGCCTATTGCATTAGGGTGTGCACCCTAAACCACAAACACACGCCGCGTGTGTGTGTGTGTGTGTGTGTATGTATCTATATATGTATATATATATATATATATATATATATATATACACACACACATACACTGCTGTGTGTGCTGTTAGTGTGCTGTGTGCTGTTAGTGTGATGTGTGTGTGAGGGTGCTGTTAGTGTGATGTGAGGGTGTTTGTGTGTGTGTGTGTGACTGTGCTGTTTGTGTGTGAGGGTGTTTGTGTGTGTATGTTTGTCCTGTTAGGGTGCTGTTTGTGTGAGTGTCGTGTTTTTGTGAGGGTGCTGTTTGTGTGTGTGTTTGTGAGGGTGCTGTTAGTGTGCTGTGTGTGAGGGTGTTGTATTTTTTTAAAGGTGCTGTGTGTGTTTGTGAGGGTGTGGTTAGTGTACTGTGTGTGTGTGAGCAGTATGTGTGTAGGTGCTGTATGTGTATGTGCTGTATGTTTGGAGGGATTTGGCAGATTAGTAAATCCTTGCTGCCATGTGCCATCCCTGGTGGTCCAGTGGAGAGTGAACTCTAGCCTGCAGGGCTAGAGTTAACTCTCGCGAGATCTGCGTTGCCGGCAACGCTCAGATATCGCGAGAGGAACCTGGCGGAGCTTCTGTCTAGAGCTCCCTGGGTCCTCTCCTGCCTCCCTCCATGCTGCTGTGGGCCAGTGAGGTAGATCTTTGGTCTCCCCACCAGCCCATGGAGGCTTAGAGCAGAGCCGGCACTCAGATAGTGCCGGCTCTGTGTGTGTGTGTGTGTGTGTGTATATATATATATATATATATATGCGTACACACACACACTCACAGACACATTCAGACACACACACACTCACACAGACACACACTCACACACACATACACTCACAGACA
>OW240912.1:59024187-59309187 GCA_933207985.1 Pelobates cultripes
CAGTATTATAAGTTTATTATTTTATTTTTTAAGGATAAAGCAGCACCAGCATGTGTTTCAGTGCTGTATGCATGGACAGGGTTGTAAAGAATGTGATTTATAGGAAACGTGGCATTAGATACATACTGGTACAGAAAGACTGAAGCGCCATGGAAACCGGCTGTTTTGCTTTAATATGACCACAGCTATCATTATAAAAAGTCAAAAGAATATTTAGCTAAAACCTCTGTTGAATATACAATATAAGTATTGGCATATTAAGATCTCATATTAATTCCTACATTGCATGTGACTCTTGAGCACAGAATGGGCTTTCTTAGTTTATCTTCTGGACTCCTTAATGCTTAATACGTTACTGAAAAGTGTCATATAATTATACCACTACATATGTTTCCTTTTTCAATCTACTCAAATAAAAGTAGATTTAGTTTGGCTATAGTTTATTTATTGTATCTCTTAACATTAGGGTAAGAGTTGTGAAACCGGAAATACCGGTTTATTTTCCTTTTATAATTTAAAACATTTCTAGCTACATATCTAAGTTCAACCATTTTAACCTAAAATTTGAAATTAAATTTGAAAGCGAAGATTCATATTTAAGCAATGAAAAATTAGATTTTCTAAACAAAGCTTTCATGACATTCCAAACATGTCAAACATTCCAAACATCATGAAACAGACAAAACACCTCTTTCTTTTATTTTCCCTCAGCAGCAAAGAGAAAATATATAATATATATATATATATATATATGTATATATATATATATATAAAAACTTTAATGCAATAAGAATAAAAGAATAAACATAACAAATCTGCCTGGGAACAGGGCAGCCAATCAAGATACAGGACCAGTCGTTTGAGCAGGGTCTTCTTCAATTTATTGTTCCTGTAAGTTTTCTTGTAATTGTCCTATTTATGGTTAAATTTCCCCCCCCTCTCAGAATATTGTAAAGCGCTACAGAATCTGTTGGCACTATATAAATGGAGATAATAATAATAATAAAAAGTCTGAACTAGCATTCCATTTCCTCTTTCTTTGCTGCTCCCTCAGACCAGCTAAGTATACTATTTTCATTTTGTACTTTGATAAATTGTTTAGCATTTTTTGTATATACTTATGTGCTTATATTGATTCTTATTTGTTTTTCTTGGATTACCGTATTTTTCGCTCCATAAGACGCACCTCACCATAAGACGCACCTAGTTTTTAGAGGAGGAAACCCAGAAAAAAAAATATTCTGAACAAACTGTTCCATAGTGTTTCTTACCATGGGACAGTTTGTTCAGAATATTTTTTTTCTCCCCTGTCCCATAATGATCTTTAACCCCCCTTTCCTCTGTCCCATAGTGATTGTTAACCCCTCCTACCCTGTCCCATAGTGATTGTTAACCCCTCCTACCCTGTCCCATAGTGATTGTTAACCCCTCCTACCCTGTCCCATAGTGTTCTTTAACCCCTCCTCCCCTTGTCCATTAGTGTTCTGATCCCATAGTGTCCCTCCCTCCCATTGTCCCATAGTGCACTTTCCCTCCCATAGTGTCCCCCCCTGCCCTTGTCCCATAATGTCTCCCCCTCCCCTTGTCCCATAGTGTCTCCCCTCCCTTTCTCCCATAGTGTCCCCCTCCCCTTGTCCCATAGTGTCTCCTCCCCTCCCCTTGTCCCATAGTGTCTCCTCCCCTCCCCTTCTCCCATAGTGTCCCCCCTCCCCTTCTCCCATAGTGTCTCCCCTCCCTTTCTCCCATAGTGTCCCCCTCCCCTTGTCCCATAGTGTCTCCTCCCCTCCCCTTGTCCCATAGTGGCTCCCCCTCCCCTTGTCCCATAATTACTTACCTGTCTTGGAGCGTGGGCCGGCTTCACAGCGCGCTCCGCGGTCCAGGAACTTCTATTTCAGGTTCCGGTTTCCGGCGGGACTGAAAGGAAGTGTGCACACTCAGTGAAGCCGGCCCACGCTCCAAGACAGGTAAGTAATTCTTCACATTCGCTCCATAAGACGCACAGACATTTCCCCTCACTTTTGAGGGGAAAAAAAGTGCATCTTATGGAGCGATAAATACGGTAAACCTCAGTATGCAGTTGCCATGTGTTGCGGTTTTGGCACTCGGGCTCAAAAAGGTTCGCCATCACTGGTGTAAGTTGATACAACCCTTCTTCATCAGACAATCTTTATTTCCTGCTCTACAAAGCAGTTAGAAAGGAACCATCTTTAGCAGGTCTACATTTTTACTTTATGCTCACCCAGAGGTGTACCTAGGGTCTCCAGCGCCCTTGGCGAGGAGCTGTATCAGCGCCTCTCCCCCCCACCCCCCATCATGAAAAAGTAAACATTTTCATAATTCTTTTTCTTGTTTAGATCAATTTCAATCATTTTCTATTGTCTGCATGTCCATAGTAAGCATACTACACAAATGGGAGTTTGGCTAAACATGCTGTATCACATTGTGAAGGAATATAAACCTTAAAGGAACTCATTTTACATTTTTAAAGGTGCTGTTCCACATAGCATGACTCCACCATGTAAAGGGAAACTAAAGAAACAGATCTAGCGTTATATTTTGTTTCCTAATCCTCCCTGTCCCATAAAAAAATGAATACAAAGGAATTGAAAGTTCCTGAGGTTTCCTGCAGTCACTCAAACCCCTCCACACTATATGAAATCACTGTAGGGAGAACTCGTACACATGAAATAGCACAGCTCCATATACAATGATTTCCCAATAATGCCAATAATAATCTGTGTTATCAACCTTGAATTGAAAATATATATTAACACACACATATTTAGACTTGTGTGATGGTGGTCCCAGAGGAATGCTTGTCACCATATTGCAAGCATAGTATAGGCACATCACACCTTATGACAAGCACAACACAGGCCATTACACCTTATTGCAAGTACAGCATTGATAAATCACACCTTTTTACAAGCATACCACTGGGACATCACACCATATTAGTGCCAGCCTGGGAATAAAAATCAGCCCTGGAAAAAGTTTTATACCAATTCACAGGACTTTCCCCAGGACTTTCACCAGCACAGAGATTGCACTCACAGGACTTACCCGAGGACTTCAAACAGTCTACTGCATGCACCATGCAGAAGAAAAAGGATGCCAGATACGAGATTTCCGGCAGCAACAAAGGTGACCCCACATTGCTCTCACACTGTTACGGCCGCATCTGCATCCCGCCTTCTTAAAGGCCACATCCCACAGCAACCTACAGTAGTCCGGCCCTGCACCTTATTACAAACAGGAATCTTTTCTGGTGTCACTACATTTTTTTTTATATAGTTAACAAATTCTCTGGTTGTGACTGATGAACTCAGGCTGTCTGAGTGTAGTGGCGACTGCATGCGAAGTATTTGGGTATCAAGATGCAATGGGGACTGCCTGTTGGGCTATCTCAGTGTAATGGCTACAGTTTGTGTATATATTTTATGTTCTATGTCTATGCATTCTGCATTCACACCATATTATGTATATATTTCTCATATTATATTCCTGTACACATCTTTTTTCTAACAGGATATCAGCCACTAATGTTATATATTTAACCTCTTTTATGTATATTCTGTTTCACAATTTATAAGGACATAACAGGGACCCTCAGGGCCCTTAACAAATATGGCCGATGTATTACATGAATAAGACAAACTTCTACCGATACTATTTCCCATAGAGGATATGATGTCTTATTCTGCGGACTGGAAATTTATTTAACAGCACACAGGATACTCTAGATAAAGACTTAAAAGACAAAACGTGTCTGATCTTCTATACAGAATTATCCAGAAAAAAATTTTTGTTTTGTTTTTATTGATTTTCATCTGTTTTTTATCACTCTAATAAATCTTGGAATATTTATCCTGGTGCTGCCGACATCCAACTACCTCCGTGATCCCTTCATCTGAAGTGGTCCATGGGCATTTTCTATTGGGCATATTACACAGAGCCTGGGACAGCTCTGGAATTCGTAAGTGAAACCATTTATCATACATCATTTTAAGTTGTTTATCAGTACACACTATTTACTATATTCTTTTTTAGGCATTGCTGATACCTACTTGCCATCAACATTGTGTGTATAAGTATCTTATCTTCTGTTTTTTGAAGGGTGCATGTTACATAGTGTGTTTGCACATTGTGGATGTTTGTATTTTCACAGAAACAACAAACATCATAGTCACTAATCTCATATCCCATCCCACACCTACCCAGGGAGGGTGGGCAGGAAACAGCACTGCCAGGTGTCCTCAGAGTGCTTTCTATTGGTCTGGTAAGTCTTTTCCCAGTGTCCCCGGTGCAGATGCATCCCCAACATTGTATCCTTTTTATCGCCATGCAAACCTCTCCTGGCAGCAGTTATGCTCCCTCCTCCTTATTTACTGCAGAGGTTGACCTGATATGTAGATAACTTCTTGCTTTAGCCTTTATGGGACAGGTAAAATGTGGTTTTAAAAAATTAGTTTTTTAGGTGGTTCAGAATTTGTCCATGTGGCTACTTTCTATACCCTCTATAGGAGAGGTAAAAAAAAATATGGACGGCCGTTCAGGACCTGTCCACTTTCAGTTCGCCTGTTTGATTGTTTCAGAAAAAATGTTTCAGACTAAAGAACTTCAAATTAAAATTTCTCTTGGATCAACATAAAAAAAAAAAGTGTGAAAGGCTGAACTTGATGAATGCAAGACAAATAAAGTAAAAATCTCTTTTCACTCACCACCTCTCCCACTAGATCTGCTCTACATACATGTTCCCTAGATATTCTAATTCTCCTAATTTAGTCTGCAACAAGGTTATCCAGTGAGTATTTCTTGCATTATCCATCCCAGAGGAGAGGTAGTCGAGAGGGTATCACAGCCAGTGGTGCAATTAAAAATATATTCCAGAAACCCATAGGAGGGGAAATCTTTTGACGCTGGAATTGCTCTTCAGAATTATTTTTTTATTTGCAAAAATAGAGGAATGTCTATTTAAATTTGAGTTTTCTTACTACCAATGTTTTGCATGACAATGTCTCTTATCTTTTCATTATATGTGTTTGTGTAGTATGACCATGTGGGTGATGATGAAAGCTTATGTCTGCAAGATAAGATGTAAGATATATGAGATATAAATTGTATATATAAAGAGAGAGAGAGTGATGTGTTTATAGGCATGGATGCAGATGTAGGGATGTTTATGTTTGAGGGTTGCCAGCAGACAAAAAGTTTGGAAATTTAAAATAAATTTGTAGCAAACACTCCTTTTACATGAACTCCAGGAGGAGTGTGGAAGCTGGCCTCCTGCCCACCAGCTATGGTCTGGGTCAGGAGTTCATGAGTTATCCTGCCCGGCCTCACTAACAGGCTTATCCTCGGTGCCACTGCTTTGTGCAAACTAACCCGTGAATGGTCCTCAGCAGTACTTAGCCCCGTCCGCTTTGGAACTCTTTTCTGATAGAGGACTTTATGGTTGCCGATCATCATGGTTTGCTCGTATGAACTAACCCACGAATGGTCCTCACTGGTACTTCCTGGTTATCTTGGTCCGGTGTTTTGACCCCCTTTCTGACCTGCTAGGAGAGCACTTTTTGGAATGAAGGTGCCCAAGACTGTGAGTAGCAATTGATCCCTGAGAGCCAGGAGAAGCATTCCGTATTTCGTCCGAAGGAGCCCCAGTAAGTTGAGTGGCCAAAGTACTAATCGCTCTGGAACTATTTTGGATCTGAGCGCTATTTGGACAACTTGGGTGTTCAGTTCAGGGCTATTTGGGGATACATGATATGTGGGGTTCCTGTATGTTTTAACTATGTTTTGGGGTACTTTTATGTTTTTATGGTTGGCTCTCTGTATCTGGGAGTAAATTAACTTACTGGTCCTTGACTCAATTATCTCCCAGACACAGAGACACCTGGACAGGGCTTGTATTGTATTGTATGGAGACCCCATGCTGTGGTCTGTGCATAAAAGGCAGAGTTTGACTCAATAAAGTCAGTTGTACAGAATTGTGTGTCGTCCAGTTACTAGGAGCTATTTTCACTGTTTCAGGAAGGAGAACTTTGAGGAGGACCCCAGTCAAGTCATGGTGACTGTGGCAGAAGTGCTGCAGTTTTCTCAGTTCCAGCTAGGACGTGATCCTTGGTGGAGGTACCCAGCTGGGGTACAGGGAGCTCCGCTACAAAACTATTGGATTCTACCAATCCCGTCCTGTATGTTACCAATATGGACCTATTTTTTCAACATCTAGATCCAAATTTCAGCCATCCAGTGGCATGCAGTTAAATATTCTGGCTCATGCTCAGTCAGTAATACAACAACATTGTTCAGATTTTGCAGTCTGAGTGCACTCGGAAAAATGTGGATGAATTTAGTAAATAATATATAATATTCTGTTTGTGATAGTGCATTGTTATATTGTAGGTGTAGGCTTTTAAATCTCCATAGACAATTCAGTGCAATGAGAATTAAGTAAGGAGCTCTGGCCAATTGCTGCCTCTTGAGTCTAGCTCCACTGAGCTAAACAAACCAGGAAAACCAGGCATTTTAGCGGAGGGATGGGTTTTACAATGAGCTCCAAAACTATTCTGCACATAGAAACGTTTCACAGCTATGCCAGGCTTGATCTCTCCAGCATTGGCAACCAACTTAACACACACAATTGAAGGAATACAGTGGGGTGATCTTCAATTGGATAGGAGCTCATCAGGTGGGTACCCCTAGATATGGGAGAAATGGCCAATCTCCTGACCAAGAGGAGGCAGGAGGGAGTCACTGGGATATATGTGCCCCGCTACCCCCCACCTTGGACCAGTGGGGCTGATCCTGGTCCACCCATGGTAGGCTATCCTGCTATTGCTGAAGTGCTGGGGGAAACTACACAGGCAGAGAGACCATGTAGTGCCTTACCCAAGATGGCAGACACAGTGTGCATTGATAGAACCAGCATAGTTGAGCTTGATATCTTGACTAGGCTGGACAGACTTCTGGTAACCAACTGCACCAACCAGCCCTGATACAGTCACTCACTCTGACAACGTTCTCAACATGAGATCTCAGTATCAGATGACCCTAAAATGGCAGCAGAGCACACAGAGTCCAACACTTCTAACCAGCTGACACAGAGAACAGTATTGCTGCGGCAGAATGCTCAATCATGGGATGTGCAGACCTGGACCTTTGATTGTACCAGCATGTCCACTACTGGGCCTGGAGGCCTGCAGTACTCCTCCTTAATGCGGGATATGTTGAGCCCATGGAATGTATAGGATAAACTGGGCTTAAGGACTGGACTATCCACAGCTCCTGGTCACTTTACTTTCTCACCCTTTTAAAACTTGTCTTACTGTTTAGCCCCATATCTTGTTTTATGTTAGTAATGTGTTTTTGCCCTGCGTACCTTTGATCACTAACCTCTTTTTTACCACTATAAGGGCTATCCCTCTGGTTTATTTAATGTTTCCCCTATTCATGATCTCTGTGCAAACAGCTTGTTTACTCTCGGTATTAATTGTCTAAATCAATCTGTACTAAGTATTTCTTACTTTAGCTTTATAAAAAATCAGCTTATATGTATACATTTTCTTGCTCTGGTTTGTCATCTTTGCAATTTCTCCAGTGTATATTGTGCATTTTTTTGTCATTCTCAAGCATAGCAAAAATAAAGAATTATATAAAAAAAAAAAAATAACCTACAATACACAAGCATGTGTGTGTATTGATACTGTATATATTGATATATACTTCCTACATATGTATTTTCCTCCTGAGTCTCCAATGTTAAAATATAACAGAAATGAACAGGTTAACAGTAGAAATGTATTATTGACTCAGTCTTACTTTGTTTTGCCAATGTATTTTCTTTAAATCATTGTACCTCTCATGCTCTGTCTGTTCACAGAAATTTTTGCTCATTACTGCAAGAGCTTTGGCTTTCTAAGGACCTCTAGGGAGGATAAACAGCACCAATCTCGCTAGAATAAGTGAACCTTTCAATACCATTACCTCTAAGCCTTCTTTTGCGCCTAAAGGCTGATCAATTTTGGAGTCATTTATCTGGCTTTCTCTGGCAAACCCTACATCCACAAAAATGCAGCTTAGAATATTATTATAAGTTAATGTCTTAAGACTGCCAGTGTGATCACCATAACAGATGCTCTTATTTTACTGCTCCCAACATTCTTAGACAAACCAAACAATATAGAAGACAATCATTAACTACAAAGAAACATAGGGATCTAATCACTATTCCTATGAATCTGCTACCAAGATAACTTGCAGTGGGGTATATTTAAAAACATATTTCAAAGCTGCAGATCTATTATCTGCAGCCTTTGGAAGCCAGTCCCTTTTAGTCTGTGCTGGGGAATATTCCAATCAGAGTATTCTCATTCTCTCAGTTTTCCCGTGCTTCTCAATAAACTCTAACCAGTGGCGGCAGTTGCCATTGCGACTGGGCCCTCGAGTTCTGTTTGTAAAGAGGGGCCATTGCCAGGGAGCGGATCCCCTTGCAAAATCACTTTTTAGTATATTGCCATTTCTCCAATATACCGATTAATTAAATTATCTAAATAACTGGCTGAGTAACCTCCCGCTCTCCACTTTGTTTGTGTGCATTACAGAGGTGCATCAGATGTTCATGCGGGAATACATTGTCTTACCTTCATCTCTTCCTGGACAGAGGCAATGAGTTCTGGAAGAGTTGCCTACAAACATGTCAGACCTCAGGAAACCCAAAGCCCTTAGGCTGTGCAGGGAGCTCAGAGCAAGCCCACTGAAGCCCCAGGACCCCATAAAAATCCTGTTCCAGTCTGCATCTCACCTCCAGTGGCACACATTATAAGGGTGTGTGAAATACTGTATCTGACCACTCAATGCACACATATGAGGCTGGTTCTTCTTCTCTGTGTGTCTCAATGTCTCTCTATCTCTCTAGTTTTCTGCTGTCTCTGGCTCTCCTTTTGTCTCATTCTTTCTCCCTTTCTGTGTCTCTATCTCGTCTCTATCTAGTTCTCTCCTTTTGTCTCTCTATCAATCTCCCTCTCTCTTTGAACCTACCTCCCATGCTCTCTCCTCTCTCTCTTTCCCACTATCTCTTCCCCATCTCTCTCTCCCTTCCTCTCTCTCTCTCTCCCTCTCTCCCCCTCTTTCTCCCTCCCTTCCACTGTGTCTACCCCTTTCCCTCTTCCCCCTTTTCCCCTCCTAATTCTCATCCTACCCTCATTCATCCAGCTAAACACTTTTACAGTCAGTGAACCATCGCACAATCACATAATCACACAAAGCAACCACATGCATCTCAATCAGGTATATTGCTTAGAGCGGGGGCAAGAAGGGGAATCAAGGTGGAGAGAAAAGTGACTGGCTCCAGACACCTAGCGCACTTTGTCTGGAGTGTTCCTTTAAACACAATTTATTCAAGTTCCAAAGTAGATTCCTTGTTAATATTGTTAAAGTTGCGAATCCAGCTGAACCATTATAAGTGCAGTAAACATGATAGCATATAACACATTTGGATACACTCTACAACTCTCTATGGATATAACATAAATGTATCAATTAAAATTATACTTTGACCGGAAGTACATTTTTTTTTTGTTTTTAGCAGTTCAGCATATTGTTATTTATAATTTGATATTATAATAATGTTAGGGAAATTAGATGTATACAGTGTGATAAAGTGAAGGCAGATAGGCCTTTTAACCCCAGGGGGAGTATGTGTAGTTTGTGTGTTGCACAACACAACGCATTGTTTAGTTATGGGCCCCTGGGGTGGAGCATTTGGAGAGAAGGGTGGGCCAATGCTCCACTCCACAGTTTAGTGGTGTTCTGGGGAGACCTAGATCCAGGCCAGGGTTTTTTGGACTGTCTCCAACCCACTGCTCAGCTGCAGGTAACCAGCTGTTGCAGTGGGAATAAACTCCTCCCGGCTAGGCAGGAAAAGGAGAGGGATTGCTGGCTTCCTCCCAGGAAGCAGGTAGGAGAGAGAGGCTGTTCTCTCCAGATAGTCAAGGTGACTAGGCACTTGGAGTGCAGAAAGGAAGCAGTCAGGGCAAGACTGGCTTGGAGCACTGGGAGTGCAGAAAGGAAAGCAGTCAGGGCAAGGCTGGCTTGGAGCACTGGGAGTGCAGAAAGCAAAGCAGTCAGGGCAAGGCTGGCTTGGAGCACTGGGAGTGCAGAAAGGAATGCAACAGGCTAGGCAGCAGAGTGTTGCTAACTAATAAGGTTGGTGCAATATTGTGTTTAGTTTAACCCTGAGAGATAGGGAACTAATGTCAGTTAGTGCTCAGACGAGCTAGGTGTTTGTTTATAGGGTTTTCTGTTACTTTTGTTTTTTTCATTTTCTGCTGTATCCTGTGTGGATTTGCAAATAAAGTGCCTGAGTATATGCAATTACAAGGACTGTGCATGTTTTTACCCTAGAGGGCCGTGCTACCTGGTGACAAGGATCACAACAGCCACACACAATCCTTCTTCACAACTTGCCTTACATGTATAAAATAATGGTATTTAAATGTTTTATTGTAGAGCTGTTTATCAATTTAAAGGAACCTTCTTCTTTGGGATTACACTGTTCAATGAAAGACTGATTCTCATTGGGCTTTTACAACATGACTGCTCATTACAAGTCAGTTCACCTATTGTTATGACTGACCATAAGACAGCTCATCATAGCTGTTTTAGCTCTTAGGACAGAACATCAATATGTTTTCTCTGACTTTTATATATCCTGAACTTCATATAGCATTTAATGTATGCATAGGATATCTGGAACAAGAAAAAAAGAATGGATACCTTCCATTAACATAAAACTGTTAAGATGCTTCTTTATGAATTTAAGCATATTTAAGATCTTGTACATAAAGAAACTACGTTATACTCACATGTTTATCCCCAGAGAATGTAGGCGTGTATACAATATCCCAGTTCTGGATATATAAACACATAAAAGTAACTGGTTCCTATGTTCTATGTAAGCCACTGTCAATTTCCTGGATGTTGTCATTACTATTAATATATTATTGTTTTTGTGTGTATTCCTCATTCTCAGGTCCTTTACCAGAAATCTGCTGAAGTAATTTCCTCAACTTGGGGGTCACAGCCCCGACGGCGCCTAGGTTGGTTTGCCACTACTTGCTTGTCTGTCTAGATCTGAAAATTCCACAGGATCTTAGCCCTGTCATTCTCAACTACCATACTTAGGCAGGTCCAGCCAATATTCTGTGCAGATATTTTGGTATATAATTCCTGTAACTTGGTTGTGCCACTCAATGTATGCTGTCATGCAAACATCTGTCATCTGTCCACTATGGGCTGGATTGTCTCACAGGCCTCTTAGAACAGTCTGCACCTTGTGTCTTGCCTGGCATGGTAGACATTTGCTTCTATTAATCTGGTGCTGGATGCCTGTTCTGTAGTGCTAGGATTAGTGCCTCAGTGCTATCTTTAAACCAGAATTTTCCAACCATTGATAAGATTTTGCACTGTAAGCCACATCCACTATCTGTTGGTGGTACACCGCACGGAAAGGTCTGTCTTGCTATGGAACCTCCTCTTCTTCTGAGCCTGTTGTTGTCTCAAGCATTCCCTTAGCAGTCCATCTTTGGGAGCCATCTTTATGATGTACTTGTGGATGCTCTGCGTCTAATCCAGGACTGTGGCCTTGACACTCATCAGGCCCCAACCTCCTTCTGTCCAGCTGGTGCAAACTTTTTGGGTTGTTGAATATGAGAGGATATCTCCATTCACAGTGAGAAGTTTCCTGGTCTTGACATCCATGGTGACCAAATCTTTTATTGGCTAGGTTATTATTTCACTTGAGTACCTGATGACTGGTAGGGCATATGTGTTGATGGCTTGGATCTTGATCCTGCCATTGGGCTGGAACTTCAGCACCTTTCTGACTCTCTGGAGGTACTTAGATGTTGCTATCCTCCTTGGCTCTTCTTCATGGTTGCCATGGGTTGTTGGTACCCCTAGATATTTTTTCACTACATGTCATATATTGGGCCTTCTGCTACTTGAACTCCATCTTTCCTGATCATCTTCCATCTTTCTGCTATCATCCATCTACATTTATCTAGTCCGAATGACATTCCAATATCCTTGCTGTATATTCTAGTTTTCTTATTATGATGATTTGACTAAGGCTTTAGACCTATGCAGAACAGTATTGGTGATAGGATTCCACCTAGGTATTTGCCACATTTGATGTTCACTTGTGTGATTGCTCTGGAATTCTAAAATTGTTTTCCACATGCCCATTGAGTTCTCGATAAAGTCCCCTATTGTTCTTGTTGACCTTTTATAGCGTTAAGCATTCCAGTCCAGTGTGTGAGTACTCTTCATTTATGCTTTAGCAGTTGTAACTCATTCATCATGGGCACCCTGATGTGTGTGGTGTAATCCTGTTTAACTGCAAGATCAATTTCCTCAACCCTCCTAAGCAATCTATTGCCAATATTGAAGAGCTAAATGAACATGTTGGCTGGATCAGTGTATTGCACTGGTGTTAAAAGGAAAGAACTCAACTCAGAAATTCTTCTAATTGTCATAAAGTGTTTTAATTGTCTACTACTGGTGCAATACCAGTATTTCTGTTTCAAGATAAATTTTTGTAAGGAAAATGGAAATCCACTACAAACTTGATTTGGTTCTCTAGGTTTCAGCAGATATTATATACATTTTCTGCTCATCTCAGGTTCCCCAATGCAGCTCAACGAGAAGTATTTGGAAGGCAGGTGCTCTGGGCAATGCCATGCCTCTTGAGTTTAGCTCCACTGAGATAAACAATTAGGAAGTTACATGACTGGTTGTCTGATTGACAGCCGGTAGAGTATGACAATGTTATTTTATGCAAAGGGACAATTTCAATTAAATCTGCACTGCTTGTAAAATGAAATAAAAAAAGACACACACTTCATACAGAAATCTAAAGTACTTTGGTGTTTGGATGGTTCCTATAATTTGAAGTGCTACCTGCAAGAAAATGGTAAAAAAAACAAAACAATTAACGACTTTTACCAATCTAAATTTTCAAGGTGAGTATTATAACCTTGATAGATGGAACTGAAACACTTAATCTAATATTTCCTATGTTAAACATTGTAATCAGATTCCATATTTAAACTGATAAATATTGATTTAAAATAAGCATTTCATGGCGGTATTTAATTGATCTGCACCGTTAAATTGCTTATTAGCTCACTGCTAAAACTGGGGCACAAATACACAGAAGATACATTTGCATGAGGCTGTGAGGATGAATATTTGGACATTTTTTTTTAAACTATGTGTCCATTTTGAGGTGTTCCTAAGGGGAAATATATTTTAAAAATGTGCATTTTATATACCATAAATATAGAATTAATGTTCTGTCTCTCTCTGTTTATTACAAAAACAATGCAGTGACTGCAATACCTATTAAAGATTAGTATCCTTATTTGGTGTTATAAGGCTCTATAATGTGAAAATAGTAGATCAGTATATCTGCTTTGGCACAGTGAGTTAAACATGTTTGCAATTTTAGATTTTTTTGTTTCATAAACAAAGAACAATGTATTATATGTTTGCATTTTCCATACAAACTGCACTGAAAGAGACAAACTGAATTCATAAATTTAAGTACATTTGAATTATTTTTACATGGTGTTTTTGTATAGCAGTTTTTTGCCCATCACATATATTTGCTGTTTTATTTAGTGTTTTTGGCATCAAGCACAAATGTTTTTTCCCCCCCTGCATATTAATATAACAAAAGTTGATGTTCCTTGTTTTTTTTGTTTTGTTTGTTTCATATGCAAAACAGTACTAGATACTAATACAATTGTAAAGTATATAAAAGATACAATACGTTCAAAATACCTTTAAAAGACAAAAACTATTTACAGAGATGATCTGTGTCATTATCAACTCATGAGGCTAACCATATATGGGAGGTCATGGGTTAAATCTTGAAAATGACGTGAGAAATTCCCTGAGATGAAAAAAACAGCAAAGCAATCCCATTTCAGTACGAGACTATAGTGCCGTAATAGTATTTGAAAATCCTTTATCCAGTGATCTGGTCATACACATGGATATCCTTTATTATGGGGGCAACATCAGCTATGATCAGAATTGTTAAAGATTGACATACTCCACAACCCTTGCAATGTACAGTACACATTCAATAAAGGTTCACCGACTAATATGTTTTTGAAAGTGATTGTACTTCTAAGGCATAAAAGAACACTCCAGTGCCCAAATACAAAAAAAGTATAAACATTGCTGTTTAGTAGATATACTCCCACTATAAACATGCATGCAATTAATTATGCATTTTTTTAATTGTGGTTATATCTGAAAACAGCTTGGAAAATATGCAAATCTTTTGTCTGAAGCCTTTGAAAGCCCATCCCCTCTAACCTCTCAAACCCCACCCAGACTTTCTGTGGCTGTCCAATTACAGACTTCCTAATGCAGATTAATGACAAGTCTTTGCAAGGCAGGGTCTCTGGGTAATAATTGCCTTCCTCTCGAGTTCTAATCACACAGAAGAGCTACTGTACCTCAAATAGCTGAAGAACTTGATGCTGGCCACGATAAAAAGGTGTCAGAATGCACAGCACAGTGCATCACAGTTTGCTGCATAAAGGGCTGTGGAACACCAGACTGGTCAGAGTGCCTCTGATGACTTCTGTCTGTCGCCGTAAGCACATTTAATGGAGATGTGAGCGTCAGAACTGGACTATGGACCATTAGAAAAAGGTTGCCTGGAATCACATTTTCTTTTAGATAAGGTAGATGGCTGTGCTCATGTGCATCATTTACCTGGGGAAGAGATGGCAGCTGGATGTGCTATGGGAAGAAGGCAGACGGAGGCAGTGTTATGCTCTGGGCAAAGTTATACTAATGGCAATGGTGTTCCTTGATGGTAGAGGCCTCTTTCAGCAGGATAATGCACCCTCCCACACTGCAATACATGTTCAGGAATGGTTTAAAGAACATGAGAAAGAGTTCAAGGCTTTGACTTGGCTTTCAAATGATTCAGATCTCAATCCTCCTAAGTATCGGTGGAATGTGATGGAACAATAAATTCAAACCTTACCCGACACCAAACCATTTGGAACTTGGAGAATTATATAAGTTACAAATTAGATTAAAAAGGTTATGCCAAAAATATAGAATTACAGGAATCCAAAAAGGTGTTACCAGGCAACCAGGTCAAAGGCTTTGTGCATGCTAATTTTACAAAAGAGGAAGGGAACTGAAATAAGCACTAGATACTATCGGATCCTAATCTCTTGTATGATTGTTTTGTCCTGACAAAACCTACCCGTTGGAGGTAAAGAAGTTGTGATAAATTTAGCTGCAGTGCATTTGCTATATTGTTTTGCAAACATTTTATGTCCTGATTGACTAGAGTTATTGGCCTGTAAGAATGCATTTGATTAGGAGGTTTGTCGGGTTGGTGCTGGTCCTGGTGGCATTAAGGTAAAGTAATGCTCTTCTGGGCCAGTAAATTGCTGTGCATGGTGGTATTAAGAGAAGCATAACTAGTATTGATATTCCATGGGAATTAAATTTGTAGGATGCAGTAACACAATGGTTGATCAATCTGACTTTCAGACCATGAGGGTCGGTTTAGTGTGTTTCCAAATGAATTCCCAAAGGAGGACTATATGAGGTTGAAACCGTGCAAGGCATTCAGAACAATTTTGCTATGAATAGGTGAGTTCAAACCTGCCACATTCCAAGAAAAGAAATTTAATGTATTAGGAACAATCACTATGTGAGTGAGGAGTTACAGAAGCTGCAGAAATATTCATGGTTATCAGGCCCGGACTGGCCATCGGGCATACCGTGCAAATGTCTGGTGGGCCGCTATGGCTGTGGGGCCGAGGCCGGCAGGGGAGATCACAGGATCTCCCCTGCCAGCCCCTGCAGGGCCAGCGCTACCCGTGCGCCGGCCCTGCTGTGTGCCTCAAAGATCTCCCTCACCGGACCACAGGCACTGAGATGCGGCCGCCAGCTGGGGAGTGAGGGAGGGAGGAGAGGACCCGGTGGAGCTCTAGCCAGCAACTCCACCAGGTCCTCTCGTGATAGTGAACTCTAGCCTGTAGGATAGCGTTCACTCTTACCACTGGACCACCAGGGAAGGTAGCATGGTCCCCCCTCATGGCAGAACGACTCCCCCTCCCAGGCAGAACACCCCTGATATAACTTTTTTTAAATTATTAATAAAAAATATATTTAAATTTAAATAAATAAATTCACACTCACACACAGCACCCAGACACACACAGCACCCTCAGACACACACAGCACCACCAGACACACACAGCACCCAGACACACACATCACCCCCAGACACACACAGCACCCAGACACACACAGCACCCCCAGACACACACAGCACCCTCAGACACACACAGCACCCAGATACACATGCAGCACCCAGACACACATGCAGCACCCAGACACACACAGCACCCAGACACACACAGCACCCTCAGACACACACAGCACCCAGACACACACACAGCACCCAGACACACACAGCACCCTCAGACACACACAGCACCCAGACACACACAGCACCCCCAGACACACACAGCACCCTCAGACACATACAGCACCCTCAGACACACACAGCACCCAGACACACACAGCACCATCAGACACACACAGCACTCTCAGACAGACACTGCTCCCTCAGACAGACACTGCTCCCTCAGACAGACAGCACCCTCACTCACACAGCACCCACACACAGCACACTCCCACACATATACAGCACACACACACACACACATATATATATAATAAATAAAATAACCCTCAGTGAGTTAACAGACAAAAAAAATAGAAACCTAGAATGTGATGGCAGATAAAAACACCCTCACACACAGCACCCCTCTTACACACACACACACTGCACCCCTCACACACACACACTGCGCCCCTCACACATACAATACGTCCAAATATATATATATACACACTACAGCACCCCTCACACGGCACCACTACACACATTACGCTCCAGATACATGCTAGATCCCTTACCCTATATGCACTCTTAATCCTCTACACACACACACACACAATCTCCTATACACACTCTGAGTCCTTTACACACTAGATCTCCTACACACACACACTGCCCCTAGGCACACATATTACACCACAAACACAAATGAAATTGACCTATTTACACAATACCACACTACACTCTACACACACGCAATCCCAGAAGCAGGCTCCAAACACATGCACCATACACTTTCCTGGCCCTTTTGTCCTCTGGTATCCCACTTGTGGAGACACCAGAGACAATTTAAACGTAAACACAGCGCAAGCATGTTATTGAATTTGCTTGCGCTGCCAGTGGCGGATCCAGAGCCTGATCTCGGGAGGGGCACTTGTAAATTATTTAAAGAAATAATCCAGGCACAATAACCACTACAGCTCAGTGTAGTAGTTATGGTGCCAGTAGTGCCAGGATCCCATCACAGAGTAAGTCGTCAAACTGTTTAAGAACAGTTTGACAACTTACCTGGGATCTTCTGGGATATAGGGCATAGGAGCAGTGGTATGTGTTAGGGGTGCAGTGTGTGTGAGCAGTGAAGTGTGTGTGCGAGTGTGTGAGGGCGGCAGTGTATGTCAGGGTTGCAGTGTGTGTGTTAGGGGCAGTGTGTGTGTGAGCGGTGCAGTGTGTGTGTATGTGAGGCTTGCAGTGTATGTGTGTTTGGGCCAGTGTGTGTATGGTAACCATGGCAACGCTCCGTGCTCGCAAGAGGAGGACCCAGAGGAGCTGCAGGCTGAGCTCCCGGGTCCTCTCTCCCTCCCTCGCTGGCTGCCAGCATGGTGCATGCAGACTTTTATAAGCCTTCCCTTCGCCCTGCAGAGCTCAGTCTTCATGGAGCCCTTGCCGGGTGAAGATAGATTATAATTTTTTTGCGCTCGTTATTTTTTATTTTTTTTAAGTGCCTCGGTTATTAGGGATATTTTATTTGGCCTTTTTCGGGGCTGAAAAATGAAAATTTTAGAAGAAAGAAAACATTAAATGGTAAGTTTTATTTTTTTTACAGGTACTTAGTTAAAGGTCTCCACCTCATTATTTTAAGGTTGAGGGCGTAGGTAGGGGGTTAATACCCCTAGTCACCTGGGGGGTAACATTTTTTTTTAGGGCCCCCACCCACCGCTCAGGGGTGGGGGCCGGGGAGGGAGCACCTAATTGGTATTTAGGGCCTCCACCCGCCGCTCAGGGGTGGGGGCCAGGGGGGAAGACATTAGGTCCCCCCTTATTAGTATTTAGGGCCCCCACCAACGGCTCTGGCGTGGGGCCAGCGGAGAGGACATTAGGTCCCCCCCCTTATTTTACTGTAGGGCCCCCACCCACCGCTCAGGTCAATTGTATGTTGTGTGACCAATTGGGAATAGAGACACATGGAAGTGACTGGGGTAAATTGAGACTCATGGAAGGGACTAGGGTGAGAAATTGAGACACATGGAAGGGACTGGGATGGATTTGAGGCACATGGAAGGGAGTGGGGGAGAATTGAGACACAAGGAAGGGAGTGGGGGAGAAATGAGACACATGTAAGGGACTCAGGACATTGAGACATATGGAAGAGACTGGGGGGAAATTAAGATGCATGGAAGACACTGGGTGGGTTTGAAACATATGGAAGAGACTTTAGGGGAAATTGAGAAACATGGAAGGAACTGTGTTAAAATTGAGACACATGGAAGGGACTTGGGGTAAATTGAGACACATGGAAGGAGAATAAGATGCATGGAAGGGGCTGGGGTGGAAATCAGACACATGGAAGGGACTAGGGTATATTGAGACAAATGGAAAAAACTGGAGGGTAATGGAAGGGACTGGGGGGGATTGACAAATGGAAGGGACTGGGGGGAATTGAGACACATGGAAGGGGGTATGAGACATATGGGGAGAACGAGACACATGGAGGGGCTGGGGGAAACGGAGACATATGAAAGGGTGTAATTAGATACATGGGGTAGATAATGATACACATAGAAGGGCTGTGGGGCAATTGAGATACATGGAGGAGCTGGGGGAAGAATGCAACACATGAAGGGGATGAGGGTGTAAAACACATGGATGAGTTGGGGAGGAGAATGAGACACGTGGAGGGGCAGGGAGGGGCGAATGAGACACATGGAAGGGCTGGGTGAGGATGAGACACACGTGGTAGTGGACAGAGCAATTTTTGCACCAGGGCTTAGTGGTTTCTAATTATGCCTCTGCCTGAGATACATATGCAGCAGAATGTATCTTCTTTAAAGCACAAGATGGAAATGTAAATATATAAATTTACCATATTAAAGATTCGGTGAGCAACTACGTGAACAATTTTCACACTGTTAAACCTTCACTTTTGTTACTTACATTGATTTGTTTTAAATATTTTTATTGTATTCATAACATGGATGCATGTATCAAACTGTTTTGTCAAATAACGAAGCAAGTGATTGCCCGCGCAGGGGCTTAAGCATCAATTTATAACGGTGGAAACATTCGGTTGCCTGCGCAGAGGACCGTTTAGCGTGACATTGTTGTTCACCTTTCGTTGCTATGTGCCATATATTCTTATCCGTGGCATCTAGTTGTTAGATTCCTAGCATAGTACATTGCAAACGTAGTGTTAAAGTGGCGGGTCCGTGCCTGCGTGGAGGCCCGGTTATATTTGCATGAACAGGTTCACAGGTTGTGGCCTTCGCAGAGGCTTTGTGTACCCGCCAGATGTTGTATAGCGTTTAATACAGTAACATTTTTAGGCATTTACCCTCTAGGCGCCTGTATGTCGTTTTAGAGTAAGCATATAGAGTAGGGGGAACAGACTATGTGTCAGCTCTAATAACAGTGCGGTGTACAGGCAACCTCACTAACTTATTACATCCTAAACATTGTGGTTGTAGTCAACATTTTGTATCTAGCTGGCGTCTTGTTGCCTTTGCGAGACCCGGTTGTGTGTTGCGTAACTGCATTTAAATAGTCGCTGTATCGGTGTATATCTTGGGGAGAAGCGTAGTGGTTAGGTATTGTCCGTGAGCGACACGGTAGTGCTTGAACAGGTCTGTAACGACCCTTAGGGTGTTTCTCTGTATGTGTTTGCCTATACCTATATTAGTGTAGGATGTGGTCCCTCACTATGTTGCATGGAGCAATGTATCTTTTTGGGGTGGTCAGTTACTGTAGCCGCTGTAGTTAGTGTTGGCCCTTTAGCGTTGTTCACGTGAGTTGGGTCAGTCGTTGCGTCTCCTCCGTTGTGTGCATGTCGCATGTGTGATGTGTGTTGCTTGGGTTACGTTCAGCGTTGTGTCGGCTATGTCTTCCCCTCCCCTCCGGCTTAAGTGTCCATCGACTTGTGTCTATGTCGCGAGGTTAACAACTCTGTCATGTCCTAACGTCAGAGTATGAGTTCTCTGCTGTCGTATTTGACGTCTCGTATATGTCCTGCAGTGGTGTCCGATGATGTGGAGCTGTCTGTTGGCGTGGTCTGCGTGTATGTGATTCGTGGTCTCTCGTGTCTGTGTCGTGCATGTATGATCGTGTGTTACTTCGAGTGGTGTGTCTGACACCTTTGGCCCTCTGTCTTTGTGACTCCATTGTCTGGTCTGTCACCTGATTTTGTAGTCATTCTATGTCTTGTTCGTCCAGAGGTAAGGTGCGGCAAAGTGGTGGGTCTAGTGTGCGGCGTGTTATCTGTCATCTGTTCATGCGAGGGCTGTATACCTAGCCATCCCTCGAGCGGTTGCGGCCTGGCCGGTGGTTATGTGTGTGGCACGTGTATGCCATCATGTCTGCGGGCGTCGTGGCTGTCTTAGTCAGCAGTGGCAGTCGCTGTGACGTCTGTGTGTGGGATCGGGTCGGGTGGGCCATGTGTCCTGTGTCCCGCCCCCTGTACCCCGCCCGGCTCGTTGTGCCCCGTCGTCATCTTTTCGCCTCCTGTGTCTCCCTAGGTCCCTTCCTCCTGCCACTAGTTACGGTGTGGTTAGATGGTGCCGGAAGGAGTCTGACGAGATCAGTCTTATCCAGTGGAACCAGCGTTTGGTATATCGGTCCCTGAGGTTCGGGGTTTCTGCTTTCAAGTCCTCGAATGATCTCGTGGCTTCCACCTCCTCTATCCATCTCTTTATGGGAGGTGTGCTGGTCTGTTTCCAGAAGATGGGGATGATCACCTTAGCTGCATTCAGAAGTCGAGGGATAGCCGATCTCTTGTATGTTTGTGTCGCCATGGTGGTGTGGTGTAAGAGGAAGGCGGCTGGGGACTGTGGCAGGAGCTCCTCCGTGACCTCGTGTATGATTGTCCTAATTCTGTCCCAGAACGGTCTGATGCGAGTGCACGTCCACCATATATGTATAAACGTACCAGCTTCCTCCCCGCATCTCCAGCATGTGTCTTCGAGTTCCTGGTTTCTGGCGTGTAGCGCCGTCGGCGTCAGATACCATCTAGTAAAGATCTTGTACGAGTTTTCTTGGGAGCGTGCCGAGCTCGGAGTCTTTTGTATTAGGGTAATGCTCTTGTCCCAGTCCGTGTCTGTCATAGGTTCCTCAAGGTCCTCCTCCCATTTTCTGATGCACGGGGGTGCTAGTAGATATCTGCTCGTGATTAAGATAGTGTAGATTTGTGAGATGGCACGAGGAGGTTCCCTGTCCTGCGTGCATAGAAGTTCAAATTGCGTTAAGTCTCTCAGTAGGGAAGGTTTTTGCGGGATGGATCTAGCATATTGAGTAATTTGCGTTCTTGCTAGTGCGTGGGCAAATGTGTGCGGCCTGTCTGGGTATAGGTCTTCCAGTGGTCGGATGTCAAATGGTTGGTGGAGAACGTCTTTTATGCGGGGTATCGTATTGCGTCTTGCTGGGCCCAGCGTTGGGCCGTAGTCTCCAGCCGGAAAATCTGGGTTACCCTTCAGGGGTAGGAGCGGGCCTGGGTCCGTGGTGAGGTATCGTTTCGTGCCTTGCCCATGCCACATTTGCATGGTCGCCGCCACGAATGGGTTGGTGATGCATTTGCTTCTATATGCTGCCTTGGTGATCCACGGTAGGGTTCTGAGGTCGCAGTTGGTTATGCCAGCTTCTAGTTGTGGCCACTGCTTGGTGCCGCTGGCTATCGACCAGCTGATGACCCTGGTGATGTGTGCTGCGTGGTAGTACTTTTCGAAGTCTGGGAGTGCTAAGCCCCCCCGGAGCTTGGGTAAGATCAGTTGGGTGTGCGCTATGCGTGGGGATTTGCCCTTCCAAATAAAGGTGCGGACCTCCGTCTTAAGTGTCGAGAAGAATGTTCGTGGGACTTTTATCGGCACCGTTTGAAATATGAAGAGTAGTTTCGGCAGTAGCGTCATCTTCACCGCGTTCACTCTGCCCAGCCAGGAGATGTAGTAGGAGCCCCATCGTTGTAGTTCCTCCGTTGCCTTTCTCAATATCGGGAGGTAGTTGTGGGTGTAGAGGTCTACCGGATTGGGCGTAAGCCATATTCCCAGATATTTCATGCGTTGGTCACGCCAGCGGTAGGAGTGTTGTTCCTGAATCACGCGTTTGATGGTTTGGCTGGTAGTTATGTTTAGTATCTCCGATTTTGTGTAGTTAATTCGGAGGTTCGAGATGTTGCCATACACGTCGAATTCCATCTGGATCGCTCGAAGGGACGTCTCCGGGTCCGTAACCACGAACAACATGTCATCCGCGTACGCCAGCGTTTTGTGGTGCACGTTTCTGACTGTCAGTCCCCGGATGTCTGCGTTGTGTCTGATCTTGTTGAGGAAGGGCTCCAGTGTCAGTGCAAAGAGTATGGGCGAGAGTGGGCATCCCTGCCTGGTGCCGTTGTAAATCTGAAACGGGTCTGTCAGTGCGCCATTTATCCGGATGCGCGCCGTTGGGTTGGTGTAGAGTGTCTGCACCCATGTCATATAATTGGGTCCGATGCCGAGGGAGCGGAGAGTTTCGAACATCAGGTCCCAGTCCACCCTATCGAACGCTTTTTCAGCATCAGTAGACAGGAGTAGGGCTGGGATCTTCTGCGCTTTCGCGTGTGCTATGAGGTTCAGGGCTCTGATAGTGTTGTCCCGTACCTCCCTGCCAGGTATGAAACCTGTTTGGTCCGGGTGGATTACGGCCGGTAGTAACGGTGCCAGGCGTGCCGCCAGTACACTCGCCAGTAATTTGAGGTCCGTATTCAGTACAGAGATCGGGCGATAGCTTGGGCATAGTGTCCGGTCCTTATCTTCCTTCGGAAGGAGGGTAATGTTCGCCGAGGTGAATTGGGCCGTTGGTGTGGCCCCGTCCTGGGCCGAGTTCAGTGCCGCCAAGAGTTTCGGTATTAGGTCCCCTGCAAAGGTTTTATAATATTGGAGGGGTAGGCCATCTGGTCCTGGTGCTCTGCCCGTTTTTGCTTTTTTGATGGCTTGCGCTAGCTCCTCTGGGGTTATGGGGGCTTCTAGTGCTTCCTGGTCTACTTCCCCTATTCCCGGTATATCAGCTGCATCCAGGTATCTGCGAATGTCCTCTAGTTTTTGGGTTCTTGGCATCTCCGGGGCGGTGTGTCGGAGGCCGTATAAGTTTTGGTAGTACGCATGGAATGCTGCCGAAATCTGTTCCGGTAAGTGTCTGAGTTGTTGTTGTGCGTCCTTGATTTTCGGGATATATAGATGGTTCCTGCGTTGCTTCAGGAGATTCGCTAACAGTCTCCCGCATTTGTCCCCGTGTTCATGGATCACATGTTTATAATGTTGGTATGAGCGTTGGATTGCGCGGTTCAGGTGTGTGGTAAGTTGGTTCCGTTTGGACAGTAGGTCCTCGTAGGTCGTCGCGTCTAAGGTGCGTTTGTGTCTGGCCTCTAACATCTCAATTTCCGTGCTGAGGTCATGTATCGTCTGTGTCGCCCTCTTCTTGCGGGTCGCACATATCGCGATGAGCTGGCCTCGAATAACCGTTTTGTGCGCTTCCCAGCACGTCAGTGGGGTAACATCCCCCGTTTCGTTGTCTTCAAAGTACACCTGGATGCGTTGATGGATCTGGTCTACAACCGCGATGTCTGATAGGAGTGATTCGTTCAGTCGCCATGACATTTGTCTGGGTTTATGTAGTGGTGATTTCAGTCGTATGCGGATTGGGCTGTGGTCCGACCATGTCATAGGTAAGATTTCCGCGGTGGTGAGCAGGGTTAGGGTGTGGTGAGGTACCAGGAAGTAGTCCAGTCTTGTATAGGTCGAGTGGGTCGTAGAGTAGAACGTATAGTCCCGGGTGGAGGGGTGTAATGCCCGCCAGCAGTCTGCGAGCTGGTGGAGGTGTAGGAGGCGGAGGGTGTTGGCATGCCTGTTGTGTGGTGTGTTCCCATGCGAGGATGTTGAGTCCTGGTCTGGATGGATCGCTAGATTGAGATCTCCGCCTATGACCAAGATGCCCTCTGCGAATTTCATCAGAGTGTTCAATGTATCGCGTAGGAAGTGATATTGTTTAGTGTTCGGAGCGTACACATTAGCGAACGTATACGTTTGGTCTAGGATTGTGCCTTTTGTGAAAAGGTATCTGCCGTGCTTGCATCTTACGGAGGCTCGCTCCATGTACGGAACTCTTCGTGAAAAGAGGATGCATACTCCCTGCGAGCGTCTGTCTGGGTTGTGGCTGAAGTATCCCGTTGGGAAGTTACGGTCTTTCAGGGCAGGTGCCCTACCTTCCTGGAAGTGTGTTTCCTGGAGGAATGCTATCGAAGCCTTATAATGTTTCAGATCTCGCAGTAGTCTTGTGCGTTTCTCTCTGACGTTCAGGCCGTGGACATTATAGGAGACTATGCATAAGTCCTCCCTGGCGAATCCGCTGGATCCCGGCGTCGGCATCGTCCGGGCGGGACCGAGGGGGCGAGGTGGCAAGTCTTAAAAGTGTATACGTGTGTTATTTGGTGCAGTCAGCGGTGCGTCCGGGTACAGAATGTGGCTGTATAGGTAATTACTGTCTATTTAGTCTTTACGTGTGTAAAGGGAATCGGACAGGCGTCCCGAGTGTTCGGCCTCCAGGTCACACCCAGTGGTGTGCCTGTGTCGGTGTCGGGAGTGGTTCGTCCCCTGCTAAGTGGGGACTTTTATGTCCTATGCCTGTGGGGGGGGTCGGGTTATTCGTCCGAGTAAGTTCGGGCCGCTCTTAGGCGTCCGCGATTCCGTGTAGGTGTGGAGTGTGGTACCGTGTACAATACGTGGTATGTAGTCACCTGTCTCCTTGGTGGCTATGTGGCTAGAGCAGCCGCTCCGTCCGTTCTTTATAGTGCGTACGTGGGTCGGTGTATGCGGGTCATTTCTCAGTGCGTCGTATTTCTCAGTTGGCCGAGCGCTCTGCGCTGCAGTGGTGTCACTTGACCAGTGTGTCATGTCGCGGGCATGGTCACGGTTTGTGAGTCCCTGCTTGGGGGCATGCAGGTTGTAGCTGTGTGTCTGGTGGGGTTTGGCTCTGCTGGTGTGGTCTGCAAGTAGTGTCCTGCAGGTGTGGTTTCTGGGTGGGTGGTCTTTAGTGTCAGGGCATGCGTCGACCCTTGATCTCTCGTTTCTCTCCGGTCATATGGTTGTGAGGGGAGTGTGGGTCCAGTGTGCTCGGGGCGTGGTCTCTGTGCGTCCTATCACTTCGGCGTGTCAGTGTGGCTGCCCCTACTATGGTGTGTTGGGTCTCCGCCGCTATAGTGGCGTCAGTGTTATAGGCCATAGCAGGGGCCGCCCTGCGGCTGGGCGAGCGTGTGTTGCAGTGTGCGGCCTATGCGGCGGGCTGGGTCCCAACTTTCCCTCTGGGGTCCGATAGGGGTGGTCGTGTGTAGGTCAACCTATGGGCTGTCGCTTAGTCTTCCTTAGATTAGTCGTCTGGGGTCTTTTTCTCCCCCCCCCTCCTCCCCTTCCCCCCTCCCTCGTATGTCCCCCCTCTCCCTCCCTGGTGCCTTTAGGCGGTGTCTTGGGGTATTCGTCCCCTGTCCTCCCATCCCCCTCTGCCTTACGTTCTGCCACCTGTCCCCTGCCTTCCCCTGTTACCTTTCCATGTGTCAATCCCCCCCCCGATAAGCCCACCTCTCCCCCCGCGTGTATGCCAGTCATACCTCCCCCCCCTCAGCAAGGGACGGAGTATATTCACAGGGGGCGGAGGGGGGTGGGCGAACCTCACAGCGTAGGTGGTAAGCAAAGATGTACAGAGGGTATCTTTCCCGGTTTGCCACTGAGTGCACTTCGGGATAGAGTAAACATTGACATTACCAAGCCGACAGGCTTTAACTGACAATAAACTGTGCAGAGTATGAAAGTGGGTAGGCAGTCAGGAGTAGGCTTGATTTCACAAGTAGGCCAGCGTATCTAAACACTGGCTGGTTGGTTATGGTTTGCATTGAGTCCCTTGAGGGAGTGTGTGTTGTCACAGGGCCACTGGTGTAGAGCAATAAGGGTAAGAGCCTTGCCTTAGGGGAAAATCCCAATGGGGCCCCGTAATAGAGCATCTGGCTCAGGACCTTGTTCAGTGGGGGAAACGTTCCGTCTTCAGCTCAGATTCACATGGGGTGCCCTTCTAGCTCCTCTCCCTATTGGTATGCTGGCTATTTTGGCTCGGGTGTTACACCGTTTGTGGCTCCCTGTTGAATGGCTCGAACTTTAAGACCAGCAGTTCACAGTTCTTATGAATCAGTCCGGCTTTAGCAGTGCCTGCGTAGAGGCTAGACCCCGTATCCCTCCCCAAGTGTCCTGAGTAAGCCCCCCCGTGCAAAGTGATGTGCCGTAGTATGGATCCCCCGTGTTTGGAAGTCCCCATGTCGCATGGTGCGCTGCGGTACTGTGGCCCCGTCCCCCACCCAAGCTGTTGCCTAAGTGGCTAGTATGTGTCCATGCGTCCCCCCAAGCAGTACTCACGGTTTTGTCCATTCCTCTCGGCTGCAAGCAGGTCCCCGACTCATGAGTCCTGCTTCTCCGAGTGACAGTCCATTAGTGCTCCTGCTCGCGCCTTGCCGGGCCTGGATTCCAGTCCCTGCGGCGTTGTTGCTGGGGTCTTTGGGGACCTTGGTCTGGCCTGCGTGGTAGTTGTGGTCCTGGCGGAGGTTGGAGAAACGACCTTGCCAGCCAGTCGGGAACTTGAAGCAGCGGGAGGCCCATGGCTCGGAGGAAACCTGGGAGGTCTTCTGGTCTCCTTACCACCAGTTGATCTGGGCCGTGTCTGGCCGATAGGGAAAATGGGTAGCCCCATCTGTACGGTATTCCTGCCTGTTGTAGAGCGGATGTTACCGGGCGTAGGGCCCTTCTAGCCTGCAAGGTGTACCTTGATAAATCTTGGTATATTGATACGTTTTGGCTTTCAAAGCGGATGGTTCCCATGCGGCGGGCCGTGCGCAGTATATCCTCCTTCAATTGGTAGTTTTCTAGGCAGCATATGATATCCCTAGGTTGTTCTTCCGGTGCCGGTACCGGCCGCAGTGCCCTGTGCGCCCTGACTATGCAGAGTCTGGGCAATTGTTGGCCCCCCAGTACCTGGGTAAACAAGCGCAGTAGTGCGTCTGGTACGTGTTCTGTTGGACCTCCTTCCCTCATCCCGCGGATCCGCAAGTTCAGCCTGCGGCCGCGGTTGTCCAGATCGTCGATCCAGGTGGTGAGGTTAGCAGTGTCTGCTTCTTGATTAGCTACGGCCAAATTCGTTTGCTCCAGGTCAGTGCGTAGTGACCTGGTCTCAGACTCTGCCACTGACATACGTGCTTCCATATTAGCCAGGTCAGCACGGAGTTGAGCCACCTCCTCCCTCACCACGCGGCCCAGACGGTCAGATAAGGCCTCAAAGTCTGCCTTGGTGAGCAGATTTGGGAGTATGGCCTTCCACTCACCCTCCTGTGGAAGCTGTGACTCCGACATGTTTGACGGTACCGGCGACATCCTGGCCGGCGTGGAGGGGAAGGAATCCAGTTCCTGGCTTGCGGCCTCCTCCTCTCGTTGCGGTGAACGGGCGCGGGTTGCGGCCTGGAGGTAGGAGCGTATAGAGTGCTCCCCTTCGCGGCCCGAGGGTCTCGGGGTGCCGGTGGGGTCCGACTGCTTCCTTGTGCGACCCATATCAGGTATGTGAACGGGCTGAGTGCGTGCGGGTATGCGTTATTAAGGCGGGCGCCACGAGGAGCTCTGGTGTTAGGCGTCCATCTTCCTCGGCCGCCGGACACGCCCCCGCCTTACATTGATTTGAACGAGTACATGTACTTTTGCTAACCACTGAAATAAAATAAAATAAAGAATTAAAAAAAAAAAAATGCGGTGAGATCAAAAAGTAAAAAAATAATTTCACAATAATATAAAGATTTAATGGCGACTTTATAGTTTACACTGTAATGAAAAAGCTGTAGAAAGTACACTGAAGGAGCTGCCCTATAAAATGAGAGTTGTGGGAGCGAGGAATTCAGGTGTTTTTTTTTACTGTATTTTGATTGTTTTGTTTTATGAATTGAGGTCCCTGAGGAAGTTCTTTCATAAACGAAATGCGTAGGACCTGGGCCTAATACAACTTTATTCTATTTGATCTTATTTTATATCATTTACTTACTGTAATGACATGAAGGGGTGCTGCCCTGGAACAGCACTGTCCCTTTAAATGTGGGAACCAATACAGCAGAAATAAATGCCAAGACACAAATGAATAGGTTAAATGAAGAGATATATATATTACAGAGAACAAAAAGACAAAACAATATATACACAATGCCACAATATATATACAATAAATCAGGTTAAGCACGAATAGTGCAGGCAACGTATACTGAAACAGTCTTTAGGTATAAGGGCAGGATTGACGAGATGTAGGTAGGGCACAGATCCAGAGTCACAAGACTAATATACTGACACCAGGAAGCTGTTTTTATAAGTTAAGCTGATACTATTTGTTACATTCACTGAGTACTTTTTTGGATGTGAGTGGGTGAATTTTGTACTTTGACTTCTCTATCCTGTTTTCTCCTGTCTTTGACATTGGCTTGTTCTCTGACTATCTTTGCCATTAAGTCCGACCACTCTAAGGATCGGAACTATGAACTGTTCTTGCTGTCTGCTCCTATGTGGGTTTATGTTTGTGTGTTGATTGTGCAATCTATTGATCTATCTATACATACATACATACATACATAAATATATATATAAATTCACATATGATACAGGCTTTTGTAGAATTGGTAAGCTCATATGTAAATAATGCAGAAAAAATAACGGTTCAGGCACTCCAGGATAACAAAAATAGCAGCTTTAAAGGGCCAAAAGCAGCAACGTTTCGACCCTACCGGGTCTTTATCAAGCTTCATAAAAATCCGGTAGGGTCAAAACATTGCTGCTTTTTTGCCCAATTGCTGCCCAATAAAACTGCTATTTTTGGTATCCCGGAGTGCCTGAACCATAATTTATTCTGCATATCTTGGAAGGGAGGTCTTGCCAGCCCCGGCTTCAGAGCACCTGGGTTATTTGGTGCACCTGGGTTATATGTCTCTACATATGTCTTGTACGCAAGGCAACTACTTCAAACCAAAGAAACCCTTGGGAACTGAACACCAGTTGCAGCACAGTGTGAAACGCATGGCAAATAAGGACTAAAACAGCTTAATGTTCGATTTGTTGTTAATCTGTAAACTGAAAGAAAGGTATGCTTTTGCTTTCTTTTAATAAAGGAAAACTTTATTTTATTGGATTGCTCTTCAAGTCTCTCTATAATAGAAGCATTGGTCTATGTACAGGCAGAGTTGTGGGGTTCAAGTAATCGTTATCTTGTCGCAATTCTAGCACATGCCAAATTTACAAATTTACAAGAATGTTTTAGTCCAGCCTACGTCAATCACAAGCACTGGCAACATTAACAAAGCATTCGTGAGTAAGAGGAAATGTACTTAATACAGGAAACAGCACAGGACGTTAATGGGGGCATGTAAAATAAACACCAATTCATAAAGGATACGATCTGACATAAATAGGAACTTTCACTCACCTTTAACTTTGATTATTACCAGATCAGGTGCTGACGTGATATCAGGTAAATATCTCAAAATTAACTACTGCAAAACTAACAATATAATGAGTGATGACAAAACTAAAGTTTTCACCTAACAATGATGTTATAAATTAAACTTGATCATGTTTTCTATGCATGCATATTTAAGTGACAACTTTCTTTTTATACAGTAAAAATTCATAAAAAAATGAAAATGGCAAATATCATTTTAAAAGCCTCTAATGTCTAATTATTATTATTTATTTATTTTTTGCATCAATTTTTTTTTAACCCCTTAACGACCGTGGACGGTTCAGGACTGTCATCTGCATTTTTGCGTTGCCGACAGCTGATGGTCCTGAATCGTCCTAACGGTCTTACCCGATCGCGGTGCTCCCGGTGTGGGGAGACTGCCTGCAGCCCTGACAGTCTCCCCGTGGCGGATTAGGACCCCTGTGGCCATGTGATTGTTCAACAGAGTGATCACATGGTCACAATAGGTGTCCATGTGTCTGCCTGCAGGGGGACTGTCTGTGCTGACAGGCAGTCTCCCTGTATGTGTAAAATAAAATAAAAAAAAACGTTAATGTTAATAAAAAAAAAAATAATATATGTGTATATATATATGATATATAGACATATATTATATTAATATAATATATGTCTATATATCATATATATATATATATATATATAATGTCATACTAAGTGTATTTTTATATTAATATGTACTTATATTAATATAAAAATAGACACGTATATATATAAATATATATAATAACTATATATTGTATATACATATATATATATTATTATAAAATACAAATAATAAGAAAATTAAATAAAAAAAATTAAAAATAATAATAAAAATTAAAAAAAATATATATCTATATGAAATTTTATTCTAACTGTATTTTGATATTAAAATATATATATTTATATCAAAATACACTTAGAATGAAATTGTATATATATATCTATGTACATATAAATAAAACAATACGAAATATACATATGTCCATATACAAAATTACATAAATAATTATATAAATATACACGTAGACTTCAAATATATAAATATGCATATATATTTAAATTCTACGTGCATATTTATGTAATATTTTTACATAATTAAGTAATTTGATAAATTGCAAATTAAGGGACCTGCCTGCCAACCCAAGTCAAAAGTCCAGAGAATTTAATTTGCTAGCACTGTATTTTACCCTGTAACTTTCTATGACACCCTAAAACCTGTACATGGGGGTTACTGTTTTACTCGGGAGACTTCGCTGAACACAAATATTAGTGATTCAAAAGAGTAAAACATATCACAGCGATGATATTGTCAGTGAAAGTGACTTTATTTCGCATTTTTTACACACAAACAGCACTTTTACTGATGATATAATTGTTGTGCTACGTTTTCCTGTTTTGAAACACTAATATTTGTGTTCCGCAAAGTCTCCCGAGCATAACAGTACCACCCATGTACAGATTTTATAGCGTTTTTGAAAGTTACAGGGTCAAATATAAGGATCAAATATTTTTACATTGAAAATGACCAGGTTGGTTACGTTGCCTTTGAGAGCGTATGGTAAACCAGGAATGAGAATTACCCCATGATGGCATACCATTTGCAAAAGAAGACAACTCAAGGAATTGCAAATGAGGTATGTCAAGTCTTTTTTAGTAGCCACTTAGTCACAAACACTGGCCAAAATTAGCATTCAATTTAGGTTTTTACTTTTTTCAGACACAAACAAATATGAACGCTAACTTTGGCCAGTGTTTGTGACTAGGTGGCTACTAAAAAAGACTAGACATAACCCATATTGAATACCCTGGGTTGACAACTTTAAAAAAAATATGTACATGTGGGGTGTTATTCATAGATTTATGACAGATAATAGTGTTACAATGTCACTATTGATAAATTTGAAAAAATGTATGTTTTGAAACCGCAATATCCTACTTGTACCTATAGCCCTATAACTTGCAAAAAAAGCAAAAAAGCGCGTAAACACTGGGTATTTTAAAACTCAGTGTAACGGATCACCTGGCACCCCGACTGGGTACCTCCGTTAAAGGATGCTCCTAGCGTTTCCTGAGGACTCCAAGCACTCTGGCCGACACCACAATCAACGAACCGAAGAAGCGTATACCTTCTCTCAAGCATATGAATGCTATAAACAGCTGAATAGGCAAAAACCATACGGATGGGTTTAGACTCCTAGCAGTCAAACTGGAACAGCATACAATAAATCCTCCCCCAATAATGAGACAACACTTCACTTTGAGGGTTAAGCAGGAACTGACTGGACTGGCACATACAGCCTCTTTTATTCCCAATCCACAAACTTAGTACTGCCCACAGGGTTTTACATAACAACCAATAACACACGTACATTACAGAAAGACACTCCCACACAAAATCCTCCCCTCTGGCTGTGATATGATTACTGAACACAATGGTTAATCTAATTATCACAGCCAGAGAAATACAGTTTTTCCACATTATTCATAACTTGAAAAGTATGCATCACATTTTCAGAATCAGCATACTCCAAATACAAATATATGTCAAAATCATACATATTGGTCCAGTGGTTCAAAAGTTAAGGAAAAGTCCTATTTGACCAAATGCAGCATGGCTTTTCTGCCCAAAACCAGTTCCACAGAGTCTTCTATCCTGGAGATAATTGGGGAAGTAATCCAATTATCTCCAGGACAGAGGCAAAATTCCATTAGCCACATTGCAGCAAAAGACAATAAAACACATAAAAACATATAACTGTGCAGCCATTGCACAAAACAGGTACATTTAACATATCCCCAGATAGCTCAGATCTGAGCGCACATTATTACTGAATGGCGCTCAGAGCACACACATACAGTTCAATTGCCATGGAGCCAAAGTCTTTCCCATAGTCTTTCATTATACAAATGGGCTCCATGGCATAGCTATCTGGGTAACACTGCTCACATAGGGAAAGTACCGAAAGACCCAGCTTTTGGGTCTTTGCAGGGGAAAATCCATCCTTTCAACATGGGGCCATAGTCACAGGGCAGGAGGCCGGCAATCAGTCTTCTCCAATGCCCAGTGGCGAGGCTGGTTCCGCCACACTCAGGACAAAATTTTGACTCTATTTAGCAGTTTTTTTCATTCGCTTTTGTAGATGAGTAAAATAATTTTCAAGTAGAAGTAAAAAAACATGTATTTATTTTCAATTTTTCGTCATTTTTTAAAATTCTTTTTAAATTAAATTACATGAGATTATATAAATAATGGTATCTAGAGAAAGCCTTTTTTGTCCTGAAAAAAATATTATATAATTTGTATAGGAAATGTACATGAGAGAGCGGAAAATTACGAAAATTACAGCTAAACACAAACACCACAAAAGTGTAAAAAGAGGCCTGGTAGCAAATGATCAACATCGCAAAAACAGTCCAGTCCTTTAGGGGTTAATTGTAAGTTCTGAACTGGAAATATATTTATAAGTGTTTCTTGTGAGTGTCCATCCACATCTATCCCATGTTCGGAAAAATGGTAACATCAGAAGATTCATAGTAATGAATAGAACTCTATTCAAATTAACTGACTGACTGCAAAAATAGTAAACTGTATCAAGGTACTCCAAATATGATCAAGTGATTAAAGTACCACTAAAGGCACACAGCGCACTTCATCTCAATTTATTGATCTGGGTGCAGTGATCCTGTAATTTTAACCCTAGAATGTAAACCATTTCAGTTTTGTAGAATTTACATTGAATAGTTAAAGGAACACTATGGAAATGCACTCGTATTCCTGACACTATAATAAACACCATTTAGGTGGCTGGCTTACTTAGCTTTTTACAGCGCCACGTGGGTCTCCTCGCAACTGGTCCCACCCATGCTCTGCCTCCTTGGCTGAGATAATTAGTCTTGATGGGAAAGCATTGGGAGGCTAATGTGCCAATCAGCATCTCCTCATAGAGATGCATTGACTCAGTACATCTCTATGAAGAACATTCAGCACCTTCATGTAGAGCGTGGAGACTCTGAACGCCAGTGCTACACGCTGTGCAGCACTGACTCAGGAAGCAGCACTAGTGGCCCTATCAGTGACTGTTACTAGAATTGTCCCAGGCAGCAATGTAAACACTACTTTGAATGCATTAAAATACATTAGATACATTAAAATGCTTGCAGGGAAGACTATAGACAGCAGAACTACATTAAGCTGTAGTTGTTTTGGTGACTATAGTGTCTTCCTGACAGCCACTAGAGGCACTTCATCCTTCAGAACTGAGTAAAACTCAGTCCAGGAATACAATTCTGCAGCTCTATGAGAAGAACTGGAGTAGATCAAGAGATCAAGAGTGATGCCAGTTTGTATGATTTCACCTGGAGTCTGAGCTGGAGACTGCAGCAAAGAAGTCCAAAGCTGGGAAAAAAGTAAATAATCTTTATTTTACTTACTTTTACTAAGCAAAGGGGAGCTGACTGTGATCACATCACTATAAGAGAGCCTATGGTCCCAAAATAATGATCTTTTAACCCATCAGTATAACATAGATGGAGTTTTCTATTAAAGAAGTCAAATATTTTCAAGGCAGAATTGGAAGACAATATGGAAGATAATGTGTGTGCTTTGCGGATTGCTGACTCAGTGGGATTTCATCTGGAGTGGTTTTTGTAATAGCTTGAGTCTGTAATTCCCCCCCATTTATGTCAATCATTCTTGTATAAACTTAGTACTCTTATTTTACAGATGTAGTTTTCACTACCTTTCTGTACTTAAATGCTCTTAAACTGAAAAAGTAACAATCAATAGGTGGCCTAGTCAGAAAAATTGCTTGTCTCCTAAAATACCTGGTGAAGAAGGAAGAGGTACGAAGGGACTGTGGTTCAGAAAGATTGAATCAGCAGGCTTTAAAGAAAATGAAAATATCAAGAACTTTATAAAACTCAGATTTGTTAGGTTTGTCTGCTATAAGATTGGAGACACAATACTATGGTTAATTTTGAGGTAGAGAAAATATGTTTCAATAAACCAAGCATTGAGTTAAAATATAATTCATCTTTATTATATTTTAGCTCCACTACTCATTCTCTATATAATACAATTCACTTTAATCTTTATTAAAACTACTGCTTCTGAATGAACATTCTAAGAATAGTCTGTTAGTATCTTCCGATGTGGCTAATGTCCTACACTTGCAACCATAATTTTCAAGGCCAGTTTTATTTCTGATAACAAAAGAAAAGGTGCCAAACTGACAATACATACTCTTCAAATTGAAACCGAAATCACACATCACTACACAAGAGTCTTTGTCAAGTGGTCGAATGCAAAATCACACATTTTAATCTGGATACCAAATCCTGGTAATTCTTGCAGATTTTCTAAGGCTGATCAGAGTTCGGTCATTTTCACCTGTCAAAATCTGGTGTTTAGTGAATAACCCTAAAAGCTGCAAACTCCTAGAAGAAATAAAACACTCAGGGATAAAGCAAAGTTTTTTTAACACCCTAGGAAAAAAAAAAAAATAGATTCTTACTAATGTTCTGGCCGCACATCACACGAACCATTTCAGTGTTGAGTGAATAACCCTGTAAGTGAATAATCTTGTATGTAAATGATGTTGCTGTCTGACCACAGGGATTTTTTTCAGAGGTCTCAAACTATTAATGACCAATAATTATTTTACCCACTCGTTATTTGATTGTTGGACCATTGTACAGTTTAAAAAATATGTTGCACATCAGTCTTTACAATGAATTTGCTCTGTCACATGCCATTAATTATCCTACCAGTAGATGCAACTACCGTTAGCCACATTGTTAAAGGAAAACTCCGGTCACGATAAAACCGTAGTAAAAATTAAGTTGTAATGGTTCAAGATGGTTCATGGCTCTTCCTTTTCTGCAGAGGTAAAACCATTCACGAACAGTTTACTCTAGAGATGGCCCATTGATATCCGTTGTCTGAAATGCTAGAAAAAGCATGGGCTCTTGCCGGGCAGGGGTGCTGCCAATTGGCTTAGAGAGGTCAGCTGACTTTAAGATAATCAAAAGCTCCCCATTCATTAAAGAGGTACATGCTAGATGTCAATAGGGACAGCGAGGGACAGTGCTGGAGAGCCAATTTTGGTGTTAAACTATTTGTAAATATTCAAACCCTTATCTTATGGATATGAAGTGCCATGTACATTCTAGCACCATAAAAGATTGTACATTCTAAAGCACCAAACAACTTTAGCTGTATGAAGCAGTTTTGGTGCATAGAACAGTCTCAGTGTTCATTTCTCTGCCATTTAGGATTTAAATCACTGTTGTTCCTGTTTATTCAGCCCAGGCAGCACTTTATCTGACTGTGACTCACACAACCGTTATGAACTAAAAAATGTATTTATTTTCAATCTGATCTTACAGCACAATGTGTTTGCTTCAGAATATATATTTTCCTGTTCTGATAAACTTTAATGTATCTTTTATATGCATTTACATTGATAGAAAATGGTTATTTATCTGGCTATTTAACATCACCCTCAGCAGTAAATGGCAGTTGGATACAGCATCCTCTGAAACACAATGTTTTATGTCCCACAGATGGATAACATTTACAATCTAAAATCATCAAAGAAGAAACAAAATGTGGTGTAGCGGATGGTACTATGGCTGTCCTAAAAGACTGTGTTAAAACTGCAATTCGTGTGTTGTTTCTGCTGTATAGTTAATTGTAAGTAGAATTCGTATGATTGTTCGGTAGTTTCCATCTGTATTTCATATGAATGGAAACTACTGAACTAATAGACCACCCCAGAGTGAAGTGTGTCCCTTGTTAAGCTGCAAATTGCTCACTAACCGCAGACTAATAGGTGTTTTATGTATGTAACTGGGTGGCCGCCATTCGGCATGCGAACCATCTTACGCACGAAAGACTCAGCGGTGTTTGATCATCGAGTGTCTGGAACTCAAATCGGACACTTGATTACCAGAACACCGCTGACACCTCCAGAGTTTGGTAACTCCCGAACGGGAAGGCGAATCAGCCCCCCCGTTCGGTAAGTTTAAAGTACCGAATGAGGGGAATCATGCGAACGTAAATGTATTAGTGGATGGCAGTTTTTTATGTGTCTTTCAACTCCCGAACGGAGACTGACCGCAGGGCCAAAATGCATGGAACCCTTTTCGGATACCACCTCGTGTGCGGTCGGTCAAATTACACTCTCCACCTAACTCCCGAACCCCTGGTCTGATCTGGGTGAATTTTGTATATTTCTTGGATTACCTTGCTGGCTGGAATTATTGCTTTATGGGATTCTTCATCACTTGTTCCAGAGCCTCACTGGGATCTTAGTGGAGTTAACCTGTGGAATATCAGGCCTCCGCTACATGTGGATTTTCTAAAATAAATACACTACATCTATGAGTGGATCCCTGTGGTATAGCACAGAAAGCCATCAATACAATCACGTAAAAAATAATAATTCAATCCTATCTTCCATATTTTTACATATTTGTACCCCATAGCACATCATATGGAGGCACATTTCCTTGGCACCTTTGCTTAGGGTGAGACTTGACCTTCAAGAAGGTGTTTAGTGGGACTGAGCATGTACCAATGATTACACGGACTCGTGAAATGTCTCTGCATATTCTTTGACCCCCTGTATGGCTTGTCACTTGAACTTAGTAAAGATATTTGTGCTTTCCTAAGGCTGAAGTATGGTTTATTTATTAGTTAAACATAAGAACAGTCCAGGTTCAGCTTTCAACTTCTTCCTATGGTGGCACCCGCAAACAATGTGACCATAATACCGAAAGAATGTCAGAATGACATGCCTTGTGGTGGGAGGGATTCTTACAGTTCTCCTATGGCTTAAATAAAATGTGTTTATGAAATTGATCCTATATTTTTGAATACATTTGCATATGTTGCTATCTATATTTGTCTATGGAGTTCATACATGTGTGGAAAGAAGTAAAATAACAACAAAATAATATAGCGGGTGAGAGAAGGAAAACTAGTCTTACAAATTACTTTGCCCTGGAGGCCTAAGTTCAAATTGAGGCATTTATTTTCTTTTTTAAATGAGTCTTCTGCTAGGAAATGAATCCCAATACGGCCAACTTAATGTATTTCTATAGATTTTTTTAATATTACAATTTTGTTATTTCTATTTCAGTGGGAGAGAAATGTATAAAAGGGTTCAATGTGCGGTGACCTTTCATAAGAGCTTGGTTAGCAATTAGCTCGTGGCAACTTTCCGAAATAAGCTAATTGTGTGACCATCTATTTTCTTCCACTCCTGGGGGCCTTGACCTTTACCTTATTGAAGACACTCATGTATGTTATATTAAAATTGGTGAACAAGGTGTAATGCAAGAATGCCACCACTTTTTTTCAAATATTTTTGACATTTAAAAAGTCTAAACTATAATATGGCTTATTTAATGACAAATTAAAAAAGTATAATCTTAAAATTATATGAATCATTATCTTGACAGTAAAATATTGCAGCTTAAAAAGTAACACAATGTCATTATATTTTTAATAGCAGGCATCTATACCTTGTCCCCACCCATGGACTTCTGGTGGGGTTATTCATTTCAAAAGGGGGTTGGTCATGCCATTCTGATTGCGGTATTAATACCAAAAAGGAGGTGGACAATAACATGACCACCCGCTTTTGTTATTAAAATATCGTGCCCCCTTCCACCCCTTCTACCTCTCTCTGGTTAATAGGGGTTTCTAATCCAAACTAAAAAAAAAATCCCTACTTCACTCTGAGGGGGATAAATGTAACTCTTGTGTAAAAAACACAGAAGCCTTCTTCTCAAATCTTATTTTCTTCAACCACAAAAGGCTAATAAATAAACAAATAAACCAACAAACAAACAAACAAAAAAGACAAGCAAACATAATAAACCAATGTTGAAAGCTGCTTCATAAATTCAGTGGTATACGTAGTTTGTGTTGTGATTGGGTCCATTATTACAACATCCTGGCTGGTGATTTTATGGAAGGAATTTGTGGATAGTGAGTGGTCTTTGTATTAGTGAAGGAAAGCATGGTCAGGGAGTGGTTTCTGCAACATTAAAACAGACAGTAACAATTCTGCTCCATAACAGTATAGTGAATCTCTAACTGTTTTTCCAGTATCCCAGTATTATCATAGCACAGCAGGACTATTTGCAAACAATCTGTTGCGCTTTACTCCATGTTACTCTGTTTGCAAGGTTGGTAAGTTGCCAACTATCTTGAATTCTTTGCATACGTTGTAATAATCCTTTTTAAGAAATAGGAATAAAGAGAAATTACAGTTTCAGTTATTTATATACAAAAAAACCCATAAATGTCTTTTAAATTAGAAAACCACTTCATTGCCCCCAAAACAGTTTAACTATCAGTGAAAATGGTTCATTCTGATACCTTTCTTAGTCATAGTCAGGGCCGGACTGGGGATACAAAGCAGCCTTGGAAAAAAAATATATGCCAGCCCCATAAGTCAATGCACCATATATTGTCGCATGTAATATGTAAGGCTATGTCTTGCCACCCCAGATGATTGAGTAATATATTTTGCTTTTTCTAATATAAAATATTGGTCCTTTCATAGTAAAACGTTTAATTATACAGTAAGCATACTCACATGCAAACACAGACAACCTCACTGACACACACAAGTTCGTTGATACACAGCCTCATAGACAAACAATCTCACTGATATACATAAGCTCATTGACATAAAAACACAAGCTCACTCACTAGCAGACACACACATACATGCAAGCAAGCAAGCTCACTAGCAGGTGCGCACACACACACACACAGCTTAATGTAGTGGTTCTGGTGTCTATAGCCTGTCCCTGCAGGCTTTTCAATGTAAACACTGCCTTTTCAGAGAAAAGGCAGTGTTTACATTGCTTCAGAGTGACACCTCTAGTGACAGTCACTCAGACGGTCACTAGAGGTGCTTCCTGTGTCAGGGCCTCCACGCTCTGGAGATGCTGAAGGTTCCCCATAGAGATACATTGAGTCAATGCATCTCTATATGAGGATTGGTGTAGTGTTTTGCAGCCAATCCTATGGCAAGCTTGAGGATCTCAGCCATAGAGGCAGGGCCAGTCGAGGAGAGACCAGCATGGCGTGAAAAAAAAAAAAAGGTGAGTAAAAACACACACCATGACAGACACACACACACACCATGAGACACACAAACACACACCATGACAGACACACACACACACCATGACAGACACACGCACACCATGACAGACACACGCATACCATGACAAACACATGCATACCATGACAGACACACGCATACCACGACAGACACACGCATACCACGACAGACAGTCCATGACACAGACAGACACACACACACACCATGACACAGACAGACCATACCAAAACACACACATCATGACACACCGACACACACACCATGACACACCGACACACCATGACACAGACACACATATCATGACGCAGACACACATATCATGACACACACACACCATGACAGAGACAGACACATACCATGACACACACACACACACACACACACCATGACAGAGACACACACACCATTACACACACACCATGACACACAGACACACACACACACACACACACACACACTGACAGCATAACACATATTACCTGTGGGCCAGGGGGGTCATGCAGGGCAGAGAGCAGGGATGGCGGCCGCTGGAGGAGCAGGGATGGCGGCCGCTGAAGGAGCAGGGATGGCGGCCGCTGGAGGAGCTGTTCTGGTTGCCGCTGGAGGAGCTGTGCTGTCTCTGCTCCCCCGCCGTCGCGCGCTACTGAATGAGACCGCCCCATTCAGTAGCGCGCGAGGGCGGGGGAGCAGAGACAGCACAGCTCCTCCAGCGGCCGCCATCCCTGCTCCTCCAGCGGCCACCATCCCTGCTCCTCCAGCGGCCGCCAGCAGACCCAGGTGTCTGCCCGGCCCCAGGTGCCGACGGCCCACCGGTAGTCCGGCCCTGGTCATAGTTCTCTAGTTTTACTAGAAGTTAGGTGATTTAAAAGTTCAGAAATAAAGAGTGTGCTACTATATATATATATATATATATATATATATATATATATATATATAAGCTAGCCAGTAACCAACCTCATGCTGACGATTTGCATTAACAATGAAACAGCTGTCCATGAGTGGTTCACTGGCTTTGCATCTTTTGCTAAGTTGTGTTTCAAAGCTGTTGTATACAGCAAACACAGACTCAAAGGAATACAGTTTTAAAATGGAAAAATTAGATTTTTTGTTGAACTAATTTGCATATACCCACCCAGAATCCTTTGCATTAGTAACATCACTGCAAATTTGTGATTTTGGTGGGAAAAGCAAGTTTTATGGCTTGACTGGTGTGCAGATATGCGTTTAACAATGTATAACATTATATGTAACAATTTTACACACCAAACTTTACACACATTTTAAAATGAATATTCATGTAACAAACCTACTTGTATAGTAGACAAGGATTTACTACAGATATGGCTGTTTAGTAAATTGTGACACTAGCCAACCATCCTTGGTCTATGATTTTTTTCAACAAGGATTACGTTGGATCACGTTTCCCCCGAAACCCACTCAGTAATATCTACCCTGTCAGTTAATTGTCAATAATGGGATAGGGAAATTACACTGGAAGATACCATTTAAGGGTTGAATATTAATATATATTAATATACAACTCCATTAAAAAAAAAATCCCAAAGAGAGTTTTAAAACAAGTTTTACTCACCTTAATCCAGTGCTGAGTGAAGTCCCTGCAGCTGCTCTGTGCACCCCCTGTCTGATGTTATGGGAGCTTCTCATAGAGAATCCTTTGACTGGTGGATTTAATGAGCACAGAGAACTGTGAGCCTACAAGGGGATGGGAAAAGAGGAGGAGGCAGGGCAGAGTGGGAACTAAATATGGTGGAGGGGATAGGGAGTAGCGGAGGGCTACAGTACTCTCAGGGCCAGATGAAGAGCCCAGTTGGCCTGGTGCTTATGATAGTCCTAATTACAGAATCTTATCAACCAAAAGCACTAAAACAGTCATACCTCCCAAGTGTCATGTATCTGGCGGAAGTGGTGCTAAAGGGAAACTCATAGGATACAGCTATGAGAAAACACATACTTTATGCTAATCTCTCTTTAATTTTTGCTTTCATCTTTCAAGTAAATCCATACCTCCTAACAGCAGTGTCCAGTGAAGCAGAAAGTCAATGGGTGGTGTATAAGGGTGGGCCACTGACGCAAATCATGTAATCAGAACTGCCGAAAGAGGCAAACATGCCTTAAAAAGGGGGCATGTCTGCCTAAAGAATTGGAAGGCCAGCCTGACATGCAGGCTAGCCAACTAAGGACATACTATGCAGACAGCACCCTGAGCTTGGCATAAATGCAGCTAATGATGTGTTTGCTCCACACTTTCTAAGGACTGTCCCTTAGCACTCACATGTCCACTTGTCTACTTACCTTCTTACTAGCAGGCTCCTGGTATATAGTCTTGGACAGAGAAACGCTGTATGTAGTGAGTGTAGAAGAAAGAGAACATGCCACAGGGTTAGGGAGACCAAAGTCAGCATTACCTTAACTAATTTCATTGTTAGCCAGTCCACACAAGTTTTGTTCCCATACATCCCTCTTAAGTTTCCATACTTAAGCAAGAGTATGTGAAGGATAGCTATGGCTGCCAGCTTTCTTGGGAAAAAATACCGGCCTTACTAATTTGCATAATTAATTATGTATGTGTGTAAATTACAAGGAGTGACATAAGAGAATATTCTGTAAAATCACCAAAAAAACTACTTATATTTATTAATAAAAGATGGATTGTTCCCAGTGTCTCCCTGTCTCCCAGTTTCTAAGTGTTCTCTAGTCTCCCAGTATCTCCTAGTCTTCCAGTTTCCTCATGTCTCCCAGTATCCCCTTGTGTCTGTGTCCCCTATGTATCCCAGTGTCCCTTCATTTCCCCATTTCTTAGTGTTCCCATTTCTTAGTGTCTCCTATGTGTCACAGTGTCCCTGTGTATCACTGTGTCTCAGTGCCCCATGTCTCCCAGTGTCCTCTTGTGTCCCCATGTTTCCTAGTGCCACTTGGACACTAGGAGACACTTAAGGGACATGGGAACACTCTGAGACATCGGGACACTGGCAGAGAGATATGGGGACACTGAGAGACTTGGGGACATTGGGAGACATGGGGACACAGACAATAGGGACACAGTGTCTCCATGTCTCCCAGTGCCCCAAGTGCCTCAGCATCCCCTAGTGTCTGACAGTGTCCCCTAGTGTCTCTGTATCCTGATGTGTCCCCTGATCTTCCAGTGCCCAAAAGTGTTTCAGTGTCCCCAGGTCACCCAGTGTCCCATAGTGTCTCCCAGTATCCCTATGTCTCCCTGCAGCCTTTCCCCCCATTCCTCACTTACCTGAGCTTTAGGATGTCTCTGCAGGCTGGGAGCTGCTGTCTGGACTCTCTGTGCTGTGTAGCTGCACCCCCGTGGATCAGTGACTAGAGAGAGGCAGGGAGGGAGATGCTGTAACTTCCTATCCCTGTGTCTCTCCAAACACAGTGACCCCCACTGGCCAGCAGAGTAATCTCTGTTTATTCTAAGAAATATACCGGCATTTGTATTAAAATACCATAAAATACCAGCCAGGTGGCAACCCTAAGGGTAATGTGTAAAAAAAACCCCAAAAAAACCCACATTTTTTCTTTCAAATCAATGGGCCTATTCCATGGGCGTGGGCCTGGAGCTGCAGCTCCATCAGCCCCTATGTTAATCCAGTCCTGTAGTGAGTACATATAAGAGCTTCTTCTTGTAGGTTATTTTAATAATTTTATGTATTCTATAATTATTATATTTACTGAAAAATTATATCAATGTTGATAAAATAAATACCCTCACAAACTTGCAAATATCTTACCGAGCTTTGTGTTTCCAGCATCATGGGAGATGTAGCAACAAACATTTGGTATGCAAAGATTACCACCTGTTCTCAAAAAAGCTTGCCTCTTTCAGCAACGTATATACCGATTTACAGACATCTTATAGTGATGGTTACTGTTATGTAATGTGTTTTCTTTTGTCAATGCTAATCTTCAAATAATAGGTTTTTGTTTTGTTTTTTTAGCTCTTACCTCCAGGCTGAACAATATTTCAGCTTCTCAAACATTAAAGTACAGTTGCAATTTTGCAGCCAAACTCTAACATAATTAAATTCTTCTTACAAGGCTATTTGTTTGCCGGAAAGCCCTCAAACTGTGTTAAGATCTACACTTTGCTCTATTAATTGCAATAGAAGCCAGACAGAGGGGAGGGAGGTTTTATGATAGCAGCCTATTTTCATAATGGAAGGGGACATTTATTATTGATATGCTCTAGTTGTAGCCAGTACTGAGATAGTAAGTAAAGTGCATATAATATGTGAAATGCAGATTACTTAGTCAAGCAAAGTGCTACTGAAGATAGGTCACTGGAGCAAAGAAAATTAATGGTAATATGACTTAATTTTATTAACGTTTAGAGACACTACTTAATTATGTCCCAATAAAATAATTATTTCAGATGTGTTTGTTACTATGAATAGTAGTTTTCAACTAGATCCATGTTTTTGAGCAAAATACACACATACATTATAAATTGTTAAAAAAAAATGATGTTATGGTACTGTGACATATCTTTGAGCATCTGTCAGTTAATAAGTAATTGGTACTTAGTTTGAGGGTTTTTTTTAGCATGACTTTATTTTTCTGTCTAAATAGCCTGTATGATGCATAATACATACATACTTTTACATACTTATTTAGAAACATATATATATACTTATATTGAAAGATATATTGCTTTCGTGCATAAAAGGTGTGGTTCAAAGTACAAAGCACATAGATTTCAGCAAATGTTCAATGTTTATTGGTGAATGTGCAATACAGATATGCACAAAAATATTATTAAAAATAGACTGGTAGTGCAGGTGCAATATTAAACAATAATTGAAGGAACCAATAGTTTAAAGGAACACTGACATTTTAGGATTAAAAACCTGTATTCCCAAATCAATAGAGACTCTGCCCCTAGTTTTATATACCCCCTGCCATATTTAAGATTTTAATAAAATAAAGTTTCTTCTCACCTTTTTCCAGTGCAAATGTTATCTTGGTGTTGCTCCCCTTCTCCTGTGATGTAATTTTGGAAGCATGACCTCCTCTGGTGTGGTCCAATCCAAAGCTCCTCATAGAGGAGCATAGGAATCTAATGCTCGTGCAATTCCAATCCTTTCCAATGAGCTTCCGTGTCATGTGAATGAGGTTTACGAGTGGCTGTCAGGAAGACAACTGCTAGAGGTCGATTTAAGCATGGCTGTTTTTAGAAAAACTTAATATTTTAAATGTGAGGGTTAAAATGACAGAACCACTGCATTATTGAGATGAAGTGGTCTTGGTGATTATAGTGGATCCATTTTTCTAATCAATATGGATCCAGTGGTAAAGTAATGACTTTACTGTACCACTCTTGGCATAGACTGAGACATTCTAGGATAATTAAGTAGTTTCCTTACAATGATTGGCATAGCTTGACAACAAATAACTGATAAGTAGATATCTGAAACTAAAATGTTAGATTAAATCCAACTAGATGCCCAGGAGTAATTTAGGAATAGTAAAATGTGTTATAAAACAAAACATACAGGAATAAATATTGCTATATATTACCTCTTTAACAACTTGTGTGAGGTCTGATAGCCATATATCAATATCTGAAGGACCCATACCACGCTGTCATCAACGAACTCAGTAGTATTCCATACCACTTGGCACAGATAGTGAGTGATTTTTAACCAACTAATTTATACTATATTTGTCAAATAAAGTGTTTTCTTTGATGAAGCAAACACTACGGATTTTTTATTATTACTACTCATAACTTTAAATCCTTGCCTATGATTTTTAAGTTTATTATATAAAACAGCAGTGTACAATTTCCCTACAATCATCTAAAGGAGACCATTATTTTTTTTTTGTACTATATTATACTTGCAAATTTAGCAGATATACCCCAGTCAATCTAGTAACTGGAGTCAACTGCTTACATCAGCTTACATTTCACCACAACTATAGAACCGTATCTAACAGAGACTATATTAGCTGCTATTATTGTGGACTTATTTGCAGCTTTTTCACGGTTTACAATATCTATATTCAGCATTATTGCAACATTGTGGACTTTTATTCAAAATATTGAACTCTGAGGGCAATATTGATATTTGCCTATCAGACCTCACACAAGTTGTTAAAGAGGTAATATATAGCAATATTTATTCCTGTATGTTTTGTTTTATAACACATGTGACGAAGTGCCCTTCGCCACTTGTGCCTGGAGAGGACTGCTTGCCCGCCTCTTGCCCTGTGACTATGGCCCCTGGGATGTATTGCCCTTTAAAGACATGATTTGGGCATAATGGATTTGTGTTGTGCTGCTGCTGGCCCTTTAAGAACCATCTGGGACATACTGTGGAGTTACTGGGTGGCCACCATTTCCTGTATCAGAAGCACATGGTGAGAACAATGGATGGCGGCCATTTTAACTCACAGACACTGTTTGGACTTTTCAACACGGTGCCATCTCGCCAGTATTTGGTGCACAGAGACATCGCGCAGTGGTTTTGGACTATACAGCAGGGGACACATTATACAGTGATTGTTTTTCATTTAGCCTGTATATGTTCTGCAGAATCTGCATTAAACTGTATTTTCCAAAGTACTAAACGGATCTGGGTGAATTTTGGATATGTGGTTCACCCAGATCCCCGGTTCCAAGGATATACTTTTTATGGGGTTATTGCATGTTTTGGGGTCCCTGTGATGTATATTTTAGAAGTTATGAATGCTGTAAAAATTGTAATGTTTCTGGCCAGCAGATAATTGAGCTTTGTGTATTGTAGAAACTCAATTATCTAGCCTGGCCCAGAGGAGGAGTTTTGTGTTGCATAAATTGTGAGTTCTGTGTGCCAGTAAATCAGTCTTGTTCCAGCATTAAGCCTTGGCTCATGTTTGGGGGAAGGGATACCCACACTCTGGGGATTGCTATAATCACTTACTCCCCAGAGGAAGCTCTTGCAATAGCTTGATTTGTTCCTGTTCCTGCTCTCTGGGGAAAGAGAGGTTCACCCACTGGAAGCTGGATCCTGGCCTTGGGTCCATGGTGGGTGGAAACAGCAGAGACCCCGGCGCAGTTGCATCGCTGGAAGTGGGGTCTGCAGTTCTGATGGTGTCGGTTGGAGTGCTTGGAGTCCTCAGCGAGCACTAGGAGCATCGATTGGCGGAGGTACTCAGTCGGAGTGCCAGCGTTCCGTCACAACACATTTTACTATTCCTATGTTACTCCTGGGCATCTAGTTGGATTTAATTTAACATTTTAATTTCAGATTGCACTTAAGGGGTTAAAAGGTAGGAACCCCATTCAGTCCAATAGAGTTTAATCTCTATCCATTTTATTCACTCCTAACTTGTGAGATTTTTATCTCCACTACAATTACTTTCCTTTTGATAAGTAGATATGCCTACAGCATAATGCAATACATAGTAGGTCCCGTGGTGGCAGACTGAGCATTGTGGAGTTCTGTAGAGATAACAGAGATAACAGATATGAGGCAGAGGCTTAGATAATGGCATGTTTTGGCAGAGAGAACAGATTTAAGACAACAGAGATTTAATCTGGAGAAGCAATTGAGACAAAGTCCGATTTTGGAATAAGTCGTTATAACAATAAAGTAACGATGGCAAAAAGAGGTCTGAAGTCATTGATGAAAGGAGTGACTGGTTGGATTATTTTGACCCACCTGAACTGAGGCTGGAAGGCTATGAGGTTACTCATGGCAAGGCAAGCCAAGGCGACTCAAAAATTAAGCAAAGAGGCAAGCTAAGAGCAATGTTTAAATAGGCAATATTCAATTACAAGAAACGGAGTTAATTAAATATGAAGAAGGTTAGACCATTTGCGAACAGTGTGACAATTCCTAGTTCCCATAGTAATGAAGCTCTATTTCCCAAATATTTCTGCCACATTAGATATATTAATTTTGTCCTAATCTTAAAGGGTTACTCCAACCAGTGATTTGAAATGTTCATCGTGGTAGGAGGCAGTATTTGCAATGTTTCTGCACATCCAGAGTTATTTTTTATTGTGTGCTGGCAACTAGTTGCTCCCCTCCATCCCTCTGTCCCACCCACATTGCACTCCCTCCTGCCTCCCAAAAATATTTTTAATATGAGCCCTCCCCTCCTAATGTTCCTCCTCCCTTCCCTCCCCTCAACAGGCATGCACTCTGAGCTGGCAAAAGAGACCAATCATAGGCTTCCTTGACATTGGAGGGGGGCTTGGTTTCCAGGTAAGTAAAACTATTTTTTTTTTACAGGTTTGGAGTGGGGAACTTCTCCATAATGGCCAGTGGGGCATCTTATACTGGAAAGGTGCCCCCTCCATAATGGTTTGAAAAACCCTTTAATAAAATTAATTTTATTCAAAAGATAAATGGAACTCATATTCTAATTGTGAAATTGTAATTTCTGCTGCCTACTGTAAAATACTTTCTTGGTTTGGCTTGGTTAAAATCTGGCAATGTTATGACAAATAGGTGACTACAACAAGAATAGCTCATACCAAAATGGAAGGACGTTCCATGCCATCCTAATATCATTAAAGCCCATTACCTTTGAAGAATGGGTCGGAATTGTATCCGTCCGGCAGCTTTTGGTCTGGCTTAAGTTTGGATCAAATTCAGGCTTGTTCTTACTTGTTCTTATGCTTGCTCTGCAAAATCCATTCATTGTTACAATACTTTGAAAGCATTCTGTTGTGTTTGTCTGCTGACTCTGCAGTATTCCATTGTGCAAGTCATTTACATATTTTAAAAGTAATATGATACTCTAGTATTTTTTACGCTATATAAATACATTGTATTTAAAAAATTAAACTATAAACTATTTATTTAATAAATAACAAGTTAATTTAAACAAGAGAAAAACTGAATTCTGGTGGTGTTTTCTCTGCCATGAAATTAGTATTGTCATAGTCAAAGCAGGCTAATAAAAGAGATATCAACATTTTTATAAAAATGAAAACAGATTAATCTTCAATCCAGTCATCTAGACAGAGCATAAATCATTATCTACACTGAAAACAGGAGTTGAAATCAATCTATACAAATATGTGCTTAAAACAAAAATATAAAACAGTCATTATTGAAATGGTTACTAAAATAAAATAAAATGTCAGCATATAATTTTTTTATTTTTTTTTAGAACTCATATTTAAAATAGGGTCAGGACTAATAAATGTCATAAGTCCACTTTAAAAAAACAAAACAAAAAATAGTTGTATAGTACACTATTTTACTTAACATATCTTTTTTTTTTTTAAATCTTTATTTTTGTAGTGCTTAGAGTTACAAGCACGCTTGTACAGCCACAACAGCAGGTACAAGTTGATGAGTTATACAGAGTAAACGGTATTGTGGCAATTAGTAACAGCACAGTTTTTAGTTATCAGATTCAGGCAAGATATATATGTCTAAAACAGTGGCTTAAGCTAAGCGGGTATATATTAAAGGCAGGGTAGACATAATAGGTAATATCAGGAACGTATGCAGGTTAGACATGGGTGCAACACACAGGATTAGCATTAAGCTGGCTATTCAAACTGACTGTGGGCTCATTTCCAATACTAATAGGTAAGATTAAATGTTAGGCTTCATAATATAGCATAATCTGGCATGTTTTGACCGCTGGATGGATATTACTGACCTTAGCATGGGACCGGGGTGGGGGGGAGCAGTAATCATGTCTGACCCACGTTATCCCTTTTGAGACTATCACTTATTACACACATTCACTATCATGCTGTGTGCAGAGCAATCGTGTGAGAATGGTAGGTAGTTAAAAACATGCTAGATAAGGAACAGTGCTATACAGACCACTGTGTCTCGCTTTTATATAGTAGATATTGCACTGCACAACTGGGTAGTAGAAAAACAAGGGTGACAAAGGGGTTTGCAGCACAACAGCAAAAAGGACAAATAAGTCCTGGAGGCATTGACAGGCCCGTGGTTTCTGTCGGATGCAGGTTGGCGTCCATGAAAAAATGGGGGCTCACTATTCTTCAGTCACTTGGATGCTGTTATGCATTGTGAAGTTCAGCAGGGAAGGCACATCATCCAATGCCCTTTCTTGAGGCAGGGTTCCCAGGTGCTGTAGGTGGGTATCGCTTCCAGGCGTGCTGGAGGAACTGCCTGCCTGCCTGCCTGTGTTGCCGTTGGTACTCCCGGTACAGCAGCTCTTCCTGGGTACCCGAGTTTTCGTTCACCATGCAGGGCGGCTTAGTTTCCCGAGTTCCTTCAGGGATTTCTGCGAAGGGGTGAGTAAGCATTTGAGTGCTCCTCTGTAAGCCTGTAAGGCCCTGGGTTCGTTCTGCTCGTTGCCCCAGTTGCTCCTAGAATGCCTCACATATCCTGTCGAAGGCTACCATAAAGCCAAGATTAAGACTCTGATGACATATCTCATCCAGCCTCTTCAGGGTCCCTTCCAGCGGGCCTCATGTTTGGGAGGCATTTGGTGCGTCCGCCATTTTGGCTGGTGTTGCAGGGTAGGCTGCGGAGTTCAGTCGGAGTTTTGTTTTCTGGGGTGAGAAGTCGTTATGTTTATTCTTTTGATTTTTCCCTGGCAGGAGCTCACTCCGTGTGCGACTTGTCTGCATGGCGGTCAGGCCCCCCTCCCCCCCACTTAACATATCTTTTGCACATCAAGCTATGATAAAAGTGCTAATCCACCCCTGTGAACTTACATTTTTTAATTTTTTTATATTACTATTAATATTTTTTTATATATTTGGACAGCATTAATTGCTTAATACCTTCACTACCGTGCACTTTTTGATTAAAAAAATATTAGCAGAAAATTTAATTGAAGCAAGGGACATGTAGCTATCATATAATCATATCATATCTCAGCAATGTTGTGTATAGATTGATTTGCAGAAAAACTTAAATAATATAATTATGTCAATTTGCAAACATTTTATTTTTCACTTATTCGTTTCTCCATTATAAAAAAATATTTGGGAAATGAACAGCTTTAGAGAGTAAGCAGTATCCTTTATCTGATGAAAAAGTGTCTGAAATGTTAGCATCAAAGCAAAAAAGCACGTTTTCTCACATACTGTAACAGTCACAAAAACTGGTTAATCTAATTGGTCAATACTGGACTTATAGGTATATATAAGGACCCTAAAGGCATTATTTGGGGTATTTACTAAAGATTGCAACAGCATGTAAAAAAGCATGACTACATTTGAGCATAATGTCCACATACAGTAAATTAAGTTAAATCATATTTTAAATAAAAGTAAAACTGCTATAGCAATCTTTATTACCTCTGGAACACTTATGTAATGATGCCAGTGAAATGGTAAAATCCATTCACACCACTGAAACTTCCTGGACTATTTGGAAGCAGGAGGTGAACTTACATTTGCAGCAAATTTACAGGCAATATAATTGAGAAGTGGCTTTTGGCAGAGACATTCATTCCTCTAAAGGCTGCTAAAGTCATAACTAGAGTATGAATGATGGTGAATGAGGCTTTATGGACTATATTTTATATTGCAAAAACTATGAAAACAAAAATGTTTATACTCATTTTTGGTATTGAAGATGTTAAGAGCATCTGCTGACATACTTAGCCAATTAATACCATCCAAATATAAATAAAACTGATATTACTGATGCAGAAGTGTGGTGACATAACATGGTGCCAGGCCAAAAGGGTTTTGGGGTGAATCTGTAGCCTACCACTACAATGACCCTTTAACCTTCTTTCACAGGGACCCAGAACATGTATACTGCGTTAGTTTGATTTTCCATTCATCATGTAAAATAAGCTCAATGTTTCAATCTTTACTTATAATATTACATCTTTAAAAAAACACGAAAAGCACCCAGACCACTTCATCTCAAAGAAGTGGTCTGAGTGTAGTGGCCCAATAGTTTTAACCCTATAATGTAAATGTAGAAACTGCAATGTTTTCATTGTAGGGCTAAATATGCCTCTCGTGGCTGACTCTGTTCTCAATCAAATGCTGATCCTATAGAGTATTTGATTGGTGCTGTGATATTTCGTGCATGTACACCAGCCTTCCAGTGCTTCCCTATGGTAAAGCATTGAATTGGCTGAGATTGTCAGTTTTAATTTATTTAGTTATTATGAAGAATAATGAAACATTTCAGACAAAGTATTTCAGAACTCATTGCTTTATATTTTTATTTGAGGTTGATCAAAATATAAAATAGTTTGACAGTAATTCGTAAATATTATTCCAGCATTATGAAATGTAATAAAATGTTTTATTTTAATTGAGATATTTCTGCTTGTAATAAATGCATTGATCTTATTTTGTCTTTTGTTAGTACTTGACCCCTATTAACACTTTTAACCCCCCAAACATGTATAACAAATATAGCATTTTATTTGTGCTTATTTTTTCCTTAAAGAAAATAAATTGAATGGGTTAACACATGTAATGGTTATATAACTATTAGCGGTTTACATTTTTAACTGTTGCACATTTTTAAGTTGCTTCTGAATGCTATTTTGTATTTTATTTACATTCTATGTACAGAACTAACTTCTACTGACATTCCTCCAAATTTTAACCAGAATTAGTTCCCCAGAAAAAACAAAGCATAGCAGTTTTCACAACTATATTATATTGTGCATAATTTATTGTGGCTCAAGTGTAATGCTTTAATGTTATTTGAAGTCTAGCTTCACAGCAGGTTGTATGAAATAAGTTTCAAATACTATTACACTGAATTGAACTACATCTTTGTTGCTACAGCTTTATTTGCAGGAGTAGCAAAATCAAACTAATAGCTGTTGAGCTATAACTATTACGCTAACCATATATATCTTTATCCTGAATTTGAGTAGAAAAAGTGGAGGTAATTATACCAAAATGTTCTACTTTGGTATAAAACAAGTGCAGAGATGCCATCTCAAAAAGCCCCACGTACCAAAAAACAGTTAGCAGAACAAATAGTTTAGAAACACAAGGGGGAAACATTGCCATACCGTGAGAAATAAAGGTGCCAGGGTTATTTGCTAAAGTGAGAATTCCAGGTGAATTCAAAATGAATTTCAAATGCAAAAATAGCCAAACTTGAAGCATTCTACTTTGGTTTTAAGTTTGAAATTCACTTCTCAGTTCAGGGAATAACTATGTAAATATTCCTAATGTCTACTGCAGGACATCTGACATCTCCCCTTTAGGTCCATAAGGATGTAGCAAAAGATGAATACTAATGATTCCTCTATATGGGCTATTAAAGGACAAATGTCACCTCAAAAAAAGTTTTAATAAAATAATTTCAGCAAATTTTAAAAGGAAATAGATTTTTTAAATGAAGTCTGTGTAAAAAATTAGAATAATTCATCCCTACCGTTAGTATATGGCAGGATCCTTCCGCCATATACATGGACCTTGAGCAAGACAGTGTTTAAAAACGGACAGTTAGTCTCTATGGTCTTCTCTACATCTGTGCAGGGAGTGAAGCAGGGAAGATCATGGAGACTAACTGTTGCTTTTCAAACATTGTTTGACCTGAGTTGAATATGGCTAAAGGATCCTTTCATATACTAACTATATGAAGTGATGAGATTCTCATTTTTCAAAATGTGTACTTCATTTAAAAATATGTATTTTAAAACTTTCTGAAAAGATTATTATATTAAAAAAATTATTTTGAGGTGACAGTTGTCCATTAATTTAAATCATCAAACTGAAGTCCTGGCAGAATGCTGATATTCCAGCGCTTGTCAAGTTGTGAAAAATGGTTCTAGAATGTACAATAAAACAAATGACCTTAAATCAGTCATTCAACTGACTACAACCTTTTGCCACCAGCCCAGAGTGCTTAGAGACACAAGCAAAATAAATGGGTCCTAACCCACCATATTAATAATCAGCCATGAATTAGATATGGACTCTATTGGTCCACCCCAATGAGTAGCTATAACAGTAAAATAGCAATGTTTTGAAATAACCGAGTTAACATATTCGGCGAATCGTTCCTATTCATAAATGTAAACATACATTTTACAGTGCTGGTTTTAATTCACTACAAATAATTGTTTGTGAATAAGCAACATAGTGTTTTGTGGTTGATACAAATAGAATCTTTAACTTGACTATTTATAATCCTTGACCTCCAACTTGGGACAAGAATGAAAAGCTGCAAGTACTGGATTAAGGTGGTGCTTCTTACATTCTCTATCATTGCCATCTGAGGTTGGATGGATTTGAAATGGTAAAACGGAATCTAGAAAGTAGGACTTTGGCTACACATGGTTTTCTTGACAACCAACTCAAAAATGTTTTAAAGCTGTTCTAGACCCTGGTGATGTCTACACTACTGTGCATAGTCTGATGAATTAGAATGCTGTTGTGCGGCTTATTTATGGTTTAGCTGATGTCCTGAGAACAGTGATTTTTTATTTTTCGTTATAATTATTTTTTTAAGTGTTTGACTGCCACATTTTCTTAGTACCATTGTTCTGCTTGATCAACCAACTTTGCCGAATATCAGGTACAAGTAGTAGTGAAATAGCATGTTACTGAGATCCTATACTTTTAAGCTATCTTTAAAATTATACCCAATTGTACCTGAGCTGTGCAGTGGGAGTCAGCGCAATAGGTATGAGCAACTTGCTTATAGAGGGTTGCTCCCAGCATCATAACCACTACAGTCCACTGCGGTAGGTATGATGCCTGGAGTCCCTTAGCCTAGTTTCCTGTTGTTTAATAGTTTGTCCCCCATTACCAGGTCCCCCTCTGGGCTCCCTTGTGGTCCGGTGATGAGTTTCTGGTGAACCTGCAGCTGTCACTATTCATTGGCTGAGAGCAGTCAGCTCATCAATGAAATTCTGTGCAACAAATGTTGAACAGAATTTACATTAGTGAGCCCATAATGATGATGCTGGAGGTCGAGTGACACCTTCGAGTGCAGAGGGGTTAAACGCCGTATGTGTAGCATTTCAAAGCAAAATGCTGCACATACAGACTCCAGGCACCATAATCACTTTAAATTACTGAAGTGGATGTTGATGCTTGGAGTAACCCTTTAATGAACAGATGACCCAAATATGGCTATTTCACATGATTCTATACAGGTTTGTTGAAAAAGCAAACTCTCGCTTTTGTTGATACACCTCCTTAATGGAAAAATAAAAACTGGGTTAATTTCCCCCAAATATTCTTTTTTCTATCATTTATTTACTTTCAACATAGCTGCCTCTAAGTTGTGTAAAGATTCATTCACAGTAAAATGGTTTTATTCTCTTTAATGCTTGTAGCCATTTAAAGTGCTTTTTTGTTTCGGTTCAAGTGAGGTAAGAAAATAAAAACAGGCTGACAGCAATGTTTAATAATGGTGTATATATTTTTTAGTATGCCGTTTTTTTTTTTTTAAGTATCTGAAGCTTTGGGTGGTATACACAAGCCAGCGTCTTAAGATGGTAAATATTTATTAAGCTCTGTTCTATTCTTGCTGATTATAGCGACATTTAATGCTACAATCTGCCAAAGTAGAGCACAATTGCTGGTGTTAAAATGATATAAGTTCTCATAGTGAGTTAATAGACCAGTGCGTTTCGTTTATGCAAATTTTTTAACTGCTGTTTTTCTCTGCATCTGTGTCCTTTCCATCAAGTTAACACTAGATAAATCAGTTATTACCTTCCAATCAGCAGTGAAAGTTTTCATCAAAACTTAAAGTAAGTAACATAGTCTAAGATGAATAAATTTTAAAATATCTTAGATTTACCCGGCTGATTTTCTGTCTTAAAATGTAAGAGCTATATGTTCAATCTACAGTAAGACGCTGTAATTGCTTAATAAATTATAGCCGTGTTGCAATATACAAGCCCAAAAGTTAGATTATTTTTAATTGTAGGATATTAATTAAGAAGAATTTGGGGCCCCATTTTAAAAATGGACCAATCACTGTAGAAACAATTGGGATACTCCTGCTTTTTTTTCTTAAGAAAATTGTCTCAAATATTTTATAAATGCCCTCCATTCTTTTTAAAGGTGCCTACAGTAGTTGCCCCCAAAATGTTTTATTCCATTAGTTAAAAGGCTTGGGAGTGCGGACTTAAGCCACGCCTCCAAGCCCTCCAGATAGGAGAGCCAGGACTGTTACTTCCTGGCTCTCATATCCAGGCATACTGTGATATCATAAGTGCATGTGCAGTGATGTCACAGTTTGTCATAGAGAATTATTGCATTCAATGATTCTTTATGACAGAATCATTGGCAGATCACTGTGAGTGCAGCACATTGCCTACATTCCCTAAGGCTCCTTTATGAAAAGCATTAGATTGGACTGTCATCTTGAAGGCATGCCTCTGGATGATGTCAAGCATGCAGGAGAGGGTGGCAGTGCTGGGGAAATCTCTGTGCTGGAGAGAAAGTGAATATAATAATTTTTTTAAATAACAGTGCACACAACTGGGTGTGGGTGGGGCAAAAGTTAGCTAGGGACAGAGAGAATATAGCAATAGGAATACAGACTTGTATTCCTAATGCTGTTGTGTCCCTTTAACATACTGTATTTGTTATAGCCACACTCACTTGAAATTTTTTCTTTTATTATAGTTTGATCTGAATATGTGTATTTGAGCTCATTTTTTTAAATCGGGATGCTTTGAGCCTGCTACTCAGAGCTGTTAATCAGACAGTCGGAATGCTAAGTTCTTATTAGTGAACAAAGTACAGCAACATTTAGGTTTCGATGTGGAATCAATCAATTAATTGATTATCTTGTGTATCTGCCCCCGGCCAAATTAAAGAAGTAGTGCGTGCACGCTCCTAAAGTAATTCACACCAGACACAGGTTTCGGGTTAATGAAAAACTTGAGGAATGTTTATTCTGAGGGGATGGCATGCCCCTTACAAAATTACATCATATGCTTTGTCAGAGATAACATGAAATAATACATCAATAATTGGTTAGGTGTTAAGTGGTTCGTTTATTGCTCTTCCTACCGGGTGTAATGTCACTGGTATCTTGGAGGTGTCCCCCAGATTCCAGCTCCATCTTGTTTGTGAGGGTGTTAGTCGATGTCGAAGGGGAAACTCCTTAGCGGCCATATTAGGTAAATCACATAAAAAGTTGAATAATGCTGATTGTAGGTGTGCTGAGTAAATAGGCATTTTACTAACATAAATTGAGTTAATATTTTTGTCCACAACAGGTTTATACACTGATCCTTCATCAACTTAAAAAGACTGCCTTTTTGGGATAAGTTTTGGTGCACCTAGGTTCTCTTTCTTATGTGGACCCACAAAAGATTTGGTCTAGGGACATGATGACGTGAGGACGTCTGTGCGCATTGGGAGGTGGGGTCCAGAAGGTGAGTGTTCCGTAGCAAACTGAGTTTGCCACGTGGATTTGCCATACTAAATAGTCCTCGGAGATACTAACTGGGAACCAGCCCCACTGACAGCACCCACGTACAGGGCTGAAAATTGGTAACTAGAAGCCATAATAACAGCGAGAGTGCTGGCAGAAGTACAACGGATGATTTGAAAGAAAAAGGCAAATATACCTCCCCTTCCACCTTCCCTATCATTTATTTTCCGATGAAAAATGCAGCGATAAGTATTCTCAAAGTAATTTAAGCACTGAACAACAGGCAAACGTCTTAAACAGCCAAAGGTTCTAAATACACAAGAGGTGAAGAGCAGATATTAGCAGCTTAGGTCACAAAGGCCTATGTACTTTTCTTTTTTCTGTTTTCCTCTCTGCTACATTTGTTCATCATTTATTGGGGTTTCATAAGTGTAGAGGAAGGAAGGACAAAGGAAGAGGGGAGAGAAAAGAAAGAAAGGTACATAAAGACATATCAACTAATCTACAAATTCAAAGCTAGAAAAGGAAAACCTAACATGACAAGTATAGCTGTAAACAACACTAACATGACGGCAGTAATGAATCAGAAAAAGAGAGAGAGAAAAGAGACCCCAAACAGGACAAGGGGGTATCCTCCTTTTTTTCTCCCCAATCAAGCAAATAGATACAGAATAAATCCTCAATAGAAACCTCCTTGATGGAGGAGTCAACAATTTAGGAAAGAAGGAATTCTTTGAGCAACTTACAAGAATTTATTAAAACAAGTTTAGAAAAACAGACAGAGGTCTTTAAAAATGAGATCCAAAGTAGCTCAACTGTGCTGAAAAAACAAATAGAAGACTTGGGTCAAAAGATGGAAAAAATAGAAGAGAAATATGAGCAACTTGAATTCTAGTAAAAACAAGAACAGATATCCAAAATAAAATGGAAAGAGATATAAAAAAAACTTGGAAAACAGAATGAATGCATGGGAAGATAGGTTACGAATGAAGAACATCCGTCTGAAAAATGTGCCAGAAAATGTCACACACGATAAACTGAAACAATATTTACAAGAGTTTCTGATATACTACTGGAAAGTTTTTACAGGATAAAAAAAACCCTATAACATTCCAAATGAGACGCCAAGAGACATCATAGTACTCTTCATATTGCCGTTCCAAAAACAAGAAATATTAGAGAGATTTAAAGGTATAGCCATATACCCGAATTTGGCACCACATGTAAGAATATGGAGGAAAAGATTGGCTGCCATTTTGATACCATTTAGACATCTTAATATAAGGGGGATGTGGAGCATAAAAATCGGTCACCATATTCTGGGAAAAATCTCAAAAGGTATATTATGAAATCAATGAAGTAGAAAGGTGGATAAAAGAGAAGGATTTTGAGACGAAGGGTGCCACACAAGATAAGAGAACAAAAGAACCAAAAGAAAGACAAAACTAAAATCTGGACACTGGAATATATTGAAATAAGGAATTTAAAAATCAAACTGAAAGGAAGATAACTCTGCGGACTCATAGATATCAGAAAGAAACAAAAAGGAATCAAAGGGAAAGGGCATGGAAAGGAAATGAGAGGGATGGAAGGGAGAGGTACAGGGAATATTATTGAGTATATATATATACATATATATATTCTTTTTTTTGGGAGTATTTAGAGCAATACGGTAGATGCTAGATGGAGTAATTCATGGAGTTTGTTATATGGATAAATAAATTCAACAATTATTACAAGGAATATATTCACAGATGTTAAAATTGAAGAAATTAGAAAGGAATGAAAAAAATGCGTTGAGTAATAGACAATAAATGGTGTAGGGGAACAACAAGAGGTATAGTTTGATGAATAGAACTGTGGTATTGTGTAGCACAATAATATACTCAGAGTTGAAGTTATGGAAACTAATACACAGAAAATCACAGATATTTAATTCTCACAAGTGATTTTTTTTCTCACTAGAGGAATAATAAGAGCTAAACGGTAAAAGCTTGATGAAGTAAGTCACATATATTGTTATACGGATAAGAAAATTGAATAATTCACAAAGGTTGAAATAAAAGACAAAATAAAGGAAAAATAGTAAAATGGTAGAGTAATAGACACTTAATGGTGTAGGGCAGTGATGGCTAACCTTGACACCATAAATTGTTTTTGGACTACATTTCCCATGATGCTCAGCTAGCTTTTAGACTCTAAAAGCTAGCTGAGCATCATGGGAAATGTAGTCCTGAAACAATTTATGGTGTCAAGGTTAGCCTTCACTGGTGTAGGGAAGATTAAGATGTAGGTCTTAACAGAATAGTTGGATAAATATAATGGTGGTTTTGTTACACGGCTTATAGGTTATGTGCAGCATGAACAGAGTCGAAGTTCTGGAAAGTAACACGTAGTAATTTTCCTATATTTAAATGGTAAAACAATGTTTTTTTTTCCGTTTTTTTCCTTCCTCCAGATTATATATAATAGAATGAAAAGTATAAATTAAATAAGTGACCAATTTCATGGTATAAAGTGTAAAGGAAGATATGGTTGGAAAATTCCTATTTTGGACAGATATGTTGTCTTGATAAGTTGTGTAGTTTCCCATAGTACTCTCTATCTCTCCTTCACTTAAATGTAATTTTAGATGTTAAATTACATGAGATGGATAAAAGAAACCGCTTATAGTGTGTTAGGGAAGGAGAGATAGAAAGGAAGGGATAGAGGATAATAAGAATGAGGAAAAGACACTTAGCCTTACTGGTTTGCCCAGAGATCTTAAATTAGACCTCAGGCATTGGTACTTTAATAAGTACCATGATAACTTTGACCAGGATTGTTTCCAGGTCCTGTGTTTTTAGTATGAATGGCATGAGGATCCCATATGTTATGAGAAGATATATATGTTTTGTATGTAACAAGTGTTTTTGTTTGGTTAGCTTTTAGAGTTTGAAAAATAAATTTAAAGATAACAGATGACATTAAAGTTCATCTCAATGAATGTACAGGGTCTTAATACCCCATTTAAAATAAACTCTCTTCATAATTTGCTTAAGTGAGAAAATTGATGCTTATAAGGATTTAACCCATGCGGGTGGCAATTCTTTTTACAAATTCATTACAGGTAGAAAAGTTATATATAGAATTAGACACAGAGGGAAGATACCAGATAATGATCTGTAGAATAAACTCAAAAAAAGTTACCTTAGTAAATGTATACCTACCAAATAAACAACTGAATAAGTGCTTGGAAAAAATAATTGGGAAATTAGATAACATAAGAACTGTTACTATGAATATAGCAGGAGATTTCAACTGTGTCCCCGATCCTGAAATGGATAACAAATTTAAAACCAACCAAAAAGTTAACAAAAATTAAAATCAGTCTATAAGGTTATGTAATTTAATGAAAAGAAATAACCTGGTAGACTTATGGCGCTTATATCATATGTCAGAAAGAGATTACACACATCTATTGAAAGTACATAAGTCATTTTCCAGAATAGATTTAATTTTGGGTGAAGAAAGTTTGGTAGAACAAACACTGTGGATTACCATAGGAGAAAACCCCTGGGCTGATCACAGTTATATATTGTTGATTATTAAAAATAATAATAATATAAAACCTATGATTACATGGCGGGTAGATGATAGCATTTAAATAGCAATTAAAGATTATTTAAAGAACATAGCTATTCCTAGATTAATTTAAACTCATATGGAAAGATTAAAAGAACATTTAACAAAAGATGACCTTTGTCAAAATAATAGACAAATTGGTTAGTTACAAAACTCTTGGAACAGATGGTCTAACCAATAGATTTTATAAACTATACAAAATTGAAATAGTAGAACACTTAATAAATGCATATAATGAGATGGTGAGCAGAGAGAGGAGTCCAAATGAGCTTTTACCAGCAAAAAAAAAAGCTTTCTCCCTAGGAGACAGGCTTGTTTTAATTACAGACGTTTGATAAATATGATGGAAGTCAGCGTAAAAACAACATATCCCTCCTGACCCTGTCGATTAACGCAGAAAAGATGTTCAACAGGGTCGGATAGGGCTACATGTTTTAAACGCTGGAAACTATTGGATTGAGAGACTGGATCCTAAGTGCAGTTAAACCAATATATCCCAACCCATCTGCCCGAGTAGTGGGGGTAGACATGTGCTATGAATGGTTCAAATTAAGTAACGGGACTGGACATGGGTGTCCACTCTATCCATTTTATACATATTAACATTGGAGATGCTGGCAATTAAAATAAGATCTAATTCTAAGATCAAAGGTTTTCAGTGACTGACCCTGTGGTTTCTGCTCGCCACCTCATGAATGAATTAGAACAATATAGTTTGGTTTCAAATTACAAAATCAATAAAGATAAGACTGATGTTTTTCAATTATTTATTCTTTATTCATTTTTTGACTATTGTTGACAAAAAATACAAAAACAGACACAGACAAAATCAACTGTACAAAACATAAAATCATGCTGAACAGTCAATTTAAAAACACTCCTCCCTTCCGTATGATCACACATTTCCACTATGCTCCTTTCCTATTTACTGGAAAGGAGGAACATATAAAACTACATGCATGTCCGGCAGGGAAGCTCCTAGCGAGATTAAATATCATAAACATCTTATTCTAGGGTATTTATTTATCATGCTAACTCAGGGATCGATTTTATTCATATGTCCCATTTGTAATTCATCTTCAGAGTAAAATTTTGGTACTTCTCTATTACTTTTTCCATATTTAATTGGAAGAGGAGTTGATTTTTAACCTTGATCCATAATGGCAGAATACAGGATTTCCATTTTCCATTGCCAGCAAAATATGTACCACTATGTCATACTCTACTTTAGGCATTTTTGGAGAAGGCAAGTGTCATAAATAGGAGTCTGGCTTTAATGAGAGTTTGATGTTACTTATTGCTTATTGCAACTAAAATACGATTTAGTTGGTTTCCTTGCTTTGGGTAGTTGTTTATATATACCCAGCAATATAAGTTTTTTGGTCTCTTCCTGCCATTTGTTTTTTCTTACGTTACCTGTTTTTCCTATTATCCCTAGAATTATTAAAGGTAGGGCCTTATTACTGTCTTATTACTGCCACTCTCATTTTGGACTTTCTAGTCTATTATCATTTTTTCTAAGTATCTAAGAGTGGTACAGTGCACAAAACAAAGTCAATAAATACATACATAACCTTGCATTATTTGAAAATTTCTATAAGGTAACAAACAGATGGTACCTAGTTCCAACAAGAATGGTTAAATGGATAGTAACATCTCAAATGTATGTTGGAGATGCAATTTATCAATTGGCAACTATATTCATGTGTGGTGGAGCTGTCCAAATATCAAGAAACAATGGGACTGGGTGTTCAAATTTTTATTCAAGTTCGACGAGATTGAGATGCAGAGATTTCCCTAGTCAGTATTATTATATTTGTTCTGGCCAACTATGACAAGGAAACAGCAAAATATAACCATATATAGTTTAATGGCAGCAAAAACTCTCCTGGCTAGAAATTGGAAACAAAACAACTTAACGTATTCCCAGTGGAAAACCCAACTGGTATTGCAATTAAAAATGGAGATGGAATGTGTTGGATAACTAATATATCATCCAAAAATAAATCATTTAGAGAAGCATGTTTGCATAAAACACTTACTCTAATAGAGGAAAATTCATAAGAAAGATTGAAGATGAAGGGAAAAAAAAGTTCCCATTTAACAAATGTATGCCCTGTTCTTTCTCATGGCTAACCAAAACGATGTTTTTAAATTTTTTTTGTCAGTTTGTGAATTGTATTGTATGGATTAATTAACTGTCTACTGTATGTCATTCATTGATAATGTGGTAAAATAAGGAAAAAAAAAACATTTTAATAAAGAGTATTAAAAAAAAAAAAAAAAAAAAATTTGGACGTATGCACCCTCATTTGTTTTCACGGAATGCTAAATTCTGGTTGCCACATCTTAATTTTGTTTAAGCTGCACATGTGGCATATGCACACTGCTTGCAAATGTTGGAGTGAGCTCTCTTTTACTATATGGTAACATCTTACCTCTTTTTCCAGTCTGCTGCTATTGGCTCTGCCCCTGATCTTCCTGCTTGGTTGACATCATCAGAAGTGCTGTTCTGAGCCAATCACAATACTTTTCCATAGAAAAGCATTGGATTGGCTCTGATTGTTAAGGAGGAAGATTGAGGCAGAGCCAGCACAAACTAAACTGTGAGGAAGGTTTAGTGTCTCCATGCGAGGGTGAAGACACTGAATGGCAATGCTGCACTGCCCCAGGAAGCACCTATAAAAACCATATGAGAAGAACCTAGTGAAGGTATCCCTAGGCTGTAATGTAAACATTGCATTTTCTCTAAAAAGATAGTGTTTACTGCAAAAAGCCTGCAGGAAATGATTATACTCACATAACAAATACAATAGGCTGTAGCGTTTCTGTAGACTATAGCTTCCTTTTAAGCAGAGTACAGAATATTTGATAGAGTCCTAACCTCAACATATGAGGAAAGGGATTTAGGGGTGATTATTTCTGATGACTTAAAGGTAGGCAGACAATGTAATAGTGCAGCAGGAAATGCTAGCAGAATGCTTGGTTGTATCGGGAGAGGTATTAGCAGTAGAAAGGGGGAAGTGCTCATGCCATTGTACAGAACACTGGTGAGACCTCACTTGGAGTATTGTACACAGTACTGGAGACCGTATCTTCAGAAGGATATTGATACCTTAGAGAGGGTTCAGAGAAGGGCTACTAAACTGGTTCATGGATTGCGGGATAAAACTTACCAGGAAAGGTTAAAGGATCTTAACATGTATAGCTTGGAGGAAAGACGAGACAGGGGGGATATGATAGAAACATTTAAATATATAAAGGGAATCAACACAGTAAAGGAGGAGACTATATTTAAAAGAAGAAAAACTACCACAACAAGAGGACATAGTCTTAAATTAGAGGGACAAAGGTTTAAAAATAATATCAGGAAGTATTACTTTACTGAGAGGGTAGTGGATGCATGGAATAGCCTTCCAGCTGAAGTGGTAGAGGTTAACACAGTAAAGGAGTTTAAGCATGCGTGGGATAGGCATAAGGCTATCCTAACTATAAGATAAGACTAGGGACTAATGAAAATATTTAGAAAATTGGGCAGACTAGATGGGCCGAATGGTTCTTATCTGCCGTCACATTCTATGTTTCTATGTTTCTAAGCTGTAGTTGTTCTGGTGACTATAATATCCCTTTAATTGCTTGTTGTGCTGTTGTTGTGCTGTTCCCTCCCCCCCCCCAAGATTTTATTTTGGAGACAAAGCATTTTAATTGGATTGTAGATCAAGCCTCTCATATGTATATACACAATTTTTATTTATAAAATTAAGTGAATAAGAAACTCTCAATTAGAAAATTGAAGCCCCGCAGTAAAAGGGATTCTGGGATATATCATGTTCTTCTCTAGAGAGCTATAGTAGGCCCAGATTTCCCTGCGTTCTCAACCTATTTCTGTATAATGATTATGCCCCCGAAAGAATAGCAGGTCTTGAGCATATCATACCAACAGCCGACATTTTGAACTGATTGCTTTTTGTTTAAATTCCTGTATAACATATTACATAAATAAAAGGGAGCTAAACCCCATAAGGTCCCTCTGCACCAGTCTGAACATGGTTAAACTGGTCTTTCTAATGTTGGCAAAACAAATTCGCTTTAAAGGGTTTGTCATAAACTGAAGTCTGCTACTTGAAAGAGTAGATCTCTGAGATGCACTTATGACTCACTGTGTAATATGGTTAATTAATACTGCCATAGGCGTGCGCACAGGGTGTGCTGGGTGTGCCTGGGCACACCCTAATCCCCGTGCGCACGCCTATGGTCTGAGTCCTGCAGGAACAGCGTTCCTGCACTTTTTTTGAGCAGGAACGCTGTTCCTGCAGGCACTCAGCGTCCCCTGTTTCACCTCTTGCCCCTGTCATTGGGGGGAGGGGGGGGGCAAGAGGTGATGGATCCGTACCCCCTCTCGGCAGCTCAGCCGCGGCGAGGGAGCTGTCTGCTCTCTGCTCCCTCTCGCCGCAGAGTGTGTCTGTGTGTGTCTGTGAGTGTATGTGTGTGTGAGTGTGTCTGTGTGAGTGTGTGTGTGTCTGAATGTGTCTGTGAGTGTGTGTGTGTACGCATATATATATATATATATATATATATATATATATATATATATATATATACACACACACACACACACACACAGAGCCGGCACTATCTGAGTGCCGGCTCTGCTCTAAGCCTCCATGGGCTGGTGGGGAGACCAAAGATCTACCTCACTGGCCCACAGCAGCATGGAGGGAGGCAGGAGAGGACCCAGGGAGATCTAGACAGAAGCTCCGCCAGGTTCCTCTCGCGATATCTGAGCGTTGCCGCAGCAATCTCGCGAGAGTTAACTCTAGCCCCGCAGGCTAGAGTTCACTCTCCACTGGACCACCAGGGATGGCACATGGCAGCAAGGATTTACTAATCTGCCAAATCCCTCCAAACATACAGCACATACACATACAGCACCTACACACATACTGCTCACACACACACAGTACACTAACCACACCCTCACAAACACACACAGCACCTTTAAAAAAATACAACACCCTCACACACAGCACACTAACAGCACCCTCACAAACACACACACAAACAGCACCCTCACAAAAACACGACACTCACACAAACAGCACCCTAACAGGACAAACATACACACACAAACACCCTCACACACAAACAGCACAGTCACAAACACACACAAACACCCTCACATCACACTAACAGCACCCTCACACACACATCACACTAACAGCACACAGCACACTAACAGCACACACAGCAGTGTATGTGTGTGTGTGTATATGTATATATATATATATAAATATATATATATATACATATATAGATACATACACACACACACAGACACACACGCGGCGTGTGTTTGTGGTTTAGGGTGCACACCCTAATGCAATAGGCTGTGCACGCCTATGAATACTGCTTAAGTGAAAAGGTTGTGTATATGTATAAAAAAATAATAATTTAATTTCTTTTAATGCTCCCATGCATCAAGGAGATTTACAGTGAGCATCAAATATTCGGATTGATTCTTGCATTTTTTTTCTTTTCTTGTAAATTATTCTGAAACCCTGGCTGAAATCATACTGTTTAAAATGCATCATATCTGGTCAGACTTTACTGGCCTTATCTCATTAAGCCATCAGTCTGTTTGTGTTCATCAACCACTTCCTGAAGTTTTAGCAACAAATTGTGCTCATTTCTTCCTGCCAATGGCTCCAGGAATTAATGTCATTAAAGTAATTGGGCTTTAACAACACTTGTGTAATGAATTGGGTTGTTATTCCGTCTGGTGCATTGAAGCTAATGTAGGAACACAGCCTTGTTTTTATTATTCATCCAATCTTCCTGAACACCTGCAGATCTCACATGAGTAGCTTCTGTTTGCATTTCCAGGTCCTTATTTAATTAGATCCATGTTGAAGCAGCAAGGATTTCATTCCAGAAATGACTCTGTAAACTGAATTATAGATTGCTCAGTCTAATACCAAATAGTTCCACATGGATTACTATGTAATATTATCGGGAAATTGGACTGTCATGTCATTTATTGGGTGTCAATATCAAGCAATTAAAGAGAACTCACATTATAGGCAAATGATGGTTTGAATTAAATAAAAAGTAATATTATTATTAATTATTTAGCTTCAAAATCTCATCTGACAGAATGCATTGTTTGCTAAAAGTAGTAGTAACGTCATTTCAAATATGGTAAGATCACCCCGAAGAGAGTTGAGTCACCATCTACATTGGAGCAATTGGGATAAGTATTCTGCTTGGAGAGGAAGGATGTATCTATGCACCTGAAAACAATGTTTTGGGGAGTATCATCGGTACTTGTGAATATTCCATTAATGCCCCAAAATCACACCTCCCAAGTATCCCTAGTTAGGAGGGACAGTCCTTATTTTGAGCCCAATTCTCTCTGCCCCTCTTTTCTATCCTAATGCCCCCTTTTTCTAGGAGTTCCATATTGTTGGGGAGTCGGAGTGTATAACAGCAATGTGTCTTTAAACTACCATATATTTGTTTAGAAATCTGTCTGAGTAAATTGAATACATTGTTCTTGTTCTAAACTGCATTTTAGTTGTATACTTTGCTATTAGTAAAAAACTTAAAATTTCTCAGGGTAAACCCCACCCCTGGGCACACCCTCTCACACCCTTAAAATGAAAGTGCCCGTCTTTGTCCATTGACATGTTGGGAGGTATGGATTATTGTGAGGTTAATGTAGCATTCTGCACCATGAATCAGAATGGCTTACATGGAGCTGGGCAAAAGGTAGATTCTCAAATGTAGAACTGTAAATGTGATGTTGATTTTCCAGCCTTTAGAATGGCAAACATCATGGAAGTTACAGTTCTAAATCTAAATTGGTCTATCTATTGGGCAGCCCTGTTTATTAGCACTGACAGTGATATGACACAGAATGTATCTGCAGGAAAACCAAAGAAGGTTTGGACACATAATTTATTTTTTAGTATATGTGTTTTAAATAGTTATCTTTACCGTTTTTCTTGGAAAAATAAATGTTGAAAACCTTTATATTTTTTTAAAACTCTTTATTTTCCAAGCATTTTACAGTTAAACTAATTAATTACCTGAAAATAATTCATTACATAGGCTAAAAAAAGAAATAAATAATATTCAACTGTATTTTCTACAGCAAGGGTGCCCAAAAGGTAGATCCCCAGATAGTGTAAAAATACAACTCCCATGATGCTTTTCATATCTTTAGAATGCTTTGAAATGACAAAGAATGAGTCATGGGAACTGTACTGTTCTACAACATTCAGGGATCTAACTTTTGAATACCCCTGGACAACAGTGTACTGCACATCCTATGTGTACTGCACATCTTATTCATCGTGTTCAACATCTGCATGAACAGGATTAAGTAGATTCTCTTTAAAAACAAACAAAGAAAAAACTGAAAAACTCAACTTGGGAAAAAAAGAGTTTAAAAAGCTATTAGTTAAAGGGCCACTATAGTCACCAGAAAAACTACAGCTTATTGTATTTGTTATGGTGAGTATAATCATTCCCTTCAGGATGTTTGCAGTAAATACTATTTTCATAGAAAAGAAAGTGTTCACATTACAGCCTAGGTATACCTCCACTAGCCACTCCTCAGATGGGTACTATAGGTGCTTCCTGGGGCAGTGCAGCACTGACATTCAGTGCCTCCACCCTCTGCATGGAGACACTGAACTTTCCTCATAGAGTTGTATTTATTCAATGAATCTCTGAGGAATAAGATGCTGATTGGCCAGGGGTATGTTTGGCTTGTGCTGGTTCTGCCCCTGATCTGCCTCCTTGACAGTCTCATGGGAAAACATTGTGATTATCTGAGATCACAACTTATGATGATGTCAACCAAGCAGGCAAATCAGGGGAAGAGCCAGCAGCAGGCTGAAATAAAGGTAAAAATTTACTATATTTAATGGGACAAAGTAGGGGGGTGGAGATAGATGGCTAGATAGTGTTTTTAACACTAGAGGGTTAGGAATACATGCTTTTGTTCCTGACCCTATAGTGTTCTTTAACCCCTTAAGGACCAAACTTCTGGAATAAAAGGGAATCGTGACATGTCACACATGTCATGTGTCCTTAAGGGGTTAAAGAGGGTGATGAAATGTGACAGGTGGGGACTTAAGAGAGGTTCAAAACTCCCATGTAGTAATATGGGAGTCATATTGAGGCCCATAGGCTTATCAAATATATATATTATTTTACTCCTTTATTAAAATGGCAGCTCTCTAATCAGGTCATGATTCAGTTTCAAATATTTTTTTTTACATAGTCCGAATCCTATGCTTCATATAGACTTTGGATGCGAATAAGCACTGATTCTAGACCAGACAGAGAACGCTTCTGACCGAATGATCCCTATTCAGTTGGATCGACTGACTTGGTGCTAATAAATATGAGAATTGCCATTCTAGTTGAAATTTTGTTATTTTCACAGAATTTTGTCCATTCTTAAGTGAATAGCCCTGTAAATTCTTCTAATGATACTCTACTACTAGCACTTTACTTATCTTGCCAGTCTAATTTTTAATACTGTCAGGGTTATTTAATTAAGTTTGCATTGTCAGAATTATAAGTAAATTCAAAGTGCACGTTAGACATAAGGCCAAAACTTTAGCTAACTTGGAGATATTTTTCCAGTTTGGGTACTTCGGCTTTAAACTTGAAAGACACTAAGAATTAACTTTGAATCGCTGAAAATTCATAATTTGATAAATAACCTTGACTGGCAACATTTTTCCAGTTCGGCTTAACTGGCATAACATTTGAAAATCATTTTGAATTGACTATTAATTACCCATAATTATCATTTTATCAAATAACCCTATGTGTCTTTTTGACAGCAGTTTAATGACAATGAGGAAGTATGATGTTCTCCTATTTATTGGTTTAAAAATATATCTATTTTAATAATCCATAGCTATTTCTCTGAATTTGCACATTATAAGATGATATCTACAAGATGATTTCAGTTTTTCTTTAAGATGTTTTAATATTTCAAATCATCTTGTATAATTTATAAAATTTGATTAGGTAGCCCCTTTTTATTCAAGAGTGTAATTAACATCCTGACAGGTCCCGATGGGTGTTTGAAGCTGTGCATTTTAGTCTATGGAGTTCCCCTTTGTTTGTGTTTCTGATTCTTTTCTCTAAACACATGAAAAATGTTTGTGGAACATGAACTATGTTTGCCTGTTTTAACTTGCATATTTGCACACAAAAAAAACGAATCACAATTTAAATAAATCAGTAGGCGTTAGCTAAACCTCAATGACAGTACATTTCAAATTATATATAATTTCTATGTTACACTGATGTAGACAAACCTATAATGTCATTCAGCCGGCTGAAGAGTCAATTATATTGTGTAGAATGATTGATTGACAGTGGTCTTTAGTGTATTTGTCAACGGTTTAGTGATACGGACTGTTAGTAATTAGCTGTCATGCAGGAGTGTAAACAATTAAATGTGAGATTTCTGGGGATAGATTACCTAAATAAACTGTAACAAGAAACAATAGTATGATAGATTGTAACCATTCTAATTTTTCTAACGTGGAAAGGTCTATCATGATTTTTTTAAAAATAATCCTTAAAGGGACAATATAGTCACCTGAACAATTACAGCATAATGTAGTTGTCCTGGTGAGTATAGTCAGTCCATGCAGGCAGTGTTTACAATGCTGCCTAGGGACTCTTCCAGTGGCAGTCAGGCAGAGGGCCACTAGAGGTGATTCCTGAGTCAGTGCTACACAATGCACTGATGTTCAGCATCTCCACGCTCTGCATGGAGACACTGAACTGTTCCCATAGAGATTCACTGAGTCAATAAATCTCTATGAGGAGATGCTGATTGGCAAAGTGTGGCATTATACTGCGCATGTGCAATAGCCTACCAATGCTTTCCCATTCTGATGATCTCAGCCAAGGGGGTGGATTGAGGGGGGAGACAGCGTCGACAGACCTGCACTGCGCTTGAAAAAAAGGTATGTTTTCTACTTATTTAAGGGTGGCAGGGAGCGGCTGAATGTTAAATAGTTAAATAGTGATTTCAATACTATAGGTTTGTATTTCTGTCCCTATATTGTTCTTTTATCATTATGTTTCATACTCTGTATCAAATTTTACTCCTTAAATAAAGAATTAGGAATAATACTTGAACTGTAATGAATGATATAAAATTCTTTTTTATAATTATGTTTTCTGCTTTTGTTAATTTTTAAATTATTCAAACAGTAACATATTAGTTTATTTTGGAAAAACAACAAGCCCACCAACTGTAATAACATACTTATCTATGTTGTTATTTATGAAATATGCATTTCCCTACACGAGAATGAGATCGTTCTAATTGTATCCTGAAAGCAAAACCAAATGCTTCAATACTCCAAATGGCATTTGAATGAGGTGGAATGGGACACACACAAGGGCATGTGCTCGCCCTGAACTATCAAGAATGACACACCAGAGAGGCTTTTTAATTCCTTCATTAATTCTGAATTCTTTTAAAACAAAACATACACATTTGGAATGAAGTGAAACAAATTATTTGGGTTCCATTCATTTTAATAAGGATAGAAAATCAGGAACTTATCTATTAAGCAACTTAAACAGCAAACAAAGAAAAAGTGCTTTTTCTGAAAGAACAACTACAGCTTATTGAAGTTGTTCTGGTGAGTAGAATCATTACCTTCAGGGTTTTTGCTGTAAACACTGTCTTTTCAGAGAACAGACAATGTTTACATTATAGCCTAGTGATAACTTCACTGGCCACTCCTTAGATGGCTGTTAGAGATCCTTCCTGGGTCATGGCTGCCTAAAATGCATCCAAACATTCAGTATCTCCTCCCTCTGCATGCAGAAGCTGAACTTTCCTCATGGAGATTCATTGATTCAATTCAGCTCTATGAGGAGATGCTGATTGGCCAGGACTATGTTTGAATCATGCTGGCTCTGCCCCTGATTTGCCTCTTTGTCAGTCTCAGCCAATCCTGGGGAAAGTATTGTGATTGGTTCAGGCTACCACTTCTGATGATGTCAGCAGACTGCTTGGCTTTTTAGGCAACCAGCAGGCATATCTACAGCTTCTGCATGGAATACAGTAAGATTTTACTATATTTATGGAGGCATGAGGGCCCCAGGGGGGCTAGATGGTGGTTTTAACACCACAGGGTCAGGAATACATGTTTGTGTTACTGACCCTATAGTGATCCTTTAACCTCTTAAGGACACATGACATGTGTGACATATCATGATTCCCTTTTATTCCAGAAGTTTGGTCCTTAAGGGGTTAATGTTGCTCTTTCAGCTGCTTTAAATATATAGCTTCCTAGTTTAGTATCCCTACATGGGATTGCCATAATTAACAGTGCCAAATGATGGTGCTGTTAGCAGATAGCTCAAATTTCACTGATAAATTAGTATTCCAGAGTGACAAAAATCCTATATCAGCTTATTGATCCAAGGATAAATCTGACTGCCATTCTGGGGTCAAGATGGAATCTTTCCAAGTTTATTGCAAAATTTGAAGCACTTCAAACTGGGTTTTTTGCCTTCTTTTGGATCAACAGCAAAAAAAAGTGTGAAAGGCTGAACTTGATGGACACGTCTCTATTCAGTCTATGTAACTATGTAAAAACCTTTATGTTAGAACAATTATTTAACTGTATTTACTGTATGTGGACATTATGCTCAAGTGCAGACATTCCTTTTACATTCTCTTGCTCTATCTAGTAATCTGGACTGCTAGTAATGCCTTCAGAGTCCTTACAAATATCTATAAGCAAGGTATTAAAGGGACAATATTTCTACCAACTTTTAGCGTAATGTAGTTAGTCTGGTGAGTATAATTATTCCATGCAGGCATTTTTATGCAAACATTGCCTTTTCAGAGAAAAGGTTGTGTTGACATTACCCTTAGGGACACCTCCAGTGGCAACTCCTCAGATGGCCACTGGAGGTGCTTCCTGGGGCAGTGCTGCACAGTGTGCAGTACTGCCATTCAGCATCTCAATGCTCTGCATGGAAACATTGAATTTTTCTCAATGCATCTCTATGAGGTGTTTCCCCACATCCCGCCTCCTTGCCTATTTTAGCCAATCCAATGCTTTCCCTGTGGGAGAGCATTGGATTGGCTAAAAATCATAAATTCTGATGCTGTCACCAAAGAGGCAGATCAGGGTCGGGGCCAGTGCCGACGAACCCACGCGGCGCTTAAAATAATGTAAATTTTAACCCTTTCTAAGGGGATAAAAAGGGCCTGCCACCTAAATGGTGGTTTTATCACTATAAGGTCAGAAACACTTTAATACTTTTATACTAACAACTTACTATTTGAAATATTGCAATTATGTATACTGTCTAAAGCTGTACATTTCTTAAATATTGAATAATTAAGTGAAAAATAAAAAATGTATACAGTTACATCATTTAATTTTTTTATGTTTGCAAACCAAACAATACACAAAATTTCAGTATAACAACAAACTTGCATTCCTTGCTTCAAATATATATTATGCTAATATGTTTTCAATCAAAAATGCTTGGTATTAGATGGGTTACTATGTAAACTAGATAAGGCTAAGAATATAAACTCATGTAAACCTTATACTTAGTAGACATATAAATTCTATGTCATTCTACAGAGGAGCAATTTATATTTATAAAAAAAAATATTGTCATGTCAGTCAGACTGAACTCTCAACTCCATCAGACCTCTGTACACTTGTTATGAAGCTGGCATTGATAAAACTACAGTCGTTCTTGTGATAATACATGAACCCGTCATAGATACAAAATAGAAATGTGTTGATACAAATGTTTATACGAGCATATGCTATACAGTTGTTATATTTGTTAGCTTCAGAGTGCACTTTTCATATAGAAATATTTAATATTTCAATTCAAGTAAAAATGTTGAGTGCAGTACAATGTTTCTCTTTGACATAAACGTAAATAAGGATATAGGATCACTATAGGGTCAGGAAAACAAACATGTATTCCTGACCCTATAGTGTTAAAACCACAATCTAGCCCCTCTGGGCCCCTCATGCCTCCATAAATATAGCGAAATCGTACTGTATTCAAGCCTGAAGCTGTGCCTCAGAAAAACAAGCTGTCTGCTTACATCAGCAGAAGTGGTAGCCTCTTCCAACCACAGTGCTCTCCCATAGGACTGGCTGTGACTGACAAAGAGGCAGATCAGGGGCAGAGCCAGCATGATTCAAACACAGCCCTGGCCAATCAGCATCTCCTCATAGAGATGAATTGAATCAATGAATTTCTATGAGGAAAGTTCTAGTGTCTGCATGCAGAGGGAGGATATACTGAATGTTTGGATGCATTTTAGGCAGCCATGACCCAGGAAGGATCTCTAACAGCCATCTAAGGACTGGCCAGTGAAGTTATCACTAGGCTGTACTGTAAACACTGCTTTTTCTATGAAAAGACAGTGTTTACAGCAAAACGCCTAAAGTAATGATTCTACTCACCAGAACAAATTCAATAAGCTGTAGTTGTTCTGGTGACTATAGTGTCCCTTTAATCTATGTGCTCACATCATCTGACACACAACATATTTCAAAGAGACCCATTTAGTGTTCTAGAGCTGGGGTAAACATCTTTTGGCACTCCAAATGTTGTGGACTAAATGTCCCATTATGCTGGCAAAGCATCAGGGGAAATGTAGTCCACAAAATCTGGAGTGCCGAAGGTTGCCTACCCCTGTTCCTGATGATGAGCAAAAGTAAAGTGTACTAGTAAGAAATGTTTGCAGGAGTTGAAGAGAGAATAAGGCAGTTCCGGCACAGAATTTAAAACATGTCTAAACTAATTAAATGACATATTGCTGACATGTCATCTGTATATATTTGTAGATAATGCAGACAAAAAAACTTGAAACACAAGAAACAGGTAATTTCTAAGAATGTTCAAGTATATATATGCATGCAGAAGCTGAACTTTCCTCATGGAGAGTCATTGATTCAATTCAGCTCTATGAGGAGATGCTGATTGGCCAGGACTATGTTTGAATCATGCTGGCTCTGCCCCTGATTTGCCTCTTTGTCAGTCTCAGCCAATCCTGGGGAAAGTATTGTGATTGGTTCAGGCTACCACTTCTGATGATGTCAGCAGACTGCTTGGTTTTTTAGGCAACCAGCAGGCATATCTACAGCTTCTGCATGGAATACAGTAAGATTTTACTATATTTATGGAGGCATGAGGGCCCCAGGGGGGCTAGATGGTGGTTTTAACACCACAGGGTCAGGAATACATGTTTGTGTTACTGACCCTATAGTGATCCTTTAACCTCTTAAGGACACATGACATGTGTGACATATCATGATTCCCTTTTATTCCAGAAGTTTGGTCCTTAAGGGGTTAATGTTGCTCTTTCAGCTGCTTTAAATATATAGCTTCCTAGTTTAGTATCCCTACATGGGATTGCCATAATTAACAGTGCCAAATGATGGTGCTGTTAGCAGATAGCTCAAATTTCACTGATAAATTAGTATTCCAGAGTGACAAAAATCCTATATCAGCTTATTGATCCAAGGATAAATCTGACTGCCATTCTGGGGTCAAGATGGAATCTTTCCAAGTTTATTGCAAAATTTGAAGCATTTCAAACTGGGTTTTTTGCATTCTTTTGGATCAACAGCAAAAAATTATAAGTAAATGTATAATAATTTAACACTGAAACAAAATGCCAAATTCAGTTGTGTATTAACTGCTAACAGTACTTTAATTTGGAAAGCTTGTGATGCTGTGAGGCATACTTATTGCTTTGGGAAACTGTAATAATTCCAGAATAGAATAAAATCAACAATGATCTATTCGCCATGGTCTTGAATAGTATAGAAAAAGCATTCAAGCTGTATGACGTCTTCATTATATGCTTTCAAAAACTTTGGCATGTGTTCTTGAATTCCAAACACTGTTTCATTGCTTAAACCTGCTGCACAATTCCTAATGTGTTATTGCTATTGATTATTATATTTATATATTCTTTTTTTTCTCTTAAATTCTCTGGCTGTGAGAGCCTGTCAGATGTGTTCTCAGCACACAGGAGTAGAACGCTATGGACAGCTCTTACACATGCTTTACAACACCACCATTCTCTGCATCACAGACTTCGATTGATTTTTATCAATCATCTGACTCTACTAGTCAAACTGCCAGTTGATTGACATAGAAATTCAACAAACATAATCTCTTTAAGAATTCATATAGACACATTCACCAGAGAAATGTAAAAAACCAAAACTGGCTGCCAGTAAAATGAGCAGTATTCTTAAAGGATACTATTGTGACAGAAATACAAATATGTATTCCTGTCCCTATAGATAAAATAACACATTTTAGGCCCCTGGGCACCCTGTCAGCCAAGTTAAAGATGTTTTTACTCACCTTTCTTCCAGCGCCATGCAGGTCAGTCACGACTTGCCCTGCACATGCCCCACCCGCTTGGCTGAGATTAACTTGATGAACTCAGACAATCCAATGCTTTCTCACAGAAAAGCATAAGGAGGCTATTGCACATCTGTGGAAAAATTAAAGCATTGCATCTCTATGAGGAATGTTCAGCATTGTGCAGCACTGACCCAAGAAGCACCTGTAGTGGTCACCTGAGTGACTGCCACTAGAGGTGTTCCTAGGCACTAATGCAAACACTGCCGTGTTTACATTGGAAAAAACCTGCAGGTACAGGCTATAGACACAAGAACAATGACATTAAGCTGACTATAGTGCCCCTTTAATTTGCATAATAGTATATCAAGATTGATATGAAAGTGACCAGTTTGATCATAAAAGCAACGTGAGTGTTTAAATGTGGTGTTCATCCAAACCACATGGCAAAGATGGGCAAAGAGAGGCAGAGCTTGGGAGTAGCAACATGAGTCATCATTCACAAGTGAATAAAAAACGTTTCAGGCCTCTTGAAAAAGGCTCAGTAATCTATTAATGGCAACATCGAAAGGTACAGATTTTCTTTTTGACTTTTTATTATATATTAAAAATGATGCATGTTCTTGAATTTTATTCACTTATTGGTATGTATATTGTATATTGCTGAAAGATATGTATATGTATAATGTATATTGCTGAAAGAGGCCACTGCCATGAGTAAACACCATTGCTATGAAGGGGTCTATGTGGTCTGCAACAATTTCTGGGTAGGTGATACGTGTGAGAGTAACATCAGCATGAATGCCAGGACCCAAGATTTTACAGAAGAACATTTCCCAGAAAATAAGACTGCTTCCGCCTGCCTGCCTTCTTCCCATATTGCTTCCTGCTGCCAAGTCTACTGCATGTAAATGATGTAAATGATGCACATGTACCCAGCCACCTGGTATAAAAGAAAAGATGATTTATCACATGTGGCAGCTTTCTGCCATTGCTCCATGGTCCAGTTTTGGTGCTGATGTCCCCACGGAATGTGCTTTCTGCAGTGGACAGGAGTTGTCATGGGCATTCTGACTGGTCTGCAGCTAGGCAGCCCCATACATAGCCAACAGCAATGCACTGTGTGTTCTGACAACTTTCTATCATGGCTTTCTAACAAGTTTTTTGGCAACTTGAGCAACAGTAACTCTTCTGTGTAATTGGACAAACAGACTAGTCTTAGCTCACTGCATGAGCAATGAGCTATGGACACCCATGACCCTGATGCTGGTTTATAGTTCGGTGGTTGTCTTTCCTTGCACCACTTTTGGTAGGTATTAACTACATATTAGGAACACTCTACTAGAATTGTTGTTTTGTATATTCTCTGACCCATTCATCTGGCCATCACTATTCGGCTCCTGTCAAAGTCACTTTTTGCTTGCCTATTGTTTTTGCTTCCAACACATGAAATTCAAGAACTGACTGTTCACTTGCTGCCTAATATATACAAATACTTGACAGGTGCCATTGTAACAATATAATAAATGGTATTCACTTTAAATGTCAGTGGTTTAAATGTTGAGGTTGATTAGTGAATATAACTGTTGCTCTCAGCCAAAGTATGGCTGGCTGGATAGACTTATAGCCTCTTCAGTTCTACAGTGGTATCACTAGCCACTGTAAGAGCCTGACATGGATCCAGGTAATAGGGCAAACAATTACTAAATGATTTTGCTCAATTACCAGGAGATGTGACTTACATACCCCTAGTGGTTAGAGTAATCCTTTAGCTAGCATAAAACAACCCAAACAGTCCGTAAGTAATGACACATGAATGAAAAGAAGAATTGCATTTAAATAAGGTGTAGTTGTGAAGCAAAATGTGGACAATGGCTACTTTGTTGGGAGTTGTAAGATTCAGTGTGTCTGATGAGCATTTTTAATGCTAGATGTTTTTGATGATGATAATTCACAATTTAGTGCTGCATTGCAATAACTGCAGCATTGGAATGGTAATATCGCATTGCTGTGAGGGACATTATTATCATTAAAAGGAAAATCTTTGTAGTGATTTTTTTTATTTTTTTTAAACCGATAGAACTGCCAGTTAGAAATATGTGTATCCTGGTACAGAATTCCCCTTGTACTACCGCTCTTGTTCTTGGCATTGTGGCAAGCCCATGGCTGTTGCCAAGCAACCACCATCAGCTTCTAAAATATGCAGTTTAAAGGAAACCTCTTTTCAAATCCCAAACTAAAGAGTTTGAAGAAAACAGTGTTCCTTTCAGAATAATTTCCATTTGAAATAACAAAAACGAGGGGGTTGGGAAAGTAATTTAGAATTCCTTTTATCCTGGTCCAAGCGGCTTCCCTTTATTTTATTTTTTATTTTTCACTTCCTTTCTCATTTTGGTCTCATAAAGTCTAGCTGTATAAAATAATACAATGCTGTCTTATTTTTGTAGACAAATAAATTAAATGTACTAACATGTTTGATAGTTTTAAGGAAAGGCAAAATAGTCCTGGTTTTATAGAAAGTCCTGTTTGTTGAATGTCAGACACTTTAACTCACACATTCCAAGAGCCATCAGGGAAAGAGGGAGCTTTGTAGGACCAAGGATTTCTGCAGAGGCCCCCAAACACTGATCGTTTGTCCTTTTATATATATAACATTCGTTTTTTAATTGTTTCTCACCACTGTGGCTTACCTGCACATTTCAGCGACTGGAAATGATGTTCATTCTCCCTCGGTTGTCATTTGCCATTGTGTCCCTTCTCAGATAACTGTAAATAGAGCTTGGTTTAAGTGATGTGTGTTCTGCAATAGTAAGAAGATGTAGCTATCGTTCTCTACAGTACATACATGCTAAAACTCACCAATTCTTCCTCTTTAAAATCAAGTAATTTTTGAGATGTGGCACCAAAATTCATAAAACGATAGAAACCAACTTTTTTAACATATAGAAATCAAAGATCTTAGAAAATTGTGTTAAGTTCTAAAAAAAATAGTGTAGGACTACTTTTGCTTGCTGTCAGTTACTAAAATCTACTTTAAGGAATTAATTGCTCAACACTGTGAATTTCTGACTAACCGCAGAGACATGCAGTGTTTCTGTTAGGCATGAGTTGTTGAACCATCAACTTCTACCAGCCGTACTACAAAAGTATACAATGTGAGATAAATGTTAGATAAATGCAAAGTTGTGTACCTTGGGGTAAATAATGCACAAGCAACTTACATCCTAAATGGTAGTGAATTAGAATTAACAACACACAAGAAGAATTTGGAAATTGTTATAGACAACAAACAATGTCAATCATCAGTGGCTAAGGCCAGTAAGGTATTGTCATGTATAAAACGGGACATTAATTCTCAAGAGGAAAATATCATTTTGCTTCTTTATAAATCAATGGCAAGACTATGCCTTGAATATTCTGTGCAATTTGGGACATCTGTTCTACGGAAGGATATGATGGCACTAGAAAAAGTGCAGAGGCGGGCTCCAACATTAATAAAATGAATGGAACATTTTAGTTTTGAAGAAAAGTTAAGACATTTTAATCGGTTTAGTTTATAAAAACAGCACCTCGGAGAAGATATGATAGCATTATACAAATATATTTGGGGTCAATACAAACTCTTGTCCGAAAATCTATTCATAAACATGACTATACAAAGGACAAGAGGTCATGCATTTAGACTGCAAGAAAGGAGATTTAGTCCAAGGCAAAGGAGAGTGTTTTTACAGAACAGTAAGGATGTGTAATTATCTGTCTGAAGAGGTGATTTTTATCAGAGTCTGTACAGATGTTTAAACAGCAACTGGATGAATACTTACAAAAACATAATATTCAAGGATATCATTTTAATTAGTGTGGTAATCCAAGTAAAGATCTGACTGCATTTTGTTTACTAGTTTGTTGCAAAATTGTAATGCGCTTCAAACAAAATGTTTTCCTTCTTTTGGATCAACAGCAAAAACAGATGTGAGAAAGGCTGACTGTGTCTTTGCAGCCCATGTAACACTGTAATTGTGTATCAGATTGCCTGCAAATAGCAATTTTCTAAATTGGTTTACTTTTAAATTGCTCAATTGTTTTTTTTGTTTTTTTTTCAATAATCTTTATTGGAGATTTATTATTTTTTTCCATAGAGACAATAAACAATAAATCATAAGACATACAATACAAAGATTAAACCACTCAAATTAATACATCAATGTAATCCTAAGTGGATACAAAAAAAACATTATTTTGAACATTCTTTCCCCGATGTAGGTAGGCCAAAGGTACATGGTGACAAATGCTACAAGGGCTTATCATATATATATTTTTTTTGTCAATCTTTCTTTTATTGTGGCAGATAGGCAAATGACAAATACAACAACTTATAACAAATGCTACTCCTAAGCGAGGCAGCCACTTTTTATAGTAGGAACACATGTTATCAGGTTAGATATTCATGGATGGAGTAAAGTTTACCTGCTGAGAACATGGTTTGGCAAGCTAGGTATGCATGAGAATTTTACGTGGCTTATACAGACGTTAATATTAAAATGGATAGAACAGTATGCATGTGTGCACAACTAAAAATGAAATAGGGTGTGTATGCATGAAAAGCTATTATATGCTAGATAACGGGAAAAAATAAACAAAAGTAAACAAGCTTAATCGTGGAGCTAGTACTAAAGAAGCAAATACCACTGGGTATATGTGCAGTGTCATAGTGTTCAAGCATTGAAAGCATAATACCTAACTAGTATAGTTGCATCATGTCAGGCTAACATCGGCTACTTTGCTACACAAGTATATGTGCTGCAATAATGCCTAATGGTAGAGAGTCCTGGCTGCCCTTGATATCTGCCCTCAGAAATAAGCTCCCCTACGGTGCTATCAGCGAACAGTCAGCCTAAGCCCAAAACCGTAAAGCATAGGGTAGGTAAGCATAGTATCTGGAGGCTCACAGTATCCATGAGAGAGTCCTGCAGAGAGTCCATGCAGCTAGTGAAAGTCCCCTGAGGGGAGCTTAGGCCTTGTCCAGCCAGTAAAATGGGTGCCGCCATGTTTTGTGCAGGACCCTGCGATGTGCTGCAAGGGAATGCAGGCTGATGGGCGACCGCATCTCCCCAGTTCCCTCCAGTGTATGCTGCAGCAGGGTACCTCGGGTCTCCAACAACATGCCGCCTTGAGAAAGGTATCAATGTGCAGAGGAGAATACCCCTGACTTGTGAGGTAGCTAATATAAGGTATAGCTGCTCAATTTCTGGGGGTAAATGGCCCAATATCCGCCCTGGATTCGGGAGCCAAGGAACCACACGTCTGCTTGGCTCTGTGGCTTGACTCCACCTCCCTTCAAAGCATATCTTTTTGGGGTAGTCAGAAAAAGGAATACTTAGATCTCTTTCCATCTTTAGTTGTAAAAGTAATTGGGCTTCAATTGCAAGCTAATATAATTTTGTAAGCAATAAAACAATGAATAATAAAGCGCTCATTCTTACGTGTCATATTGGGCCAATGCATATGTAATAATACAGTTTAAGGGGTCCTTTCTAGTGTTATCTTGGTCTTATATGTATGACAAAAGAGCATCTAAAGCCTTCTTAATAAAAGCACAGCTCCACCAAATGTGCAGATAGGTACCTTCTTTGAATCCACAACACAAACATTATAGGGAAGAGCTTCGCTACATCTGTGCTAATCTAGTCAGAACCAAATCCCACCTATTTATGACTTTGTATGCATTTTCTACTAAATTCAAACATTGAACCTGTTTGCAAGTGGTGTTGAAAGCTTTACACTATTCCCAATGGTTTAGAACGCTGTAGAGCTCTTTTTCCCATTTTGACAACTGAGGAGAATTCTCCACATAGTTTACAATTCTAATTCGGTTTATCGCTTTAGCTAGTATCTTTGTAATGGCTTCATTAGAAAATAATATCTTTATCATTTTGATCCTGTTATCATTAGCTTGGAGCAGGTATTTTTGTAAAAAATATTTAACTCTAAGATATGGGAAAATTTTAGAGTTGGGTAGTTTGAATTTTTTGGACAAGGATTCACAGGGTGACACATTAGCTTGATATAATAGCTGATCTAGTCTATGAATACCACAATTTGCCCATCTACTAAAAGATAGATCAGAAATATTACCTTCTATTACGGTGTCAGGATTACTGTTTGATCCAGCACGTAGAACTGTACAGCACGGATGACAAATAAGTAACGTATTACCGGTCCTTAGAATGGCCGGATTTAACGTACAAAGAATAGTCAAAAATACTAGCCGAGGTCAGGGAACACAGAAAGGGACACAGCGATGAGGAAAGCCAGGAGTCAGGATACCAGAATATAGAGAAGTCAATAAACAAAGCCAAAGTCAAAACCAGGTAGAAAACTATAAACAGGAACGCGCTCTCAGACAACCACAAGGGAAACCACGACAGGGCACTGAGCAGGCTGAGAACTGGGCCTAAATACCCCTCCTTTAGTTCTGATAGGTTGTAACCGGCCTTTGACCCCAAAGTCAGTTACCAGGTTTCATTTGCATAATTGCTGCTCAGCATTAACCCTTCTGTGAATTAGGTTGCTGCTCGGCACAACTTTTCCTGTGTGGACAGTAAATGTCATTAATCACTTTTCTCTAAGCGGATGAATACATGACACCAGGTTTCATTTGCACAATTACTGCTCAGTATTAACCCTTCTGTGGATTAGGTTGCTGCTCGGCACAACTTTTCCTGTGTGGACAGTAAATGTCATTAACCACATTTCTATAAGCGGATGAATATGTGACATTACCCCCCACCTAAACAACGCCCACCGGGCGGACAGGACCAGGCTTGAGAGGAAATTTAGCGTGAAAAGCGCGGATCTTACGGCCCGCATGGAGGTCAGGAGCCAAAACCCAAGAACGATCAGCAGGACCGTAACCTTTCCAAACAACCAAGTACTGTAAAGTGCCCCGAGAAAACCTAGAATCCACGATAGAAGATACCTCATACTCTTCCTGACCACCCACCACCACCGGAGGGGGAGGAACACAAGAAACAGTATATCTATTGCAGACAAGAGGTTTGAGTAAGGACACATGAAAAGTGTTGGGAATCCTTAAAGATGCAGGAAGAGCCAGAGAGTAAGACACTGGATTGATCCTACGAAGCACTCTATAGGGACCAAGGAATCTGGGGGCAAACTTCATGCTAGGGACCTTAAGCTTCATGTTGCGAGATGACAACCAAACCCGGTCCCCCACTTGGTACACCGGGTTGGCACTCCTACGCTTATCAGCAAAATGTTTGAAGCGTTCAGCAGCAGCCCCTAGAGCAGTTTGAACCTTAACCCAGGTATCCCGAATGGAGGCCAGACGCCATCCAGAGCAGGAATGGCAGTATCAGAAAATACCGCAGGGAGAACCGTAGGATGCCTACCATTATTGACAAAAAATGGACTGTGCCCAGAGGAGTCATGAACAGCATTGTTTCTAGCGAACTCGGCCCACGGGAGCAGTTCGGACCAATTGTCTTGTGTGCTATTAATAAAACAACGCAAATAAACTTCTAATGACTGGTTAGCCCTCTCAGCTGTACCATTGGTCTGTGGATGGTAGAAGGAGGAGAAGGAGAGATCAATCCCCAATTGTTTACTGAACGCCCTCCAGAACCTGGACACAAACTGAGAGCCCCTATCAGACACAATATTGTGAGGGATTCCATGCAAACGGACAATTTCACGTATGAAAATTAGGACCAATTCTTGCGAAGATGGCAACTTCTTGAGAGGAATGAAGTGAGCCATCTTAGAAAATCGGTCTACAACCATGAGAATAGTAGTGAACCCAACAGAGCTAGGAAGCTCAACAATAAAGTCCATGGATAGGTGGGACCATGGAATCTCAGGAACAGGAAGAGGCTGCAACAGGCCACAAGGAAGTGCATGAGTCACCTTAGAAACTGCACACACAGAACATGCATGCACATACTCCTTTACATCTTTCCTGAGTGAATCCCACCAAAATGATCTAGTGATCGCGGCAGTGGACTTATTGATGCCCGGGTGTCCAGCAGTTATATTGTCATGGAACACTTTCATGATATTAACCCTTTCACATAGGGGAACGAACAGTTTATCACACGGTTTACCACTGGGCGCCTGAGGCTGGGCCTCCAGTATGGTGCCAAGCAGTGGAGAAGACAGTGAGAGGACAGTAGTAGCAATAATACACTCTGGTGGAATAATAGGAGATGTCACCTGTTCCGGAGCTGACTCATTATCAAATTGCCTGGACAAGGCATCAGCCTTGGTATTTTTAGAACCAGGTCTATAAGTAATGAGAAAGTTAAAACGTGAAAGGAACAGTGACCATCTAGCCTGTCTGGAAGACAAACGTTTGGCATCCCCTATATATGCCAGATTTTTGTGGTCGGTTATGATCAACAGGGGGTCCTTGGAACCCTCCAAAAGATGTCGCCACTCCTTGAGGGCAAGAATAATGGCCAACAGTTCTCTATTGCCAATATCGTAGTTGCGCTCAGCAGGAGACATCTTTCTGGAGAAGTAGCCACAAGGATGCAATGGTGTTCCCTGGCTTTCTCTCTGAGAGAGAACAGCCCCTACCCCTGTCTCGGATGCATCAACCTCCAATATAAAAGGTTTACTGGTGTCAGGATGTTTTAGTATGTCCGCAGATGCAAATCTTTGTTTAAGAGTCTCAAAAGTATTCACAGCCTCTTTGGACCATACCGTGCTACTAACCCCTTTGCGAGTCATATTTGTGATTGGGGCTATTACAGAAGAAAATCCCTTGATGAATCTTCTGTAATAGTTGGCAAAACCAATAAACCTTTGAATGGCTTTTAAACCAGAGGGTAATGGCCAGTGTAGTACAGCCTCTAGTTTTTAGGATCCATTTGAAATCCCGATGCAGAGATGTTGTAACCCAAAAAGTGGACTTCAGGCTGGTCAAATATGCACTTTTCTAATTTACAATAAAGTTTATTTTTCAACAACGTCTGCAGAACCTGTTTCACATGGGAGTGGTGAGTTTGAAGATCAGGGAATACACCAAAATATCGTCCAAATAAACCAAGACAAATGAGTAAATGAATTCCCTGAGTACATCATTTATAAAGTCTTGGAATACGGCCGGGGCGTTGCATAACCCAAATGGCATTACCAGATATTCATAGTGTCCACTACGGGTATTAAATGCTGTCTTCCACTTATGATTCTCTTTAATTCTAACCAAATTGTAAGCACTCCTAAGGTCAAGCTTAGTAAATACTTTAGCTCCCTGAAGTCTATCGAACAATTCGGAAATGAGTGGAATAGGGTATGCATTTTTTACAGTGATTTTATTAAGTGCCCTGTAGTCTATGCAAGGGCGTAACTCACCACCCTTTTTCTCAACAAAAAAGAATCCTGCACCAGCTGGTGAGGATGACTTTCTTATGTGCCCTTTGCTCAAGGATTCTTTGATGTATTCCTCCATTATTTTACTCTCCTGGGGAGATAAGGCATAAACTGCCCCCTTAGGTGGCATAGCGCCTGGAAACAGGTTAATGGCACAGTCATATGCTCTGTGGGGAGGCAATACATCGGATTGAGCCTTGTTAAACACTTCCTGAAGTTCTCGGTATTGTATGGGAACTCCAGGAGTTTGGGGAGTGGTAGTGGGAAGGTCAATAGTATCCAATCTCTTTAGTACTGGTTTTATACATCTCCCCATACACTCTTTACCCCATTCTAATATCTCCCCATTAGCCCAGTCAATATAGGGATTGTGCTTACTCAGCCACGGAAACCCTAATATGATAGGACATGATGGAGAAGTAATAACCTGAAACGTCATCTCCTCCCTATGGGAGGCCCCAATGGAGATCGTAATAGGGACAGTTTCGTGGGTTATAAGCGGTTGTGTGAGTGGTCTACCATCAATAGCCTCTACAGCTAGCGGCGTAGGTCTCTCCCTGACCGGTATCTCATTACCCCTAATAAACTGGACATCAATAAAATTTCCAGCAGCACCTGAGTCCATTAGGGCACTGCAAGAAAACTTCTTGTTATCAAGGGAAATAGATACCTCAGGGAGGAATCTACTTTTGTTTTTGTTAGAGGACAACTCCATCACACCTAAGATCTGTCCCCTTAAGGTTCTTAGGTGCGGAAGTGTTCCGGACGCACTGGACAATTAGTTATCAAATGTCCCTTTCTACCGCAATATAGGCATAACCCCTCCCTTCTCCTATACTGTTTTTCGGCCTCTGACAGTCTAGTGACCCCCAACTGCATAGGTTCGGGTTCGGACTGTACAGGGAGGTTAGACAAAACAGGTTTAGAGAATTGAGGTGCTAGGGACATAGCCGTACGCCTGGTCTTGCTTCTGGTGACTTCTCTGAGTCTTAACCTATTATCAATATGCATGACAAACGTAATAAATTCGTTAAGACTCTTAGGTAATTCTTTAGCGGCTATCTCATCTAGTATAGTCTCTGAGAGACCCCTTTTTGAATGCTGAGATTAACCCATTGTTAGTCCAGTCTACCTCGGAAGCTAAGGTACGGAATTCAATAGCATAATCCGAGATAGACCGGTTACCTTGTCTGATGTTCATTAGGGCAGTGGAGGCGTCATCCTCTCTACCCAATGGCTCAAACGTGAGCTTGAATTCGGCAAGGAATTCCTGGTAATTATGAGCAATGCTCCGATTACTCTCCCACAACGGATTAGCCCAGGCAAGGGCCTTGCCCTTTAATTGATTCATTAGATAACCAATTTTTGCTCTGTCTGTGGGGAACAACCCTGGTGAGGCCTCAAAATGGTACTCCACCTGATTAGGAAAACCCCTGCATTCCTGAATATTGCCATCAAACTGTAGGGATGGCGATAAGGAGATGCTAGGAGTCCTATTAACAGTGGGTGGAGGTACACAGGGTAGAGATGCTAAAGGGGGAGACGCTGCAGGCTGCAGATGCGCAGTTCTAGCGAGAAGCGTACTGAAAGCCTGAGCTAATTGATCAATGCGGTGATCATTCTCCTCTAATTTCCTCTCGCAAGCAGCTATGTGCTGACACAGTTCTACAGGATCTATGGCCATGTTGTAATGTCAGGATTATTGTTTGATCCAGCACGTAGAACTGTACAGCACGGATGACAAATAAGTAACGTATTACCGGTCCATAAATGGCCGGATTTAACGTACAAAGAATAGTCAAAAATACTAGCCGAGGTCAGGGAACACAGAAAGGGACACAGCGATGAGAAAGCCAGGAGTCAGGATACCAGAATATAGAGAAGTCAATAAACAAAGCCAAGTCAAAAACCAGGTAGAAAACTATAAACAGGAACGCAGCTCTCAGACAACCACAAGGGAAACCACGACAGGGCACTGAGCAGGCTGAGAACTGGGCCTAAATACCCCTCCTTTAGTTCTGATAGGCTGTAACCGGCCTTTGACCCCAAAGTCAGTTACCAGGTTTCATTTGCATAATTGCTGCTCAGCATTAACCCTTCTGTGGATTAGGTTGCTGCTCGGCACAACTTTTCCTGTGTGGACAGTAAATGTCATTAATCACTTTTCTCTAAGCGGATGAATACATGACACCAGGTTTCATTTGCACAATTACTGCTCAGCATTAACCCTTCTGTGGATTAGGTTGCTGCTCGGCACAACTTTTCCTGTGTGGACAGTAAATATCATTAACCACATTTCTATAAGCGGATGAATATGTGACATACGGAAAGCTTTAAAAAAAATCTAAAACATGATATTGTATGCCCAATTTCTTTTTAATTTCTTCCCACCCAGAGATAATATGATTCCTTATTTTGTTATTTTCAATCGGAACCTCAAATTTTTTTAAAGCTTATTATGTTTCAAAGAAAACCTGCAACATCTTTAAGGCCCAGCACATCTGTTTCGATTTCAAGCCATTCCTCCTTAGAAGCGAAATGTAGCTGGGTTTTATGCACGTGTGCTAACGTATTGGCCAGATAGTAAAATCTAATATTTGAGAAATTAAAACCTCCCTCTCTAGGCTTTAGAGATAACATTGTTCTATTTATCCTAAGTTTTTTTACCTCTGTAAATAAAGGATTTGATATTATTTTGTAGGAGAGCCAACTGTCCAGGACTTTCAGAGGTATCATTTAGAAAAGGTAATTCCACTTTGGTATAATATAGGAATTCAATACATGAATTCTGCCTCTCCAGGATTTTTCCAAATGTCTCCAATCTTTTAGTAATTGGTTTGTTTGTTTCAACAGATTCATAAAGTTAGTCTCCATAAGTCTGTCAAAGTTTTTTGTGATCTAAATTCCCAGATAATTTAAAGTTTTTCTGGCCCATGTGAAATTATATTTTACTAGTGATCTCATATTTTATAGCATCATCTAGCCCATGGCCCATTAAAGTGGTCTTGTTCAATTTGTAATTAAAACTATAGTCAATGAATTCTTCCATGAGAAAGTCTAATGAATTCTTATGGTCACTTATAGTAAGTATGATATCCTCCGCATACATACATAGATTAAATTCAATATCTTTCATTTTAAATCCACCTATTTTGTCATTATTTATAATGTTTAAAGCTAAGGGTTCAATTGATCATATATATAATATCTGCAGTAGGGGACAACCCTGTCTAACGCTGTTGTTTATATAAAACCAATCAGAGCAAACATTTAGCCCGACCGTTCTAGCTCAGGGATTTTTATACAATGCCATAATTATAGCAGCCATTAATATTATAGGACATTGATGTCCATCAAGAAATCTCCAACTTAGCCTGTCAAACGCTTTTTCGGCGTCTATGGATATAGTCAACAGCTGCTTCTTGTTCCTTATAGCACTATTGAGGATGTTTATTAATCTTCTCATGTTATAGCCTGACCATCTTCCGGGCACAAACCTGATTTGGTCTGTATGAATCAGTTTTGCAATAACGTCCTTAAGGCGTTCGGCTAAAATGGAAGCAAAAAGTTTAATATCGGTGTTCATTACAGATAGGTGTTCAGGACCTATTGTTTGCTTGAATGCCAAAGGCTGTAACAATGTTAATGTATAAAAGTAATGAAGATGTTATGGAGAGTGTTTCTTTAGACTTTGTTTCACCTTTAATATGTAATACAATACAAAATAAATTAAACGATATATATACATTTAACTTTTGAATTATCTAAATTTACTCTGATTACTGTAAAACTTTTCCTGCTGATAAGTTTATTAGGAAATTACTATTTAGTAAACAAAGGAAAGCCTTACTCTGCTAAGAGAATCCCTCCTATAGTGTGAGAGCTCTTTGCTCTTTTAGCCACTGATGACTATCACATGGGTACCAAGTGACAAACAGTATAATTTCAGTTCTGTTAGTTTGAAGTGGGTGCCATGACAATGGTATATGTTTTGAGTGATGACTGTAGTGTACTATGTGGCTATTTCATGTGATGGGGATGATTAATAGATTCTATGTGATATGGTGTCTGTGGATCTTCTAATGCATTTTCTTTTGACCAAATGAAAGTGAACTACAACTGTACAGCTGAATGTGAACCATAATTATCATGATTTCAGTGAAAGCTAAAACCTGCAAAATTCTGTGGCAAACATAAAGATAAAATAATAGGATTTTCATACACATGCATACGTACAGCACATCTTACAGAAAACATGCACATCTATACATCATAAACCCTCATTTAAACATTGTCATTGGCTAGAATCCCAGACCATCCAATCCCAGTGCTCATTTAGTTGAATATGCCATTATTTTTCACCCAATTTTTTTCAATGCTAAAGACCAAAATCAGTTAAAAGGAATAATACAAAAATGGTAAAAAAGAAAGAATGCTTATTTTTCAGTTGTTTTTTTTTAAACCGCATATAACATTGCTCCTTTTAAAATATAGTTAGAGGACAACAAGGTAAGGATGTTTTTATTTTAGATTAACAGGTGGTTGTGAATGCTTTTGGGGCTATTCAAATTGCTGTGGATTGGACAAACTGAGCACTCTGAACCTATTTTTTTTAAACTGGATTTTGTGAAAATATTGGGAATTGAGCAGCTTTTAATATTTTTTATGAAATATTTAATTACCCTTCATCCCAAGTCCTTTTGGTAGGCAGTCAGAATTTGAAGATTGTTTGTCAACATGGGGAAATGAGATCTGTTGCCTTTTTGTGTTTTCACCTTCAGGAGCAGATGTGTACCCGATGGCAATGCACTTAAGGACTCATAATGGTATATATTTTGATGTAGCTCTGAAATGGCTCCTGCTAGCAATTTGTGTTGGTAGCAGCTGAAACTATACTTCACACTTATGGAAATTTTCCTTGGAATAATAACTTAATTCTGAAAATGTATTCTGAGCTGTGAAAAATCAGTTTCACAAGCTGTTATGTCAAAGAAATTTGCATTGACCTTGGTGAAAAGAAACTACAAGAAGAGTGCAGAGCTTGGCTGCTTCAGCCCACACAGTCCCATAAAGAGCCAAAGCTAACAAATAACAGAATAAAAATATATATGTTTGTGATGCTTACCATTTAGCTTATTTAGACGTGATACAGAAAGCTGTTTGAGGATGAATTTACTCCAGGCATAGAGCAAAAGGGAACTCCGATCCACTCACAATCAATCCAGAGACCAAGGTATGACAAAAGTTAATGAATTAAATATATATTTTTTGTGTCTTTAAAAGCCAAAATAATAATAATTTTTTTTTTAAAAAGAAATAAAAATAAAATTATATATATATATATATATATATATATATATATATATATAGTATAAATAGGTTATGGTGGGGAGAAATTGTGATGAAAAACCCTTCCACCTGAAGTCTGTGGATAGTTAATACAATGTTAAACAAAAATGTGAACACCAGTCAAGCTTGGTTCCCAAGCACTACCAAGCCTCAATAAGCAAACCAGTAACAAACCTCATGCTGATGATTTCCAACGAAATAGCTGGCCATGAGTGGTTCACTGGTTTTGCATCTTTTCCCAAGTTGTGTTTCAAAACTGTTGTATACAGCAAACACAGACTCAAAGGAATCCATGTTTAAAATTTAATGAGGCAAAAATGTGATTCTTTGTTAAACTAATTTGCATATGCCCACCAAGAATCCTTTGCGGTAGTATCATCACTGCAGATTTGGGATTTCTGTGGGAAATGCAAATCTTATGGCTTGACTGGTGTGCAGATTTTTGTTTATCATTGTATTAAATATATATATATATATATATATATATATATATATATGATTAGCCGTATTAGCCCAGTAGACAAGATGCCAAAATACCAGAGTATTGCAGTATGCAATGATACCTTTTTTATTGGACTAACATATTTAAAAGACAAGCTTTTGAGAGTTTGCTTCTCTTCCTTATGTCTGAAGTATTGTTTCCCATTTAACAGTCTGATGTATTTGCTATTTTGTAATGGAGACTGAATGTTCTTAAAAAACTATTGACTGGGTAGAGATGATAAAGATTATCATTTAAACTGACCATAAGGTGATTGACATTATTTGACCAAAGCAGTGACCATATTACCAACTCTAGTATTAAGACAAAGTAAAAAAAATAAATAACATGAAATCTTTCCAAGCTTAAAACAGAAATAAACTAATGTCACAAAATTATATACTTATATAAGATATACTGTATGTTAATGGATACCATGGCTTATTAATTATTATTTCTGTAGTAAAACATGATTTGGGCTGTAGGTAGATCAATTTATAACTCAAATTCTATAAACAGTTATGTAAAAAAACAAAAAAACTTAAAGGGACACTATAGTCACCAGAACAACTAATGCTTATTGTATTGTTCTGGTGAGTATAATCATTCCCTTCAGTAAACACAGTGTTTACATTGCAGCCTAGGGTCACCTCCACTGGCCACTCTTCAGATTGCTATTAGAGGTGCTTCCTGGGGCAGTGCTGCACAGGGCAGTGTTTGGCTTGTGCTGGCTCTGCGCCTGATCTGCCTCCTTGCAACTATCAGTCAATCCAATTCTTTCCTATGTAAAAGCATTGTGATTGGAACAGAACACTCCTGGTGACGTCAGCCAAACAGGCAGATTAGGGGCAGAGTCAGCAGCAGCATACTGGAATAAAAGTAAGATTTTACTATTTTTAGGGGGACAAGAGGAAGCGGGGGGGGGGTGGGGGCATATGGTGGTTTTAACACTATAGGGTCAGGAATGCATGTTTGTGTTCCTGTCCCTATAGTTTTCCTTTAAGTAAAAATATAGACAACAGTGAAAAATTATACTAAGGATTTAATCTCAGTGTTTTTCACTCTTAGACTCCAAAATGTAGTTGGCTCACCTCCAAATGTAATATCTTGACTCATCATGAGATATAGCTTACAGAACATAATTACCATCACAAAGACTGTACCTCAAATTCCCAAGGTATAACTTTACACTAAATACAAACAAACTATAAATACGAAAATATGTATAAATATACAATCAAAGCACAGTCATCAGGGTATTTATTGATATGCTCTGATAACATACTATAAATTGTTAATGTGCAATTATTAGGCAAAATCATCAGTAATGAGTTAATCCTGACAAAGGATAAAAAATAAATAAACTTAAAAGAGTAACTTCAAAGTGTGATGGCATTGTTTAAAGAGATATCTCAGTGGACAGAGCCCCAGCTGTAGTTAGTATCTGAGAGTCAGAGGTTGATTCTAGACAAGTTCAACTCAGTCTTTTATCATTTCAGGTCAATAACATAAATGCCAAGCTGAATGTAACTTTGGTTAAATTCTGATTGATGATGTTGTGTATATTCATTTGGGATATTTTTAATTCAACTTTTGAGCAAGTTTATGTATTTGTCCATTAAAATATTGCCAGGGTTATTCATTCATTAACGTTTACACTGTGCTAAATTAATGTGAATTTGAAACTAGCAGAAATAGCATATTTGGAAAAATTATCCAAGTTAACTGTTTTGCAGTTAGGATACCTAAAAATTATACTTTACAAAATTCATTATAACAGATCAGATGTGCCTTATATACAGTTTTTTTTTTTTTTACAATTTTTTACTGAATTCTATTAAATTCCATTTAATACATGCACACTGTGCCTAGAGAGGCATCAGCTACACCTTACTGACAAAGCACAAAGAAGGCCAAAACATGCAGGTATCTCTCATGCAGGGAGGACTTGCCGGCATTTCAGTTCTGGACAGCTCTTATGGGTAGGAGCAGTCTGACATGCCTTGAATTAGGTTCTCTCTATAATGGCACAAGTGAGCAAAAACTATTTTGAGACCAGAGCGGGGATTTAACAAAGGGCAAGCTATTGAGTTTCTCTAAGCTTTTGTCCTTTCTCTGAGTTCTAATATTCTTAGTTTTTTCCTAAAAATTATGTTTTATGAAAAATCATTAGTACAGATCAGATGTACATTATAGAAAGTTTTGTACAGAATTCAAAGCTACCCAATACATTTTTCATTTGTGCATTTCTTTTTTTTTTAATAATAATAATATTTATTGAAAGAGTTGTTTATTTTTTTTCCGTAAAATAAACAACACATACGTCAAACTAACAGAAAAAAAATAAATAAAAAAAATTAAATTACAATAACAACATTGACTCAATGCAGTTGGGAAAAATTTTCCAAGACAAAATATCACTTGTTATATATAACGATATTTCCCCCAAAAACTAACGATAGGTGAAAAGACATAACAATGCATACATACAAGTCTATATCTTGGTCAGTACAGCGATTTCAGTCCAACTCATTACTTATTAGTTGGTTACTACTAATGCTTCCAGCCATTTATTATAATGTTCGTGTTTAATTAAAGAATATAGGGAAGATCCTTACATATCACTTTCCATGCACAATTGATATGATAATTGGTCTATTAAATGCCTCCTTTGGAAGGGCAAGGTTGATTTCCATTGTCTGGCTATTATGATTTTAGTTGCTAAAAGACAATGTATAGCTAGACATTTTAACGAAATAGAAGATAAAGTACATTTATTTTGAATCGAGATTTAAATAAATCATAAGCCCATGGCCATCAGAGTTTTACTAGTTTACAATACCACCATATGTGTAGAAAGGATCCATTCAAACATCCACACCGCCAACAGTGTGGATTTTGATCTGGATACATTTTGGAAAGCTTAAATGACATCAGATACCATTTATACATTATCTTATATTGGCATTCTATTAGGTTCAAACAGTGGATGTGTGTTCCGTATATTGTTAAGGGTAGAGCTCCATTCAGTTTTGCTTATATCTGTATCCAAGTCTTTTTTCCACTTATCAACGATATGTAACGATTTTTGATCAGAGAGAAGTATTAGATTGGCTGCTTTGGAAGTTATTTTTTTTTTTACTCTAGTATAGTTAAAAATTGAAAGGATTCAAGAAACAAATTTAGATGTATTTCCTAATAGAGCTTTATTTAGAAAATTCTTGATTCTCAAATATGAGAAAAGTTCTCTATTAGATAAAATGTAGTTTGACTTTAATATCGGCAAAGGGTAATAATTGGTCTTTTTGCCAAACATCTTTAATACTCCATTGATATTTAGACCAGTTATTTAAAGAGATGTCTTGCATATTATCTTCCAAGACAGCCAGATGACATGTGTTAATTACCTTATGGGAAATCTTTAATCGTGTTTTCAATGTGTCCCAAGCTCGAATGGCCTGTGATAATATTAAAGATGTACTATTTAAATAATCAGTAACTTTTGAATTACTATTTAACTATAGATATACTTATAATCTCTCTCTTCCTACTGCCTCAGATTCTATAATATACCACATGTCTTTTTTAAAAGATTCTACCTGTAGCTTATATATGTGCCCCTGTCCAAATTATTGATATTTGATGCGTGCACGCCTCCTAAAGTAATTCACACCAGACACAAGTTTCCAGTTTGAAGAAAAACTCAGGAATGTTTAATCAGGGGGGCGGGGAGCCCCTTATAAAGACAGAAATACATCATAAGCAGAAAGCAAAATTTCAGAGAAAATGCATCTTTAATTGGTTAAGTGTTAAGTGTCTTATCTAATGCACAACCTACAGGGTGTGATGTCACTGTCATTATGGGATTCTCCTCCACATTCCAGCACCATCTTGTTAGTTGATGGGAGGGGGAGCTTCTAGCAGCCTTTCTGAGAAGTTAATGAACACGGGAGGGGAGGGGCTGTTCTAGCAGCCAGGTTAACACAGTAAACATTAAATAATACTGAGTACAGTTATGCAGAGTAAATAGACATTTTACTCATCTTAATTTACATCCAGAACAGTCCTCCCTTAAAATGACTATTTACTAACAACTACTATATATATATAACCCTAATACTGTCCCTATGATTCCCTAAAGAGATGTAGTTGCATGCTTAGTGTGGTGGGACTGTAAGGGTGTATGAGGTGTATCATAGTCTTCGTCAGCAATCTCTTGGTGAAGGAAAGCTGGGTTAGTCCGGACAATCGTCTTATCAACTGTTTTCTGTAGGCACTTCTTAATACAGGGTAACACACAATAGATAAGGAGAACAAGAATAATCATCATTATCAAGACAGAATGTGGGTCAGAGCTCTCTGCCAATCATTCATCCATCCAAACCAACTGTCCCACGAATCAGTGACCTCAGAATTCAGAGAGGGGGGCGTGGCCTGACAGCCGACGGACATGGCCGCATGAGCGCAATGCTCCAGACCCTTACCGGGTGATCCAGGGGGAAAACGGCACAACCAGGGCACAATGGCATCAAAAAAACACCGCAACACCACGGGGCATGCCCCTGCCTCCGAAACGCCGGCAGCCAAAACCTCCTTGCGGCGCTTTTTCGGCGAAAACTCAGAACTACACAGACGGGACAAAATGGCGCCCGCGGCACAAACACGAGGCAGCCAGCCCCCGAGCCCGGCGGCATCAGACGGGTCCACAGAGGAACAAGACATCAGGTCCTTGCTGACCCAACTACCCTCCAAAACCGACATGGCAGCTCTATTCCAGAAACTGGAGGATAGCTTCAGTGAGAAACTACAGGCCGTTAATGCAGACGTGCAGCTGCTGGGTGATAGAGTTCAGGCTCTGGAAGAAGATGCAGAATCTGCTGAGAAACAATGGGCTGAGTCCTATGCTACCCAGGAGACACACACAGAGGCAATCAGGTACCTGCAGAGACAGCTAGAAGATGTGGATAACCGGGGACGCAGAAATAATCTGAGGGTGAGAGGGGTCCCAGAGAGTGCTGAAGGTGTCCCAGAAAACCCTATACAGGTCCTGACCGCTCTCTTCAACCGCATTTTAACCAGACCACTGGACACAGCCATCTTATTTGATAGAGCCCACAGGGCAGCCAGACCTAGGAACTTACCTCCAGATAAACCACGGGACATTATTTGTCGTATACATAACTTTCCTTTAAAGGAAGAAATCTTCCACAAAGCACGACAGAACAAGGATATAAAGGTCGACGGACACCCAGTGACTGTCTTCCAGGACATAGCGCCGTCCACGCTACAAGCTAGGCGTGCACTACGGCCTATCACACAGGCCTTAACCGAGATACATATCAAATTCAGATGGAGCTTCCCATTTGCACTCACAGTTACGCTCCAAAATAAAACGCACACTATAACCTCACCAGATACATCCCCTAATTCCAGAGAGCCTTGAAACTACCGTCGTCCGAGGTGGAGGACTGGACGGGCCTGAGAGGCACACTATCGGGACGGACCCCGCATAAACCTAAGTGGCAAAAGTCCCCTCGGAAACGTCGTAGACAGAACCATCCTGGAGCAGATGCAAACGCCTCAACCGGGGAAGCACCGACATGAGCAATACACGGTCGTATGATCAGACTCTCTCTCCTTTTCCTCTCTAACATTCTATCTCTCAATCCTGCCATGCGGGTATCCATTGTGGTACACCCAGTGAATGGACTTGCACTGCTTTCACACTGTGCTGCAAATATTGAAATGTTACATTATGTTAATCTTTGTTATGCCTTTAGGAACATCTGTTACATTGCCGTTACCGGGCCCTAGAGTTTACGAGGAAAATATTGAGTTAGCTCTCCCTTCAGGGCTCCAGACGACCCGGCTCACGGGTCACACATTACTCCCAAACCATCACACACCTCCGACCTCCCTAGTCAGAGTAGTGGAAGTCAGTTGCATTACCTCTATAATGCCCTGTGAGGCCCCTATGATACACCCGGTCGGGCGCTCCGGCCACCACCCCCCCAGAGAGGCGCCCCAACACCACTCGTGGACACGGCGAGTTATCCACAAGTGTAGCGCCAACCTCACCGCCCGAGATGACTCTCATCTACTGTTTTACTGTAAATAGTTTATGGTTATTCCCCGTCCACTTACCACCAAACACCCCTGCCATTACCATCTTACTGAAGACACTGCCTACAGGTGCTCTCCATGCCCTATTTGAGACCTTCTTACCATCGCTTTTGCCACCATGATTCAAACCAAACTAATGTCCCTAAATGTTAGGGGCCTCAATTCACCCATGAAACGCACACTGCTAGCACAGGAGATTGATAGACGAGAGGCCGAAATAATTTTCGTGCAGGAGACGCATTTCAGGGGGGAGTTCAAACCAAGAATACGCCACAAACGTAGTAATTTAGCATACTACAGTAACAACACCCAAAAGAAATCCAGAGGTGTCGCAATCCTCATAGCCTCTACTGCCGCATTCACGGAAACAGGAGTTAGAACCGATCCCAGAGGCAGATTTGTTTCTGTGAAAGGAATGTACAATGGCACTTTAGCAACTCTAGCTAGCATATATGTCCCTAATGCAAACCAGGCCTCCTATATACGATCATGTCTGACCAAGTTAGAGGCATTTGCTGAGGGAGTAGTGGTAGTGGGTGGAGACTGGAATATGGTTCTTGAACATTCAATCGACAGCTCTTCTACCACTGCAGACACCAGACAACATCAAAGGAGTATGTTCTCTAACGTGCTACACACACACCAACTGTCTGACTGCTGGAGGATCATGCACCCCCAAGGCAGAGACTATTCATACTACTCTCAAACAGCTAAAAGCTATTCCAGAATAGATATGTTCCTGATCAGCCATAGACACCTCCCCATGGTCCATGACGCATCCATAGGCAACATTACGTGGTCGGATCATGCCCCGATCCTCTTAACTCTCACCCTCCAGGATAGGTTCAGGCCCACCACACAGTGGCGCCTGAACAAAACCCTACTAGATGATCACAGAGTATTAGAGGACTTGCGGCAGACTGTAGCGACCTACTTTAAGGAGAATAGTGGCACTGAGGTATCAGATCCCTGGGTTTGGGAAGCCCACAAGGTAGTCATCAGGGGTATACTTATTAAATGGGGCGCTCGACTTAAAAAAGAAAGGACGCACAAACTAGAGGCACTCACAGCAGATATAACATCAGCTGAGACCCTCCATAAACAAGACCCCACAAATGATAACCTCCAAAAGTTAACAGCCCTACGACTCGAATTCAAAACCCTACTGACTACTAGGGCATACAGATCTATCCAACTGACAAGGGCTACGTTTTACGCACAAGGCAATAAGAGTGGGAAACTTTTGGCTAGAGCCTTAAAAGCCAAACAGCAAAAATCATTCATAAATAAAATAGTAGGCGATTCAGGCAGACAACATAACACTACGGAAGACATAGCCAAGGCGTTCACCGACTTTTACGCTGACCTTTATAACCTGACTCCCCCGAAGACACAACCACATACCCTGAGGGACTATATCTCTGACAACATATCTTGCAAGATCCCAGTAGACCGGATCCATGCACTGGACGAACCTTTCACACACGCAGAACTACTCTCCACAATTAAAACACTCCCGAACGGCAAAAACCCTGGTCCAGACGGACTGACAGCCAGATACTACCGAACCCTGACACAAGAACTAGCACCCCACTTCCTACACACGCTTAATGGCCTCGCCCTTGACTCCACACTGCCACCCCCGATGCTGTGAGCATCCATTACCATCATCCCCAAGCCAGGCAAGGACCCCACAAGATGCGGTAGCTAAAGACCCATATTGCTCATAAACCTGGACCTAAAATGGCGAAAATGATCGCCAACAGACTCAAGCCTCTTCTACCCAGTCTAGTCCACCCTGACCAGGCGGGCTTTGTGCCGGGTCGCGAGGCGCGGGATAACACCACGAAAATCTTAAATATCATACATGGGGTGCAGGTGACCAGGACACCGACCCTGCTAATGGCAATAGACGCCGAAAAGGCCTTTGACAGGATGGACTGGACGTACTTGTTCATGGTCTTGGAGGTCTTGGGAGTGGGCCCTAGGCTACGAAATTGGATCCAAGCCCTATATAGAGGACCCTCGGCCAACGTCAGGATAAACGGACAATTCTCCACCCCGTTCCCAATAGGCAACGGCACTCGACAGGGCTGCCCTCTGTCGCCCCTCTTATTTGTCTTGGCCATGGAACCCTTCCTGAACGCAATCAGGAAACACGATGAAATACAGGGCTACCGCCACCGGGGAGGGGACGTGAGGGTATCAGCCTTCGCGGATGATATCCTCTTCTCAATCACAGACCCCACCATCACATTGCCACAAATTAATTCAGAGATACAAACCTTTAGCGCCCTTTCCAATTTTAAGATCAACACAGACAAATGCGAGATCCTGGGGATATCAGTACCCCCAACCCTACAAACACGGCTTCAACGGTTACACCCGTTCCCTTGGACCAGGGCAGGACTGACCTACTTGGGAATAAAGTTAGCTTGCTCCGCCAGCAGCCTATACAAACTTAATTATCCCCCCCTCCTAGACGGCATCAAACGGGACCTCCAAAAATGGGATCTACCCCATTTCTCCTTAATAGGGCGGATCAACATCATCAAGATGATGGTCCTCCCGAAAATATTATACATGTTCCAGGCGTTGCCTATCCCACTCCCGGGTACATTCTTTGCACAGACACGCACGTGCTTTACCAAATACATCTGGGGCAATAAACCAGCGAGAATTGCCTACACTACATTGACCTCCTCTGCAGGCAGAGGCGGACTGGGCCTACCCGACCTCTATAAATATTATATAGCGGTGCTGCTCACCCGATTGAAAGAGTGGACTGACACCGCCAGGGTCAAATCGTGGTACTCCCTGGAACAGAGCTTTGTCTCTGTCCCATTAAACTCCCTGCCCTGGCAAACTTGCCACCCCACAGCGCTCACCCCTACGAGACATCCATTAATATATAACATCCTTACTCTATGGAGAAAGTATAAAGACATATGGGGACTATCACCTGGCTTATCGCAATTTTTCCCGATAGCGGCCAATCCTGACTTTCAAGGGGGCCATGGGGGCTCTCTCCTTGCCCGCCTCTTAGACTCCCCCACCCCAACGGTAACAGAATTGATTGTGGGAGACCCACCCATTATTCAGACTATAAGCAACCCACATAGGCAAGATACACTCATTGAGGCAATAGGAAGAGCGCAACTTAAGGCCTTCTTGAAAAGAACGGTCTTACCCTACTGGAAGCAGAGAGCAGACACACACTTTGAGATCCTTTGTGGCCCAGAGGGGGACCCAAAACGCCCCCTATTCAAAATATACCACATTTTGCAAGACTCCGACAGGGAACCCACAACTCTACCATTCCAACAGAAATGGATGAAAGACCTCCGTATACACGTTTCTGACAGAGACTGGTCGAATATCTTAGAGACGGGCATAAAAACCCCGCTTAGCGTAGCACACAAGGAAGTGTTTTATAAAAGGGTTACCCGATGGTACAGAACCCCAGATAAGTTACACTCAATCTGGCCATCCATCAGCGGTTCATGCTGGAGATGCTCTAATGGACGCGGTGACATAGAACACATATGGTGGAGCTGCAGAGACATTCAGGGATTCTGGTCTCTCATACTCTCAACCATCACAGAAATCCTAAAACCACCATCACACCTATCCCCATCACAGATTCTACTAGGTTGGCCCCGCACATTTCCAGAATCTCATAAACAACAGTTACTACAACTCCTACTAGGGGAAGCCAATGCTCTTATTCCGCTATACTGGCGGACTACCACCACGCCTTCCAAAGAACAGTGGATACAGAGGGTAGAACACACAAGATGCATGGAAGATATCCACTGGTCACTGATGGGGAAAAGACACATACATCTCCAGAATTCTGGGGGAAGCCCTTGGGAGGGCAATAGACTCGGACGCCCTTAGATTAGCACACCGAAGGCCCAGACGTGCTAGCGACTTACAGCTCCATTTTGAGTCACCATGGTAGACACCATTCAAGGCACACTCACTACCATATTATGATGACATAAGAGGCAGGACACCCCTAACCCCCACCCCCTCCCCTGTTTTCACCCTAGGCTCATTGCCGACCTAAGTTACATTCCGATCTCTCCGATGACTTATGACAGAGACTACCCCATATCCGATTGAATAATACAGGAGTTAACATATTATTAAAACCACTCCAGGGACCATACAGGTATCTTACCACAGAATGACACGATATATGTAATTGTACGAACTGTTATACGACCCTATTCTGTATGCATTGAATGCCACCTATTTCTTTTTTCTGTATCCCATAAATTTATATCATCGGAAATAAAGAAAAATTGAAATAAAAAAAAATAAAAAAAAATTCAGAGAGACTCTCTAATTTCTCTATTAGGGCCATTAGGGCCTGCATTATCTGGGATGAAGGTACATCTTGTCATAGTGTCTGGGAGTATTTTACATACTCCTTCTTTTTCTGCCAAAACCATATCTAGGGCCATTCTATTCTGGAAGGTCATCTGGGAAGTGGTTTGTAATTACTCTGCCAGCCCTTGAAGGGCATCTCTGGTATAATTAACAAATTGTTGCTGATTATAATAGATATAATTAATACAATTCAAATTCTTATTAGCAGTAATAATTGGGAGAATAGATTTGAACCCTGCTGCAACTTCGTCTCTTACCTTGAATTCATTTGGTACCCCTTTTGGCACCCCTATGGCATCAATATATATGTGTGGGTCAAACCTGCCCTTTACAGGGGTGCTTCTTTATGTCCTGAAGTATGAATGTGGTGTGTCAGGAGTATCTTGGTGATTGTCAGTTATTATGTGTATGGGCATAATAACCTTGGCTAGAGCACATTTACTTATTCTTTAACATATAAATCCTGTCCCATGCTATCTCAGTACAGGTGGACTTCAGAACATTTATTTTAAAATTAATAACCCCATAACTCAAGATGAGCAGATGATCCTGAAAAAGGCTTCAACCGTGCGTAGACACCTCAGCTTCCGGACGTGAGGGCTGCAGGGTAAGGAGTACATTGATTCTTTTGGAGTCCTTTGCTTTCCATCGATGGCATGTGGTCAGGCATTATTATGGCCATCAAAACACCTACTTGTTGATATTTTTTCCAACAAATACCTTTATTTTCTAAAAATGGAGTGTTAAAGGGTTATCAAGATCAACAAATGTTACTTCCCATGGAGCAGAGGCAGGCTTGATTCTGGAATGGTGAATCCACGGGGTGATCTCAGCAATTTCCACAGTGTACTACTTGGCATGCGATCTTGGTTGTCACATTGGTAACTGGGTAGGAATTTGGCCATCCTGAAAACATGTCTGCTATAACTAGTGCATATTTGAACCGGCCCCTCTTTGGCATCTGGATGTAGTCAACTTGGATTCTTTGGAAGGGATAGTGAGGTTTGTCTAGATGCTTGGGGGCTTTTCCCCATTCTGCCTGAGTTGCCCTTGGCACAGATGACGCAGTATCTGCAGTAACTGTTGGTCAGAGAGGTAATCCAGTATGGTATCTTCCTTGTTCATCAGCAAATTTGGAGCCATCCACAAAAAGGGTGAAGTCAGGATCTGGCAAAGCAACTTCATGCACTATTGGGAGATGTGTTGTCGCCATTTTCATCTCTTCAAAGCAATCATGAGTAGCATCTGGGTCTTGTTCTATAGGAGGGGTATCTTCACTTATTTCTGTGTGGTATTGAGGGTAACCAACTGTCTTGCAATTCACAGTTCTTTTGGTAACACCCTTTGCGTAAGCTGATCTTGGTCTGCAATGCTCCATGTGCTGGCCAATTGGCCAAGTTCTTTCCACAAGATTTCTGGAGATTTGGTGAAAGAGACATAAGGAACAGCCAAATTCCAGTGATGATACATGTGTCTTACTTCCATGGGTAACTGGACCAGGACCACACTGTTTCCTTTAGAGTCACAAAACAGGTCTGTCATGATGAGGCATACCTCCACCAGTCTGAATAGTTCCTCTTTGTAGTGTGGATCTGGCCCTGGGATATTTCTGAACCACAGGGTTTCTGTATCTGTAGTTCAAAAAGAACGTCAGGGTCTATGTCAAGGCCATACCAATAGTGTGGTATTCCCCCCCAGAAAGTGGCAGAAGAGTGGCCGGGTTGGGGGAGTAGCACCTCTGCAAGGGTACATTATCGGGCAGCAAAAGAGAGCATTGTAGGCGGAGGAGGAGGGAAGCTGAGAGATGCTCAGGCTGAACTTGGTAAAGGATGGCAGCAATGTCATGAGGTGCAAGAATGATGAGTTTATGCTCAAATATCAAATCACTTGTCTTGTCAATGAGGACCTTGGAGGGCCTTTTCTGCAAAAAACTGCTTGAGAACAGGAACAAACTGGTAGGCTCAGAGCTGGGCAGTGGAAGTGGTACGCTGTAAAGCAAAGAAACTGGTCAAGGCCTCAGGAGACAGAGAAAAAAGGTTCAGTCTTTAAGGCATCATAGAGAGGTTGCATGAGAGTGGAGGCCTCAGGTATCCAGGTCCTGCAGTAGGACATAAGTCTCAGAAAAGACATGGAGGAGCTTGTACAAATAGCTGTGATTCCCTTCATTCGGTCCCGGGTGAGGTGACGGGTGCCATGGGAAAGACAATGTCCCAAGAAGACCACTGAGGGCCGGCACCATTGTAGCATCCTTTTGGAGGCCTTGCATCCTTATTCAGCAAGGTAGTAGAATGAGACAGGAGCATGTGGGGGCTAAGCACAATGAGAGTTTCCAGGACAGTAGCTTTATTAACAGTCTTGTATTTTTGTGGCTCACCCTTCGCAGAATTCTTCTTTACAGGGAACAGTGGGGTATTGCAAGGAGAGTCATAGAGGACCAGGGAACCATTTGACACCAGAGCTTTAACCTGTTGGGAAATAGCAAGAGCTTGGGCAGACTTCGGAGGGTGTTGTGGCTTAAGGGGCAGGCTGGCCCCGGGAGCAACTGGGGGAACACGGAGGTGTCCAAAATCTTCAGGGCCTGTAGAATTCTGGTAAATGTGTTAGGGGAACTGCTCCACAGGTTGCTCCATGTGGAGCAGAAGAGATAAGGAGCAGAGGGCTGAAGTATCGGCAGCAGAGTGTGGTGAAGACATTTGAATCTGGCGGTCTGGTGTAAAGGTGATAGAGGCCAGCAAGCGGGAGAGGACATCTGCACCTAGCATTAGACAGGTAGAGGAAACCACAAAACAGGCCTGGAGGTCTGGGGTGCCATCTGGGGTGCCAAATTGTAAGGGTTTTGTTAGCGAACTACTCCAAGTGCCATCTACACCTATGCAGGAGACAACAATATTGGACAGAAACGAGGGGTCGGGCAGGATTCTCCACAACTATGAAGGCCGCAGATAGCCTTTGGGCAAGAGCCTTGTTATATACCAAAACCCAAGTCAGAGAAAAATTGGGACAACCTGGAGTGATACTTCTCCACAGATTCTAACGTATCGTGGGTGACATTGTTAATACATGTAGCCCGATCAGCTACTTTATCTTAGGCTTATACAAGTCATGCCATGCGGTGGAATGGATCTTTAGGATTCTTCAGTAGAAGGGCATGGATTATTTCTCTGAGTCTGGGAGAAAGCCCACCAGAGTTGCGACCTGGGATGGGGTGCATGTGACATACAACAAAGGGGCTCCATCCATAAGAAACTGGACACTGGGGTTATCATTGTGAGGGACACTGAGGTTCTCAAGGCAGGAATGCCCCCAAATAAGACGGGCTTAACAGGTGTAGGCATCATGATGGAAGCAGCCATGGCGGGGGTGGGAGAGGAAGTGATGGCAGGGGTGGAAGAGGAAGTGACAAGCAAATAACAATTCAATGCATACCCTGTCCACTAGACAGTCAAGCAAATAACAATTCAATGCAATAAAACTTATCAAATTCTATCCCCCCCAAACAAAATACATTCACACCCAGAAGGCAGATAGTCAATGTACAGGTTGTTATAAAGAGACATCGGGCAAGCTATTTACCTGTCTTTGGTGCCCTCTACAGGGTGTCATGTCACTGTCATGATGGGATTCTCCTCCACATTCCAGTTCTTGTTAGTTGAGGGAGGGGAAGCTTCTAGCAGCCTTTCTGAGCAGTTAATGAACACAGGAGCAGGGCCGGATTAAGAGCACAGTGGGCCTGGTGCTGACAGTTATGATGGGCCTAATTACGGAATCTTATCGACCAAAAACACAAAAACAGTCATACCTCCCAAGCGTCATGTATCTGATGGAGATGGTGCTGGAGGGAAACTCATAGAATGCAGCTATAAGAAAACACATACTCTATGCTAATTTCTCTCTCATTTATGCGTTCATCTTTCAAGTAAATCCATAACCCCTAACAGCAGTGTCCAGTGAAGCAGGATGTCAATGGGCGGGGTAAAAGGGTGCGCCACTGGCGCGAGTCACGTGACAAGACCTGCCAAAAGGGGTGAACATGCCCAAAAAGGGGGCATGTTTGTCCAAAGAATTGGAAGGTCAGCCTGGCATGAATGCATGTCTGGCTGCCTGCCAATCTTGTAGGCTTTCCAACTAAAGGCATACTATGCAGGCAGCACCTTGAGCTTGACATAAATGCGTCTAATAATGCGCTCACTCCATGCTTTCTAAGGACTTTCCCCTAGCACTTGCTGGTCCACTTGTCTCCTTACCTTCTTACTAGCAGGCAGAAGTTCCTGGTATATAGTCTGAGACAGAGAAAAGGTGTATGTAGTGAGTGTAGAAGAAAGGGGACATGCCACAGTGTTAGAAAGACCAATGTCTGCATTACCTAAACTAATTTTAATGTCAGCCAGTCCACACAAGTTTTGTTCCCATACATCCCTCTTCCAAACTTAAAGGGACACTATAGTCACCAGAACAACTACAGCTTATTGTATTTGTTCTGGTAAGTAGAATCATTCCATTCAGGCTTTTTGCAGTAAACACTGTCTTTTCAGAGAAAATAACTCCACTGGCCGCTCCTGAGATGGCTGCTAGAGGTGCTTCCTGGGGCAGTACTGCCTAGTGTGCAGCACTGCCATTCAGTGTTTCCACACTCTGCATGCAGATACTGAACTTTCCTCATAGAGATACATTGATTCAATTTATCTTTATGAGGAGATGCTGATTGGCCAGGGCTATGTTGGACTTGTGCTGGCTCTGTCCCTGATCTGCCTAGTTGACAGTCTCAGCCAGTCCTATGGGGAAGTATTGTAATTTGCTCAGACCACCACTTCTGAGCCAGCAGCTGCAGACTTGAATACAAGTAATATTTTACTATATTTAGGGAGGCAAAGGGGCCAGAGGGGCTAGATGTTGGTTTTAACACAATAGGGTCAGAAATACATGATTGTGTTACTGACCCTATAGTGCTCCTTTAAGCAAGAGTATGTGAAGAGTAGTTAAGGTTGCCACCTTTCTTGCAAAAAAATACCAGCCTTAATCATTTGTATAATTAATTAGTTATGTGTGACATCACATGATGTAAATCACAAGGAGTGACAGCAGAGGAAATTCTGTAAAATCACAAACTACTCACAGTTTGATTCTGCTGTACAGATGGATTGCTCCCAGTGTCTCCCTGTCTCCCAGTGTCTCAGTCTCGCAAGTCACCCAGTGTCTCAGTATCCCTATGTATCACAGTGTCAGTGTCCCCATGTCGCCCAGTCCCATAGTCTCCTAGTGTCTGTGTCCCCATTTCTCCCAGTGTCCCAATGTCTCAGTGTGTCCCCATGTCACTAGGATACTGGGGACACTGAGAGACCCGGGGACACTGAGAGACCCGGGGACACTGGGAGACATGGGGACACTGGGAGACATGGAGACACTGAGACATGTAGGGAAACTGGGAGAAATGGGGACACTGAGATACTAGGGACACAGTCACTGGGAGACATGGGGACACTGAAACGTTTGGGGACACTAAGACACTAGGGACACAGAGACATGGGAACACAGACACTGGGAGAGTAGGGGACACTGGGAGACTAGGGAACACTGGGAGACTAGGGGACACTGGCTGGGAGACAGACACATGGGGACACTGGGAGACATGGGGACAGTTGTGGACATAGACATAGGGACACTGAGAGACATGGGGACACCAGGCACACTGAGACACTAGGAACACAGACACTGGGAGACATGGGGACACTGAAACATTTGGACACTGTCCCCATGTTTTCCAGTGTCCCCAAGTGTCTCAGTGTCCCCAGGTCTCCCTGTGTCTGTGTCCCCATGTGTCCTAGTGTCTCAGTGTGTCCTAGTGTCTGTGTCCCCATGTGTCTCAGTGTCCCCATATGTCCCCTAGTGTCTCAGTGTCCCCTAGTGTCTCAGTGTCCCCTAGTGTCTCAGTGTCCCCATGTTTTCCAGTGTCCCCAAGTGTCTCAGTGTTCCCAGGTCTCCCAGTGTCTGTGTCTTAGTGTCTCAGTGTCCCCTAGTGTCTGTGTCCCCATGTGTCCCCATGTGTCCCCTAGTGTCTGTGTCCCCATGAGTCCCCTAGTGTCTCAGTGTCCCAATGTGTCCCTGCTGCCTTTCCCCCCATCTCTCACTTACCTGAGCTGTAGAGCTGCTGTCTGGACTCTGTGCTGTGTAGCTGCTCCCCCGCGTGGATCAGTGAGTAGTAGAGAGAGGCAGGGATATTCTGTAACTTCCTATCCCTGCCTCTCACACAGTGACCCCTACTGGCCAGTGCTGGTATTGCAGAGTAATTTCCATTTATTCTGAGAAAATGACCTGCATTTGTATTGCCGATATTACTGCAATACCGGCACAGCAAGGCAGCCTCAAATACCGGCTGTGCCAGTAAAATACCAGTCAGGTGGCAAATCTAAGAGTAGTGTGTAAAAAAAAAAATATATATATATATATTTTTTTTAAATGGGCCTATTCCATGGGCCTGGGCCTGGAGCTCCATCAGCCCCTATGTTAATCCGGCCCTGCACAGGAGGGGAGGGGCTGTTCTAGCAGCCAGGTTAACACAGTAAACATTGAAAAATACTGAGTACAGTTATGCAGAGTAAATAGACATTTTACAAATTTATTCCCATAACAATATTTTTTACCTTTCCATATAAACATCTGAAAACTGGATTGGATCATGGTTAACCAACTATCTGGAGGGGTAACATTACATAGTTACATAGCACATACAAAAATTCCTTCTTAACCCCAAAATAGCAGACAGATGTCTCCTTGGATCAAGCAGCTATTACCCCACTAATCATAAATTATATCCCTGTATGTTATGTTTTTGCAAGTATTTATCCAATTGCAGTTTAAACATCTGTAATGACTGACAAAACCACCTCTTCAGGCAAAGAATTCTATATCCTTATTGCTCTTACGGTAAAAAAACCTCTTCTTTGCCTTAGATGAAATCTCATGTCTTCCAGCCTAAATGTGTGACCTCATGTCCTATGTATAGCCCTGTTTATGAATAGATTTCCAAATAAAGGTTTGTATTGGCCCCAAATATATTTGTATAATGTTATCATATCCCCTCTCAGGTGCCATTTTTCCAAACTAAACAGATTTTTTTTTTTTTACTTTTCTTCATAACTAAAATGCTCCATTCCTTTTATCAATTTTGTAGCTCATCTCTGGACTTTTTCTAGTGCCATGATATCTTTCTTTAGAACAGGCGCCCAAAATTGCACAGCATATTCATGGTGTGGTCTTACCAGCGATTTATAAAGAGGCAAAATTATATTTTCATCCTTGAATTTATGCCCCTATTTATACATGATAAAACCTTACTGGCCTTAGCAACTGCAGATTGACATTGCATATTGCTGCCTAATTTGTTGTCTATAACAATTCCCAAATCCTTCTCGCGTGTGGTTATCCCTAGTTCAATACCATCTAGGGTGTAAATTGCTTGTGCATTCTTAACCTCGAAGTTAATTTCTCTACGTTAAATTTCATCTTCCATTTTAGTGCCCAGTCCCCCAATCTATCCAAATCCCTCTGCAGCAAAGCAATATCCTGCTCACATGTTATTACTTTACAAAGTTTTGTGTCATCTGCAAACACTGGTACACTGCTTTCAATGCCTATTTCAAGATCATTTATAAATATGTTAAATAGAAGTGGTCCCAAAACAGAACCCGGAGGGACACCACTTACCACTTTTGTCCAGCCTGAAAATTTACCATTAATGACAACTCATTGTACTCTATCCTTAAGCCAATGTTCTACCCAAGAACAAGAATATTCATCTAGACCAATTTCTTTTAGTTTGAAAAGAACATTCTGAACACGTAAGACCATTTTGGAATGATATATGCATCTATAATGTTAATCCTGCCTGACTAGGAGGATTCCAGTGAGCGACATTTTTTTAGTTTTATATTAGCATAATTTAAGAGATTTAACACATTTATTTCCCTAGTATTTTGGAATATATATAATTAAAGTCATCCCTTGACCACATAAAGTTATATTTTTCTTTAAGATCATTAGAACAATGATTTCCAACTTTAGCAATTAGAGCCAATGATTTGGAAATATTTAGCTTGTAATTTGATACTTCACTATACGTATTTATTTCATATAGTACTAGTGGTAAATATATTTCTGGAGATGTGAGAGATAATAAAATGTCGTCAGCATATAGCGATATTTTGGCTTCTGATTTATTAGTTGGTGAACCATTAATCTTTTGATTTGCTCTAATATTGATTGAACATCAAAACATAGAGAAGGGGGGATAAAGGGCAATGTTGCCTCGTGTCGTTATGTAAATTGAACCAGTTAGATAATATATTTACCCCAACTGTTCTTGCCGTTGGTTCAGAATAAAGAGCCATAATGGCTCCATGAATCCAGCCCACAAAACCAAAGGAAGTCAGTACGGCATCAAGGAATCCCCAACTGACCCTTTCAAAGGCTTTCTTTGCATTCAATGACAGGGTCAGCAGGGGGATCCTCAGACGCTCCAATCTATTTAGTATATCCAGAATTCTTCAGAATAAAACCAACCTGGTCCAGATGAATAACTTTCTCAATAAATAGTTTTAATCTGGATGCCAGAATTGCTGCATATATTTTCATATCTATATTTATTAATGAAATTGGTCTGTAGTTACTAACATCCCTTGAGTCTTTATTAGGTTTTAATATTGGTATAAGATTAGTCTGTAATAGCTCCTTTTGAGTTTTAACTTTTTTAGCCATTTCGTTGTAAAGAGCCGTTAAAGGAATGGCTATTTCCTTTTTCATGGTCTTGTAAAAATAATTACTGTATCCATCCGGGCCAGGGGTCCTAAATATTCCCAGTTTATCAATTTTGCTCTCTACTTCATTGGAAGTAAACTCAGAATTAAGTAGATTAAGATTAGAGGCTGATATTTTTGGAATTTCTGTATCAGATAAAAATTTATAAATTTTTTCATTATCTGGATATACTCCGAGGTTATGTAACTTACTGTAGAATTCATTAAATATTTGTCCTATTTTTTCGGGAGAAGAATATATAATTTCTTTATCCAATAACTTATTTACTCTATTAACCATGTTATGTTTCTTTAGTTTTTTTGTTAGGTTTTTATTAGCTCTATTACCCTGATAATAAGTATTTCATCTCAGCTTATTGATAGCTTTTTTTATCCTTTCTTCTGTTTTTATATTAATTCTGTTTTGTAAATCTGATAACGTTTGCATAAGTTGACTGGATGGTTGGTCTTTATTCAATTTAGACACTTTAAAGTATTGTATATTTTGATCAGTTAGGTCTTTTTTTTTTTTTAATGAGATAACCTCGCATTACTGCTTTGTAAGTAGCCCACAATGTAGTATCTTGAATTCAGGGTTCACGTTTTCAGACCAGAAAAACCGAGATAAGTTAATTATGGTCTCTTGATTTTCCCTTAGTTTAAAGAAGGAGTCATCTATTCTCCAAGTACTAAATCCTTTAGGTGCAGATTTTCCTAATTCTATTATTATGAAACTATGATCTGACCAGATGTTATCTTTAATTTGAATTTTGGTGATATAATTTAATCTATTAGCTTTACTAGACATAGATCAATTCTTGAATAGGAATTATGCACTTTAGATAAGTGTGTGAAATCACATATTTCAGGGTGTATGACCTGCCAGGCATCATGTAATCCGTAAATATCACATAAATTAGTTAATTTTCTAGATTGCTTATTTATCTGTTTTTCAGATTTCAGCTGAAATTGCATTTTTTAAAAAATCCATTTTAGAATAAAAAACACAGTTGAAATCACCAGCAATTAATAGAGTGCCTTTAGCAATTTTGTCTATTCTTTCATGATTAATGACTATATGAGAATAGTGAAGACAGATTAACATTAGGTAAATAAATATTAACCAAAGTATATATCGTTTCTTCAATATTAAAGATCATTATAAGAAATCAGGCCAGACAGGTCGTTATCTTGAAGTATTACTTCTTGCTTTAAATTGGAGTCGAATATAATCGCAACTCCACATTTTTTTTTTTATTACTAAGAGATGTCTGGTATATATGTTTATATTTAGTGCCCCCCTCCCCCCATTTTTGCATTTCTGATCCTAACCAGTGTGTTTCTTGAATAAACCCCACTTAAATCCCAATAGTTAGTAAGGCATCATAGAACATCTGTTTCTTCCATCTTGAAATCAAGTCTTGTGCAATAATAGACATACATCTTAACATTTAAAATTAAGAATTTCTAGTATATTACTTACCATTCAAAATTTCACCATAGAGCCAGCTAAAGTAACCGACCTTGAACTGACCACTTTACATGTTATTCCATAAATGCAATGAACCAACATAAACAATACAAAATGAAATATAAAAATTTCATCAACATTAAACAGTAAAATTACCCAAGGTCTAAAAGCCATGGGTTCCCTAGTCTTCTCACAAATTAGAAGATTTAGAGATATCTGTGAAATTTTCACAGAAGGAGGGGTTTGAGTCAGGACGTCAGGAGATTAGTTTGGCAAAGATTAATTGTGCAATTCAGTAAGGAAGAATTAATCTGACTTAAAATGTTATGTTGTTTTCAGTAAAGGCACTCATATAAGAAGGAAAATGCTACACAAATCAAAACCAAGCATTGAGAGAAAAAAAAAATAAGACAGCAAGTCTTACTGTCTAAATTGTAAAATGCCAAGTACTTAGAGGAGCACGCACGTGAAATACTGTTTGTCAAGTTCTCAGGCAGATTAATAATATCACTCAGCATGGCATAAATTAGGATCACACCCCTCTTTCATGGGTTCTCACTACTTCCAGACAATGATTAACTACTCTAGGTTTTCTGATTACTGGAGTTGCTTGAGAGTTTTTCCGGGATTATAAATACCAAACAGTAATGTCTGCATTTCATGTGAGATAAATTTTCTGTAGCAAGCGAGAAATGGCCGTTCTGCTATATATTGCAAAGTTTAATGAAACTACTGCATATTAACCACAAACTTTGTTCAATTGAGCTTATTTGTAGTAAAATGAGAAAGGTTTATAAGAAAGCAATAGTGTGAATAGAATTTTATCTTCAAAATCCCACCTTAGCAGCTCCATACAAGATAAGCTAAACTAATGTTTATGCATCTCTTTCAAACATAATTGCTTTAACCCATCAACAACTGCACAGATTAGTGAAACTGTTGCATATTTGATAATTACACTTTCCTTCATTTCATTAAATGTGCTACTTTGCTTTGCAAATACTACAAGCTCTGAATAATAACAATAAACATAATGTCATTTTTTATGTTTTCTAGGTATAAAAACAAGTTCAGACTTAAAGTGAAAACAAAATATCGGCAATACAATTCATTTTCCAAGCTGTTTGAGTGTTGGTGCCAGAGACAAGTGCCACCTCACAATGTCTGTTTGGTCTATGTGTCAAGTGTTTTAAGGATTGTTCATGCTCATCATATGTATGAAAAATGACTTCTTGTGCATGCAAAGAAGCACTCTAGTGTGAATGTGAACTCTCTAACAAGCATTTTGAGTGATCAGAACTTTCAGAACACACATAGTTGAAAGACAAACAATGAAGCTGCAAGTGGTGGAACCAGCCTTGCCAGTGGGCATTGGAGAAGACTGTTTGCCATCCTCCTGCCCTGCGACTATGACCCTGAGATGTATTTCCCTTCTAGGAACTGATTTGGGCATAATAGATTTTTATTATGTTGCTGCTGGCCCTTTAAGAACTATCTGGGGATATACTGCGGAGTTACTGGGTGGCCACCATTTCATGTATCAGAGGCACATGGTGAGAACAATGGATGAAGCACATCTTGAGAACAATGGATGGCGGCCATTTTAACTCACAGACACTGTTTGACTTTTCTACACGGTGCCATCTCTCCGGTATTTGGTGCAAAAAGACATTGTTCAGTAGTTTTAAACTACAGAACAGGGGACACTTTTAACAGTAATTATTTTTCATATAGCCTGTATATGTTCTGCGGAATCTGCATTCAACCGTATCTTCCAAACTACTGAACGGATCTGGGTCAATTTTGGGTATGTGGTTCACCCAGATTCCAAGGATATATTTTTTATGGGGTTATTGCATGTTTTGGGGTCCCTGTAATATGTTTTATAATACTGTATTCCTCTGCCTGTGATAATTATATTAACCATTGTGTTCAGTAATCATATTACAGGCAGAGGGGAGGATTTTGTGTGGGAGTGTCTGTGTGTATTGTACGGATTGATTGGTTGTATTTCAAAACCCTGTGGGCAGTACTATGTTTGTAGAATGTGAATAAAAGAGGCTGTATGTGCCAGTACAGTCAGTTCTACTTCACCCTCAATCTGAGTCCTGTCTCTTATTGGGGGAATCTGCTACAAGGGATTGCTATACTCTGCATATTCCCTTGCTATAATCACTGAGCTCTTGTAAGAGCTTGTTCGTGTCTTGCTCTCTGAAGGAGTCTACGGTGGTTATGGTGTCGGCTGGAGTGCCTGGAGCCCTCAGGAAGTGCTAGGAGCATCCTTCAATGGAGGTACCCAGTCGGGGTGCCAGGTGATCCGTTACACTGCATCACCAGCAAATTCCAAACCAGCAGTCTAAAGTGTGTACACTACAACATTAAAGGGGTCATAAAGGGATCCTTATCAAGTCAATGTACACTGAAAGCGTCTGAGAAGTGAGTTTGGGAGGGTTCTAAATAAATACAGAATGTGAGGCAGAATCATCATTTTTATGGAGTTGACTCTGCCAATCCAAGAAACGTTTAACCTATCCCATGCATCCATCTGTTTGGAGATGTTTGAAAGAATCACTACTTGGTTTTCCCTTATAATGAGAGCTTTAGATTGAGTTAATTTTATGCCCAGGTATGAAATAGAGGATGTTTTCCAATCAAAGGTATAGTTCACTTTTCAACTGCCCACTGCATGTGGATCTGGTTGTATGGGAAGTATTTGGGTTTTGCTAATATTAATTTTATAGAATGAAATGGTACCATACGTATTTAGTATATCTACTAGGTGCGGAATTGATTTAGTCGAGTTAGGGAGAAATATCATTATGTCGTCAGCTAAGAGAGCAATTTTTTTCTCTCCCCCTGGGGTGTTTAGGCCAGGGAATAGCGAGTCAAGTTTTATTTTTCTTACCAGTGGTTCCAGACATAGGATAAACATTAAGGGGGAAAGTGGGCACCCTTTCTTTGTTCCATTCGTTATTTGGAAGCTCCTGGATGTAAAGCCGGAATTAAACACTCTAGCGGAGGGGCAGATGTATAGAGCCGTTATACTTGTTAGGAAGCAGTCAGAAAAGCCAAAGGCTTTTAGGGTAGCTTCCATGTAGGCCCAGTTCAGGCGGTCTAAAGCCTTTTCTGCATCGAGCACCATTAGTACTGCGCTCTGTCCCTGGCCATTAGCCCAATCTAACAGGTCCATACAGTATCTAGTGTTGTCTCCCACTTGTTTGCCAGGTACGAACCCCGCCTGCTCATCCGAAACAGGGGCTCTGTGTTTGGGGAGGGCTCGGATGGCTTGGGCCACCTCCTCTTCTGTAAATAATACGTCTAATGTTTCATTTTGTTGTTGTATGGTTTGCGGGAGTGTAATTTGTGATAGATATTGCGATATTTCCGGTAATTCGGGAGTATGCGTATCTTTGTTTTTATCAAGATTGTAGAGGTCTTCATAATATAGGGCCAGTTCATCTACTATTTTGTAAAGGATTATAGATTCTTGTATTCATTTTGGATGTGATATATGGGAATTTAGTTTGCAGGTATTTCGATTTCAATTGATTGGCTAATAGTTTGCCAGCTTTGTTTCCCAGGCAGTAATATTTTTGATTGGTTTTAAGTACATTCTTTGTGTACACCTGGGCACGGATTTTTTGGATATCTGCTTGAACTTTGGCTATTTGTCTCGATAAAGTTTTGGAGGGGGATTGTTTGTTGAATTGCTCTAATGTTGTTAGTGTTTGATGCAATGTGGCTTCTGTGTTGTGGAATTGTTTTTTGATACTGGAACCAATTTTCATGAATTCGCCTCTAATGACTGCCTAATGGGCTAACCATTGTATTTCCACTGACGTGTCATTTGTGGCGTTGTTAATGAAGTAATCATCAATTTCTGATGCTATCTTTAGTAGGTTGGTGGGACAATCCAGAATGGATTCATTCAGTCTCCATTTACCTCGGCCTTTTGTTGGGTATGGTACCGCTAATGTAATCACTATTGGTGCATGGTCCGACCATGATCTCTGTCCTATTGTTTAATTTTGCAGGTGGGGTACAGTTGATTTATCTAACAGACAAAGATAAATTTGTGTGTATGTCCTGTGTATTGGAGAGAAGTACGTGTAGTCTCTTGCCATTGGGAACAAAGTTATCCATGTGGAATAGAGATCTTGAGTGTGTATTAGGTGTGAAAAGAGTTTGCTGATTTGGGTGGAAGATCTGCTGGGTGGTCTGTGTTTCGTGTGTTGAATGTCGAGTGAAGGGTCTACGGTGGAGTGTAGTCGCCACATATTATAACATGGCCTGTTTTCATATGCAAAATCTTTTTGATAGCTTTGCTAAGGAAGGAAAATTGAGCATAAAGAGAGGCAACGGTTATCAATATGCCATTTAACTCCCCTATCAAGATTAGTAGCCTGCCTTCTCGGTCCTTGTACTGTTTGTGTGGTGTAAAAACACAATCAGTGTGGAAAAGTATTGCAACTCCTTTCAATTTGCTAGGGGCATATGCATAATAAGCTGTGGTGTATTTCGTTGATCGTAGTTGTGGTGGGTTTATATTGCTGAAGTGGGTTTCCTGGATACATACTAAGGCTGCCTCAACGTCATGCATCTCTTTTAGCATTTGTTTCCTTTTATAGGGGCTATTAAGGCCTTTGGCATTTAGGGAGAGGACTTTCATTGTGTGAGAAGCCATAAGTGTGGATTATCGATTAGGGCTAATACTAAAAGCCTGAAACTGTGGTGAAGGATGATGTTCACCCCTAGAGTATAAGTACATACCCAATTGAGCCTTGTAGAAATATATGCGCTTTGAAGATTGAGTCTTGCCACGTTCCCGGTTAAAGGAGGCACACCACGGCCATTTATAATGCTTATCACGGCTCAGGTTCCTATGGGGAAAGAGGGAGAAGTAGGGAAGGGAGAAAGAATAACAGAAAAACAAAAGCATATACAGGTGGCTCCCTGAAGGGGGAGAAACATAATAGTCATCGGTGGGGCGCAATAGAATTGGTCCCCACAAACGACCTGTGAGGGAGGCTATAGAGCTCCTCCCGACCCGATCAAGTAAATTATCATGAATGCAGCTTTAAAATGTAAAATGTAAAAACAACCGTTGCCACAATAGGATTGAACATGTAACAGACATTGTGCAAAGGTAGAAATATTGACGTTTAACATGCAACAGACGTTGTGCAAAGGTAGAGTTATTGACGTTTAAACCTCGTCCGTAATATTGTCTTTCAATTTTACTAGGGTAAATTGTATGCTTGATTTGTGGTCCTTGGTAGTTGTGACACCGGCACTCTCATATTGTAATGTTTGATACGAGTCTACTATATACCGTGACGAGGTGGTGTAGTTATCACCTATATAACTCGGTTGAGCATGATGAGCAGTATGATGCCATGTTAATAGTTTTGAGGCTTAATCTTTAACACCTTAATCAATGATCCGTGTCACTGGGACAGCGTGATCGGAATTGAGTATAAAAACTCATGGACAAGTCTATTTTGCGGACATGGCTTATGGATATATTAGGTTTGCTGTGTAGCCCAAAGTGTTGGTAAGTAAATAACTAAAGATATGAAGCGGCCCTATGGATTATGCTTTACATTGTTAACCTGTATTATTGTCTCTTTTGGTTCGGAGGCTACAGCAAAGTTCATGGTTTCGTGGCTGTTGAGCCTGCCATTTGCCATTCCGCCTGCATTCTCCTTGGAGAGTGATCATCCGATTTTTCTAGGAGGTTGGTGGTTGTGGTCCAAATGCCCCAGTCCGTTAGTAGTTTTAGTCCTTCTTTGGGGTCGGTAATCACTTGGGTTTTCCCTTGACGCCATGTAATCAATTCGATGGGGTAGCCCCATCTGTAGGCCACATTATTGTTTCAAAGTGTCATAGTGATCGTGACAAATGCCTTGCGTTTTGCCATCATGGCTGCTGATAAATTTGTGAACAGGGCGACCCACTGGTGAGGGTCCGGGAGTGTGGGTAGCTTTCTTGCTGCTGCCAGTTTTTTATGGGCATAATAATGGAATCTGACGATGACGTCTTTCGGTACTTCGCTAGAAAGACGAGCTGGGCGCGGGAGCCTATGCATGCGGTTGTATGCCCATGCTGAGTCTGGTAGGCCCGGGACCAAGGCCTTGCAGATGGAGAGTATGTAGGCTGGAAGGGCGTCGTGGAAGACGTCGTCGGGTATGCTCCTGAATCGTACATTTTGTCTTCTCGACCTGTCCTCCATATCAGCTACTTTTAGTTTCAGTGTCTCATATTCTTCTGATAATTTTTTTATTTTGTCCACTACTTCGTTGTGGGCAATGCATAATTCTTCAGTTCTATTTTCCAGGTGACTGGTTCTATCATCAAGGCTGGAAATTTCTCTCCTTAAGTCTCCATCAATAGGGTGGAAGTCTGCTGTAATCGTTGTGCGAAGCTCTTGTAGCATTTTATGCAGGCTATGTTCTGTGACAGGTGACAGAGTATTTGTAGGTTCCCGACTCATAGTCGGATTGGCCGTCCGACATGTTGGATGTTTCGTCACCATCTTGATTATCTTTGCGGCGTTCGTTTTTCTTAATTTTGGCCATTTCAGACAACTTTAGCTGTTTGGTCGGTGGCATGGAGTATCCTGTCAGTTTTCACGTTGTGATGTTTGTAAAGAACGCTATTTTAAGTAGCTATTTGTCGCTTTCAGGTCGGGTTTTCGGCGGAGCTCTTATGCCATGCGTCCTCTCTCACCGGAAGCTGGACATGCCACCTAAATGTAGTTGTTTTCACTGCTATGAGATAATTATTCATAATCACATAGCAGCCTCAAATGTTTCCACTTTTTCACTACATTTGGTAAATCAGGAAAATATGTTATGGTATTAGTCATCAAATCTGCCCCAAATGTGTAACAAAAACACTAATTTAATACAATTTACAATACAATTTTTTCCTGATTTACATGATTATTTTTAAATGGTTTTATTCTTTTTGTGTCCTATTTTTATGGATTATAAATATAACAAATTTGTCAACTTTCTGTTTGTCTAGTTGGCTTTTTTCTCTATTTATTTTTGTCTATTTTTTGTTTAATTTCATTGGTGCATTATTCAGTGTCATTCTAGTTTTTCTAGGGCATATTTATATAACATAAAATTTACTCTCAACATTTATCCACATTTCTTTTTTTTTTCTTCTTTTATCTGCTTTTTTAATGCTTGTTAAATTTTTATTGTGCATCTCAAGTGTGATAGCTACTGTTAAAGGTAAAACACACTGCTGTGATTAAGATTTTTGTTAAATATTAACAATGATTTCAAGCAATGTCAAGTCTTCTTGTATCTCGCTGTTCAAAATTATTCAACTGATACAGCTGCCATGGATTGAATACCGCATAGATTGAACTCTGTCTAGTGAGTCTTTCGAACATCTTGTGAGAGTTGAAATGTAATAGGGAATTCCACTTATACAGTTGCAAGGGTTATAAAAGTATCTCCAAAAGCCTTGCTGTTCATCAGTCCACGGTAAGACAAATTGTCTATAAATGGAGAAAGTTCAGCACTGCTGCTACTCTCCCTAGGAGTGGCCGTCCTGTAAAGATGACTGCAAAAGGACAGCGCAGACTGCTCAATGAGGTGAAGAAGAATCCTAGAGTGTCAGCTAAAAACTTACAAAAGTCACGGGCAAATGCTAACATCCCTGTTAGCGAATCTACAATACGTAAAACACTAAACAAGAATGGATTTCATGGGAGGATACCACAGAGGAAGCCACTGCTGTCCAAACAAAACATTGCTGCACGTTTACAGTTTGCACAAGAGCACCTGGATGTTCCACAGCAGTACTGGCAAAATATTCTGTGGACAGATGAAACCAAAGTTGAGTTGTTTGGAAGAAACACACAACACTATGTGTGGTGAAAAAAAGGCACAGCACACCAGCATCAAAACCTCATCCCAACTGTGAAGTATGGTGGTGGCGGCATCATGGTTTGGGGCTGCTTTGCTGTGTCAGGGCCTGGACAGATTGCTATCATCGAATGAAAAATGAATTCCCAAGTTTATCAAGACATTTTGCAGGAGAACTTAAGGCCATCTGTCTACCAGCTGAAGCTCAACAGAAGATGGGTGTTGCAACAGGACAAAGACCCAAAGCATAGAAGTAAATCAACAACAGAATGGCTTAAACAGAAGAAAATACACCTTCTGAAATGGCCCATTCAGAGTCCTGACCTCAACCCGATTGAGATGCTGTGGCATGACCTCAAGAAAGTGATTCAGACATCCCAAGAATATTGCTGAACTGAAATAGTTCTGTAAAAAGGAATGGTCAAGAATTACTCCTGACCGTTGTGCATGTCTGATCTGCAACTACAGGAAACGTTTTGTTGAAGTTATTGCTGCCAAAGGAGGTTCAACCAGTTATTAAATCCAAGGGTTCACATACTTTTTCTACCTGCACTGTGAATGTTTACATGGTGTGTTCAATAAAAACATGGCAACATTTCATTCTTTGTGTGTTATTAGTTTAAGCAGTCTGTGATTGTCTATTGTTTTGACTTAGATGATGATCAGATCACATTTTATGACCAATTTGTGCAGAAATCCATATCATTCCAAATGGTTCACATTCTTTTTCTTGCAACTGTATATTATATTATTTTATATTATGCTATATTATATTGATTTAATATCTATTTGAAGGGCACATTTTACTAATGGAACATTTTAACATCAGAAGACTTACAAAGTCTTCTGATGAAACTTTAATTCTGCTCCAGTTAACTTTGGAGCTTATTTTGTGGTTTGCATCATTTTACCTTATCATGCTTGTTGTTGATATTCTAATATAATTATATCATATTTTCACGGTACTCTTAACACACACACACACACACACACACACACACTGGATTCCACAAGACATGAATGTGTCCTGTGATGTCTGGAACCAAGACATTAGTACCAGATTCTTTAAGTCCTACAAATTGTGAGGCGGGGCGGGGATGAGCACATCCCAAAGATACTGCTCAGTTGGATTGAGATCTGGCAATTTGGAGGCCAAGGCAACACCTTGAACTCTTTGCCTAGTGCAAAACACTGCCCTGACTGCCTGCCTTCTTCCCTTAGTGCATCATGTTGCCATCTCTTCACCAGGTAAATTATGCACATGCACCCAGATAGCACCTGTTCTAAAAGTAAACATGATTCATCACACCAAAAAAACTTTTTCCATAACTCCATGGTCCAGTTCAGATGCTCACATCCACATTGAAAATGCTTTTGAAGGTGGACAACAGGGGTCATCAGGGGCACGCTAAGTGGTCTGCAGCTACGTAGCTCCATACAACGCAAACTGTGATGCACTGTTTGTTCTGACACCTTTCTATCATGACCAGCATTACATTTTTCAGCAGCTTGAACTACAGTACTTCTTTTGTGTGATTGGACCAGATGGGCTAGCTCTGGTGCTCTGGCCACAAGACCTCTGACCGTGTACTGTGATGTCTGAAACCAAGACATAAGTACCAGATCTTTTAAGCCCTGCAAGTTGCGAGGTGGTGCCTCCATGGTTTGTATTTATTGTTCCAGCACATCCCACATATGCTCAATTGGATTGAGATCTAGGAATTTGGAGGCCAGGGCATGTCCTTGAACTCCTTACCATGTTCCCCAAATCATTCCTGAACAATTTTTGCCATGTGGCACAGTACATTATTAGAGTTGAGCGGACACCTGGATGTTCGGGTTCGCCGGGTTCGGCCGAACTTCGGCAAAAGGTTTGAGTTCGGGACTCGAACTTGACCCGAACTTGACCACGAACCCCATTGAAGTCAACGGGAACCCGAACTTTTGGGCACTAAAATGGCTCTAAAAAAGTCCTGGAAAGGGCTAGAGGGCTACAAAAGGAAGTGAAATGTATTGCCTACGTACTTGTACACCTACCCAGTGGAAGAAGAACAATGTTACACTGTATACAATTTTAAATAAAAAGTAAAAGTATACAAACACAGCCAGGATTCAGCTGTAAGCATTTGCAACACTTACAACAATCAAGTAACACACATTCATATAAAATGTAAGTTACTTGGCCAGTCAATGTAATGATAGTAATGAAAAAGTAGATAACTCCCTAATTCCCATGGTATTAGAGAGCTATCTACTAAAAGGCTGAAAGACCTGAATTGGTCTTTCAGCCAAATTTACTAATACTAAGTAAAAATTACTTAGTATTAGTAAATTATGCCCATACTCACTATACCGCGAGTAGGGGCATGTCTAATAAACAGTGAGCAGTCTATGGCTCCCCCCTCCTGAGCCCCCACCCCTGAACGGAGGGTGGGGGCCCTAAAGTAAAATAAGGGGGGGACCTATTGTTCCCCCCCGGCCCCCAGCCATGAGCAGTGGGTGGGGGCCCTAAATTACAATAAGGGGGGACCTAATGTCCTCCCCCATGGCCTCCACCCCTGAGTGGTGGGCGGGGGCCCTAAATAGCAATTGGGGGGGACCTAATGTCCTCCCCCTGGCCCCCACCCCTAAACAGTGGGTGGGGGTCCTAAATTAGAATAAGGGGGATCTAATGTCCTCCTCCCTGGCCCCCACCCATGAGCGGTGGGTGGGGGCCCTAAACACCATTTGGGGGGACCTAATGTTCTCCCCCTGGCCCCCACCACTGAGTGGTGGGTGGGGGCCCTAAATAAAAATTGGGGGGACCTATTGTCCTCCCCCTGGCCCCCACCCCTGAGCGGTGGGTGGGGGCCCTAAATTAGAATAAGTGGGTGACCTAACGTCCTCCCCCCTGACCCCCACCCCTGAGCAGTGGGTGGGGGCCCTAAATAAAAATTGGGGTGGGACCTAATGTCCTCCCCCCTGGCCCTCACCCCTGAGAGGTGGGTGAGGGCCCTAAATAAAAATTGGGTGGTGGGACCTAATGTCCGCCCCCTTGCCCCCACCCCTGAGTGGTGAAGGGGACCTAATGTCCACCCCCTGGCCCCCATCCCTGAGCGGTGGGTGGGGCCCTAAATAAAAATTGGGTGGGGGAACCTAATGTCCTCCCCCCTTGCCCCCACCCCTGAGTAATGGGGGGACCTAATGTCCTCCCTCCTGCCCCCCCCCGAGCGGTGGGTGGGGGCCCTAAATTAGAATAAGGGGGGACCTAATGTCCTCCCCCCTGGCCCCCACCCTTGAGTGGTGGGTGGGGGCCCAAATAGCAATTAGGGGGTGGACCTAATGTCCTCCCCCTGACCCCCACCCCTGAGCAGTGGGTGGGGGCCCTAAATACCAATAAGGGGGGCCTATTGTCCTCCCCCTGGCCCCCACCGCTGAGCGGCGGGTGGGGGTCCTAAATAAAAAATTAACCCCCCTCCCCCAGGTGACTAGGGGTCCCTAAACCCCTATTCACCCTCCTCCCAAAAAAAATTAACCCCTACCTACCCCCCTCACCCTAAAAATAACTAGGGGGGACCATTAGCTAAGTACCTGTAAAATAAATAAATAAAATAATACGTACCATTTGATGTTTTCTTTCTTCTTTAAATCTTCTTTTTTCAGCCCCAAAAAAGGCCAAATAAAAATCCATAATAACCGACGCACTTAAAAAAAAAAAAAAAAATCTGAGCACAAAAAAAAAAAATAATCCATCTTCACCTACTTCCTCCCCCCTGGCCCCCAGGTGGCTCTAGGTGGCTTTCTAAGGTTACTTTATGGCAATCTTCAGACTGAGCTCTGCAGGGCAGGGGAAGGCTTATAAAGCCTTGCCCCGCCCTGCAATTAGGCTCAGAGCACTCTGATTGGTGGGTTTAAGCCATCCAATCAGAGTGCTCTGGCAACTAAATAAAGAGACTGACAGGTAAGTCTCTACATTTATGTGTCACAGCACTCTGATTGGTTACTTAATCCACCCCCTTTAATCCACCCCTTTTCAAAAAGTGCCATTAAATCACCAAACACCGAACTTGAACCCGAACCCGATCCCGAACTGTTACTGAAATGTCCGGCATCGGGTTCGGGGTCAAAAAATCTTAATGTTCGGTACGAACCTGAACTTTACAGTTCAACTCAACTCTTTACATTATCTTACTGAAAAGCCATTTCTCAAAGGGAACACCATTGTCGTGAAGGGTGTACGTGGTCTGCAACAATTTCTAGATTGTTGGTACGTGTCAAAGTCACATCTACATGAATGCCAGGACCCAAGGTTTCCAAGTTTTTCAGCACTTTGAACTACAGTATCTCTTCTTTGTGATCAGTCTAGACAGGCTAGCCTTCACTCCCCACGTGCATCAATGAGCCTTGGTGTCCATGACCCTTATGCCGGCTTAGTGATTGTCTTTCCTTGTACCACCTTTGGTAGATACTAACATCTGCTTACTGGGAACACCCCACAAAACACGCCATTTTGGATATGCTCCAACCAAGTCGTCTAGCCGTCACTATTTGACCCTTGTCAGAGTCACTCATATCCTTTCGCTTTCCCATTTTTCCTGCATCCAACACACAATATTCAAGAACAGACTGTTCACTTGCTGCATATATATCCCACCCTTTTAACCCCTTAAGGACACATGACATGTGTGACATGTCATGATTCCCTTTTATTCCAGAAGTTTGGTCCTTAAGGGGTTAAAGTGTCATTATAACAATATAATCAATGTAAATCACTGTTATTCAAAGTTAGAATACTTTATATGTGAGTATTCTAGGATAACATAAATATGTCTATTCATGAATATAGAAATTTAATGGTTTTAAATTATAGTTACAATATTTATTTCTAATTATTTTCATTGGTTTTAAAAAAGTGTGTATATTTTTTTGCTCTGGTCATATGTTACAATGTATACACAAGTTTGTATGATCACAGATTTTAGGTATCATTTTATTTGTTTGTGGGATCATACTACTGCTATCATACGCTCCATTTTTAATTGCATGGCTTCTATGTCTATCAGGTTTTTGTTACATAAAACATGTTCTGTATCTTACTCTAGTTAAATCTTGCCTTTCTTCTTTTTATATTATTCTAATTGTGTTTTATTTCTGGATCAGGTTTTAAAGTGTATAAATCTTAAAAGTAATGCATGTATTTAGATAACGGGGGTTTTCAATAGGAATTCAGTTCTAAACTGTAACATTTGAGTGTTTTCAAATTAACGCCAATCTCTAAAAGGAACACTCTCAGTGCCATAACAAAGCACATTAGTGATTATGGCGCAAGAAGTTCCCTGGTGCCCACTCCCAAAAAATAAGCATTCAAACTGTTTGTTAAGCTTGGTGCCTACTTCCTTTACTTCGAGAGCTGAAAGCATTCTGCATTAAACTAAGCTTTACAGTGCAGGGCTTAGTCCTTTTACTGAGAACAGCAGGGTTTAGCTGAGTAGAGCTAATTAGAGCTCCATGCAGGAGCTTCTGGTTGTCACTGGAGGAAGTGACTGACACCTGACCAAGTAAGATGCCAAACCATTAGTAAATGGTTTGACTACTTATACCGGGGGGTTGCAAGCACACTCCTGACACCATAACCATTACAGAATGCTTTAATCCTTTGATGCATGTTATTTGAAACTAGCAAGACTATGAGTGATATTATTTCTCACTCAGAAAAGCTTAATAGTTCTAGATTGCTGAAATGAAGGTAAACGTGCTTTTGTAAATCTAAACAAGTACTGTAAATAGTAAAAGCCATTAAAATTTACATACCAGTCAATAACTGACTATGCTAGCATCTGAGCTGCTTGAAACATTATTATTTTTATCGTTAAATGCATTTTGCTGTAGGAATAAGTGTTTTAAAAACCTAAGAAAAAAAGAAAAAAGTTTGCACTAGATAGAAACAATGAATCAGTAGTGTATTAAGGTGAAAAAAAGACAAATAATCAGTCTTGAGCACTGAGCAAAGTTATTTGAGATACAATTAAAAAAAACCTGATAAAAGCCATGTTCTAATTACAAACTAAATTGCAAAAAAATATATAGTCTGTGGCGATAAGATCATTATGAAGGCTAGCTCACTGCAGCAAACACACTGACACAATCTCAGCTAACAATCAAAAGAACTGTGGTTTTTCTACATTTTTATATTTACCATTACTGTTTGTCACTTTTCTATGAACAGGCATTTAGGGAGTTTCAGGTTGTGCATGCATTATGTCCCTTAATTGACATTAGTTTTACATTCTTTTTGCATTTCAGGAAGCTATACTCACAGATCATGTTTCCTACAAATGCCAATAAACTGAGTATTTCACTATTTTATCTATTTTTGGCTATTTTTGTAAGAAAAGTGGACTCTAAAATATTACAAGATAGGATATATGTTATTCTAAAAAAAAAATGATATCCATAATATTTTGGTAAAGGTTAAATACAAAATGAAAAATACTACTTGTATCCATTTAGGTAATTTAATGTCTTTTAATTAATTTATTACTTTATTTATTACTGGTATTTATAAGGCGCCAATAGATTCCGCAGCGCTGTACAATTAGTGGAGAACATACAATATACACAGACAAATACAAGAGGTAGAGAGAGTCCTGCCCGTAAGCTGATAACTAGCCATTGAAGCTCTTGTATACAAAGTGCTTAGCTAGATAGCCCTTGATCTTACAATCCAAAGGATACAGTGGGGATTTGAGACAAAAGGTAGCAGGGGAAATTTGGAGGTGATGGCTAAACAAGTTAACAGAGTGAAGCAGCTATTGATAAAATATAAAGGGAATGAAGTGAGGCCTTGGATTTGTAGGGTTTCTGCAGGATGTTAAATGCAGAGCTTCATTATAGCTGTTCTTATGAGTATGAGTGTGAGGTGAGGCCTTGGACTTGTAGGGTTTCTGCAGGATATTAAATGCAGAGCTTTTGGTAACTAAATACAACATGTCTGCTTCGTCCTATATTTATGTGCTAACTACTCTAACCATGGTGCAAAGGAACAAAATTTGCTAATTTTTACCTATGCCATTTCTTTTGTTCACTACTACCTTGAGATATATTATCTTCCCTATACAGTACTTTTTTCATGATTCTTAAACTGTATAAGACTTTCAACAGGGAACAGCAGTTTAAACAGAAATTATAGGACATGTGTTGGAAAGCTTTGACAGTCTGGATATTGAGAGAAGTGCTCATGACATTGTACAGAACACTTGGAGTTTTGGACGTAGTACTGGAGACCGTATCTCCAGAAGGATATTGATATTTTGGAGAGAGTTCAGAGAAGGGCTACTAAACTGGTTCATGGATTACAGGAGAAAACTTACCAGGAAAGTTAAAGGATCTTAACATGTATAGCTTGGAGTAAAGACAAAACAGGGGAGATATAATAGAAACATTTAAATACATAAAGGGAATCAAGACCGTGAAGGAGAAGACTATATTTAAAAGAAGAAAAACCACCACAACAAGAGGACATAGTCTTAACTTAGAGGGGAAAGGTTTAAAAATAATATTAGGAAGTATTTCTTTACTGAGAGGGTAGTGGATGCATTGAATAGCTTTCCAGCTGAAGTGGTAGAGGTTAACACAGTGAATGAGTTTAAGCATGCATGGGATAGGCATAAGGCTATCCTAGATATAAGATAAGGCCAGGGACTAATGAGAGTACTTAGAAAATTGGGCAGACTAGATGGGCCGAATGGTTCATATCTCCCGTCACATTCTATGTTTCTATGTTTCTATCTCCTATAATGCTCTTGCAACCATAATACTGGTAAAACATTAGGGTAAATGTAGTCCACAACATCTGTAGTGCCAAATGTTGTCTACGCCTATTCTAGGATATGCCATATATGGCCATCACAAAAGTTTCTAAATTTTCACCAGAAAATAGCTAGAATAGCTATTCTAATATTTACTATGAGAGTTTTAAAGTTATGCTTTATTTCAGAAAACAAGTCACTAATAGAGTTGAGCGAACCTATTGCCACCCCCCCCCCGGCCCCTACCCCTGAGCGGTGGGTGGGGGCCATAAATAATAATTTGGGGGGCCTTACTGTCCTCCCCCTTGGCCCCCACCCCTGAGTGGTGGGTGGGGGCCATAAATAAAAATTGGGGGGGGACCTAATGTCCTTCTCCCGGCCCTCACTCCTGAGCGGTGGGTGGGGGCCATAAATAAGAATTTGGGGGGACCTACTTCCTCCCCCCTGGCCCCCAGGTGGCTCTAGGTGGCTTTCTAAGGTTACTTTATGGCAATCCTTCTCTAGTGTGAGCCAATCAAGATTAAATTTAAATGGTTTAGAACTAATTCATAAATAAAACTTTATGTGAATAACAAATTCACAAAGAGCCCGGAGATCGTTGCTGAGAGCTAAGTGGCCAGGAGGATGCAGGTCAATGTGATATATACTTACCTGAACTTGTCTCTATTGGGCTTTACCATCTTGTTCCGGTGGGTTCTCTTTAGCTCCAATGTCACTGCTGAACTCTTGTGCATGGAGGATGCTGCAAGACCCCGGGATCCTCCATAGACAGAGCCAATTCCCTGCAGCCGTCACTTATGATGGATGGTAAAGTTTACTCTGTAGCTCCACTCTGAGTTTAGAAAGTCAGGTGGAGGAGATATACAGAGACAAAGTAGTCACAGTATATCTCTCAGAACATAGTGTAATATTGTCTGGAACTATTATAAGATAAAATGCTACATTACACTCACAAGTTCCAGATAGTAAGAGCTATGATTCAGATATACAAAATAAGTTAATAAATAATTAAGTAAATGTAATATAGTAAGAATAGCACAATATGGATTGGTATAATGGCTTTCACTGATACACTTCTTTTAATATAAATCAAGTATTCACCACAAAATTGATATAGTATTAACATTTGGTTTGCACTATATATATTTGGCATAAATTAAGATAGGTATTACTAATGTTGTTGGAATTGATTAATTTTTATTTATACACATGAAATTTGTGATAAAATAAATTAATTAGCAAAAACAATATAATAAGAAAGCACAATATGGACATGTACAATGGTGTTCACTGACACTTGTTTGTCAATATAAATCATGTATTCACTATGTTATTTATATAAATTGATATTAGGTTTGCAATATATTTGGCATTAAGAATGAAGGAAAATATGTGATTATGTCAATTATTAAGTTTTTATATATAAACAAGTTGGATGCTTAGATAGGGAGCTCCTTCTTGTTATAATAATATTTTAGAGTTTATTTATGTATATTAATATAAAGGACGAACTTGTTTAGCTATAGTGATAAAAATTCACACTAACAGTCTTTTTGTTTAGAAAATAATTCCTCTTGGCGATCAGAGGGGGGAGACTAGGAGGTCTTACATGTCTTCGCCATCTGGAACGCACGGCCATATCAGAGGTGTATGATATGGAACGCAAGCAGAGCATGTGACTAACACGGATGTGTTAGATGAAAATAAGGATAAGGTGTTCGTTTGCCGGCTAATGGACTACACATGGGATGAAAATCCACGAGCAAATAAGAAGACTTGGAAAGAAGACACCCACTATCCCCACCAATGAACTTTAAGGGACAAGCCTTATTTATAGAGGACTGGGAGAGCGGTATGTTAGATTGCCTTTTTTGGTTTATTGCAAATTGTTTGGGGTTTTATACAAAAGTGGTCCCTGAGACCACTGAGACCAAGAACGAAACGCGTAGGACCTGTGGACGTTTTATATTTTATTTTTATGCTTTTATGCATTTGTACTCCTCCATATTCGGTTTACATGAATAAAACAAATTTTTGGGGGAGCTTTCATTTGGGCTGGATCATTGGATCATCCTAGTAGCCGGGGCACCCTGCGGTCATTGCTGAAGGAGGACCAACTGGGAGGTAACCGTGGAAAGCTGCATACCTATAAGTAAAGTTGTTTTATTATCCTGCACATGTCACTTTAACATTGGTGGTTTTGCAAGTTTGTCTTTACAGTATATCTCTTGACTGAGTAGGTATTTTCAGTGAACATCCAACACAGTTAAAATGAGTATTCCATAAAGATTCTATCTTTATGAATTACAAATTTTTCATGGAAGGGGGTAGGGGTGACAGTGCCACTTTCATATGCAACTATCACCGTGTTACTACATCGGCATGAATATCTGTCATACTAACTTATTTACTATAGCATATGGCAGACAACTAACTTAGATCCTGCACAGTTTAGTTTACTGACAAACTCATTCTTTGTGAAATCTGCATCATTTATGGATGTATCGTAAATTATTAAAAATAGTTAACTGAAATAAAGTTGGAACTTCTGCAAAATTGGCAAGTGTAAGTTACTAAAAAAAAAGAAAGGACTCAGCTACATACAGTGAACAAAATTATAAACGCGACACTTTTGTTTTTGCCCCCTTTTTTGGGAAGTGAACTCAAAGATCTAAGACTGTTTCTATGTAGACAAAAGGCCTATTTCTCTTGAATATTGTTCACAAATCTGTCTAAATCTGTGTTAGTGAGCACTTCTCCTTTGCCGAGATAATCCATCCACCTCACTGGTGTGACATATCAAGATGCTGATTAGACAGCATGGTTATTGCAAAGGTGTGCCTTAGGATGGCCACAAGAAAAGGCCACTCTGAAATTTTATAATTTTGTTTAGTGTATATAACCATTCCCAACTGTGTGCACTGGAATCTAAGCCATCTTTCCTACAGTATTCATCTGTCAAGATGTTACATTGATTAGTCACTTTTAACATTAATAACTTTATTTTTAAATATATATTAAGTAGAAGCAGGAAGTCTTTACCTGGGCAATTCACAAGCAGATGTATGAAGGATTTGTGCATGCACGCAATTTCTCAAAAGCAGTCATCTCTCCCAGAATTGGTTACCCAATAGGAGACTCAATAGGCAGCAATCAGATCTCCATTCATCTTCAATCCATTTAGAGCTTCTGAAAAGTGGCCTTTTTATTTTTTGCCAGCTCAGTCTGTTTTAAAATTGAAATGACATAGTCATGATGACACTTGACATGAAATGTCACTTTTCATTTTACCGGCTCAGTCTCATCACAAGATATCCTAGGGGTAGAGAAAGATATGTTGAGTGCAGCAATAAGCCTTTTTTATCCAAAGCCAAGACAGCACAGTCTCTGGAGCAAAAGCGTTGTAAAATACCATTGTCAAACCTATCATATCTATCGCTTTCATGTATAGCTTCATGCATACAGACATATGCAAGCACACAACACGCTTTATATTGTAAGCTGGAGCAGATCTACAAGTAAAATGGAGTAATCTGTTCTCATATTAAGAAAAAAGTATAAACCCTTATTAAATGAGCAATATGGAAAATTGAACTACAAGTGTTGCAAGCTACCAATCATATAAAGCTTTCTATCGAGCATTCTTCTACAAATTAGTTAACTCTATAATCCCACTGCTTACACACTGTTTATGACTCAAATTATTATGGTCTGCTCACCAGAAGTGAAGAAAAGCAGGAGAGATAGTAACTGCTCTGTCTTAACTTTTAAAGCCTCAGTGAAGCATTTTGTATCATTATTTATAGAACATTCTTATCTACTATCTCATTTTTTAATTACTGCTACATAATAGCTTGTTTTCGAGTTCCTCTCGAGCTTGTTGCCATTTGGTGCATTATTAGGAATAAAAAGAGGAAGAGATGTAAGTGTTACATTTGTTATATTATGTTTTTAAATTGAAATGCATGTTGATTGTATTTTTTTATGTATCTACATCTTGCATTATTATTTTGCTGCTTCTTAAGTACTGTTAAACAGAGACTCGATTTGTGATTTTTAAAAAAGTTTTTTTTAAGGGCTGTAAGATCTATGACTGACCACTGTAACACCCTTATGTTTTAGTATTTGACTTCTTAACTGTGGTCTGCCAGGTTTCTGTTAGTTCTCCTGACCTAAGTCTTGCTGTACAAGGCCTGCTCATAGCATGAGTTGATCATTCTCAGCATATGCACTAAGCCCTGCACCACCAGGATTAGCTAAAACAGAAAGCTTCTGGCTAGAAAGGAGGCTCAAGTGGAGGTAGGAAGCGGCAACCAGCAGAACAATGGTAAAAATTCAGGACATAACCAAACCAGGCCATGGTGCTTACAGTGTACCTTTAAGCATATGTTTGTGAACTATTTTTCTTATAGTGTGAATCAAATGGCTATTGTTTTCCATGTTTTTATTTACATTTACTGAAAATTACCCATAGCAAAACACTCAAAAAAGTACCCGTTAATTAATACCTTGATTTATTTTTTGTTATTCATGATTTCTCATGCAGTAATGAAATAACATTGAATGGCAAATTGCACTTCCAAGCTGAGATGAACTGACTTCAACATGAACCCAGGTCAAAAGCAGCTCATTAACTGCAAATTGTCAAACCTGTTGTCAAGTGAAGACACTGGAACCTGATTCTCAAAGTGGTAACATGTACCACCTTTTTTGTGCAGAGTAGGCTAAAATATTTTGTTGTATATTTGCTTCTAGTAAACACAGCAAGAGTTTTATAAAACATAGAGTAAATGTAAAGCTTATATATGAACAAACATAATAAAGAGTAACTTTGTATAATTACATATGCTGAAAGCCTATTACTCTCTTGTGGTTTTTACATTAAATTCATGCTGTGCATTATCAGTTTTTACTGCTATTATATAATATACCCTGGTTCTTCTTGTAACTTTTTAACTTGGTTCATAACTTGTATAAAACAAATGAAACATTGTACATTTTAATAAGATCCATTATATATTAGTTAAACTTTCCTGCACATTCTATTAAATTAGTAGAATATTTTAAATACATTTTTTCTTCTTGACGGTGGATATTATTTGTTATTGTTGTTTCATTCACAAATAAATGGAAAAAAATATGCAGCAAAAGTTATATTATCCGCACACCATTTGTTATGTTTAACTCTATTAAAAACTATTAGCAGGCCATGCATTGAGGATCAAAATTGGGACAGCGTTTAATAATAGTTGCAGTGATGTTGTGGAGCTGTTTTAAAAAAATAAAAAATAAATAAATATTCTTTATACTTCAATAAAGGTGAGCAGACAATGTAAATTCAACATAAACAGTGAGCACAGGATCAGAGAGTAACAGCAGTACACGATTTGTTTTGAGTGACATTTCGTTGTGATACAATGTTATATGCGACCCTTACCTAGTTTATAGGTCACAAGTGTTCGCTCGCAGGCGATGCGGGTCAGTTGCTGTACAGAGCTAGTTCATTTCATCTGCAACCTCGTTTTATACTATCAATGGAGTAAAAAGGTAGAGGTAGAACAAGTGAGAGTAAGGTGTAGGAGTAGAAGTAGAGATATAAATAAGAGAAAACTGGTAGCTGTCCTGTTAGGTAGTGGATTGTGCCATTTTCTTCCTCGTGCTCTCCGGCAGATGGATCTTAAGGGCTCATCCATGATTTGGCTGGGGATTCCCTATAGTGCAAGGTGCCGCTCCCTCTACTAGGGGGCCCAGCGTGGTTGCTACCAGATGGATGTTGTACAGGATGTGTGAAGAGAAGGAAAGTAAAAGAAGAAGAGAAAAAGTAGGAATGCTGCCCTGCCCAGACCAAACCGACGTCGCCCTCCAAGTCCCAGCTCCCTCCTATTTTGTGGGTGGAGCTGTGGTTTGACACTCTCTCCTGCAGTAATATTTTACTCAGAGCTCTATCTATCTATCTATCTATCTATCTATCTATCTATCTTATCTATCTAATGTATCTATCTAATCTATGTAGGTTTTCCTCCTATTGCTGAACTACTTTAGAAATCTACCTTTACTTTTACTTAAAGGGACACTATAGGCACCCAAATCACTTCAGCTCATTGAAGTGGTCTGGGTGCATAGTCCCAGGTCCCTTAAACCTGAAAATGTAATTATTTCAGTTTTTAATAAACTGCAATAATTACCTTTGAGGGTTAACTCCACCTCTAGTGGCTGTCAACGAGGACTTTTGTACACCTAACTGACTCTAGACTTCCTCACATTATGCATGACCCCTTCTGCACCATGGGTGGGAGGAGCTACGGGGGGGGGGGGATATGGAGCTGTATGTATGGCTGTATGTCTGGCTGCGTCTGTTTAATACTGTCAGTCTCTCTCTGTCTATCTATTTCTGTCAGCCTATGTGTCATATAATATTAACTATAAACACATAATAACCAAGTACGTGTGAATGTGAAAAATCATGTAGTTGCTTTCCTGCACTATAATTATAAACTCATAGTAATCATTAGAGGATGATTCAGTCTGTTCACACTCCCGCAGGAATCTGAATCCATGGATCATGAGTTGTACAAAGACGACGGGTCAAGGTGAAACTAGCAACACATATAGGTATATGAAGTGTGTGCATTTATTTATTTCTTTTTAATTCTCGCTGTGCATAATTTCCATGTGTGGGATTGAATGTGAAAAACTGCTGGCCATGACATTGGAGTCATTGCTTTTGAAAATTGTTTTTTGAAAAGGAAACTGAGAAGATGACATCTTCTAAATGAAATGCAGCAAACACAAATGTGTTGTTATAAAGTTCAAAACTAGATATATTCAGAATTCGATAATATATATTACACTTGAATTATTCCTATTTAAATCTAAAGTAAGTTATCAGTCTCTCTCTTTTTGTTATAAAATAAATCTTTCGTTTTCTCTATAATCAGTTTACAGGTTATGTGTTTTTGTGAAACAAAAATGCTAGTCTAAATGAGAAAGAACTAAGTGGAAAATAATTAGAATTAATTGTATAAAAATGGATGTTTCACAAACTAGGATAGGTTTTAAAATAATTAAAAAGTGATTTAAGAATGTATTAGTTCTCAAAAAACTGAGAAACTCAAAATAGGTAAGATGGAAAAACATATTTGCAACAGAACAGTAAAAGCATTTTTAATAAAAATTTGTAGTTTCTTGATAATTCTGTATTAGAGTGAATTGTCATGACTCGTTCACCTTAATATATAATAACTCAATGAATAAATAATTTGTGATAAATATACCAATTTTGTATTCCTGCTTTAGGATTTATTTATTTTTATTCTATTTAAAAAAAAAACAAAAAAAACCTATAATTCAAGATTATTCTTAGGATGCCAGAAAACACTCTTTGTTTAAGGCCATTCCAGAGATTTTCCATAATATTGTCATCTGAGACTGCATAGGCTAGTTCAAAAACGTAACATTTTGTTTCTTAAAGTAGTTCGTTGTTGAGGTGTGTTTTGAATAATTGTCTTGTTGGAATATCCAAATGATTTTTAGCTCAAATTTACTCACTGACTATGGAATATAATCTATTTACTTCTGGATTACTTGTCATTAGTGATGTCCCGAACTGTTCGCCAAACGGTTCGCGAACGGTTTGCCACGAACGGTTCGCCACGGACTCATCATTGAGTAAACTTTGACCCTGTACCTCACAGTCAGCAGACACATTCCAGCCAATCAGCAGCAGACCCTGCCTCCCAGACCCTCCCACCTCCTGGACAGCATCCATTGTGAAGCTGCATTCTTAGTGAGCTGTCCAGGAGGTGGGAGGGTCTGGGAGGGAGGGTCTGCGGCTGATTGGCTGGAATGTGTCTGCTGACTGTGAGGTACAGGGTCAACGTTTACTCAATGATGAGTCCGTGGCGAACCGTTCATGGCGAACCGTTCGTGAACCGTTCAGTGAACAGTTCGGGACATCACTACTTGTCATTAGCAGACACACAGCCCTAAAACACAGATTATCCACTTCCATGCTTAGCAGTTGGCAAATTGTTCTTTTCTTCAGCTGCTACTTATTTTCTTTCTCAAAATGTATCTTTGGTGATTGAAGCCTGTGAGCTTCAATTTTTACTTCATCAGCACCTGGTACCAAAATGTCTTTGATTTATCTTTGTGTTTTGTTTACAATTCACACCTTGAGTTTTATCATGTAAAATTGTGAAATGTTAGCAGGGACAGTTCTATTTATGTACCAAAATTCCTTCTTTAATATAGAGGGAACGTGGTTTATCAACATCAAAAAAGGGCAAAAAACAGTTTGAAGCCCCTTCCAATTTTGCAGCAATCTAAAAAAAAAATTTTTGAACCCCGAATGGCATTCATATCTTTCCTTGGATCAAGAAGCTGCTATCCCACATATTAAAAATTATATCCCTGGATGTTATATTTTTGCAAGTATTCATCCAGTTGCTGTTTCTATATCTAAAGGAAACCACAAGTATGGTATTTTCAGTGCATTTTAATTGATTACCTGTTCATTTCTTATGGTCAGTATTCACAGCTGTATTCTTAACTAGCACAGTACTTTTGCAGTGATAAAATGAGTATTATTGATCTGGGTTATAGTAACATATAGCAACCTAGAGCATACATGAAATGAGATCAAATCTCAGTTTATCCTTCTTTATACTTTAATTATTAACCCCTTAGTGACCAGACCATTTTTCAATTTTCTTACCGTTAAGGACCAGGGCTCTTTTTACATTTCTGCAGTGTTTGTGTTTAGCTGTAATTTTCCTCTTACTCATTTACTGTACCCACACATATTATATGCTGGGTTTTTTTGCCATCAAATGGTCTTTATAAAGATATCATTATTTTCATCATATCATCTAATTTACTATAAAACAAATGGTAAAATATGATGAAAAAAATGTAAAAAACACACTTTTTCGAACTTTGACCCCCAAACTCTGTTCCGCATCTACAACCGTCAAAAAACACTCATGCTACATAGCTTCTAAATGTTGTCCTGAATTTAGAAATACCCAATGTTCTTTACTTTTTTTTTGCAAGTTATAGGGCAATAAGTACAAGTAGCAATTCAAAACCATTTTTTTCAAAATTAACACAAGTTACATTGTAACACTGATATATGTCAGGAATCCCTGAATAACCCTTCATATGTATATTTTTGTTAAAAGAAGACAACCTAAGGTATTAAACTTGGGGGTATTTTGACTCTTCCCATGCAACCATTTTACCACCAATCTATGCCAAATAAAAAAAGAAAAGAAAATTGGTGATTTTTTTGACACACATAGCAATTTAACAAATCATGTACTGAGAACTTTAAGGGTCACTGCCAAAGAACACCCCAACATGTGTTCAGCAACATCTCCTGAGTACAGTGGTACCACCCATGTACAGGTGTGTCGGGTTCTCTGGGGGCTAAAATACCTTATTTGGAGGGTGCACATTCCAATTTTCCAACTTGAAATTTTCACAGCTGGTCATGTCCTATTTGGGACATTTTTAAAGTCAGCCAATATAATTTACCCCATCAAACCATATATTTTTGAAAAGTAGACACCCTAGGGTATTTCAAATGGTGGTATTTTAACACATTCCATGCACTAATTATACCAACAGTCTTTGTCAATCTTTTGGTTAGTAATTTTTTGTGTTATTTTTCACACACATTCTACTTTAGGCATGGATTCCTAGCTCCTGTTAGGTGTTACTGCCAAAGAACACCCTAATATGTGTTCAGCAACATCTCCTGTGTACAGGTGTGTCGGGTTCTCTTAGGGCTAAAATACCTTATTTGGAGGGTGTGCATTCCAGTTTTCCAACTTGGAATTTTCACAGCAGGTCATCAAGCACCCATGTCCTATTTGGGACATTTTTGAAGCCGGCCAATGTAATTTACCCCCATCAAACCATATATTTTTGAAAAGTATACACCCTAGGGTATTTCAGATGGTGGTATTTTAACACTTTCCATGCACTAATTCTACCACCAGTCTACGTCAAACTTTTGGGCAGTCATTTTTTGTGTTATTTGTATGGCACATTGTACTTTAGGCATGGATTCTCAGCTCCTATTAGGTGTTACTGCCAACGGACACCCCAATATGTGTTCAGCAACATCTCCTGAGTACAGTGATACCATCCATGTTCAGGTGTGTTGGGTTCTCTGGGGTTCTCTGAATGCTTTGATGCCTTTGATGCAACCCTTTCCCAGATTACAGCTTGTCCTCTTACAGCAATCTGTAGTGAGAACTTTATTCAAATTTCCCTCTAATATGTATGAAGATCTGTATTTGGACTAAGCATAGTTTTTCCCAGATTACAGCTTGTTCTCTTACAGCAATCTGTAATGAGAACTCTATTCAAATTGACAACATCTAGATGCTTATTATTTGGTGTTTTATTTAAAGTGTATATTCTGTTCTATATCCAAGAAAGAGATGTTTAGGTGATATGCCTTTTTAAATAATTATCAAAAAGATCCAGTAAAGACCTCTATGATTTATGGAAATACGCTCCTTATGTTTTTCCAATAAGCTCCCAAAAGAACTATGCTGCTTAACTCTAATTTTGTTTTGTTTTAATTATGTATTATGTTGTTGTGATATATATAATTCAGAAAAGTGTGTGCAAAAATTTGAAGTGTATCCAAGAAAGAGACGTTTAGGCGATATGCCTTTCTTAAACTCTTTGCTAAAAGGCTCTTTAAGGACTTTTGAAACATAACCAATCAACACAAGTGCTGTTAGTTATGTGCCAATGGAATGGATATAAATTAACACAGATGATAGACCCAGAACGTGATCCGAAGAATCCATCCAGGCGAAACGCGTCATCAGGCTGTCAGACACACGACGCACAACGTCAGGACATACTAGGAGAGCCCGTATCCTTTGGAAGATTTGTTGCGGTGTTCCAGTGCCCGAACATACTGCAGAAGTTCACTAAGGGACTGAGGACTGACCACACAGGAATGGAGCCAATATGATTTTAATTGTATGCTGTTGTTAATAAAGGTTTGAAACATATCCAGCTTGCTGTTCTGCCTACACGATCGTGGTCCTGTATTCTGTATTTCTGGGCTATTACAGTGAGAGCAGACTTCTACTGCTCCAGGTTTGTGAGTTGATTAGTTTACCATTTTATATTTTTATGCATATTTTTACAGGTTTACACTATGTATATTTTTCTCTCTTTTTATCTCCCCCATTGTACTACTTGAGTCATTCAATACCTGGGAGGATATATGTCCCCTTCTAAAGTTTCCTATGTAAGTGTTTCCCCTTGTGCACTTTTTTTGTATTACTTGGTCACTTTGTTGATACATTATAGTGTATCACTACTTTTACACTTTTAAACCTTTTTTGTATAAGTATACGCACATCAATGTATGCACAAACCACTTTAAGGCACAGCACACTTTTTTGTTTTTCATATTTGTATATAGAGTGTTTCTTAGAGCTATTTAACACTTAATTAGTTCTGCCTGCTTTTTATGGTATTTTTATTTTTACTTGTAAATTATTCACTAGCGCCTTTACTTACTTGATATTTTTTGCACTGTTTTTGGTTATTGCAAGAAAAGACTCCAGGTTGTTTTCTGCAAGGCCTCCCGAGTACACCCATGTCCCCCATACATAGGGTAAAGGTAACCAAAAAAGAAAAAATAAGCTGAACGTCAAATGTTAAAAATAAAAAAAATGGACCAGTGTGTAGTATCATTTGAAGGAGTCCCCAATGCAGAGTCCAGGCTGTCCAGGACAATCAGGACAATAATAAACAGTATATTTTCTCTGCCCCCTCTTAAAACATTTTTGGGGGATTCTGCTTTGTCGCAGTAGAGCGGATTTTAAAAATAAAATGTGTAGCCCCACCTCAGCTCTCTCTATTTCATACCTCTTCCTCGACATACACTGGGAGTAAATGGGGGTAGAGCAGATGGGGCTACTGCTCCAGTAGGAGCAGATTGAGGGCCTCTTTATGATGCCCACCATCATAGTCAATGCCCCAAATTTTTTAATTCTACACATTGATGGGGCTTTGCCAAAAAACTTCTGAGGGCTAAAAACTGCGACATCCACATTGATGGCAGGAATTCCCATGAAGGGTGGGATATCTGGCCTCTGTTGATGAGGCACTACCCACTCCTCAGCAGTACTGCCTGGAGCCTGGCAGGGTCAAAATCCAGGTCGGAGTCAGACACAGACGCATCAGTCTCTAATGCAAGAATGGCATACACCTCCTCATCACTATACGACTTCTGTGACCTCTGTGACATGATCACAGTAACTTTACTTAGTGGTCTGTCACAAAAGAAACCCCACTAAATAAATGAACCCCTAAAAAAATGCACAGACAGAAAAATAAAGGCTGCGGTGCAAGAGCTGGTGATCTATACAGTGATCACTGGCAGGATAGAGGTTAATAGCTCTGAAAAGAGCTATTGGGTCTCACAAAAAAATAAATCACAAAAATTAACACCTAAAGAAATGCACAGATAGCAAAAAAAGTGCTGCTGTGCAAGAGCCAGTGATTATAGTGATCACTGGCAAGACAGGGGATCATAGTTAGAATAAACATTGTTTTAGGGGCAAGCTCTGATTTGATGTCCCTAGCCTGCCTCTTTGATGGCCTGCCCGATGGCTTCTGATGCTCTGCTTAACTTCTTAAACCTGGCAGTAAAGAGATGTATTGCACGATGCCTCGACATCGCTCTAATTAGCCGCGGACGTATCAGGTACATCCACGGTCCTTAACAGTCCACGGACCGTTTTTTGTCAAACTTACCTGATACGTCCGCGGTCGGGAAGGGGTTAAAGTAGAACTGTCACCTCAACACATTTTAATATACCTTTAGTATATGACAGGATCCCTCATCTATATACATGCACCTTGGCTCAGATAATGTTTGAAAACCTCTATATTGTATTCGCTGCTTCACATCCTGCACAATGCAGTGACACCATTAGACTGACTAACTTCCAAACTCAATCACTGTCTGACCCAAGGTGCATGTAAATGGCTGACGGATCCTGTCATATACTAAAGGTGTGAATGTATTTTTACATATACTTCATTTAATATATAATCAGTTTCCTTTCAAAACTGGATGAAATGATCATTATATTAAAAAATTGTGTCTAGGTAACAGTTGTCACCAAAGTTCAGCTAGCAATGGTGGCAAGCCTTCAATTTATGTTATTTAAGAGACATTGGAAATATATATGTAAATAGTTCTTAAACAGGTAAAATACATATACCAGTTTTTCACGAGTTCAGGCTTGTGTAGGAGGAAGTAGATGACCAACTTCCTTTTGTGATGTTAAATTATAAGTAATATTTTAACTATAGCTTATTGGGAATATAGAAAGTGTGAGCTAGAATTTTAATTGTTAGAATCAATCTTAGTGTTTGTTTACTTTTTTGGTTTAGCATTTGGCCAAATTTGTTATACATAACATGACCTTGTAGAGAATGTATTATAGTATACAAAATATATTGTATCTATTTATCATCAGAAGGATTTTTTAAATAATCACCTTTGTTTTAGACGAAGACAATGCCTTTCAATGTGACCTCTGAGCAAATAAATCCAGAGTTGTAATAATATACATGCCCAAAATAGAGATGACTTTCACATTTCTTGGGATAATTAGCTATTTTACAAGCATTGCTGCTTTGATGGCAAACTAACATTTTACATGGATCCAAATATGCAAATCCAAAGACACTAATTGTACAGCAACTGTCAAAATTATGGAAATAAAAATGCACTACTCTCGTTAAGGTTATGCTAAGAAATAGGCAGGATAATACAAAAGTATAATTTGATGTTTTCATTAAATTCTTCAAGTTCTAGATACACAAACTATTTTTCTACATGGCAGATACAACACATTTTACAGTTGTTCAATTTGTATAAACATAATTCTCCTGATTCATTGCTAGTTTTTAAGAAAATGTATGCATTGCATGTTGTTAGACAACATCTCCCATGATTCTCAAATAGATGAAGTCAAACAACTCTCATAATTTTCTTATGTATATTTGTCATCAATATCTTCAAAAAATTCCAGTGTAAATCTTAAGCCGGCCAGCACAAATTATTGGGTGTAGAAAGTCAGGTGGATAAATCGTCCCAAGAAAATCTAGTGGAGTTCATAACTGGATAAATCCTACCTCCCATAAATCCTAGTGGAGTGGATGAGAAGACAGTAGATATTGGTTATGGCGTTGCAGCTTTTATAATGATGTTTTTTTATTTAATCATGTGTTTTACTGTTTGAGAAAATCAATGCTTTTAAATGAGTTGCTTGTCTTCTCGACATAACTTTTAAAATTAAGGAAAATGTCATACTTTCCGTAATTTTCTTTCCCTGATCATTATACATGGTAGCATTTACTTATGAGTTAACCCCTCCTCTCACTGTAGAAAGGACAGGAAATTTATATAAATATATCCACAGCTCTCCATTAGGCCTCCTTTGTAACTAGCTTCACAACTCTCATAGAGATGGGTGGAAATGTAATGTAATGCCACCGTGTATAATGATCAGAAAAATAAAATTACAGTAAGTATCAAACAATTTTCCTTATTTCTGATTAAACATGGCAGCATTTAAGTTTGGGTAATACCCAAGCAGTATGTACAGTGGGAGGGATAGAGTTTAAATTCAACAAGTAGTTATAAAAATCAGTATTGAGCTGCACAAGCCTAACAAAAGGTCATGATAACCAGACCTATAAAGGAATAAGTGTTCATGATTAATATTCACAGGTCTAGGCTAATACAAGACAAACTCCTATAAAATGAGACACACATATTGCATCTGGCTTGCTATAGACATTAATAGCATAGATTAGGCAAAAACAACAGACGTTAATGTCCTTCTATAATATAGAGGGAATACTCAATAAATGGCACTTTCAAATCAGAACCTTGTGAAAAGCATAACTTGCAGACACCAGGCTTGAACAATGCCTGAAATCCCAGTCACTGCTGAGTGAAAATAATCATACCCTGCTATCAAACAGGAAGATTGTAAACTGTGAGGGACAGGGGAAGATATTGCCTGATGGAGAGGGATAGATCCATTTATACCAATTTCAGAGTTCTACTTCCTGTCCTTTCTACAGTGAAAGGAGGAGCTAACCCATAAGGAGATGTTGTCATGTTTGATCAGGAAAATTAAATTTCAACAAGAAATACCTTTGTTGAATAATTGATTTTTTTTTTCTTGTAAAAAATTACATTTTAGAATACAGTGGGACCTCGGTTTACAAATGCCTTGGTTAACATAATTTTCAGTTTACAAATGAAAATCCATTGAAAATAATGTCTCGGTTTACACATTTTTTTCGCAATACAAAGCAAGTTTCCCCAGGATGCATTGCACCTGGGAGGTTTATAGCACCGCCCTCTGCATGCTGGAGCCTGTGGGTAGCACGTGGTGTTGAGTGTGGAGGTGTTGGAGTGGTTTTTGCATCGAGTTTTGAAGCCATTCTGGAAATTGTTTGCAGTTGTTTTGGGACTTTTTGGTGCATTTCTCAAGCTGTGGAAAGGTAGGGAGCTGAGCTTCATAGTTTGCATGCCTTTTATTGTGTGTTCTGCATTGTGGCTTGGTTTCCATGCCAGCTCATTTTGACTTTTTTCTGACCTCCAGAACGGATAATTGGTTTTCAATGCATTCCTATGGGAAACCGCATTTCGGTTTACAAATTTTTCGCAATAAGAAACGTCCCGGAGAACGCATTAAATTCGTAAACCGAGGTCCCACTGTATATTAAAATCTTTGTTTAGGTAGTTAAACCCATTTTACTGATAGCCTCCCCAGTGATTGTTTATAATTGTTCCTATATAGAAAAAACTAGTAGGGTTCCTAAAGGGTTCATATTTGTTATGAATGGCTGACCCCTGTCCTCGATTGTCTTTTGTTCATGAACTAATATCCCAGTCTCTTTTCTCTGTCTTTAAGCTTAGTACTGATGCAACCCACTCTGGAAGGAACTACAAAGCATCCATTAGACTTCAAGATTCATAGATGGCATGGAAAAATAAGGCATTACTAGAGAACAGAAAGACTCAGACAAAAGACACGAAGATAAACGATAAATTACTGTGGCACAGACAGAGTAGAGAGATGGAAGATGACTGCAGACCCAGAGAGATATAAATTAGACAAGGAAATACAGTAAAGAACATGAGACATGGTGTAAAAATATTGGGAGACAGACACAGAGAGAGACATCAGGAAAACGACTGAGAAAGTCATAAGATATAAAGAAAACAATGAAAGACAAATCCAAAGTGAGAAAGATATAACATTTAATAAAGACTGAGTGATATACCATAAAGGGATCAAACAGAGAAAATACAAAGTGATAAACAAAAATATGATAAAGTATAGTAAAGATGGGGGGATGAAGGAGGGTGGAGGGGGAGAGGGGGCAGGAAACAGAGAGAGATGATTTAAAAAAAAGCCTGACCCAGAGCCAGAGTTAGATTCGGGTAGTTCGGAAACAGAGAATTCTAATAAACAATAGACGTAGGGATAAAACTGAAGGAAACTAGAAAAAAAAATGTTTCTCGGAATAAATGCAGCCCTCTAGTAAGGTAGTATAACAAAATATGGCAATTAAAGTTGGACAGTGCTGACATAAGGGAAAGACATCCCCAGGCATGTCAGCAAACTATCTGAGTAGAATGATGGAGATGGTAGCACTAAATAGAGCAACGGAGATTGCCAGTCCATAATACCTTGTGTTATTTCAGCTTTTATTCCTCTGTACACGCTTGCTGCTTGTTTAGTCATTGTGCAACAGTGCTTGCTGTAGTTAGAATCACTCAGTGCCCCTAGAGTAATATTTTTAAAGGTACAATTAGGGCTGCAATTAAAGCACAGCTGTATTATAGCAATAGACACAAGCATCGTAACTAGTCAATGTAGTTAATTTTCTTCTATTATTATGTCTGCTGATGCTAGCACTGTATTATTAAAGTGAACATATCACAACAAACTCAAAAACACTAATATTTTCATTTTAAACCAATCTGAAGGAATTAAAATGTTGTTATAGAAATTTTCTATACAGTTGTCTTTTAAATTTTCCCATAACCCCTGGATAGTCAACATTTGCCATTCTGATTGCTTTGTTTTACAAATCCCATAATGTACAAGATTATTATTATTATTAATTAATTATTGTCTCATTTATAACAGTCTTTTTTTTTTGTATAAAGTTATACTATGTATACTTCAAATATATCGCTAAGTATGTGTAAAAACAATATAACCAATTATATTGGGAACAGATTGACATATATGGCAATATAGTATAATCACACATTTACAGTCGCAATCAAAATTATTCAACCTCCTAAATTGAATTCCTCGCAGCACAAATAGGCAAAACAGATGTCTCAAGCACACCTGTTGCAACTTATCAAGGGCTTGAACATACCTAAACTGGCAGAGGGTTTGTTGAGTGTCATGGTCCACAAAGTTAAGAGAAGAGATCTTAAACATCTTCACAAACAAGGAACAGGATATAAAAAGATAGCAAATGCATTGAATGTTCCTAGAGACACCGTTGGAAGCATAGTGTGCAAGTTCTAAGTTGAAGGAACAGTGGTTACCCTACCTGGATGGGACAGAACATTAAAGCTATCAGTGGCTGCAACCAGATTTCTGAGAAGACAGGTTGTGAAAACCCTTCAAGTAACTGCAAAAGATCTGCAGCAAGACTTGGTGGCAACAGGCACAGATGTTTTAGTGAGCACAGTAATGCACGTACTAAACATAGAATTTTTCCATGCCAGAACTTTAAGACGGACACCCCTATTGACCCAAAATCACAAGAAAAGTCAGTTCCAATATGCTCAAAAACATGTAAATAAGCCATATAAGTTTTGGAATTCTGTTCTGTGGAGCAATGAAACAAAACTGGAACTTTTAATTGAAGTATTAGGAAATCCTCGGAGAAAGCGCCATGCCATTTGTGAGGAAGCTGAAGCATGGGCATCTATGGACCTTCCAATAAGACAATGATCTCTAGCATACCTCAAATTCCACCAAGGCTTGATTACAGAAGAAGTCCTGGAAATTCTATAGTGTCCATCATAGTCACCTGACTTGAACCCCATAGAAAATCTCTGGTGGGATTTGAAGAAGGTGGTCGCAGCACGCAAACCCAAGAATATTACTGAACTGAAGGCCATTGCTCATAAGCAATGAGCAAAGATTACTCAAGAACACTACCAGAAGCTGGTGTCTGACCATGCATCTCATTTTCAGCAAATCATAAAAGAAAAATGGTGCTTTACTAAGTACTAAAGATGCTTGCCATGAGTGGGTTGAATAATTCTGAGACTGGAAAAGTCATTATAAGCTGCATTTTCAGTTGAATTTGGAGAAACCACTTGAAGCATTTGTGGTGTTGAGATATTTCAATTGCTTTTGTTTGATTTTATTCATTGCAAACAGCTGAAAGTCTGTAAATTTTGACAATAAACCTGATTTCAAATGGGGATTAAATATATTTGATTGCAAATGTACAACCCAAATGCTACTTGACTATGTCAAGATCACAGAGACATGAAATCCAACCCAAATATCTCTGAGCATACCACTACATATTCAATACATTTCCAAACAAGTCTCAAACAGTACTGAAAGTAAAAAGGAGACAAGATACCAATTAAAATAGCTAGTTGAGCACATTTCCTTGTCTGATGCTGTTATAGTCTTGTGTGTACCCTCCCTTTCTATTTATTAAAGATAACTGTTACAATCTGTCAGAGATTCCATTTGTTGGGCTTTCTATAGTAAGATGTTAAAGGTAGCTAAACTGCACATACTGCCCTGCTGAGTCTTCATTAGACTTAGAGATTTGTTTAGCTATGAACTGCAATAAAAAAAACCAACCGTTTTTAATTCATTGGTTTGTCCTCCGATATTTGACAGTTAGCAAGCTTTATTTGCACAATCTGGTGCCTGTCTGTGGGCAAAGAAATCCACTTTATCAGACTGAATTATGTTGTCCATTATTGGAGTTCATTTTGCTTTCTCAATTTTATGTCTGAAATTGCTGTAATTTGTATGTTGTATGTAGCGTATCATGATCCTTTTCTTGTTCATTTAAATACTGCCAACAGAATGTGTTATATGTTAAGTATTGATCATTGTTTTAGAAACACATTTGATTTTTATGTTTCATTTTGGATCACTTATTTAAAGGACCACTCTAGGCACCCAGACCACTTCAGCTTAATGAAGTGGTCTGGGTGCCTGGTCCAGCTAGGGTTAACCCATTGTTTTATAAACATAGCAGTTTCAGAGAAACTGCTATGTTTATCAATGGGTTAAGCCTTCCCCCAAAGCCTCTAGCGGCTGTCTAATTGACAGCCGCTAGAGGCGCTTGCGTGATTCTCACTGTGAAAATCACAGTGAGAACACGCAAGCGTCCATAGGAAAGCATTATGAATGCTTTCCTATGCGACCGGCTGAATGCGCGCGCAGCTCTTTCCACGTGTGCGCATTCACACGACGGGGAGGATCGGAGGAGGAGAGCTCCCCGCCCGGCGCTGGAAAAAGGTAAGTTTTTACCCCTTTCCCCCTTCCAGAGCCAGGCGGGAGGGGGACCCTGAGGGTGAGGGCACCCTCAGGGCACTATAGTGCCAGGAAAACGAGTATGTTTTCCTGGCACTATAGTGGTCCTTTAATTGTTCGTGAGATTGTTTCAGTCAACCCAATTTCTTTCTCACTTTTTTAGCTAACTAAAGAATTTAAAAGCATTTCAATAAGTCTCCTTACTATTTTATCTAAAAAAAGATAAGAAAACAGTTAATTAGTGTAGATACTATTTTAAAACAATATTTATGTGTTTATCTAAAAATCTAAAATAAAGTATGAAAACACATGCCTAGATGAAGTGTTTAAAAAAAAAACCAAAAAACTAATAAAATCTTCCAACATTTAAGTTGCTGTTTAGTGGATAAGTGAGTGCACTGGATCTAGTGTATTGTATAAATTGGCCCCCCAGCAGCACCCCATTAATATATGTATATAGATAACTCATTGGTTTTGTACCCCTCCCTGTCACAGGTGCCTCATCCCAGGGCCCTATTTAGCCTTGTACTGCAGAGAGCCTCAGATGGATTTTTTTCCCACAAGTAAGTGGCTTAATCTCATAAGAGCAGACATTAGGCTGTTAGAGTAGCACCTGCCAGATATGGGGTACATTGATGTTGTGGCAGGCTTTTGCAATGTATGATCATAGAATGTAACCAAACCCCCACTAAGCTGCCTAGATTAGGTGTTTTAAAAAAAAAAAACTAATAATATCTGCCAACATTGAAGTTGCTATTTGTTACAAACTGCCGCTGGTAACTGGGATTTTATATGACACATTGCCCTGTGTCCTTGGCTTATGGAGAAGCCTAATTGCCAGCCTCCTTGCTCATGATTATGGCTCCTGGGATGTATTGCCTTTTAAGGAACTGATTTGGGCATAATTAATTTTTATAATGCTGTTTCTGGCCCTTTAATTACTTTGGAGCAGTGTTGCAACTTTAAATGGGCACTTCGGATACAGCGCCAAAGTAGTCGAAGTGGCCGCCATTCGACAAACGAACATGTGGCGGTGGCCATTTTAACTCATTCGAACGCGGGCAGCGGTGTGTGCAGTTAAATCTATGGAACTATTTTCGGCTACCCAATTGCACAACCACTGCTGACCTTTACCTTCTCCTCCACTTCGACACTGCGGCTGGAGACTAAGTCCCGTTCAAAGATCCGAATGCTTGTTGCAATGGGACTTAGTCATTTTCATAAAATAGCCCGACCGCACAGCCCAACCCCATGGAACTGATTTGGGCATGGAAATGTGCTTGCGGTCAGTCATAAAGGACTCCCAGCTAACTTTTTAAATACTGGAGGGATTTGTATGATTTTTGAGTATGTTTATGTTTAAAGTATGCTGATTCTGAAAATGGATGTTTTATGTAAATGGCATGTATATTTTGGAAGTTATTAATATTTTGGAAAAACTGTAAAAACTGTATATTTTCTGCCTGTGATAATTAAGTTAGTCTATTGTGTTGAGATAATTGTATCACAGGCAGAGGGGAGGATTTTGTATGTAATTGCTGGGAATGTCTGAGTGTATTGTACGTATTGATTGGTTGTTTTGCGAAACCCTGTGGGCAGTACTATGTGTGCAAAATGTGCATAAAAGCAGAGTGGTTGATTAAAAGCTTGAGTTCTTCTTCACCCTCAATCTTGAGTCCTGTCTCTTATTGGGGGAATTGCTATATCACTACAAGGGATTGCTATGCTCTGCATGCTCCCTTGGATAATCACTTCTAAGCTCTTTTAAGAGCTTGTTCCTGTCTTGCTCTCTGAAGGAGTCTACGGTGGTTATGGTGTCGACTGGAGTGCTTGGAGCCCTCAGGAAGTGCTAGAAGCATCCATCAATGGAGGTACCCAGTTGGGGTGCCAGGTGATCCGTTACACTGTTTAGTGGATATGTGAGTGCGCTGGATCTTGTGTATTGTTATATAACACAGACATTTTGAAAATTTTATGTACAATGGTACAAAAATAGAGCATACTATTTGTGCGTTTTTACTGTGTTTTTTGTGTAAAACATGGTCAGTGTGTCCTATTTTTGTAATTGGCAATAAAATTGTCTCTGGATTGCTAGGTAAAAATATTTATAGAACAAAATGGAATGGAAAAAATGCAACAGTTCATATTTTTAAAATGGCAAAAATTACTGAATGTAGTTCACATAAATCCGATTTAAAGTTCACTAAGACAACTCTAATTTTTCAGTTACATATAAATAATACCATGCAAATTAATAAGGGGAAAAATATCACAAATTCTAAACACATTTTTAAAGTCCTTCAATTGAATGCGTGTTTATTTTGCTTTAGTGTTATTTTTTATGCCTGATTCTTGCCATACAGTAAAAAGACAAAACGAGTTTACAAAACAAAGCTTTTAAAATAAATTTTGCAGTACATGATGTGATCGTGATTCATGTCTAAGGTCAAATCAACTAAATTTTTTGTTCAAAGGGGTTATTTCAATTTCTATCACACACATGCACTTATCTTTGTGTAAAATAGAAAGTAATGAATTTAAATATATGTGTTTAACTGGTAGTTGTATGACAACTACCCGTTTTTTGCTCTCCATAAGTTTAAAGGGTAATCCAGACGTGGACCCCTTGCTCACGGGGCCTAAAGAGATATCAGCTATGTCTCACTGATTATGCTTAACAAGGCTGAAACGATCGTCTGGGGTTGCTGGCATTTTGGATCTGGACTGCCCGTATGGGTGGGACCAGTCTGATATGCTTCAGATATGTTCTCTCTGTAATGGCACAAGATGAGCTATAACCAGCATGAGTTCTGAGCGGGGACCCACCGAAGGGCAGGTTATTATAATTGCTGTCTATTCTCAGAATACTCTTGCGACCTGTTTTTTTGTTCTTCATAAGTTTAAAGGGTAATCCAAACGTGAACCCCTTGCTTACGGTGCCTAGAGAGATATGAGCTATGTCTCACTGATGATGCCTAACAAGGCTGAAACAATCGTCTGGGGTTGCTGTGTCTCTCTTGGATCTGGACTGCCCATATGGGTGGGACCAGTCTGATATGCTTCAGATATGTTCTCTCTGTAATGGCACAAGATGAGCTAAAACCAGCTTGAGTTCTCAGAATACTCTTGCGACCCGTTTTTTGCTCTTGTATGACAAATGTTACAGGTTCTTAAAAAATATTGGAGTTTGGTTTAGACATGCAATGAAGAATTTTGACTTGAACCCTCTAGATTCCTATGGGAAACATTTTTTAAATGCATATATTGGCATTCATAAGATAATAAGCAGTCTGGCATCAGGAGGAGAGATATAACAAGCAAAATATAAATATAATGTATATGTTGTACAATACACTGATAGGTACACCTTTGTGGGATTTGTTTCACGAATCTAGTGGCAAGGAGTATCCAATAGAGCAGACCAGCACAGCATGGCAGTAGGCAGGGGTCAAAATTAAAATAGGATAAACCTCTTTAGGTCACATATAGTTTTTAGAGCCTTCCTTTCCAAGTAATATATAACATTACATATAAAAATACAATTACACACGCACTGACAGACATACAGATACACACACTGACAGACACACAGACACACACACTGACATACAAATACACATACATACAGGCACACATATACACGCACAGATGCACACACTGACAGACATACATATATACAGACAGAAATACAGATACACACATAGACAGATATACAGATACACACATAGACAGGCATATAGATACACACACACTGACAGACATATCGATACACACATGGACACACACTGACAGGCATACAAATACAAACACACTGACAGACAAACAGATACACACACTGACAAGCATACAGATACACACACAGACACACACACACTAAAAGGCATGCATATACACATACAGATGTACACACTGACAGACATGCAGATACACAGAAAGACATACAGATACACACATAGACAGATGTACAAGCACACACACACACTGACAGACATACCGATACACACACACATTGACAGACATACAGATATACACACGTACAGACAGACACACACCCTGACACACATACAGATGCAGACACTGACAGGCATACAGATACACACACAGACACACACACTGACAGAGATACAGATACACACACATACATACACACATAGACAGGCATATAGATACACACACACTGACAGACATATCGATACACACATGGACACACACTGACAGGCATACAAATACAAACACACTGACAGACAAACAGATACACACACAGACAAGCATACAGATACACACACAGACACACACACACTGAAAGGCATGCATATACACATACAGATGTACACACTGACAGACATGCAGATACACAGAAAGACATACAGATAAACACATAGACAGATGTACAAGCAAGAAAGACACACACACACACACTGACAGCCATATAGGTCAAATATGTCAAATGGGCCCCCTTGATGTGCGGACTTCACAAAATCCTTTGCCGAGTCGCAAGAGGCCTGTGGGCTATATGTTGTGCAGGTCTGCAATAGAGGAAAACTGTATCAATATATAGATTTTATTTGCAGCTCCTCCATAACATTTGTTATGTTTTAATGTTAACATTTTTTTTAAAGTTTATCCAAAAATATTAAATCATTTGTAAAGCGCATTCAACAATATTAAATTGAGACTTTAGTTTTACACAGAGAGCTTGATGGCATTAACTGCGACACAAGCCTGAGACTAGCAGGGCAGTGACACTACACTCATATAGATGTTAAATGGACAACCAGCAAAACCATAAGCTCTGTGATAGTATCAGTTTTCTTATGCTTAGTTGGCATCGGTAATGCTCCAGCTTCAAAGATCTTGCTTTTTTTCTAAATTATCCACACCTAGCGTAAGTGCAATAGTTTAGATCTTTACCTCAGGAAATAGTAGCATGACAAAAATATGTTTGTCCAGAAAGTGTTTTAAAATATGGTGGATCTCACAAAACTACTGTGGTAACAACCTCGATACTTAGGTAATTGAAATCACATAGGGTCATCCTCACTATCTTGTCACGAACTAGTTTACGCTGGTGATGATGCTCATGTTACAATAGCCCTCTTGTTTGCATCAGTTCTTACTGCTCTTTTAAATCCAAAAGTTATGTTATACAAAATATAATTTGAAATCATAATAACTTAATGCACCTGGTTACAAACTGTGCAATTCCGCTGTAGCTTTGATCACATGCAGTGCCACTTGTCAATGTATAATTTCTTTACTTTCTTTTTAATACATTAAAGTAGATCTTTGCTTCCTGGACATATTTTGAGGGAAACATTTTCATATATTTTTCTAAAAATAATGTATTGCCCTTAGGATTAAGTAGGTTTATTCATACCTGGTGCTTTTCGATAAAATTATCCCCGCAGTTTAAACATAGAACAAAACTGTCATCTTGTTTCTTCATTGGCGAGAAAAACATTCTCGAAAAAATACAGTTTTCACCGCGAAAGTAGACCTGAAATGACCTGATTACTATGATCATGTTATAGAAGGAGCTTGTTTTGCAGCAAAATGCAGAACAAAAATAATGTGATTGTTCTATGTAACTAAATTTGGCACTATCTTCGTAAAAAATATACCAAGCACAATAGACTATTTCAAATGAGATTTAAAGTAATAAAACTGTAAAAATACCTATTTTAGATTAAAGAATGGAGGGTTGTTATATAAACATTAGACTTGAACATTCTGCTTTGTACAAATTGAGATTTGGCCATATTTCGGTGTCAGAGAAGCACTGTACTAATGTATAGCCAAACAACAAGAGGAGAGGAGAGATGATTTTTTAATCACTTTGATTTAAGAGGTGTCTAATAAGCAGCATAGTTTGCCATAATGGACAAGAAGTCTGTCCAGCTATGAAAGCAAGATGATTGATGGCTAGAGGACAGCCAGTAAATGTTTATTTTATTTACAAATCAAGTAAAAATTGACCAATTATGGTGAAAAAGGAGGCTCTGTAAAAAATATTTGTGTTTGGGGCATTCTCATATGATATGGAATACTCTGGTGGAGAGTAATACAATAAAAGGAAATAGTCGGTTGAGGTGTGCCGAAACCGACGTATGCTGTAAGCCGGTAAATAAAGTGGGCCCACATAGAGGAAAGTATAGCTAATGGGAGTGGAGGGTGGGGCTGTTCGTCTAGACCAACAAAGGTAAGTGAGGGAAGGGGGGAGTCCCTTAAGTAGGTCTATAGCTCCTCCCACAACTTCAGGCCCTGCCTTCCAACTTGTGTTCGGGGCATTCTCATATGATATGGAATACTCTGGTGGAGAGTAATACAATAAAAGGAAATAGTCGGTTGAGGTGTGCCGAAACCGACGTATGCTGTAGGCCGGTAAATAAAGTGGGCAAAAAGAGAAAGCAAGATAACCATTTATTCGGTAAACATAAATACATAAATACATATACATTATTAAGTAGACATCTTAATGAAAGCCCTCCTAAGCTCTTGGACTGGGTGCGGGATGTAGGTGGCGTAAGCTGAGGACTTCCATCGACCCAGTGTTTTAATGACATGAACGGGAACGTTTTGGCTAGAGGCTGTAGAGGCCACTCCAATTCTGAAGGAGTGCCCCGAGTAGCTAGTAGGGTTCAGACCAAGCCTGGTGATAAGCATTCGAACGTAAAGCATGAATTTCGCCGTGGTGAGAATGGTATCGTGCAACATTAGTAGAGGCCTTGCGGGTTGTGTTGGTTTCGTGGCTAAGAAAACGTCTAGTGCTTTTACTGGGCACCAATTGTTACCCGTGGGGTAGTAGTTTATGTGAACTGGTTCCCCCATCTGACTTGTTTTAGTCTTAGGTAGAGACAGGACATAGTAGTCTGTGTGTTTCGTGAGATGTGACGTGAGGAGGCACCCTTGGTTATGTAGTTGGCCACTAACGGTGAATTCTCGTGGTCTAAGAAACCCATAAAAGGCCAGATTTGTATTGGGTTCAAATGGTGCCTGGTCGAGTAGGTTGGACAAGGATTTGAACATTTCTATGTCAATAGCCAACCTTTTTAGCGTTGCTGGACCGTCTGCCTTTGCTATACCCTTCAGTAGTGAGCGGATGGGGTATGAGGTTAAGAACCCTTTGTGGTTAGGGAAGGAGTAGTACATGTGGTGTTGTATCCCCGTGAGGTAAAGCTTAATGGTGTTATGTGTTAATTTTAACTTAAGGTGGCAAAAGGATGCAAAAGCCATTAGTGACGATACCTCGAACCAGTTGGTTAGGTGATGGTCAGTCATGAATCGTTTACATAGGTGAAAAGCTCTGTGATATGAGTATTGAGTGCTAGTGGACAAAGCTAATTTTGTGAGAGTGAGGCTGTGCTGAAGTAGTTCATCTACTCCATGACAAGGTCTTGGAAGATTGGCGCTGGGGTTGCCATACGAGCTGCCGAGGGTAGGGACCGTCTGAAAGCCTAAAATTGAAAGTGAGATAGCTGGTCAGCTGCTGTATTGTATATGCAGGGAACATGGGAGCATACAATGTGGAAGTGATGGGTGGCTGCCAGCCAAGTCAGTTTCCTAATGAAGTTCATAATTATCAAGGAGGAAGAGCGGCCTTTGTTGATAATGTGGCATATTGCCATGTTATCAGAGAGACAGCGTACTGACTGACCTTCCCACAACCTACACCAAGTGACAGCTGCGGCAACTATTGGGTATACCTCAAAGAGGGCAGAGTTAGTGTGAAACCCCTCGATGCCCTGTGTTTCTGTTGGCCACGTCCCCCAGAGTCAATTTGTGCCAAAAATGGCCGCATATCCCGCGGATGATGCTGGGTCTGTCCAAATGACAGGTGACTGAGAATCCAGCTGTGGAAGGAACATGCTCCTACCATTCCAGTCAGAGAGGAATTTGTACCACATCTGAAGGTCGGCAGTTGCAGGGCCGTTCAAGGATATGCGGGCATAGTCGTTGGTGAAGGTGGGGAACAGGGCGAGGAGCCTGGAAATGAAAGCCCTGCCCTGGGGGATTATGCGCATAACGAAATTTGGTGAACCCAACAGTGATTGTAGTTCCTTACGGTTGCATGACCCCCTGTGCATGTAGTGGTTAATGTCGTGTAGAAGTTTATCAATCTTAGTTCTAGGGAGGCTGGCCATCATAGTTGCTGAATCGATCAGAATACCTAGAAAGTTGATGACTGTGTCTGGACCTTCTGTTTTGGTGGGTGATACGGGGACCCCGAGTGCGGTGAATAGTTTGACAGCTTTGTCTAGGCTACACGGGGGGGTTAGTATTGGCTTCGATGAACAGAAAATCATCCAGATAGTGTATCACATTTTGGCACCTACTGGTATTAAGGAGGAGCCAACACAAAGCTTCTGCGAATGTGTCAAAGATCCTTGGACTACTCTTGGCTCCAAAAGTGAGTTTTGTGAAAAAGTAGTAGGCTTCTTGCCACTTAACTCCATGCAGGTGCCATAACGAGGGGTGTATAGGTAACAGTTTAAAAGCATTGACTATATCCGTCTTGCTAAGCCAGGCCCCCACCCCTGCTGACCTGATAGCTGCAATAGCGTGGTCAATAGTGGAGTACTGTAAGGAAAACTCTTCCGAAGGAATCAGTGAGTTTAGGCTGGGGATGGCTGAAGAGTGGGGTGCGGATAGGTCAATGATGAGCCTTTGTTTATCTGAATTTTTGCTTGCGACCAGCCCGATAGGGTTAGTTCTCCAGCTGGAAAAGGGGGATTACCAAAAGGGCCGATGACAAATCCCTGGTCCACTTCCAATTTTTAGCAAGTTAGTGACTGCACTAGGGTTATTAGAGGCTGACTGCAAATTGTGACATTCTAACACCCCTGTTGGCATGTAAATGAGCCCCGTGTGAAACTCGTGGGTGAGACCTGTGCACAAAAATAAAACCAGGTGTTTAGAGGGGTGAGTGGACAGCGTGTGTTCAAGTACAGGAACGTTCACTGGAGATAAATAAGGTTTCTGGAACATTTTATTTGTGCACATAGATTTCGCATGTGCCCGAAAACAGTGTGAGCACACATGTAATAAGCGGCAAGCGCTGTAACCACAGGAGCCTTCATTGAAGTTATTACAAATTTGTGACTTGCCTAGGTACACTACCGGATGACCCAATTTGTCTCTGGTCTGTTTCTCAGCTTTAAGGGGGTGCTGTAGGGACGTGCTGGGAGCGCTGTCCGGGCAGAGAGGGCACAAATAAGCTGTGTGAGCGGGTGACGTACATATGGCACAAGCTGGTGTCCTGAGCCCCGCAAAGTGTCTGAAGAACAATTCATTGTCCAGTTGGCTCCAATCCATCTGGATGCCATACTGGGACAATGTGGCTGACACTTTAGAGGAAAAAGACTTGTGATAGTCATAAAAAGTGTAACCACCATATTTGTTACCCAGGTCCACCAGCTTATGCATATATAAGTCCAGTTCCTCTCTCCTATGCGGATGAACTGAGCACAGGATATCCCTAAAGATACCAAAAGACAGGACAAAATCGGGAATGGTCAATTTCTTACTGAGTCTGGGGTCTCTGGCTTTTAAAACAACAGAGATGTCCCCGTAGTCGTAAGAGCGGTTTTCCACTACATCCTGGGAGGCAATGAGCAAAGAGACCAAGTTTACTTCCTTGCCCTCCAGGATGTCTTTTTTAAGATTGGCCGGAACCATGTGGGCAGGGTTAATAACGTGTGCCGCTGTCTTGTTAGGTATAGGATTACCCACTATTGGTGTGGGTATGACCGGGGCTGCTTCAGCGAGAGGCACAGGTGGCTCTATGGTGGAGCTGCGTGCTTCCAGCCTTTCCAGTCTGTCATTGACCTTTCCCATAGAAGAAATTAGGGAGGCAACCATAGCATGGAGAGTCGGGTCTTGGGAGCTACTAGTGCCTTCCCCCGCGTCCGTCATAAGGGTGTTTTTGGTAGTGACAGGTGTCGCCCTCTCTATATAATTGCGAGGTGGCTAACTATGATTTGGCCCGAAGGGCATAAAGTACCTTGAAGTGGAGGATGGGAGTTGGCCTCGCGGACCTCTATGATTAAGGGGCAGGGAATTAACTAACATGTCGTTGTTGAAAAAGAAGCGAGTAACCAACGTACCTGCAGAAAATTGAGCACCGGTTCTGTGTAAGAGAATTCAGGTGTTTCTTGAGTAGGTGGGGGGTTAGCTTAGGTGAACCGTCCGAGGTATGTGGATTCCTGGGGGTATGAGAATTTAAGATAATGTACTCTCATGTGGAACATATATAAAATTGGCATTGTAAGAGTTCTGGGGGGGATTGCCGCGAAATACCGTCCCCCCCCCCAATGTACATAATGCTTGTTAAGATTTAACGTTACTATTATACTTGCAGAACGACTCTTAACATATCTTAACCAGTAATAAGTAACCATATATGGCATGTATCATATTTAACAAGCAAATCATACACTATATAAAAAATGTGTGAAGTTAAATTAACCAGCATCTTATTTAGCAGTATATGTGTAAAACACAGATGGTTTATATATAACAGTACTTAATGTAATTTAATATTAATTCAACATATAAATCAACCATTGTAAACATTATTGACCGAAGGACTTGCCTGTTAATGCATAACAAGTGGTGGTGGCTGGCTGAACTAAGGGTCAGCCAGCAGCAAAATGACACCTTTAAGCAAGGTGCCCCCCCCCTCCCCAAGTGTGTGGTCGGTGGGAACAGGGTCCCCTAACGTTATAGGGGTCTGGTTGTGGCCTGTCCCCGTTCCGGCAGTAAGACCAATACCCCTCTCCCCCTTCCACCCCCCCCTCCCCTCCCCTATAAGCGAGATTCCCCCGGCGGCCGGAAAACAGAGACTCCTAAGTGGTAATGGAGTCTCTGTTCTGTGTGCCCGTGTGGGAGCTCAGCTTACCACCCGGACCAGGATAGGCGAGGAGGGTTGAAAACCGCCGTTCGTGCCCAGTTAGGAGCCGGTGGAACAGCCGGAAGTCGGCGCGTGACGTCAGAGGAGGGCGCCGCGTCTCGCCGGAAGTGACGAATTGAACCAGGAAGTCGGGAGCGACGGAGGCCTGCGAGTAACAAGGCTGTTCGTCTAGACCAACGAAGGTAAGTGAGGGAAGGGGGGAGTCCCTTAAGTAGGTCTATAGCCCCTCCCACAACTTCAGGCCCTGCCTTCCAACATGTATTTCCAATCAGGATTGGTTCAGACACTTTGGCTACAGCCACTCAGGGAGACAGATTAGCGATATTAGTGATATTGTATGGTTTACAATTGTTGTGCATGAGTGGGAGTGGGAGATACCTTGGATCACTGATCCTAGTATAAGGCTGCTTAAGTTACTGTTGTGCCTAGCCCCTGCCAGTGTGGCAGTACCATTTACTTAAACAAACTTCGATTTGGAGATAGATGTTTAAACAGGGCCGCCATCAGAAATTTTGGGGCCCCTAACACAGCTCAAGGTCTGAGCCCCCCTTCAAGCCCGCCCACAGGGCCCGCCTCCAAATCCCGCCCACAGGAATACACACACACTAACAGATACAAATACTGAAACAGATATATACACACATGCATAGGAAGATACTGACACACACACACACATATACATGCAGACATACATACTGACAAACATATATACATACACATACTGCACACTGATATATACATATATACATACATGCAGGAATTCATACATACACATACTGGCATACCTACATACATACACATACTGGCATACATACAGACACACACACACTGGTATACATACATACACTGGCATACATACATACATACACTGGCATACATACACATACTGGCATACCTACATACATACACATACTGGCATACATACAGACACACACTAGTATACATACATACACTGGCATACATACATACATACACTGGCATACATACATACACTGGCATACATACACACATACACTGGCATACATACATACACTGGCATACATACATACATACATACACTGGCATACATACATACACTGGCATACATACACTGGCATACATACACACATACACTGGCATACATACATACACTGGCATACATACATACATACATACATACATACACTGGCATACATACACACATACACTGGCATACATACATACACTGGCATACATACATACACTGGCATGCATACATACACTGGCATGCATGCATACACTGGAATACATACATACATACATACATACATACACTGGCATACATACATACACTGGCATACATAAACACATACACTGGCATACATACATACACACACTACAAGTTTCCACCCAAAACATTTGATAGAGTCACTTCCCATTTCTCAGTTTATTCGAGTATTAAGGTAAAACAGTGACCCTGCTAAGATGGATGCACAGCTACAGCAGATGCGCCAAAGATTTGTAGATAGGGGTTATTCGCTTGCAATATTGACTGCAGCTGAACTCAAGGCTAAAGAACGGATTCAGAAAATTACAGCTAAAAATGATGATATACACGTTGAACATTTATTCCTTCCACTTACCTTTCATACGAGTGCTTCATTAATCAACGATAAAATACATAAACATTGGGACATATTGAAAGCAGATAAACATTTGTCACCGATCTTTCAAAATCATACAATTATTAGTTACAGACGGAACAGAAGTCTAAGAGATATGCTTGTCCGTAATGACCCCGTACATTGTTACCAAAAAACTAGGCCGACAAAGAAAAAAAGGTTGTTACAAATGCACAGGGTGTGTGACATGTAGCCACATGATATCTAACACAACCTTTGTCCATCCATTAACAGGTAAGCGGATTCCTATTAGGCATTACATGATCACTTGTCCATGTGGTTTATCTTACGTGGGCAAAACAGATCTAACACTTCGAGACAGGATTAGAGGACATCGATCAAGTATTACTACAGCATTTCGGGATCAGCACTCAGACAAACCAGTAGCCAAACATTTTTTGGCTTTACAGCATCGGCTGCCCACATTGAGATTCATAGGGATTGACCACGTTCCACCTCTGCCTCGAGGAGGAGACAGATCCAAAATTTTATTGCAACGGGAAGCATACTGGATCCATTATTTGGATACAGTATCGCATAAAGGTCTCAATGAACAAGTGACTTATTCTATGTTTTTGTAACATTTGCACCAGTATCTCATTTTGGTTGTATTTTTTGGCTTTTTGGCATTTTGTATGTTTTTTATTTCCTTAACTAATTAGTAACTTTTCTAATTAATCTAAATATGATACATTCCTGATCATTTATGTTTATTTTTATACAATAGTATGTATATACACGTGGTTTATGTAGATTTCTCTATATAGAGGACCATTGATTGCAGATGAGCAGTTTGCCAGATTTATTCTATTTTATTCATTATTCATTTTTATTTTTTATTTTTTTTTTGGTTTATCTTTTGTAAAAGCTGTATCCAGTATTTATATGCTATGTATGCAGAGGGCACCATTTAAAATCTATACATACTAATCAGACCATGTAAGTGTTTAGCATTGTCAGTTCATATGAATGTCTGCTAACTATACTCACACATTTAATATGATTTGTACTAATATATCAAGTCACCAGTCCTATTTTCCACACACACACTAATATTTCCCACTTTGGCACTAATTTTGTAGATTGATTCACTGGTGTGCTCACTTATTTATAGCACTGTGACTTTTGAGGACGAGGTGACTTTAGGCTTGTTGGTTGCCTATTTTTTCATGTAGATCATGATTCTTCCGTCCTGCTGTTTTCCATTCACTTTAAACCTTTCGTTCACTTTTTCAGCATTACGTACCGACCCAGTAGTTTGGGTGGTTTCTATGGTGATCACATGTTTACGCCGCCCGACGTCTACACGTGATGACGTTGAGTGGGCAGTCCTAACTCACTTTCGGGTATCGGTGAAGGGATTCACAATGCAACTGATTGGTAAGGGCACTTACAATTTATGTATATATATTCATTGAATGTGATAGCACAGTAACCTTGAAAAAGACCCGCAGGGGTCGAAACGTTGGTTGTCTTTATTTTGCACATGATTTAATAAATCACTTTTTTTGCTCAAGACCTGAGAGTGCACCCTGGATATATTTTTTGATTATATAGCGGACGCACAGCGGATTGCACCCGGGCAGTTATACACATTTGGAATACTAGGAAGGAGAGTGCCAAGCCATCTATTTTATTATCTATTTTATTACATACACACACTGGCATACATACATACATACATACACTGGCATACATACATACACTGGCATACACACATACACTGGCATACACATACATACATACACATACTCACATACATATATACACACCTCATTTTCAGCCTTACCATTTCGTCGCAGGAGGGTGGCTGGGGATGATGTGAGTTGGCTGCCTCTCCTCACGGCCTTTCTCTCCTCCTTCCCGCGCGGAATAAACTGGGAGGAAGTGACCGGACGTCACTTCCTCCCAGCAGTACTTGCTTTCCGGCTGCATTTTTTTTTAAAGGGTCCCGGTTGCGCTATTACAGTGCTGACCGGGCCCCTGAAGATAATAGGGCCCATTGGGTGGCCCTAAATGCTTGGGCCACGTGATGGGCCCCATCAGCGCGTGGGCCCCGGTGCAGATGCATCGGCGGCAGTTCCACTGATGCACGTGGGGCCCGGGCAGCCGGGCCCCCCAGGGCCGCCGGGCCCGTGACAACCGTCATGGTCGTCGCCCCCTGATGGCGGCCCTGTGTTTAAATGATCCTAGTATCAGACTGGTGGTGGCACTGTTACTGGTTACTGCATTTTTTGCTTTTAATGGGCTGTGGACTGGGAACTGTGTATACTTCCTACACATCTCGTTTCCATTATTGTTTGTCTATCTAAGGAAAAACTGTTGAACAAATAAAGATTTCCAAAAAATAGGAAGTTGGGTTATACAATAAATATAATTTTTAACATGTGTTTAATGTATTTTACTCAGATAATTCACAGAGATTTGCATATTTTGGGATTGAGTATTTGGCAAAGGCAGGAAAAAACACATTAACATGACAATGTTGACGTATCATCTGTAATAAAGGGGTTAAAGGGCAGAGTATGCATTTGTAAAATGTCAGTTCACTACAGTTTGTTGTATAATTGTATGCCTCTAAATTGTCAAGCCATTAAATATGTCCACGAAATATCAAAGAAAGAATGCTTTAGTGAATCAGTAGATAGAAAACACCAATCTATGCAGTTATACTGAGTAATATATTTCCTTACACAAATTTATTATTTATAAAACTGGTTTGTGTATGGCGTATATTAAACAAAAAAGTACTCTATAATTACTCTGACACTTTGAACTCAGTGCAAATGTTTGCATATATTTATTTTAACTGCATATGAAAGATTATAGTGAACTATTTGGCTTACGAGCTATGCATCAAGCTCTGCCTGTACGCGTAAGTGTTTTTTTTTTTTTAATATTCTTTCCATCCTGTAATGTTTAAATGACCCAAATTATAAGAAGCTATAGTTCTATCATCACTTTTAATGCTGATAACATAACTGTTTCGCCATTTGCATAAAATGTGTATGCACTTCGGATTATTTAATGGCATGAATAGTAGCAAGGTAATGGATATTGGATAAAGGTATGTAATTTAATATCTTTGTTTGATAGTGCAGCCGCAACATCTACTTGTGTTATGTTTACCCATAGCATGTACCGTAAGTGATTAATTCATTTTGCATACTCTAGCGCTGTAAACGACTATCGGGAAAAAAATCTGCTAAACTGGAACAGGTTAAATACTTTTTAGAATCCCATAGCTGCAGTGCCTTTAGTAAATTCATGCTTACATAAATCTATGCTGAAAATTTAATCTAATAAGAGGATCAACACTACTCCCCCTTAAATAGGCAAAGTGCTACATATTTTCAGAAGTGAATTTTCATGTTTACACTCTGCAGAAAAATAGAGAATTATTTGAAGAGACCTCAGTGGGTAACAAACTGACTGACATACTGTTTTAGAACAAGATATAAAGGATAGGAATCTCTGTTAATTCCTTGTGCCTTGAAGCCTGCGGATATTAAACAGGTAATATGCTCATATTAAGAGGGCCCGAATATGAACATTTTTATCTTTCATTCTGCCACATAGTTTAGATGCTGCGTTTGTAGAACCATTTTAAATAGCATATCATATCCAGTCTTATTCCCTTCTGAAGTCAATAAATCTGAACTGGTTAATAACATTTATACCCCAGAACATACTTGAAAATTACAAAAAAAATCTTTGTATTCAAAGATATAGTAAATACTTTGTTAATCGTATTATTAATAACTAACTTAGATTCTACACAATATACATCTTTAGGTTATAGAATCAATGAGTAGATGAGCAGAATGAGTAGATCCTAAGAAGTACATATTACTTATTTCCGTATGGTAGTTTATTGGAAATAAATAAATACATAAATAATTGTTGATAGACGTTTGTATAAATCTCTAATAAGGCTTTAAGTAAATGAGACATGTATAAGTGTGTCTCCGAAATGTACTTTAGTCCAAAACAGGTTGGAAATCATTGGTCTGAGCCCATGCTCTAAGTTGTTGGTTTTCAATCCTAACATTAATTCAGCTAATAACGTAAAGATGTTGAAGTCATGACAACTTATTGTCTACACACAGAATACTAATAGAGCAATTTGGTCATCAGCGACACAGAATTGGTCCAATGCACTTGTTAAGTCGAAATATCAGTTTATTGATGAGATTTTTACATATATGTTTGGGACCTAGTTTGCAATTAAATGATTCCCTTTATTATTGCATGGTAGCAGTCTGAATTTGTTTGTACTGTTGTTATTTTAATTTTTTTATTTAAAACTTTAAATCTTAATCATAAAATGACTGTGTATCCGAGACTATTTTTCTCTATATTACTACACAGAAACGCAAAATGTTCCAGGTTTAAATATCAACCTACAATGACGCATTAATTGAACTTTAATCACCCCAAGTAAGCTCCTACAGGCTCTTGCAGGCTATTTGTGACAGAAGCTCCCATGCCATGGCCTTTTGGGGAGGCTTGAAGGCCAGCTTCTTGCGCACAGAGCCATTGAAAGGGGCTTGTGATGGTAGCAATTGAAACAAACTATTCATTATAGTGTTATTTGATAATTAACACTGGTATGCAAATTAGGGCAATGCAATACATAGTTAAATGCATATATTATTGCTTTTTATTGTTTGAAAATGTAACTTGTATTATATAGTTCATGTATTAATTATATTTGCTAGTTCCCCAACTGTATATTTGTATTTTAAATGTTTGTCACCACATGTTTAAGGATTAGTCCCCAAAGACTAGTCCTCATACTAAATAAAGAAGTGTATGTTAGTTATTTTTGTAACTGTGTGTCCTGTGTGAATTTGTTTAGGAACCCTAGTATGATTGCCTATAGATCTGTCTAGCTTAGGATAAGCCAAAAAGCGAACTAGGCCTGAGAGCCTCAAGTGCCTTTAAAAAGGCAAGAGCTATTCACAGTGTAGGCAGACGTGTGGATACCTGCCTGGGAAGAAGAGATGCAAAGGAATAGGCAGAGGGAATGATACTCCAGAGAGACCCCAGTCAAGCTTTGGCGACTGGGGATGAAGTATTCCAGGTTCCCAGCAAGCGGCTAGGAAGCTGCTGGAAGGAGGTACTCGGTTGGTCACACTATTAATTAAGCAAGAGATAATATATTCTAAATTTATCAGACTGTGTGATAAAGAATGTTTCAACATCCAATTTTTTTTTTACAATATGTGTAGGGATACTGTGTAGGTCACATATAGGGGGTTGTGACTAGAACTGTACAAACAAAGCGATCTAACTCCTAAATAGCAGAGAATTGAACAGTTAGACCACAGGGACATGATCTATACATCAAAAACACTCCAATAAGCTGAAGTTGTTATTTTGCCTATAGTGTACCTCAAAACAAGAATTTTGCATGTTAATCTATACTTTTTATTTTCTGATTTATTTTAAATTGAAGATATATAATGTATTATCAATGCACCTGCTTGTATTTCACTTCAAAAGCAAAGCATACACAAATTGGGAAATGTGCAGCTAGCTGTATGCTTCCAAGAAAGCCCTTCCACTTATCTGTACTTTATAATTAAAAAAAAGACTTACTCATTACTGGATGGTACCACTGGCTTCCATTCAGTATCGCAAAACATTTTCTCATTTTGTTTAATAAAGTACATTTTCATCTGCTGAGGAACCATGAATACATGTTATTCTATGCTGGTTGCTTTTGAAAGCTAAGTGCATATACGTTAGTGTGATGTATAAGTGTATGCATGACAATTAATCTTCCATGAAAAGCCAAGAATGCGTTGCCCTAGCCAAGCAATGTTCTTGAAGATATGGAGGCATAAAAGGGGAGTTAGGTATCTGAGAAATTCTGCTATAGAGTGGCATTTTAATGAAAGTGACTTTTTTTTTTTACAAAACACACATAAGTCAATAAATGTATTAAATATACAATACATTAAAACAGTTGATTAATTCAGCAGTATCATATTACTATTTATTATTGCAGCCATTTACTATATTTCATAACAGTAGTGGAAAGTTCTGCTCATTTATGCTGTGCTAATCAAATATTGTTGTATGTGAATGCAGACTCAGTCATTCTTGTGGCTATATGAGCCAAGGTTTTTTTTATATCTTAGAGTTGGAAAACAAAATTAAATAAATCCAGTTACCAGAGGTAGGAGTAAACAGTATGCCCTACAGGGTGCACTTATATTATTGCCTTTAATTAATAATAATTTTGTAATATGGCAGGTGTTCCTCTAAAAAGACACAAAATGTTTAGCAGAAACAACCTGATTTAAACAAATTAGAAGCTAAAAAAAGATTTTGCCATTCATCAATTTGATAGTACTCGTGTTATCAACTTTAGTAAAATGAAAGGCTGTGTCATCTCTGCTAGGATTTAAAATGTGACCTACAGGTTTGGAACACTATTCCAACAAACTTTATTTAACTCCTAAATGGCAGAGAATAGAGAAATGGCACTGCAGGGGCATGATACACACACCAAAACGGTTTCATTAAGCTAAAGTTGTTTTGGTACCAGTAGTGTCCCTTTTATCCAAATGTTCTAATATTTCTTTCTGGAAGAGAGGATGATGTGGGAGCTAAAGGGATACACTCATAATGAGATTAACCCATACAAAACTACCAAGGTAGTGAAAAAAGGAAGAAAAGAGATCTGAGTGCCCTAGTTTAATAAAATATAACTTTTAATGATAAAGGTTAATAAGTAAATACGTAGGTACCCTAATTTTGGAAAATTCTAGAAAAGGTCATTTTAATCTAATACTCCTTCAGAAAGAGTCCAGGTGGATTTATGAGTTCAAAACCCTTGCACCAGAGGGTTTAAATGAGGAATTCAGTTTTACCCCTTTTATTCACCTACATTAGTGATTTTTGAGTCCCCTTGTATCACTCCAGTTTATTCCATAACTTTCATAAACCTAGATACACTTTGCACCTTAAGTTGTAAAATGAATCATCAGAACTGTACCTGATAGGACTATAAGGTCCTGTATTGGTTTGCAAATCTGGAAACAATTACAATAGTTTAACTATTTGGACAATATGATTAAAATGGGCTATCTAGGAAGCCTCCTAATTAGAAGGACGAACTAACAATACATGCTTATAAGTTGAAATTGTATCAACTTTTTTCATATCTGGGATCTTTAATTTGTGAACAACTGTAGGAGTTTAATCATCCGAATAATATGACAACTAATGGTCTGTGTAGCAAGCATTTCTGAACATTAGGACAAATTAATAACATATACTCATGAGTTGAACGGTATCAACCTTTTTCGGACCTCTGGGCAGTTACCAAATATGAGGTGCTTTGTTTTAACTTTGAACAAGCACCATAACTTCATTCTATTATAAGTAGAATCGCACATTTGGTGATAATATTTTGACACTATCTGATACCATGTGAGTACCCTCCATTCACACACACACACACACACATATATATATATATAATTTTTTTTCCTAAAGTTTGAAGTTGTGAACCCTATTGTTTGCTATATATCCATACATGACATCGGAATTTTCGTTATACATTTTTTACATCTTGTCCTTTGATTGCTTATTATTATTTTGACAGGACTGCTACATCGAACAGTCATTTCAAAAACTACATTTTAAATGATCATTTATAATCTACAACTGATCTTTGAAATATCAGTATTGACTTATTAGCATTACCATCAATCATACATCGCAATTTTTTTGTGTATGCTATTTTAAGAGGTAGAAATCCCTGTGCCCTTTGTTTAAATTTATATTTTCTAAGATTAGCCAACTAGTTTAAAACTATAGAACTTTAGTCATATGTTGACTTCAAGTTTCCATTTTATCTAGCATTAATAGAAAGCATTCTTGCTAATTTTACTTCAAAGAATTGTATGATTAAAATGAAGAGTTCTTCTATTTCAAAATAATTTGATTTAATGGCAATTTAAACTAGGAGAGTTCCATAAACTTCTTGAATATTAAAACGTGATCAGAAGGGGTTAATGTTTCAAACTATCTAGAGTTTACGTATACCACCGGATTACGTCACCCCCAAGTCCTGTTGGGATTGGCTAATTGAGAATAGCCAAATTTTCAAACTCTCCTATCAGAACATCTATTTTCCTTTATAATGTTGGTTTCTTACCACACATCGGTTCCCCTTTGATGAGTTGTGGGCGAAACGCATGCGTCAGGGGTCCTCGGAGATTTGCTGTAACAGCTTTGTGTGTGGATATTTGACCCGTGGACACCACACAACCCTCTGAATCCCGAGATTTTGTTTCTCCTGTTATAGACTGGGTGGGCAAAGGTTGCTTGATCTTTTTTTCTCCCTTCCTTTTTTTGTTCAAAAATAGGCAGGCAGGCATGATATCCGACCTATCGGTGATTTTTTCATCTTATTATATCTGCAACCATTCTTAGCCCTTTCACATTGGGTTCCCAGTATCCTTAACAGGTTAGTGTCTTATTGTTAGCCGAATAAGGCACTTTTGCAATATTCTAAATAATGGCCATATCAGCACTCTGATTTTAACACAGTTAATATACTGGGCTAAAAATATTTAACTTAGTGCAGTTATTTTTACATTCTGCACTAAGCATACATAATATCAGTGTTGCGCCCATCTGGGTACATCACTATTTATGTAGACCAGGGGTAGGCACCCTACGGCACTAGTGTCATGCACGGCACTCAAGGTGTCTTTGCACGGCACTCAAGGCTGCTACAGCCAAACAGGCTCTGGCATATCTGGAGTCCCAGTGAATCTTCAGATATCTACTAATACGAAAAGGTGGTGAAGGACAATCCTCAATTTATGCATTGCAGCACATTGAGTAAGTGATCTCAGATCACTTCCTCCCAGCACTTGTGAATGGGAATCCACACTATATTAGAGCAGCCTGCAGCTGCTGTTGCAGCTCCTGTCCTTGACCTGTACCTGACCAGCCTGGTCCCCACTGGAACCCAGGGAAGCCTTTGCTAGATTTACACAGAAATGCACAAAAACACTCCCCTCATACAAATAATACGAACAGCCCACAAACAAACATACATACAATCCGCACAAACGTAACCCGCTAACAATCCACAAACATGCACACAACCCCACGTGCAGCCTCTCACATGCAATACCCCAAACAGCCCCCACACATACACACACTACCAAACACACAATGTGACATATCCATCCACACACACAATTCCACAAGCAGCCCCCAAACACAGCCCACATTCATATGTATCATACACGATACCACAAACTACTCATGAACATATGCAATATAATAGCTCATATATGCACAAATACAACGATACAAAGCAATTACAGTATAAATAACACAAGCAGAATACGGCAGCATACACACCTCAATTTAAAAAAATTGGACCGGCACGCTACGGGACATCACAATCCTATATCGGTACAGTGCTGCTAAAAGGTTGCCTACCCCTGATGTAGACTATTGCTTGTACAAATACAACCATCTCTGTTTGTACATTCTAATACATATTATGCTGTTTACATAGTTTCATTTTAGCTAGCACTAGAGATGTGGAATTGAGCACGGAGAGCTACATTTAGATCTAGAAATTACAGATCAGCTTGTATCCCTGTTAGCAACAGTATAGCCATTTGACAAACTGCAACATTGTCTTTTGCAGTTTAGAACTAGCAGACGACACTGAACTTCTGAACAGGTCCTCTTTGCTCTTATAATTGGATGTAGTGTCACTTCTCCCAGTTTTGGAGATGTTTTTGATGGCATGATAGCTTTACGTGACATTATTAGCTTTTTTCTCTCAGTACTCGACCCACAAGTAATAGCTCAGTATTCAGGGCTCCTCTCAGTGAGTAGCCCAGTGATTTATCTTATAATTATCATTAGTTTCGCCTATCATAGTCACTTTTTTTTAATAGGTTTATGGTTCTTGTACATAGCGATCTATTAGTGAACAGCCTATTATATGCATATGCTGACCATTTTTGTGCATTTTGCATGGGTACCTACGTATTTACTTTTTAACCTTTATCATTAATATTTCTTTCTAATTCATTCATTCACTGCTAGTGATTGTGTTAGAAAACATTGTCCCATGTTTTCGAACACAATCACTAGCAGTGAATGGATCTGCTTGAAAATAGATAATACTTGAACACAGTGCAATTAAAAGTATACGATATGCGGCCCACAATGAATATCTTTGCGGCCCAGCGAGCTGCAAGTTTGCCATGCTTACTAAGGCAGAGTAGGCACCTACTCTCCTTACATTGCAGGTGCCTACTCTGCTAAAAATGTACCCAGCTGGATACCCGGCCTGGCGACAGTGAGGGGGCTCAGTCTTCCTTCTCCCCACTGCTCCATCATGTGCGCTCACTGTAGTATGTGTCTGTCAGAGTGAGTGTATGTGTCTGTCAGAGAGAGTGTGTGTGTCTGTCAGAGAGAGTGTGTGTGTCTGTCAGTGAGTGTCTGTCAGTGAGTGTGTGTGTGTGTGTGTCTGTCAGTGTGTGTGTGTCTGTTAGTGGATGGGTGTGTCTGTCAACAAGTGTGCATGTGTCTGTCAGTGTGTGTTGGTCAGTGTTGCGATGGCCACGGCTGGACAGTGGAGGACGTGGAGGTGCACAGATGCCACGTCACAATCCCACGTGACGTCAACGTACTCCACCTTCACCTTCAAGGAGTAGCGGGAGGATCCACTTTGGCACAGGGTGTGGACGGTGCCGGATTTAGTAGAGGGGAACTAGGTTTAGTAGACTAGGGTTTAGGGATGCTGTTTTTTTCTTATACTGTACTTTTCAAAACAAACCTACGTTTCTATGAAAATTCAGGTTTGTTGTTTTTTTGCGACCCACATAAACTTAAACCTTGTTTATGTGGCCCGTGATTGTCTTTGAGTTTGACATGCTTGTTCTAAACAAATATAAAAATATCTCTATTTATGCAGCATTGCTCAAACTAGTCTTCAGGACCTCCCCCCCAAAGGCTAGAAGTTGAGAAAATGTATACTGATAAGTGTATAGAGCTAACAATGACATGTTTCAAGTTACAGATTAACTTAAATGTACACAATTAGGGATGTCACAAATTCTAAATTGGTTAGAGGTTTTAAGTAATATTGCTTAATTTTCATAGGTTGATTAGTTGAATTCCATTATAATAAGTATTCACAACAAAGCTTATGGAACCTCATGCAAGCTGTAGCCTATTCAGAAAAAAAAACTGTTTAGATTTTTGTGCTTCAGTATACATACTACAGTAAAGTGAGAAAAAAATATTATGTTTTGAGTGTTGAGTGAACATGTTCATATATGTTCATGGTTCTTATTAATTTTGCTGTATTGCAATAAAAGAATAAGATGCTGGTTCAATTTTAAATTTGTGAAACTGTTTCAGTTGACAGCAAATCAGGACATGTACCCATCAACTTCCCACTGAGATCATATAGCTTGAACAGTATTTTAATTAAATTAATTTTCGCTCCTACTATTTCCAATCTGACTTTTCAGATTTGTGTGCAATCATTTCCAATGTTGATATTTTTATTTTAAAAAGCTGCTAGGTTATATAAAATATAAAAATACACTTAGAATTAAATTACACATGTGTGTGTGTGTGTGTGTGTGTGTGTGTGTGTGTGTGTGTATATATATATATATATATATATATATATATATTACAAATAATAAGTAAAATAAATTAAATTAAAAAATGTTAAAATAATAAAGATTTAAAAAAAAATATATATCTATATGAAATTTTATTCTAACTGTATTTTGATATTAATATATATATATATATATATACCCACAACACCTCTCCATATATATATATTTATATCAAAATACACTCAGAATGAAATTGTATATATATCTATTTATGTATAAATAAATAAAAATAATACAAAATATACATATGTCCATATACAAAATTACATGAATAATTATATAAATATACACGTAGACTTCAAATATATAAATATGCATATATATTTAAATTCTACGTGTGTATTTATGCAATATTTTTACATAATTAAATAATTTTATTGATTGCAATTTGAGGGACCTGCCTAACAACCTAGGCTGAAAGTCCAGAGAATTGAATTTGCTAGCACTGTAATTTACCCTGTAACTTTCTATGACACCCTAAAAACTGTACATGGGGGGACTGTTTTACTCAGGAGACTTCGCCTAACACAAATATTAGTGATTCAAAACAGTAAAACATATCACAGCGATGATATTGTCAGTGAAAGTGACTTTTTTTTGCATTTTTCACACACAAACAGCACTTTTACTGATGATATTGTTGTGATATATTTTACTGTTTTGAAACACTAATATTTGTGTTCAACAAAGTCTCCCGAGTATAACAGTACCCCCCATGTACAGGTTTTATAGCATTTTTGAAACTTACAGGGTCAAATATAAGGGTCAAATATTTTTACTTTGAAAATTGCCAGGTTGGTTACGTTGCCTTTGAGAGCATATGGTAGTCCAGGAATGAGAATTACCCCCATGATGGCATACCATTTGCAAAAGAAGACAACCCAAGGTATTGCAAATGGGGTATGTCCAGTCTTTTTTAGTAACCACTTGGTCACAAACACTGGCCAAAAGTAGCATTAATTTTAGTTTTTTACTTTTTTCACACACAAACAAATATGAACGCTAACTTTGGCCAGTGTTTGTGACTAAGTGGCTACTATAAAAGACTGGACATACCCCATATTGAATACCCTGGGTTGTCTACTTTAAAAAAAATATGTACATGTGGGTTTGATTCAGAGATTTATGAAAGCTAATAGTGTTACAAAGTCACTATTGATACAATTTATATATATATTTTTTGAAACAGAAATTTCCTATTTGTACTTCTAGCCCTACAACTTGCAAAAAAAACGCAAAAAGGCATGTAAACACTGGGTGTTTTTAAACTCAGGACAAAATTCTGAATCTATTTAGCAGATTTTTTCATTAGCTTTCATAGGTAAGTAAAAGATTTTTCACCATATTGTATTAATTTTTTTAAAGTAAATTATATGACATGATACAAATAATGGTATGTAAAGAAAGCCCTTTTTGTCCTGAAAAAAACAATATATAACTTGTATGGAAACAGTAAATGAGAGAGAGGAAAATTACAGCTAAACACAAACACCACAAAAGTGTTAAAAGAGCCCTGGTCCTTAACGTATAACATCTCAAAAACAGGCAGGTCCTTAAGGGATTAATCACTTCAGTTTTAATAACAAATGCATACATACACTGAACAAAATTATAAACACAACACTTTTGTTTTTGCCCCCATTTTTCATGAGCTGAACTCAAAGACCTAAGACTTTTTCTATGTACACAAAAGGCCTATTTCTCTCAAAGATTGCTCACAAATCTGTCTAAATCTGTGTTAGTGAGCACTTCTCCTTTGCCGAGATAATCCATCCACCTCACAGGGGTGGCATATCAAGATGCTGATTAGACAGCATGATTATTGCACAGTTGTGCCTTAGGCTGGCCACAATAAAAGGCCACTCTAAAATTTGCTGTTTTACTGTATTGGGGATAACCGAGGGGTGGAGGGGGGTCTGAAAACTAATCAGTATCTGGTGTGACCACCATTTGCCTCATGCAGTGCAACAGATCTCCTTCGCAAAGAGTTGATCAGGTTGTTGATTGTGGTCTGTGGAATGTTGGTCCACTCCTCTTCAATGGCTGTGCGAAGTTGCTGGATATTGGCAGGACCTGGAACACGCTGTAGCATACACAGATCCAGAGCATCCCAAACATGCTCAATGGGTGACATGTCCGGTGAGTATGCTGGCCATGCAAGAACTGAGATGCTTTCAGCTTCCAGGAATTGTGTACAGATCATTGCAACATGGGGCCGTGCATTATCATGCTGCAACATGAGGTGATGGTCGTTGATGAATGGCACAATAATGGGCCTCAGGATCTCATCACGGTATCTATGTATATTCAAAATGCCATCAAGAAAATGCACCTATGTTCGTTGTCCATAACATAGGCTTGCCCATACCATAGCCCCACTGCCACCATGGGCCACTCGGTACACAACGTTGGCATCAGCAAACCGCTCACCCACAACACCCACAACACCTCTCCAAAGTGCAAGACGCCATCAAATGTGAGCATTTGCCCACTCAAGTCAGTTACGACGAGGAACTGCAGTCAGGTTGAGACACTGATGAGAATGACAAGCATGCAGATGAGCTTCCCTGAGACAGAAAGAAATTCTTTGATTATGCAAACCGATTGTTGCAGCAGCTGTCCTTGTGGCTGGTCTCAGCTGATATTGGAGGTGAAAATGCTGGATGTGGAGGTCCTGCGCTGGTGTGGTTACATGTGGTCTGCTGTTGTGAGCTGGTTGGATGTACTACCAAATTCGCTGAAATGCCTTTGGAGATGGCTTGTGGTAGAGAAATGAACACTCAATTCATGGGCAAAAGTTCTGCTGGACAATCCTGCAGTCAGCATGTCAATTGCACGCTCCCTCAAAACTTGTGACATGTGTGGCATTGTGATGTGTGGTAAAACGGCACAGTTTAGAGAGGCCTTTTATTGTGACCAGCCTAAGGAACACCTTTGCAATAATCATGGTGTCTAATCAGCATCTTGATATGCCACACCGGTGAGGTGGATAGATTATCTTGCCAAAGGAGAAGTGCTCATTAATACAGATTTAGACAGATTTGTGAACAATATTTGAGAGAAATAGGCCTTTTGTGTACATAGAAAAAGTCGTGATATTTGAGTTCAGCTCATGCAAAATGGGGGCAAAAACAAAAGTGTTGCGTTTATAATTTTGTTCAGTGTACATTGCATAAATTAACAAATATAAAAGAGCCAGATAAATGTTTTAAATAAGTCATGAAAAGTTTAGTATTGAATCTAGCTTAGATACAATCTGATTGACATGCCAGTGGTTTCATTAAATCTCAATCTTACAGTACATCTTCTATTGTTGGAACCAGCCAGTTCCTGGAAGATTGTGTCTTTGCTTTTTAATATCCTTTTGATCGTACTGATACATGCCTGAAACGTCATTGTAAGTCATGCTGAAATGTTGCTGAAAATTGCGATTTGTCTGTGATAAGGGTATCTAAAAAATGAAGTAGCTCATAGTGGAATAGTTAGTCATTTACAGGATTAGGGCAAATATTTATAAAAGTGAGACTGATGCTATTAGACTCGTACTTTAAAAGATAAACCTGATCCAGTGGGAAAATATAGATTTTGGGTCATCTGAGATTTTTTTTCAGGTGCCTCATTCTAGGGACACCACAGGAAAATCCCCACAAAATTCAGCATCAGCGTATATATAAATAAGTACTTTGTTGTCCTGATACTAAAGTGATTTGGCATTGCTGTGTTTAATTTCCTGTCAAGTTGTCAATTTACATTAAATGCCAGGGTGTGCCAAGGAAGTTCTGCACCTGAGTTACATGCAAAGAAAAAAAATGTCTTTGTAAGAAACACAATTAATTGGTGAAAATTCAGTTAACTATTAGAGTGTGTCTGTAAAATTACAGCATTTGAAAGCTATAGAAAAATATTTTCCCAAGACAATCTTCACACTAGCTTCAATTATTATTGTGGGAGTTTTGGGCCAACGTGTCCATGGTTGAACATTTACTGGCGATGGTCCTCTACCCAAAAAAGTAGTCAGTAGGCTGGAATTCAATTTTTGGAGACTGATATCTTTCTTTTGGGAGAGTTTGCTTAAAAAGAAAACCATTCCATATTTTGCATTTGATTTTTCGCATTATTAAAAGGTAAAAAACTGTGACTGTTCCATCTGTTAGGTTTGCATGTTTGAAACAATTATCTCTTCTCTACCACTAGGGTTAAATTTTATCAAGCATAAATTGTATTACAGCTGTCATTTTACAGAGATCTATAAATTTAGATTATTACTTCTTAAGTACACCATTCTTAGAATAACAAATATCATGTATAAAATGATAATTCACGTGTGATTAGAAAGAGTTTGTGCACTGAGAAACCTACTCAGTTGATAAAATCAATGGGAAAATCTAATGAGTCATGAAATTCAAACTCAAGACCAATCACGTGCAGTTCAATTAACAGTTTCATTAGCAAATCACTGTATAAATCATTAACTCTGCATTATTACTTCCCTCTGCTTCATTTGAGAGAACATGGACGCAGGACTCAGTAAAAGAAGTTAGTCAGCAAAAGTAGAAATTAGTTAATTGGCCTTCGCTGGATTGTTCGTTATTGTATATATATATATATTACATGTAATATACTTTTGGAAACATCCATACATTTACATTCATTTAACACAGTAAAGGAGTTTAAGCATGCATGGGATAGGAATATGGCTATCCTAGCTATAAGATAAGGCCAGGGACTAATGAAAGTATTTTGAAAATTGGGCAGACTAGATGGGCCGAATGGTTCTCATCTGCCATCACATTCTATGTTTCTATGTTTCTATGTTCTATGTTACATATACACCACACTTTTAATTTTTGACACCTATGCTTTACTTTTATTTTGTGAATGTGAGTTTTTGTAAGTTTGTTTGTAAAGACGAATGATGGTGAGATGGCAGTAAGACATAAGCAGAAGGAGCCCAGAAGAGACGACATAGAATGGAGAGGTGACCGCTGTGGAACCTATTGCACCCTCATAACTCTGGATGAGCGTTATATTTTACTTTGATCTTGTAAGTGCGATTAAAGTGATTGGTGCTTAACAAGTTAAAACAACATTACAATATTACACTATTTATTTTTCCATTAGATTATAACTATAACAACTAATTGTTGTATGGAGAATGTCCAGGGACACCAGTAGCAAGATGGAACATATTCATAATAGTGAGACTGAGGAGCACCTTCTCATAGTTAAAGGGTAGTCAGGGAAACAGTGACCAGTACACCGAAGAAATGTAAAGAGGGCATATATTAACAGCTATTATACTGCATAATTTTTAACCCATTGATGACACTGAACATTTCTCTGATCTGCTTCACAGGATTTTTCACATGTGATGATGGTTTAGACTGTTCAGGCCTGATCCATCCACTATGAAAAGTTAGGTTTATTGCATGCAAAAAAACAGTTTGGAACTTAAAGAATTGCAATAATTATTGTGGGTCCTGTTCATTTTCTATTTAGAATCTAGCTGTAATAACTGTTTAATACTGTTTAATATAAATTTTCTGCTTATTTTAAAAAAAACAGCTATTGCTATGCATACAGGATTACAAAAACATATTTTTTTTCAATCAAGTTGCATAGATTTTTTGCACCTTTACAGCCAATAGAAACTCAATAATTACCACTGCAGGGTTAAGGGACATTGGACATTGCACCCAGACCACTTCAATGTTCTGAAGTGGTCTGTGTGCCTACAGTGTCCCTTAAGTTCGACTGCTACTTCCATTCGTTTTGTGAAGCAGAATTAAATGACCCTGGATGTCTGAGTGTCAGCCAGGTTGGTGTTTCTGCACCTATATATAAAGCTCCAATTCCTATTGAAATTGGCACTTTTCTAAATTGTCAAAAAAAACTCCAGACTCCAGACTTCAGAAAACTGAATTGCTTTATGTGCCTGGAGTGTTGCTTCAAATGTTAGTTCTGGTATTCCCAAAAATCGTATATATATATATATATATATATATATATATATATATATATATATATATATTATAATATATATATATATATATATATATATATAATACCTTGATTTAAACATTCTTTAATTGCCAGTTAGATGTTCCTGACTATTAATACTTAGTTCTCAGATCGGCTTTTTTTATAATTCTGTCTGTATATATTTTACCCAGGGCAAAACAGTTCTCTGAGACAAGATTATTAAAAGATCTGTCACTTTAACTTAATAAGATGCCTATTGGGTATATTATTTATTAACTCGGCATACTGTAAAAAATTACCAGCATTAGAGTTTCTAAAAATAACTTCGTCAACATATTTGTACAGAATATTTTCCGTTAAATTCAAATCCAATAAAGAAAATATTGATAGAGCGGTAATTCATTACAAAATCTAGATTGCATTCATTATTATTCAGTATATCAGCAAGCAGGAGTTCACACTTGAATATTGCTTCTAGCTATAAATTATCATATTTATTATCAACAGTCTGATAGCAAAACATTGTAAAATGTGGGTCTATGAATTCATCAAGAGGTGTAATTTCAATCACTTGCATCAATGACGTGGAACTTTTCTTAATGCTACTATCAGCAGATATTTTATATCTATATCGATGGCTTTGAAAGATTAAATGATCACTACCTTATGATGCTATGCATGTCGTACTAAACTTATTTTTGCACACATCATTTTAAGACTCCATATATCTGTGTACCTGGCGCTGCATACTACAGTAGTCAATGTAACAAATCATCAAACTTTCAGAGATTATTCAAATTAATAACACTATATTTATGTATGTTTTATTTAAAAAAAAAAAAGCGTCATCTAAAACTAGATAGAAAATAATGGGAAAGCATAGGTATAAATGAGTGCTCCTTCCTTTTTTTTTTTCTAAAGGGGGGTTGTATGATAGAGAAAAACATATAGAATTGTTTTTGTTTTTGTTTGTTAAAGTGGGTAGGGAAGAAAAGAACTGACCCAGAGTTGTTGAGTTATCCCTAGACAGAGTGCTTTTGTCGATGTGTATGGGATTTTATGGTTAAATTAAACTAAGACAAAGAAAATGAATTGCATAAGTAATTAAACTATATAAAGACAATTGATACTTTAAGTAATTTAGTCATTTACATATATATCAAAACCTATAGATGGAGTGAGACTGATATTATTTGATCAATAACTAGAATTTAGTCACATGAAAATCATCTGTATTTTAAAGATGTTCTTTCTATGTAAAAGATGGGAAAGTGAAAAAAATACACACACACACACATTCCAGTATTTAATGAAGATATGTAGGCTGGAGTAAAACAGACACACAAGAATTGAGATTTCAGGAGTGGGATTAAAATTATCCTTTAATCAGTATTGATAGGATCTACATGTTTTAAAACTGGAGACATCCTAATTGAATGGAGTATATCCCAATCATATTTAGACCAAGCCACAGGACATTGTGCAGTGATAAGGTCCTTATCACATTATATTTTGAACAAGATAAATGTTTACTAGAGACAAAACAAATAAGCATTAAAAAGTTGCTTTAGTAAGTGAAGTTCAAATGGTAGATATTGTCAAAGAATGCTAACTAAGCACCATCCTCAGATTGAAGTACAGCAATTTTTGTAATCTTCATTTTGGGACCTTAAAGCATTTGTATTTTTGAGTTCTTATAGGATCTTTAGCTCTCTTCTTGATAATGAAGATAATGGTTAAAAGGGTTACCATGACTACTTTAGTGATTTGAAAAAAATCAAACTGGCTTATATCCATTTCAAACTGGCTTATATCCATTCTGTGCAAAAAATGGCATCTGGTGCCAGTGGCATCAAAGCCCTCTCAATCCTACCTCAGTTCTCCTCACTTTCTGCCCTCCCTGACTTCTCACCCCTCTGGCAAGGGAGGTCAGCGGATGAAGATTGGGTTGCGAGAGAACTTGCCTCAAGCTGCAATAAAGATACGTTTAAAGTAACACTATAGTGTCAGGAATATAAATATGTATTCCTGACACTATACACTATATGGTATTTCACACCTATATGCTATAGGTGTGAAATACCATTTAGGTGTACAGCCTCCCTTTTTACCTTTTTACAGTGCCACCTGGGTCCACCCCCAGCTGGCCTCACCATGCACTGCCTACTCAAATTTGTTGAACTCATCTAATTAAATGCTTTCCCATAGGCAAAATGCCACTCAATTAACATCTCCTCATGAGAAATGTTTAGTGGCTCCATGCAAAGTATTGAGTTGCTGAACGTCAGTGCTGCACCTCTAGTGGCTATTTGAGTAATGGCCACTAGAGGTGATACTAGCCAGCAATGTAAATCCTGCCTTTTCTCTGAAAAGGCAGGGTTTGCATTAACCCCTTCCTACCATTATGGCATTCCATGCCACCCACATATTAAAGCCATTGCAGTGGCATGGAACGCCATAACAGCTTTGAGCCCCAGGAGCAGAAATATACACACACTGTCCAGGCTGTCCCCCCTCCCAGCAAAATAGATTAATTGTTCTCACAGGTGGTATAGATATATGGTCTTTCTGCTTCTAAACTATATCTAAACTAAAAGAGTTACACAAACCACCAAAAACACTTCTGCTTTTAGAAGTGGGCATGGTGTTAGGAGTCTTTAATGTGCAGAGTTTCTGCTTTAACCCCTTGACGACCGATGATGGTTCAGGACCGTCATCGGAAACATCCAAGGGGATGTTTCCGATGACGGTCCTGAACCGTCATAATGGTCTGGGGGTACTTACCTGATCGCCGTCAGTCCCCTGGCGGTGATCCGTGCTCCTCCCGGTCCAGGGGAACTGCCTGTCTGCCCAGGCAGTCTCCCCACGGCAGATCAGGACCCCGCGGTCACGTGATCACTCGATCACATGACCACACTGTGTATGTGTGCTGACAGGCAGTGTCCCTGCAAGTAGAAAATAAAAAAAATAAAAAATAAAGTAAAAAAAAATCAATCAGTGTAAAAAAAATATATAATATATGTATATATATATATATAAAATATATATATACATATATTATATCTATATATAATATATGTATATATATATATATATATATCATGTATATAATATCATACTAAGTGTATTTTTATATTTATATATCCATATATAAATATAACAATACACGTTTAATTAAATTACATACATATATATACACAATATGTATAATAACTATATATATTGTATATATATATTATTATAAATTATAAATAATATGTTAATAAAAATAAATAACAAAAAGTAAAAATAATTTTTAATAATTAAAAAAATTATATATGTAATTTTATTCTAACAGTATTTTGATATTAATATATATATATTTATATCAAAATACACTTAGAATGTAATGAATTATATATATATATATATATATATATATATATCTATGTATAAATAAATAAAAAATAATACGAAATATACATATGTCCATATACATAATTACATAAATAATTTCATAAATATACACGTAGACATCAAATATATAAATATGTATATATATTAAAATTCTACGTGCATATTTATGTAATATTTTTACCAAATTACGGAATTCTAATGATTGCAATTTGAGGGATCTGCCTGCCAACTCAGGCTGAAAGTCCAGATAATTTAATTTGCTAGCACTGTGTTTAACCCTGGAACTTTCTATGACACCCTAAAACCTGTACATTGGGGTACTGTTTTACTCAGGAGACTTCGCTGAACACAAATATTAGTGTTTCAAAACAGTAAAACATATCACAGCGATGATATTGTCAGTGAAAGTGACGCTTTTTGCATTTTTCACACACAAACGGCACTTTCACTGATGATATTATTGCTGTGATACATTTTACTGTTCTGATACACTAATATTTGTGTTCAGCAAAGTCTCCTGAGTATAACAGTACCCCACATGTAGAGGTTTTATAGTGTTTGTGAAAGTTACAGGGTCAAATATAAGGCTTGATTTTACTTTTTTTTTTTTTATTGAAATTTGTCAGATTGGTTAGGTTGCCTTTGAGAGCGTATGGTAGCCCAGGAATGAGAATTAGCCCCATGATGGCATACCATTTGCAAAAGAAGACAACCCAAGGTATTGCAAATGGGGTATGTTCAGCCTTTTTTAGTAGCCACTTAGTCACAAACACTGGCCAAAGTTAGCGTTTTTTGCATTTTGAACACACAAACAAATATAAATGCTAACTTTGGCCAGTGTTTGTGACTAGGTGGCTACTAAAAAAGACTGGACATAACCCATATTGAATACCCTGGGTTGTGTACTTTAAAAAAATATGTACATGTGAGGTGTGATTCAGGGATTTATGAGAGATAATGGTGTTACAATGTCACTATTGATAAATTTAAAATGTGTATATATATATTGAAACAGCGATTTCCTACTTGTATTTATAGGACTATAACTTGCAAAAAAAAAGCAATAAAGCAGGTAAACACTGGGTGTTTTTAAACTCGGGACAAAATTTTTAATCTATTTAGCAGTTTTTTTCATTAGCTTTTGTAGATAAGTAAAAGATTTTTCAAGTAAAAGTCCAAAAACATGGTTTTTTTTCAATTTTTCACCATATTATATTATTTTTTTTAAAATAAAATATATGACATGATACAAATAATGGTATGTAAAGAAAGCCCTTCTTGTCCTGAAAAAAAACCATATATAACTTGTAGGGGAACAGTAAATGAGAGAGAGGAAAATTACAGCTAAACACAAACACCACAAATGTGTCAAAACTGCTCTGGTCCTTAACGTACAACATCACAAAAACAGGCCGGTCCTTAAGGGGTTAAATGCTGCACATTTAGAGATATGTGCAATTATGAATTCGGGGCTAGTTGCACCATAGTACATGTGACTTTGTTCTGGGTTACCTAATCTGTGCAAAAATGATGTGATCAACTCTATTCCTCATATTGGTAGTTGTCAATAGGGCATTCTAAATCAAAAAACTAGATATTGTAAAACGATTTGGAGTAACACTTATATAACATTTATTATCTTTTAGCCAAAGTTATTGGCACAGACCCACTCCCAACTAGCACCAATTCTCCCATATACTTTTTTTTTTGATAGATCATAATTTACCTCCTTACTTGGGTTCTCAGAGATTTTTCTGTTTATTACTCATGTTGTGAGCTATAATATAACAGAAGGATCTTTTTCATAAGCCTTTGTTAAATACATTTAACTTATCTTCTGTTTTGTCAAGGTAAAGAACACTTCTGTTTGTCTATTAACATTTATGTTGAAGTTTATGTAATTTCACATTTAATTTCCTTTTTTTAAATTATTGAAAATTGATAGATTAGAAAAATGCACTTACTGTTGCTCCTAATTGTGAGAAACAAGAATGTGATACGGTCTTGTATTGGAATATGCAAGTCTATGATCTACAGCATTCAATTACATTTTGTACCGCTAATTAAAATAACTTAACTTGTTTATATTTCATATGCAATAAACATAAGTAATTTATTTTAATTAAAATCATGTGGCAAAACAGAATGAATTTATGATTGCATTTTATCAACATCAATATGTAACTAATTGTTTGCAAATGACATTTGAATTAATTCAAGTTATAATGTGCACAAAAGAGAAGAATTTAGGATCTCCACGCTTTTCTATGAATTCAATTTAAGTTTATTTTTTATTCCAGAAACATAAGTAGGTAGACTTCTGGAAGCTTAAAAGGACAGTGTAGGCCCTCCAGATGTTGCTGAACTACAACTCCCATAATTCTCAGCCTATCTATTTCATTCATAGAATCATGGGAGTTGTAGTTCAGCAACATCTGGATGGCCGTAGTTTGGGGAAGCCTGCACTAGAATAACTACAGCTTAATGTAGTGGTTCTGGTGTGTATAGCCTGTCCCTGCAGGCTTTTCAATGTAATAACAGTCCTTTAAGCAGTGTTCACATTGATGCCTAGTAACACCTCTAGTGGTATTCACTCAGGGCAGCAGCAAGAGGTGCTTTCAATCTCAATGCATCTCTATGAGGAGATGCTGATTGGTGCAGTGTGGCGTTTTGCTGCACATGTGCAATAGCCTCCAAATGCTTTCCTATGGGAAATCGCTGGATTGGCTGAGATAATCATATTTGATAATCCCAGCCATGGAGGTGGAGCCAGGATGAAGAAGTCACAATGAGACCGGAGGGCATGAGAGAGCTTTTTAGAGCAGGGCAGGGGATCTTAACAGCCACATATGCACTATACTGTCAGGGATACATGTATTCCTGACACAATAGTATTCCTCTAATCTCATGTAAAGATTTAATCTGCAATGCTTAACAAAGCTGTGTCTTGAAACCCATAAAGGACTGCTTTTCTTATATTTGGTGCTTATTGTAAAGACTTGAGAATAATCCTACCACCATCCATTACAGTCACATTCCTTAAAGAACACTATAAGTGCCAAGACAAATTTAGCTTAATGAAACAATTTTAGTGTATAGATTATGCCCCTGCAGTCTCACTGCTCAATCCTCTGCCTTTTAGGAGTTAAATCACTTTGTTTACACAACCATGGTCACTCCTCCCTGAATGTGATTTGCACAGCCTTTCTAAACACTCCCTTAAAGAGAGATCTAATGTTTACACTTCCTTTATTGTACAGTCTGTTAATTTTAAATTTGTTATCTCCTGCTCTGTTATTAGTCTTCTTCTACCGGCCCCAACTATTCAATCAACTATTCAATCTGAAAGACAACTTCTCCTTCGATTGGAGACATACCCATATTACTTATCTAGGAGTAAAGATAGCGGCCACATACAGAGGTATAGCTACATACAACCTGTCCACGCTTCCACAAATGGGCAAATACCTACTATATAAATGGAAGGACGCTCGCAAGGAGCCTCCGGTGTGTGATTAAAGTTAAATTTTTGAGAGCAAGAGATAAACACTTCTAAAGTAAGTTTACATAGTTACATAGTTACATAGCTGAAAAGTGACTTGCGTCCATCAAGTTCAGCTTTCCTCACATTTGTTATTTGCTGTTGATCCAAAAGAAGGTAAAAAAAGCAGTTTGAAGCCCTTCCAATTTTGCAACAAACTAGGAAAAAAATCCTTCTTGACTCCAGAATGGCAGTCAGATTAATCCTTGGATCAAGAAGCTATTACCCTTCATTGAAAAATTATATCCTTGAATATTCTGTTTTGGCACGTATGCATCTAGTTGCTGTTTGAACATCTGTATGGACTCTGACAAAAGCACTTCTTCAAAAGTTGTAATTAGAGGGTCGCTAATCAAATACGCCAGTCATGCTAAAAAACTGAGGACGGCAACATATAACGACCTTATCCAACAGATAACGGCCCTCACTCATGCCAATAAACAGAGCACCTCACAGACACAAAGTGACAAACTCAGGACACTACAAACTCAGCTCAATGAGATGGAAGTAGACAAAACTAACTACATCCTACAAAGATACAATCACAAATTCTTTGCACAAGGAAATAAATCAGGATCTGTGCTCGCATCCAAACTTAAAGCACGCACGACTCACTCCTCCTGAGTAGCATATATCCTATCCCCAGAAAAGCGGAAGCTTATGAATCCACAAGATATTGTAGAGGAATTCGCACAATACTACAGTTCATTATACAATCTTAGGGAGAAAGACACACACAAGATTTTCTGGCCACAGTTAATCTACCCAGACTTACAGAAATAGAAGTAGAGACAATCACCTGACCACTGACAGAAACTGAACTACACCATATCATAGCGAAACTACCATTACACAAATTCCCGGGGCCGGATGGCTTCACTAACGTGTACTATCAGACATTTTCCGAGGTCCTGACACCTCACCTCACAAACCTCCTAAACCACTGCTTTACCACTGGGGACATGCCATCTGATATGCTACAAGCACACATTTCAACGTTACCAAAACCGGGAAAGCCAGCCAATGTATGCTAGAATTTTCAACCTATCTCCCTTCTTAATTGCGACATGAAGGTCTGCGCTAAAGTCCTAGCCGAACGATTAAAAGACATACTAACACGAATAGTCCATAACGATCAATCAGGTTTTATTAAACACAGACAGGGTTCGGATAATGCAAGGAAGATACTTACTGTCCTTGACAATAGGGAAACACACAAAATGGAGGGTCTTCTCTTAGCGCTAGATGTGGAGAAGGAATTCGACAGGCTAAATTGGCACTATATGGAACAGGTCCTTTTTAAATTTGGCTTCCCCACAGCATTCGTCAAGGGGGTCCTAGCCCTTTACTCTAACCCATCGACCAAAGTCACGAATGGAGGGTTCTTATCGAGTTCCTTTTTTATAACGAATGGCACATGGTAAGGATGTCCACTCTTGCCTTTGTTGTTTGTGCTTTCCCTTGAACCATTGGCATATAGAATACAAAAACTCACCCATATCACAGAGATACCTATACGTAATACCGAATACAAGTTAGCCATGTTTGCAGACGATGTCCTCCTATTCCTATCACAACCAACACAGTCTTTACCACATCTCATACACACCTCATAGACGAATACAGCAAAATATCGTATTACAAATTAAACCTGGCAAAGACTTAGGCACTTCCAATCAGAATACCGGCCCTAACTATTCAATCAACTATTCAATCACTTAAAGACAACTCCTCCTTCGATTGGAGACATACCCATATCACTTATCTAAGAGTAAAGATAGGGGCCACGTACACAGGTATAGCTACATGCAACCTGTCCACGCTTCCACAAATGTGCAAATACCTACTATATAAATGGAAGGACACTCTGCTAACTTGGCTAGGCAGGATCAATGCCGTTAAGATGATGGTTCTTCCGAAATTGTTATACGTCTTTGGAATGCTGCCAAAACCAATATCACCCTTGTTAGGCAAACATGTCCAAAAATTACTGTCAGACTATATCTGGGAGAACAAAAAACCTTGCTTACCTCTAAATCTCCTCCAGACCCTGTTTAGACTGGGAGGGTTGGGCTACCCTGACAGTCTAAACTTCCACAAATCTGCAATACTAGAAACAGCAATTAAATTCCACGCGCCTAAACTGACATTACAATGCGTAGATATGGAGAATGGATACAGCCCCAGGGGCTTGGCATTAGACTACATGTGGACCCCTAGACACCTAAGAGACAAAACCTGTATACTGCTACCCCTTACTAGGTTCACAGTGCAAATGTGGGATTACCTCTATCGCTCACAAGCGAACAGTAACAAATTCATAAAGTGGGCACCCCTTACGGCGCTCAACTCCATATCACCCCGGTTATCCCTACACAAATGGAAAAACTTAGGAACTACCCACATCATTGACCTCTGTAAACAAGGGGATATCTTACCCTTCCCAGAGCTGCAAGGTACATACAACTAACCCCCATCCTTTATTTTTCCATACGTTCAACTAAAGAGCATAGTCACAGATCTGGTGCTACATCCTGGACACCACACACCTAACCTCAATAAAGACGTACTTACACTATATGATGAATGTCATAAAGCTCTGGTCAAAGCCAAATCCTTATCCCTTAGTTACAAAGCCCTGAGGCACCACCCTCCAACATCAGAGTTTACATTTATAGCCCAGTGGGGCAGAGAATGCCAGACAACCCCCACAGACTAACAATGGTTAAAATCACTCTCTCTTCTTTAACCCCTTAAGGACCAAACTTCTGGAATAAAAGGGAATCATGACATGTCACACATGCCATGTGTCCTTAAGGGGTTAAAATGCATCACATCCTGCTACTCTCATGTAAAAGCCCACAAAAAATACTTGTATACAGATGGTACCTCACACCTGATAAAACAATTCAAATCTACCCACTCTCCTCCAATCAATGCTGGAGATGTGGGCACGCCAAAGGCACTATTAGTCACATTTGGTGGGAATGCCCAGCTATTAAGCCATTGTGGACGGAGGTCCAGACGCTGTGTGGCTCGTTGGAAATCCAACAGGGGTCGCTCACACCTGAGATGGGCCTTTATCTATTAATCCCTAACCAAATTCATCTCCAAGAAAGACAATTACTAATATTCATGATCCTGGCAACACATAACCTCATTGCCTGCCACTGGAAACAGAAGGAGTGCCCACCTTCACCAATGTTGAATCACAAAATATCTTAGGTATGAGCTGTTAATTACAACTATGCCCAAACATGGGGACATCATTTACAACAACTGGCAAAGATGGCTCAACTACACAACACAGGCAGGAAGCCCACACTAATACCACCATTTTACTATGCGCAATCCCTCCGCCTACAATTGATAATTGATACTGTGAGATAATGAAGAAGGCACATTATTTTGATATTTTAAGGTCTAATGTTGGCCTCTATATTGTATTGGCATATCCAACTCCGACCAGTACTTTGTGACCCCAACGTACATGTCTAACCCACCTAACGCCATGTACGGCTATGTCAGACCATACAATGTAACAAGTGAAGTACCACGCAGCTTGTATAATCGTAACTTGTAAAATCACGATTATGTTGGCACACTGCAATGTGAATGTTTTCTTTTTTACCCCCCCTTTTTTCCTTCTGTACCCCATATAACATGAATCTTCAGTAAAACCCAAAATTGAAAAAAAACACTTCTTCAGGCAGAGAGAATTCCACATCCTTATTGTTCTTACAGTAAAAAACCTTTTCTTTGTCTTAGACGAAATCTTCTTTCTTCCTGTCTAAACGCATGACCTTGTGTCCTATGTAAAGTCCGGTTTGTGAATAGATTTCCACACAATGGTTTGTATTGGCCTCGGATATATTTGTATAATGTTATCATATCCCCTCTGAGGTGAAGTTTTTCTAAACTAATGAGGTTTAAATTTGTTAACCTTTCTTCATAGCTGATGTGTTCCATTCCTTTTATTAATTTTGAAGCCCGTCTTTGCACTTTTTCTAGTACCATAATGTCTTCTTTAGAACAGGTGCCCAAAATTGCACAGCATATTCAAGATGTGGTCTAACCAGTGATTTATAAAGAGGCAAAATTATATTCTCATCCCGAGAATAAATGCCCTTTTTTCATGCATGAGAATACTTTACTGGCCTTAGCCACTGCTGATTGACATTGCACATTGTTGCATAGTTTGTTGTCTATAACAATTCCCAAGTCCTTTTCGTGTGTTGTTATCTCTAATTCACTTCCATTAGGGTATATGTTGTTGGTGCATTCTTTACGCCGAAGTGCATAACTATGCATTTAAAATGATACAATTTTTTTCATGTCACAGCCAGGGGGGGTGTGGCTAGGGCTGCATAAACAGAAACAAAAGTGAATGGCGGATAGTTGAACAGTGAGTCTGCAGGAGCATTAGCTATTCACTAAAACTGCTTCATTCAGCTAAAGTTGTTTTGATGCCTATAGTATCCCTTTAATTGTGTAGTGGAAGGACAACACAAGGTGATAGGAGGATATGGGAGACACACATAGATGGTTGGAATGGTAAAAAACTGTTTGAAGAATAAAGGAAACTGGAACAAGGGAATACTGAGTACTGGAATTTTAAAAGGTAGCTTGAGATAGGAATGCATTGGTTCATTCTGTTATGTATTATAGAAGTGTATTGGGGTGATTTACAGGAATGTACTTGGTCATTTTGCACAAGATACTATTAACACAAAAAGTAAAATACTAGCAGGGAAATACCCTGACAGAGTAAAACTAGCAAGTACTTAAATCTACATCACTCCTGCAATTAGTTCCAAATATCTCTAGTGACCTAATATGAAAAAAATGTGTTTTAAATAATGCATTATTGGTGCTTGGGTCTTACATGGTTACACCTATAATTTTCTTGGAAACCATTTTAAAATCAGTTACTTTGTATTCAGGAAGATTACTGCTTCAATGATTAAAAAAATACAGATTAAATGGGAAGGTGACCTTTTTAACAATAGACCTATTAATGTCAGGGCTTTGACTGTGTCATTCCTCATTACCAACCTCATCCAAAGACATTTGAAAAAATAATGATCTACAAATTTGTCAAGGCGAAGGCATTAACCCTGTCATTTCCATTTAAAACTGTGCAGTGAAAACAAATATTTTTTACTTACTTTGAAATGGTTAAAACACAGACATATACACATAAATACAGCATTCAGTTAATTAATTCATTGGCACTTGATAACATAAAGATCTCAATTTTGTTCAGCATGTAAGATATCGTTTAGTCTTTACTGGCACATGGAATCGTATGAAATGATTGCTTATTGCTGACCAGCTCATGACTGCATCATAAACAATACCCTCCAATCTCATTTCCCATACAATAAAATATTCACTTTTAAAAACAATAGAGGCAATGATGATGAATGGAATAATAATGTCTAAACCAACTTCCTGTCCCAAAGTACTTCTCAATGACAATTTATTCCTCTTCAAAGGCAAAGGCTTTTAAACATACAGCTAATGATAAAAAACTGCCAACACTTGCCAATTGACACATAAGTATAAACTGGGTATTTTTTATGATGCCAAAAAATAAATAAATAAAATTGTCTTACTAATTCTACTATATTTAAACTTTGCTGTAGAATTACAAAAAGGGATTATGTTTATTGCTCTGGATACATTGAGTGCCCATATTTTACTTATGAGACAATGTCTTTCCAGACTTGCTTACATCACGCGTATGAAGATGCAGAACGCGGAAGTCAAGGTGGAGATGGGGGTGGAAAAACCCCTTAGCAGGTTATTTAAACGAGAAAAAGCCAGAGAACGGACAGCTCTTGAAAAAGTCTGGTGTACAGACGAAACGTGTCGAGCAGACGAATTTGCACACATAGACTCTTGGGTAAGCCTCAAGTGAAGAAGTTCTTCTCCTCAAGGAACATTACAAGCAGTCTCTATTTTGGATTTAAATAGAAAGGGGGACTTGCCATCACAGGACCTATATAGACTTCAAGAGTGCATCTTCCTGGAGATAAGTGGCCACACTAGGGGCAAGGCTTTTATTGCACAAAAACTTTTTTGTGCCATTTTACATTGTGAGTGTCAGTTATACCAAATATTTTTGTCTTTTTGTATTAAATACAACACTATAATCTTTTTCCTTTTTGTTTTATTTCCTCCCATACTGTTATCATACATCCAGAGTTTTCTATCCAGATTTGTACTATCTACTTCAGGTAATAGATTATATTTAGACATGTGCAATTTGTTTCAGTACGAATTTACATTTTGACGAATTTCGGCAATTCGGACATCCGGATGCTTCCGAATGTCTGAATTGACGAAGTGCTGAAGTGACCAATTTCAGAAGTGCTGAATTTCCAAAGTGCAGAACTGAACCGAATAGCCAAAGAGCCGAATTTCGGATGTACCGAATTTCCGAAGTGCCGAACCGAATTGCCAAAGTGCTGAATTTTGGAAGTGCTGAAGTGCTATAGATTTCTGAAAAGTGGCAAAACAGGAGAGGGAGGGAAAATTAAGGGAAGGATGACAGGAATCTTACCCTAATCCTACCCCAAACCCTAGCCCTAAACCTACCCCTAAACTTAAACTTAACCCTACCCCTAACCCTAACCCTCCCCCTTGGGGTAGGGTTAGGGTTGGGTTAGGGGTAGGGAACTGCCGTAGTCCCGAATTGCCAAAGTCCCAAATTGCCGATGTCCCGAATTTCAGAAGTGCTGAATTCCCAAATTGGCAAATTCCCGAAGTCCCGAACCGAATTTCAGAAGTCCCGAATTTCGGAAATCCCGAATTTCGGAAGTCCCGAATTTCGGTAGTCCGAACTGAGCAAAATTTTTTGCCCATGCACATAATTGTATTATCACAATTGAGGTTGTATTGCACATTTTAACACTATTTGGTTTTGCACCTAAGAGACAGTATAGATCATATATACAATTTTTGCACATTTTGTATGTTGAACCATAAGAGGTAGTTATGTCTTTTAGGCTGCACTAAATATTACTTTTTCAGGTTTGCACTTTTCTCTTCTATATAGCCATATACATGTACCTTGGGTCAGTCAGTGTTTAAAAAAAACACAGATAGTCTCTGTGGTCTTGGGTCGGTCAGTGTTTGAAAACACAGATAGTCTCTGTGGTCTTGGGTCGGTCAGTGTTTGAAAACACATGTAGCCCCTATGGTGTTGGGTTGGTCAGTGTTTGAAAACACATGTAGCCCCTATGGTGTTGGGTTGGTCAGTGTTTGAAAACACAATTAGTATCTATGGTCTTCCCTGCTTCACTCACTGCACAGTTTGCCCAAGATTAGGAAAGGGTGCAATTTCTATCAACAGTAAAACATGCAGAAACTGTCACTTTTATCATCCAAATTTATTTTAAAACCTCTAAAATCTAATTGTTACCAAAATGTTGCTCACAAATAAAAAACCTAGTCAATCCATGTGTTTAAACATATATCATTTGATACCTCGTACTTCCCATTGGAATTTTAATTTCCATCTTGTGTAATGAACAATTTTACAAACAATAAAATGTTGTACATTTTGCCAATGAAGCATGTGCAAACTGGGACCTTGTGCCTCTTTGCTTTGTAAAATGCCACTAAGCAAAAAAATGTTGATCCCTCAAGTGGAAAATCATTTACCATGACCACAACAGTCAGTTCCGGGGAAATTCTCTCATTAAGATTCTCTGGGGGTTTACACAGAAAATAGAAAGAACTTCAACACAGAAACCTGCACAAGACAAGATATTTTGACAATTGGTTAATAAGACAAGAGGAAGCAATGCCCATATGCACACATGTTGGTTTTATTATGTATTTTTAAGGAATAAAGGACTACTGTAAAGCTAAAAAAAAAAAAACACACTTGGGATTGCAGGGGTTAATTATTTATAACAGTTATTGCTGCATTTAATACAAGAATAGAATGGATTTGAAGAAGTCATCTGAATAATTAGATTATTTAATAACTAGACTGAAAGGCTACAACAGAGCACCCTACAGTCAGGTCAATATTGAGGTCTTCCTCTATTTTATTTCACTGATAGACATACATTTATCAAATGAAGACAACTTGATCTCCTACAACATGTGGCTGTTATTGACCATGTATCGCTGTGCTTTGCTTTCCTCATGCTGGTATTCTGTATTAGCCAGAGTTAAATTGCACTTTCAAATAAATTGTTTGCCTTGATGGACAGCTATGTACTGGTGTTTTCAGCTTGATAACAAGATTTATACATGCCCTAGTTAAATCAGTTGCTAATACCTTAGCAACCAGTTCAGATGTTTATATTTGAATACTTTATGGTAATAAAAAAGGCAAAGTAATGTGACTTATAAAAATATTTACCTTGCAATGTGGGTGCTGAAGAGAATATATATTTTCTCCAGTACTCCATTGGGCTGACTTTTCTATATATCCCCCATATTGCAGTGGTCCGAGAAATAATAATGACATATAATGACATACACCAGGATTCTTTAACCCCTTAAGGACTTCTGGAATAAAAGGGAATAATGACATGTCACACATGTTATGTGTCCTTAAGGGGTTAAAGGGAGACTGTCGCTGACCTGGATTGTTAATATTATGTTTACCTGTCCCTATATTCAACATATATATTTGTGAGGTGTGAAAAAATTTATTAATTGTAGAAATCCATATCTTTTCATCCTGCAAGTGGTCACCTCCACCTTAGTTCCCTATCAATTAGAAGCAAGTTATGTCCTGTACTTGTTTTCTTTTTCTTGAATGCCAGTTGCAGAAACGAGGACAAATTAAAGGAATACTATAGCATTCGGAATACAAAACTGTATTCCTAATTCAATAGCATCCCTCTATCTCTGAGAACCCCTACCCGCGTTGTTGACAGTATTACAAATCCTTTTAACACTTATCCTATTTCCAGCTATAAGGCTCTATCTCCTTCTCCATCAACATCATGCCGATGGAGGACCTAATGCACATGCATTGAATCAATGATTCACTATGGGAATTTGAAAGATGCTGGACTTCTTCTTAATGCAAGGCGTGAGGAATTTCAACAACATTTCATGGAGTTCCAACATGAAAATGGAGGAAGCATTTCTAGTGGCTGTCTTAACCCTGCAAAGTTTCAATGAAACTGCAATGTTCTATATTGCTGGGGACCGGGGCACTGCACCCAGACTAGTTCAATGAAGTGAAATAGTCTGGGTTCTTACAGTGTTCCTTTAATGTTTCTATTTCTTCTCTTCATTTACAATGTTTGCACTGATTTTTCCTTGACTAGCAATGTTTGCTAACTCTTTAACATATATTTAAAGGGACACCGTAGGCACTGTATCTGCTTAATCTCATTAAACTAGTTATAGTGACTGGAGTCCCCTGGTACCATAATTTCTTTCAGCATTAATGTTTTTATGTTTTAATGCTAAACAAGAGTCCCCGGCAGTCCATTCCATCTGTGCAGCTTTGGCTAATAAAGAAGTATTAGCCTGAGCAGCAATGGACTGCTGTGATTGGCTGAGAGTGTCAGGTGACTGCTTTCAGCCTGTCAGAGCTCCAACTGGCGGTATAAATGGGTATGACAACAAGGAAGTGTCTAATCTCTGCCTTGGCTACACATACAGAAGGGGCTGGACTATAGGTGTCCAGGGACTCTCTTATGTTGTGGCATACTGCACAAACATGGTGCAACACTGAGTGGAGGGACAGTGCCAGAGCACTCCAGTCACTATAACCAATTCAAAGAGATGAAATGATTATAGTGACTACAGTGTCCCTTTAAAAGAAAATGGAGTATCTCATAAAATATTAAAGGACCACTGTAGTGCCAGGAAAACATACTCGTTTTCCTGGCACCATAGTGCCCTGAGGGTGCCCTCACCCTCAGGGACCCCCTCCCGCCCGGCTCTGGGGAGAGGAAAGGGTTAAAACTTACCTTTTTTCCAGCACCGGGCAGGGAGCTCTCCTCCTTCTCTCCACCTCCGATCCTCCTCTTCGGCTGAATGCGCATGCGTGGCAGGAGCTGCGTGCGCATTCAGCCGGTCTCATAGGACAGCATTTACAATGCTTTCCTATGGACGCTGGCGTCTTCTCACTGTGATTTTCACAGTGAGAAGCACGCAAGCGCCTCTAGCGGCTGTCAATGAGACAGCCACTAGAGGAGTTGGAGGCTGGATTAACCCTATTATAAACATAGCAGTTTCTCTGAAACTGCTATGTTTATTAAAAAAAAGGGTTAATCCTAGAGGACCTGGCACCAAGACCGCTTCATTAAGCTGAAGTGGTCTGGGTGCCTAGAGTGGTCCTTTAATACAAGATTTAGGTGATTTTTAGTATTCATTTAAAAATGTAAACTTCTTTAAGTGCTTCATTATTATTATTTTATTATTTATATAGCGCTAGCAAATTCCAGGCACTGTACATCTTTCTTTTAGCTAGTTTCCATATCAAATTATATGGCACTATTAGAGTTTTGTTCCATGTCATTACTATATGGTGGGTTAGTGCCTAGCCATTTGAATATTCTTAATCATTTGTGGCAGCAGAGATACTTGGTTAATAGTTTATGTCAGTAATATGTGTTATTGTTATATGTATTTTTTTTCACTTCAACAACATTTTAACCGGTAAATCCCACTGGACTTCTCATTTAACCAAAAGTGGAGCTAATAATTAATATTATACTAAAATTAAAAGTGGAATGTTACATTTTAGTGAAATTTTATTTGGGGGTTTATATATATATATATATATATATATATATATATAAAAAAAATCACAAGTTGTATTTGGGGTAGTTTCAGTTGGCAATTTGGCTGTATTGTTCATCAGTGAACCCATTTCGGTACTTTAAAGTGACACTGTGGGCAAAGTAACTCTTCATCTTATTGAAGTGGTTATAATGTCTTGAGTCCTGGTACCATCATTCCGTTCAGTGTCGAACTATTTTAATGTTCCCCTCTGTGCTGCTTAGGTTAATGTGGAACCATTACACTGACTATGAATGGGTGGTGATTGGTGACCATGTCAGCTGATCACTTTCAGCCTACTACGGCTGCCATTGCTGGTATGAATTGGTATGGCTAGAAAGAAAAGCCTAATCTCAACCTTATCCATACCGCCAATGACTATGTAGGTGGGGGGTCCAGGGACTCTGATTCGGTGTGAAACTACTCCAAAAATGGTTTAACACTGAATGGGGCAATGAGATGAAATTATTATACTGAACAGTGTGCCCCTTCAAAATGTTATGAATGGGTGACATTAGTGTTCTACATTTATGATTGTATATACTCAACATTTTTACTCAGATAAAAATTAGAGAACAGAGAAAATGATACACTATTTTTTTAATAACAATAAAAATTATTTCCTAGTTATATATCAAAATAACAGAAATGAAAAATTATTTATAAAAAAAGATCAAGAAACTAGAACACATTCTAAATATAATTATATACTTTCAGTGCAATTTAACTGTCTGTGAATTCGTTTTAGAAGGCCATGATGGAGACACTTTGGCTTCATTGCTTGAGCTCCCTAATCCTGACCATTAGTCGTGTATAGGAATATATATACATATATATATATATATATATATATATATATATATATATATATACAGGGAGTGCAGAATTATTAGGCAAATGAGTATTTTGACCACATCATCCTCTTTATGCATGTTGTCTTACTCCAAGCTGTATAGGCTCGAAAGCCTACTACCAATTAAGCATATTAGGTGATGTGCATCTCTGTAATGAGAAGGGGTGTGGTCTAATGACATCAACACCCAATATCAGGTGTGCATAATTATTAGGCAACTTCCTTTCCTTTGGCAAAATGGGTCAAAAGAAGGACTTGACAGGCTCAGAAAAGTAAAAAATAGTGAGATATCTTGCAGAGGGATGCAGCACTCTTAAAATTGCAAAGCTTCTGAAGCGTGATCATCGAACAATCAAGCGTTTCATTCAAAATAGTCAACAGGGTCGCAAGAAGCGTGTGGAAAAACCAAGGCGCAAAATAACTGCCCATGAACTGAGAAAAGTCAAGCGTGCAGCTGCCACGATGCCACTTGCCACCAGTTTGGCCATATTTCAGAGCTGCAACATCACTGGAGTGCCCAAAAGCACAAGGTGTGCAATACTCAGAGACATGGCCAAGGTAAGAAAGGCTGAAAGACGACCACCACTGAACAAGACACACAAGCTGAAACGTCAAGACTGGGCCAAGAAATATCTCAAGACTGATTTTTCTAAGGTTTTATGGACTGATGAAATGAGAGTGAGTCTTGATGGGCCAGATGGATGGGCCCGTGGCTGGATTGGTAAAGGGCAGAGAGCTCCAGTCCGACTCAGACGCCAGCAAGGTGGAGGTGGAGTACTGGTTTGGGCTGGTATCATCAAAGATGAGCTTGTGGGGCCTTTTCAGGTTGAGGATGGAGTCAAGCTCAACTCCCAGTCCTACTGCCAGTTCCTGGAAGACACCTTCTTCAAGCAGTGGTACAGGAAGAAGTCTGCATCCTTCAAGAAAAACATGATTTTCATGCAGGACAATGCTCCATCACACGCGTCCAAGTACTCCACAGCGTGGCTGGCAAGAAAGGGTATAAAAGAAGAAAATCTAATGACATGGCCTCCTTGTTCACCTGATCTGAACCCCATTGAGAACCTGTGGTCCATCATCAAATGTGAGATTTACAAGGAGGGAAAACAGTACACCTCTCTGAACAGTGTCTGGGAGGCTGTGGTTGCTGCTGCACGCAATGTTGATGGTGAACAGATCAAAACACTGACAGAATCCATGGATGGCAGGCTTTTGAGTGTCCTTGCAAAGAAAGGTGACTATATTGGTCACTGATTTGTTTTTGTTTTGTTTTTGAATGTCAGAAATGTATATTTGTGAATGTTGAGATGTTATATTGGTTTCACTGGTAATAATAAATAATTGAAATGGGTATATATTTGTTTTTTGTTAAGTTGCCTAATAATTATGCACAGTAATAGTCACCTGCACACACAGATATCCCCCTAACATAGCTATAACTAAAAACAAACTAAAAACTACTTCCAAAAATATTCAGCTTTGATATTAATGAGTTTTTTGGGTTCATTGAGAACATGGTTGTTGTTCAATAATAAAATTAATCCTCAAAAATACAACTTGCCTAATAATTCTGCATTCCCTGTATATATATATACAGGGACGTTTTAGCTGCGAGGCAAACAAGGCATTTGCCTTGGGTGGCATTTTCCAGGGGGCGGCAAAGAAAGCCGCCCCCAAATACCCAGAGCAAATGTCTTGTTAGCCTTGCGGCTAACTGACATGCCAGACGAGTGGGCGGCGCTGGCGGGCAGCTGGCGAGAGAGCACTTTCCTTTGAGCTGTCTGCTCAGCTCCCTCGCATGCCGCAGAGTGATGCCGGGAGCCGGAATATGACGAGCTGAGCAGAGTGCTCATGGGAAATGCTCCCTCGCCAGCCGCCAGCTGCCCGCCAGCCCATCAGCCAGCCCATCAGCCCAACCAGCAGAGGGAGAACCCTGTGTTTGTCTGTTAGTGTGTGTCTGTCTGTTAGTGAGTGTGTCTGTTAGTGTGTGTGTGTGTCTATTAGTGAGTGTGAGTGTGTTTGCCTGTTAGTGTGTGAGTGTGTGTGTCAGTGAGTGTTTGTCTGTTAGTGAGTGTGTGTTTGTCTGTTAGTGAGTGTTCGTTTGTCTGTTAGTGAGTGTGTGTGTGTCTGGTAGTGAGTGAGTGTCTGTTAGTGAGTGTGAGTGTGTGTCTGTTAGTGAGTATGTGTTTCTGTCAGTGAATGTGTGTGTGTATTTAGAATGTGGGGCAGGGAGGAAGGGATGGGTGGGGGCGCCTGAGTTGTGTCCTGCCTAGGCACAAAAACCAGGATACACGATTGTATGTATATATATATATATATATATAAGAGTAAAGCATGGACAAGAAATTTGAATCTTCCTGCTTGTCAGCAATGTTGCCTTCTATGCTGTCAATGTTTGATGATTTGGAGATACATATGAGAAGTTTAGTTGGTAGCAGGGGCGATGGGGACACGTGGGATCTACACATACAATTATAAATAGAAGATTGTGAGAGCCCTACTTGTTCAATACACATCAAGAGTACACCACACTTGTCATGCTCTCGATCAGGTCAGGTAGGAGACGATTGCCAGGGTTAACAGAAATGGCTTTATTTACAGGTTTTGGCATTACAGCAGTATAACTTGTAGTAGATAATAAGGATAAGGAAAGGGAATAATAAACGTTAAGGCAATATGCCCTTTAAAGAAAACAACCAAGAACACAAAATAATAAAGCTGGAGAAGTATAGTGAAAATAACAAGACATGTATTGGTACCTTTTAAAGAATCAGGAATGAAACACCTTTAGATGACAAATTGCAGCAACGTCCAGATAGTGGGTTTTGCAGGTTTGTATTTATCAAGTCAGTAGGATAGGATAAGTCAATTCAAGAAATCCAAGTAGGAAGGGTGCAGGATGAATGAATTAGGTAAGCAGGTTAAAGCAATAGTAGTCCAAGTTAGTAAGGAGTAATGTTTGTAGCAATTAAGGGAGGATGCAATGCAGGTAAGTACAGGAGAGTTGATAATATTTCCAAGTTGATAATATTTCCAAAAAGCCTTTCTTGTCAGTATTGGAACCTAATAGGAAAATATGTAAGGCAATTTACATTTATTTTATTTACAAAGCAAAAGTCAGAACCTGCTTCAGCACAGGTCAACTCTGTCTCATTAATTAGAGATTTATTGTCTAATCATTAAAATATATATATATATATATATATATATATATATATATATTTAATTTATGGAATTTATTTAATTTAGTTTGGGTACAAAACAAAACCAATATGCATGAATTAACCCCTTAAGGACACGACGGAAATATTCCATCATGATTCCCTTTTATTCCAGCAGTTGTGTCCTTAAGGGGTTAAAAAAAATCATTGGATGGTATATTATGACATATAGATTATATTAAGAGATTAAAACAATTTGATGACAGTGTTCCTTTAAATCACATTGCAGTTTTACCAAGTTTATTTTGCATGATATAGGAGGAGAAAAAACTAATGGTAATATTGCTGTCAATTATGACTTTGAATATGAAAATAATTAAGATAAAAGAGTGGGATGACAGGTGCATTTTCTGTTTTACTTGCAGATTTTCTTTTCACAGCTGGTGGAACAACTATATGCAATGTTAGAGGTCAATTTATGTTTTGCAACTCTAGCTACTTTACTCTAGAAACTTCACTGCTGCATCTGCTATGTCAATGTAATAGTTAGTTTTTCTTGTTAAGACTGCTTGGGATGTTCCAGACATCCTTGATCATGCTAGTTTTATCAATGAGCAAGACATTAGGACAGGATCCGGGGGGCTATAATCATTATAAGACACGTGAATTATATATTTTGTTCTTGCTGCTAAATCTCAGTCATACTGTGATTATTTTTTTTGTGTTTTATTTTTTTAATTTCTTAAAATCGATATTAAAAAAAAATACGTTTGAGACTTTCTTGTGCTTTTTTTGGTTATTCTTAGTGGACTGGAAAACTGCTACTACTGATCCCTTCTTTCCTATAATATTGACTAATGACACTAAAACTTCATTTTTTTTTTTGTATTTTGTTTATTTTTCTTGTGCAGTGATGCATTCACAGATATTAACATATTAGTAGAATATTAGAGGATAACAATTAGGCTAGGACATGATAAAGAACATCCAAAATAAGAAAAACAAATAACTGACCGATAATTATGCATAAAGTAAACTGCACATTTTTTAATATAGTAATAGACAATTAACTAAATTAACCTAAACAGACCTTGGAGCAACCATGGAATCAACATAGTGGGTCAGCATAGTAGATAAATCATAAATTGAGAAAAAGGGTATCTTTAATCTATCTGGTTTAACCCTATCCTTTCAAGAAATCTCTATATTAGAAAAGGGTATGAAATTTGCCCCAGATAGAGGAGCTAATGATTTCGATCTTTTTATCAATCTAAAGAAATGTATTAGATCCTTAACAGTGAAAAGATACTTCCTGAAAAACAATCTGAATATATATATATAAAATAACTGGTTGGAAGAGAAACAAAAAGAATCTCGAAATGATAAATTCAAACATACATCCACTTTTTTTTACCGGTCCAAGACAAGGGCCCTTTCTTGGAAATTTTTTAAAAATAGGTGGATGGAGAACTGAGTAAAATAAAGAGGGGCAAAACATTCCAATATGATTTAAGTGAGGAAGAGAATATGGTTTTAAAAAACTTGGCTAAAGAGAAGATTTAATAATCAGAGAAACAGACGAAGTAGGAGGAATAGTGGTATTGTCTAAAGACAAGTACCAGCTTGAATCAAATAATATTTTGAATGACAACAAAATGTATAAAATCCTGAAATGAGACCCCACCCAGAAATGTAATTGTGATTTAAAGGCACTATTAATAAAAGCACGAGAGGAGAACATAATAACACAACAAAATTTTGATTTCCTTTACCAAATCAATCCGGTTATACCCATTTTCACAAATGTTTATGTTCTCCCCCTGGAAGACCGATTATAAGTGGGATAAACTCTATAACGGCCAACCTATCAGCATTTGTGGACTCTTATATACAACAGTTCGCACAGAAAGCCAAATCGTTTATAAAAGATGCCAACTATAGTTGGGCCACCCTAGATGTCACCTCCTAATAAACGGTAATTAGCCATGAACTGGGGTTCGATGCCATCACATGTTTTTTGGAGGAGGACATCAGTTTGGGACGAGTAATGAAACATTTTATTTTGGTTTTAGTTAAATTCATTCTTGAACATAATTATTTATTTTTTGATGGTAGTTTTTTTTTGCACCAGATTCGCCCCCAGTTATGCGAACATACATATGAGGAAATGGGAAGACCTTTGCGTATGGTCAGATCATGGCTGGAGGGCAAATCTGGTGCTCTGGCGGCGCTTTATAGATGATATTCTTATTATCTGGAGAGGTTCCTCTCAGATGTTTTTTTAATTTGTTCAATATTTAAATGAAAACCATTTTAATTTAAAATTCACCCCAGAGTGGAGAGATACATCAATTAACTTTCTGGATGTGACTCTATTCCATAGAGATAGAGATATAAAATCTTGCTGTTTCTTTAAGCCAACAGATGGCAACAGCTACGTTCATCGTAGAAGTTGCCATCACCAGCCGTGGCTGCGGGAAATAGACAGGAGCAAATTCCCTCAAGTGAAACACAATTGCTCGGATACTCGAGATTTTGAATTGCAAACAGACCATATTAAAAATAAGTTATTACAAAAGGCATATAATAAGAACCGCATAGAGAGGGAGATCAAACTTGCTAAGAGTAAAGATAGAAATTCCTTGCTAATGGATAAACCTAAAAAATCATAAATACCAACTTTCAACAAAGTTTTATAACCAAATACAGTAAAGATCACTGGAAAATCAGGAGAGGTCTGACCAAACACTGGCCGATCCTACTGCAAGACCCCATTTTAAGTACCATTTTGCCAAAAAATCCCACAATACTCTTTAAAAAAGAACCTGTAATTTAAAGAACCTTCTGGCTCCAAGCTATGTGAAAGGCTTAGAAACAACGAACAAAAGGGAAGAAAGAAGAGCCATAGGTTTTAGAGGATGCAGGAGTTCAATGCTTGCAAAACCATGACATTGCCCAAAACTACAGTGTTTAAAAGTAATATCACAGGGGAAGAATTTCGTATTCACACATGGATAGATTGCCGCACGGACTTCATTGTATATTTGCTGCAGTATCCATGTGGCAAACAATATGTGGAGCGCACTAGATGATTTTTTAAAGTGAGGATACTAGAGCATGCCAATAATATCATAAGACAATTGATGTCCCATGATTCCAGTGCACTGCAATTCCTGTCCAGAGTTTAATCTGCGGGATTGGACTTGTATAGGAACTGAATGGGTTGACCCCCATTGCAAGGAAAGAGACAGATTAAGATCTCTGTCGCAGCGGGAGACTTTCTGGATTCACAGGTTGCAGACACTGGAGCCGAGTGGATTAAATGTGGATATTGACTTAATTAGTTTTTTTATAAATGGGATATATGCACATTTGATGGATGCCCCACTTGATAGGAATAGTTAAGATCCTATTGAATTTTTGCACATATGTGTCAACATTAACTTTGGATTTGCAAGGGATTTTTTTTTTTTTAATTATTGTATTTTTTATTTATATTAATCTCCATAAACGTTAGGATTTATATATGGATTATAGACATTGTTCCCTTTTGGAATTAGGAATGCATATATACATCCATTCCTGCTTTGAAGATATAACACCAGGATCCCAGAATTTACTTGGAATCAATAGGTTTATTCCAAAGGCTTGAAATAGCCCTGTGTTTTAAAAAAGAGAAACTATTTAAGCCTGTTAGAGGGGACAATTTAAGTCATTTTCTGCATATATGGTAAATAATGAATTTATATTGATTGCATTTGCTTAGATAATAATTCCAAACAAACAGGATTAGTAGATTAATGGTTGTTTGTATATTATACATCTTCAGTTAATGCATGTAAAGAATATAGGGAAGACTGCAATTAAGATCCTTGTTCTTTTATGGTTTTTCTTGTCTCTCTTCTATATTTAAAACTGTCTTGTCTCCGATAGAACCAAAAGTTTATCTATTGATGTTGCTTCCTATCTGGAACATTTGGGGACAATAAAGTTATATTGAGACTTTGGTGTCAGGGTGGCGGTCCAAAGACTGGGACCCCTGTGCCTGATGTAGATGATGAGAGGAGTCTGCAGCATGGAAGTGGATAAGTAGGGCCTGGTGCAAAGTAACCACATGCCCCCTGGTGTTGAGCACCAGCGTTTTTGCGGCCAGTTACCAGAACCCTGATATAGCTTATACGGAAGCCAGAGCAGATGAATTGCTGATATGTTTCCATTACTAGAAGCAAGGTAAGACTAGAATAGGCACCAAACAAGAAAACAAGACAAAACTAGAAGAACCCAGAACTGGAGAAGGAGAGAAAACAGAAATCAGAAAATGTACACAATACATAAGGGAAACATTAACAGAACAGGGGCAGGACAGGACAGGACTGTACATGAACTGGGAATACAAAATAAAACAAGACAAGAGATATAAGTACTCCAATTATGGTGGGTCCTAACTGCCTAGAAATGCATGACTAAATAAACAACAATAAAACACACACAGTACTTACCTGCAAAGATAGGGGCAGAGGACATGAAACCACTGCCTGCAGGAACCAACTGAAACAAAAGGATTAATTGAAAAGGAATGAATGTGGCAACATAAAACAAACATATAAAAGAATCCAGGAGACTGGGAATTCCAGGAACGAAATAAAGGAATGAACCCAGAAAACCCAGCATAAATAAAACCAGACACAGAATAGAAAACCAGAAAAACTAAACAAGAATTGTAAAAAGAGTACTGGATACCAGAAGCCATGGTCAGACATCAGAACAGAGCATTTCCTGACATTTGGAACACATGAATACCGAAGGTAATACGCAAACAGGATGTAGGAAGTATGTGATCATACTGATTTCACTAACCCAAACAGCTGTGGAGAGGGAGAAGGAAGGGAAGCAATTAGTAGGGGAATGGAAAAGGCCCCCAACACACACCGAAGGACATCAGGAACAAACTCATATAAAGAAATGGTAACAGGGAGTGGGTAGGATATTTGATTGTTACTAAGAGTGTTTTTATTCTGTAACTGTTTTTATTTTGGTCCCTGAGGAAGTTTTTTTGAAACGAAACGCGTAGGACCAGTGACCTATTTTTTTTTCTATTTTATCTATTTTTAATACATTTTGAATAAATAAATCCTTTATACCTACTGACCTGGTTCCTGATTGCTATCCGGAGTATGAACAACATACAGAGGATCCTGACCTCCGACAGAGGGAAGGCAACCTTAAGGAACCTTAACACTTGAAGTCTGTGAGTTCCATAATTAGTGGGGGCACCACTTTTTGATTATCATGAGTGTTGCACTATTATTTGTTACTTTTTTCTTAGATACTCAGCTGTATCCCAATTTCTATATTGTATCATAGTAGATAAATCAGACAGATAATTTTAGGGAACACAGGGAGGACTCCCTGCCTGACTCTGAATACACCTAAGACTGCTTGTCAGCCGATTCCAAGTTCTAGGAAGACAATCCAGGAACAGTACAGTTGAAGAGGAAAGCTGAAGTGGCTTTCATTCAGTGCATGGTAAGATCTAAAGCCCCAGTAGGTAGCTTCCATCATCATGGGCTATCATTTCATTCCAAGGGGAGTTTGAGATGGTGTTGGATAGTGCCTTCAATGAGATATCAGCTGTGTTTTTGATGTAGCCTCTGAAGCCTCTGATATGGCATAACAAAATAAACAACAATAAAACACACACAGTACTTACCTGCAAAGATAGGGGCAGAGGACATGAAACCACTGCCTGCAGGAACCAACTGAAACAAAAGGATTAATTGAAAAGGAATGGATGTGGCAACATAAAACAAACATATAAAGGAATCCAGGAAACTGGGAATTCCAGGAACGAAATAAAGGAATGAACCCAGAAAACCCAGCATAAATAAAACCAGACACAGAATAGAAAACCAGAAAAACTAAACAAGAATTGTAAAAAGAGTACTGGATACCAGAAGCCATGGTCAGACATCAGAAAAGAGCAGTTCCTGACATTTGGAACGCATGAATACCGAAGGTGAAACACAAACCGGAAGTAGAAAGGTGGACCGCAAACCAGCTGACTTGTGGCCTAGGTAATTCATGGTTTGCAAGACATTTGTCAGGCCCTGGAGCCTGATTCACCTGGTTGCATATACTGCTCTCTCTCCAATCCTGCTGATCCAGTATTCCCCAGAAACCTGTGTGTATGACCTCGAAGGCCTGATCAAAGCCTTAAATGTGGACGTATTAATCAAGAATAGGCGGACATCTCAATGATGTGCCAACATGCAGGCTGTCTGAGCCAAGATGATGTTTATTTGAGGGTGAAGTTGGGCTGCTCAAGGGAGGACCAGAATAACACCTACTCGAATGAGGCTGTAATGTGAAGTAGGCCGCAATCCTGAGATTCATTGCAGAAGGGCCAATCTCTGGAAAGAAGACTCCAATACGGTTTGCAGTATAAGATCTGAGCTGGACATTTAAATTCAAGTGTGTCTTTGTCACTGACAAGTCAAAAAGACTATATTTACTGCAGTTGTAGTGCTATACGGCTTTCCAGCATGGCTGTCAGCGTCCGTCCAGAGTATTTCTGTTTCTTAGTATGCAGTCTAACAAACAGTGCTGAATAGCTGAGCTGTGCTGTCATTTCATCAGTTCTGCATCATCTTTTGTGGAGAAAGATGAAGGTGAAATTTAAGATGATGAATAGTAATTTATATGATGCTTTTCTTAATATGGCATATTTTGAAAAGTCTGGTTAATTTTTCATATCATTCATTCAAGTAAGTCTTCTCCTTACCAGAAACAAAAGCATCACGTCCACACTCGCTGTCAGCAGCTTACATAAAATAAATTAATTTCCTCTCCGACTCGTTTTGTGATTGACATGTAAACGTAATATTCACTTACAGTAGGACATACTTGGAATGCTGGTCTACCATCTGTGTGACTACCTGATCTATGACACAGTGTGCAATCATGCAGCTTTTTTTTTTTACAATGAATTTGGAGACTTAGGACACAAGGTGTCTGAACTCACTGCTGATGGTGCTGATGAACAAAAATTGGCACACAATAAGAGGGGTTTATCACAAAAAACAAGGTCTGCAACTTTCCCATCAATTATTACATTTCAGTTAGAGGTGGGCAGGGCCGTCTTTAAGGAGGGGCAAAAGGGGCAGCTGCCCCGGGCCCAGTTACTCCTGGGGGCCCTAAGGCAGCTGCCCCATGGGCCCCCTGCGGCACCTGAGGTAATCAGGGGCCACAGCCCTTTAATACTGCTCTGGACCGGCCCGGGCCCCTGTTATATGGGGGGTGGCTGAATACATACTCACAGCTAGGCCCCTCACATACTGCCCTGTGAGTCTCTTTGTTTCCTGGGCAAGCTGGGAGGCAGTGAGGTCAGATTGCTTCCTCCCAGTAAGAACTGATCACTTCCTCCTCAGTGCCGCTGGGGAGGAGGTACACACCACATGGAGGAGGATGCAAGCATTGTGGGGGAGAGGGACTGAGAAAGCTGATGGCAGACTCCCATCAGCCTGGGCCAGCAAGCTCTCACTGGACATCAGGGAAGCCACCTTTCTGTACCCAAAAGGTAAGGAGACAGGAGGGTGGCTAAATATGTTTTGTTTTTTGTTTTGCTAATTTCTGATATCACTTTTATTTAAGTGTGTTGGTGTTTGTAATGTAACACACAGGGAATAAGTACATGTTAAAATCCTAGAAGAACCTGACAGTTCCCTATTAAATATAAATTTAAAAAGTATTTATTTTAACATATTATTGCATCAAGTGTTATCAAAGGCTGTATACCATTTCCAAATGTCACTTTTGCCAAATTCTGGACCAGGGTATGTAAGAACAGAGTTGAGACATTATTATGGCCAAGGTTGCTGGGAGTTGCTGTCCAAGAGCTGCTAGAAGGCAGAGATTAAAATATGTAAATGTACACATATATATGTGTGTATCTGGCTGTGTTTATGTCCTTGTGTGTATCTGGCTGTGTTTGTCTGTGTGTCAGTGTTTCTGTGTGTATGTATACCTCATACACCTGTATGTGCACCTGTGTGTGTGTTTCGGTGTGTGTGTAAGTGTGCATCTGAGTGTGTGGTAATGCATACATCCCAGCATTTTAATGCCAACACAAATACACTCCTACATTCCATCTCTAGCACTGTACACATATACACCCCTGCATTTATACCTTTATGTATGTGTGTATCTGAGTGTGTGTGTATATACCTGTGTCAGTGTGTGTGTGTATGTGTGTGTGTGTATGTGCCAGTGTGTGTATATCAAAGTGCTTGTATCTGTGTGTCAAAGGGTGTGTATCTGAGTGTGTGTATGTGTATGTGCCAGTATGTGTCAAGGTGTGAGCATGTGTCAGTGTGAGCATGTGTGTATCTGCGTGTTAATGTGTATGTGTATATGTGTTATAGAAATCACACAACATGCAAACAGACCTCTGCAAACACAAACATTACAAACACACCAGTTTGCTGAAACACTAATACTACACACAAATGTACACATGTATTTAAAAGACAACACTACATCCAAACACCCCCTGCATGCAAATACAAACATTACATGCAAACACATTCCTGTATTAAAATGCTAAAATTATATACAAACACCAACTCTACACACAAAAGTACACCTGCATTTAAAAGCCAACACTACAAACAATCACACATCCCTGCATTAAAATGCAAACACTACACACAAGTACACCACTGCATTCCAATGGTAACAGTACATACAAATACACCCCTACATGCACACATACACTCTATACAATAACATGCTGACATTCAATTGCACAAACACTGCTCAAAAATACAACCCTGCAAGGATGGTAGATCCCCACCTGGCATAACATCACAGGAGTTGTATGACAGATGGGGATCTATCTTTTCTTTACTCTTGTGCTACAGGGCAGGCCTGGATTTTTTTTTGTTGCACCAAGGCACTCTCTACATTAGTTTTGCCACTAGGTTGGGGTGGAGGGAGTGATTGCATGCCCAGGGGGCCCAAACAGATGCTTGCCCAGGGTCCAATCAATATTAAAGACGGCCCTGGAGGTGGGAATTCCAGACAAGCCAGTCAGGAAGTCAGCTAAGTGCCCTCCTCCACACATCTATTGAACTAAGAGGTTAATTAACTAGCAGGGTACTGTACAGAAATTATACATAATTTGAAAATTATAGGCCACGGTTGCCAGTTTACAGAAATAACCAAGATTTATAAAACAATTCCAGTTTGACTTTTCTAACCTAGGATTTGTAATTCGTGTTCAAATGTTTTATGAATAATTCCTTAAAAAATGTATTCTACACTGTGCAATGGAAGTGTGTTCTGTTATTTGTGTGGCTTGCTGACCCCTGACAAAGTACACAGTTCTACAGTAACTGTACTGTAGATTCAGCAGGGTATAAGGAAAAATTAAAGAATGTGGTGGTACTGATGGACAATGATGAATAGCAGACACCAAAACTGAAGTTACTCATTAGCTACAATAGACTTTGAGTCTGAAAGAAATAGCTCATTCATAGATCTTAGTGACTTTGACAAGGGCCAAATAGTGATGGCTAGATGACTGGGTCAGGTCATCTCCAAAGTGGTAAGTCTTGTGGGGTGTTACCGGTATGCAGTGGTTAGTACCTACTAAAAGTGGTGCAAGGAAGGACAACTGATGTCAGGGTCATGGGTGTCCAAAACTCATTAATGCATGTAAGGAGCAAAAGGCTAGCCCATTTGGTCCAATCATACAGAAGAGCTACTATAGTAACTCTTCTGTGTATTTGGACCATAGGGGTAGCCTTCACTCTTCACAGGCATAAATGAGCTCACATTGCTGAAAAACGTAATGCTATGATAGAAAGGTATTTTAACACACAGTGCATTGTGATTTGCTGCGTATGGGACTGCTTAGTGCAGGACTGTCAGAGTCCCCATGATGACCCCTGTCTACCACTGAAATTGCCTTCAATGGGGACATGAGCATGAAAACTGGACCGTGGAGCAATGTAAGAAGGTTGCCTGGTCTGATAAATTAGGTTCATTTTAAATCAAGTGGATGGCCGGATGCATGTGTGTCAGTTACCTGGGAAAGAGATGGCAGCAGAATTCATTCATTCATTCATGTGGATTCTATTTTGAAACATAGCACCTAACTAAAGATTGTTGCAGACCCTTTCATCGTAATGGTGTTCCCTGGTGACAGTGGCCTCTTTCAACAGGATAATGCACCCGGCCACATTGCAAAAACTGTTCAGAAATAGTTTGAGAACCATGACAAAAACTTCAAAGTATTGCCTTGGCCTCTCAATCTGATTGAGCATCTGCAGAATTTTCTGGAACAACAGATCCAATTAATGGAGGCCCCACTTTGCAACTTGCAGTTCTAAGAGGATCTGCTGCTAATGTCTTGGTGCCAAATTCCACAGGGCATGTTTAGAGGTCTCGTGGAGTCCATGCCTTGACACCTCAGAGCTGTTTTGGCAACGTGACCTAAATGATGTTAGGCAGGTGGTCTTAATGTTTTACCTGATCAGGGTAGAGATGGCCATTTCATATACAAAGGTAAACCATGATATGTACACAAAAGAGAGTAATACATGTATTTACTTATATGCATTACATAATAAAACACACATAGGTTCTAATGCATGTCACGTAACCTTTTATTTTAAATAATAAAATTGTGATCATCTTCCCTTAACCTACGTGGACAGTCATATGATAAAAATATGCCTAATTTCCAAGTGGAGTGTCAGTTCCTCTGCTGCTCGTATGATGATTGTGCTAAAATAGCTGTGAACGGCTGACTGGAATTATTTTAACACAAATTATTGGTCAGGGCAGATAAAATACACATATTTTCAATTTGGCATGCCAGTTCTTTCTGAGTCTCGTGGTGGGTGATGGCCTGGCTGTCTGTCAGAATGATGACTTGCTGCTGTTTTTCTCTTCTGATGTGGACTCAGCTAGAATGGACCTATTGTTAACAATGCTTGCATGCATAGCGCGAACAGATGGAAAATGATAGATACTTCACAAGCTCTGTGGGGAGAAATATTTAACTCATCTCTAGTCAATTCACCACAATACATTGTTTAATAAATAACCTCTATATTTTTACAGACACTCTTTCTCCAAAACATTACATACAGAGAATGATGTAACATGCTTGGTAGGCAATATTACCTCACTTAAAATATAATAAAAGAGATAACAAAAAAATAGACTGTCCGGGGGAAGGAGAGCAAAGGGTAAGGGCAGAGGATATAGATGGCTGCTTAATGTGGAGGGAAGTGGTTGGGAGCCTGTTTATGTATGTGTCTGAAAGTGTGTCTGTTTGACAGTGTGTATCTATCCATTTCTTTGTGTGTATGTTTGATGTGTGTATGTGTATGAAAGAGTGTCTGACATGGTGCATGTATATCTGACTTTGGAAATTTGTGTATGTGTCCAACAGAGTGTTTATCTAACATTCTCTATTTGTATATGTGCCATTGTGGAAAATGTGTATGGGTTTCCAGCACTGTGTATCTGTGTATATCCTGGAAGAGTGTGTGTATGACTGTTTATGTGTGTGTCTGTGTGGCAATGTGTACGTATCTTGATGGGGATCCCCGCCAATTTTTTTAAGGGGCCTGAAGGGGCCTTAATATGCTGAATGCCTGTGGCAATTCTGGTAAAATACAAGGTGAGCACAAATTCGGACTTAGGCTTGAGGCGTCAATAACTATTTTATTAATGAACCTATTTCAAATATATCACATTCAACGAATGCTTATCATATGGAGATTTGTTTGACTAGGTAGGAAGAGGAAATATTTGAAATAAGCTCTGTTTACTGCTTTGCTTTACTGCAAAGCAGCTTTACTTACTTGTTCATAACTTTCGTTATTGTTTTAGACTCTATTGCTTGAATAACATCCTGCGAGATCACTCTACAAAGACTGTGCAATTGGCGCTGATGAATTAGCCATGAAGTCCACAAATCCATTTAAATGAAAATAAAGTTTGTCACACATGATGAGTTGATAAATAAATTAACTGTTTTCTCTGGCTAATTTGTTGTTCCATTGTGAAAATACCCATGAGGAATCCGCCAAGACTCAGTTATAATATGTACCTGCAACAAACTACTAACAAATATGTTATTTACCTGTCAAATCCTGCTTTGAATTTTGACCCACTCTGTATATATTACCTTGTATTATTATATAATATTTTATATAATTATAATAAAGCATCATTAAAGGGATATCAACAAAACTTTAGCTTAATGAAGTAGTTTTAGTGTATAGATCATGCCTCTGAAGTTTCACTGCTCAATTCACTGCCATTAAGGAGTTAAATCACTTTTGCTTCTGTTTATGCAGCCCTAGCCATACTTTCTCTGCTCCGTAAATTGAACTTTAATGACATACAGGATGCTTCTACAGGATCTAGCACGCTATTAACAGAACAGAAGATGAGAAATTCTAAATTAAACAGAATTTGCAATAAAGAAAGTATAAACATTAAATGACTCATTACAGGAAATGTTTAGGAAGGCTGTGCAAGTCAGGGAGGTGTGACTAGGGCTAAATAAACACAGTGATTTAACTCCTAAATGGCAGAGAATAAAAGCAGAGAGACTGCTTGTGCAAGATGGATACACCAAAACTGTCTCATTAACCTAAAGTTTTTGTTGGTGACTTTAGTGTCCCTTTAACTCTAATCTACATTGATCTTTAAATAATGTTAATAAGACAAGGTCTCTTTAAGTATTTCATGCATCTGCACAGCATCAAGAAACAAACCAAATGACTTACACTCCCACCTGTACAGGAACATATACAAAAGGGACATTTACACTGATGGTGCAATGTGTTTTTTGCGTAACAAACTTTTTTTGTAAAATAATTCACTGATCCATTCCTTCTCATTGTTTCTCAATTTCCCTCCATAAATTCTGTATTAATCATATATATTTTTGGCCACTTGTTTCCTGTGTTGTTTCCCTCGCACAAGCACATGCAAAACAGAATCCAGAATGCAAAACAGAATCCAGCTCTCTGACGTCTGAATGTGAGTCACATTATAATGTTCACTGGGTATTAGCAGTAGGAGAGGAGTTTCTTCGAACAATCAGGAGCAGAGCTGACATGCACGTAATATCAGATGGCTCAGTCTTGGCCATCTACAAATCACTGAATGAATTGGGCTGTCTCCATATAATGGGCTGCGTTATTTTTAGATCACATTTGCCACTCAGAAGAACAGCTGGACTTTGCAAAGCACATCTAATTTTAGGGATGTTATGACACTGTATTATACGCTTGGTTTAGAATTGAATGCAGAAGCGCAAGCGCAAACACATATTCAAATTAGAAGAAAATAATGTTTTTACATTCTTACACGTCCTCTAAAAGGTTGTGTTGCTGGTAAAGTCAATTACAGTTATCTGACTTTCTCTTATGTTTATTTGTTGCAGCAGTGTTGGCTATTAGTTTAATTAGGTTTGCTTAAGGTGATTTTAACTAAAGGCCAATGCAGGTTCTAAAAACAATTACTGTGCTTAATGAATCAGTAGTTATTTATTGAATTTCAATGAAATGTCTGACATACACACACCTTATATTATAAGCTTGATAAAGGTTCATGCACAGATACATGGAACGCGCATTTTTGTAAAATAAACTTGTAAAATATATATTTTGCTAAATACAAAAACACATAAATAAGTCCTGCTCTAACTCTACTCAAGTAACTTTTTTCTTAGATTTTTTTTTCAAATGCCTGAAATTGTATAGCAACTTTCCGATAAATGAATTAGTATATTTTTTTATTTGAAGGGACAGCACATATTTTTAAAGTGTGCATTGCACAGATATTGAGGTCACCTGTGCAAATATTTCCTATCATGAATAATAAGGCAAAGATTACTTTCAAACAGTCTGGGGGCTACATGTCCTCTGCGCCCAAGTTTCGTATTGATTGGTACGAGTTACAATTCTGAGTGAATGTTGCCCCTATCTTAAAGAGGTCTACTGAAATTGTTGCCATCCTGTTGGCTAGATGGTGGAAAATCCCATCACTGTTACGCTGCAATCACCGTTCAGTTACTGGAAGTTCCGAAAGGAAGATGGCACTCACGTACAAAAATGGTGGGAATTCATGTAAGAGAGAAACGTCCTATGGGCTATTGCTATAATAGCTGACATTTCTTCTTCAATATCCTTCCCTGAGATTGAAGGAATTGAAACAGTTAATCTGTTAGTATTCTATAAGTTGAATTATTTTGTAACTGTAGTAGCAAGCTCTTTTGCAGAACTGCTTACAAACCATAACTGAAAGGAAGTCACAAGCTATGATAGTTTCTATGTATCAGGAGATGCTTAACCAATGTACATGTGACATTTTGTAAGATTAGATTATTGAACGTAACAGCAGAAACTACTTCCTCTTTTATGTATCTTGTGTAACTTTCTGTAATCAATATTCATGACAAATATTGTATAAGTACATAGCATTTTAATACATTGTCAGAAGACTTTTGGACGTTATTCTGCTTCCATAATTCTTCCCTGAGCTCAGGTGACAATTGAGGGTTGGAGAACCGTGACCAGAAGGGATCGAGTCATTAGTTTAGCCTTTCAGAGATGTATTACACAGTCAAATCAAGCACCAAATACAGACAACTCAAGTAGGAATCGCTGTCAGACTACCTCAGCAGTAAGTGTCTTGGAAAAACACCTGGAGTTATATATCGACCAACCTCAAAGCCTCAAGGATTGTATGCTCATTTGAGCAGGGCCTTATATATATATATATATACTCTAATTATAATAATCCAATTCCTGGAGAAAGTATGAACCTCCCACATTTCAGCATTGGATAGCTACAGTAGACAATATCAGAGTTCTTAAAGAATTAAATTTCTTGAATCAACACCTAGTCACCTTTGAACTCTTTCCCGAATGGTTCTTAGGTCTCGATTTAGCCTTTGCTTATGTCTCTACAACCAGTGATATTCTTTCTCTATCTGGCAGCAGTGGGAGAGTTAGTGTTTGTTAAGATTAGTGTTATGTCTAGGGTTATATTACAGCTAGAGCTACAGTTAGGGTTAGTGTTAGTATGTTAAGACAGGGTATGGGTTAAAGGTATGTTTTACCTTTTGGGCAACATACATGCTAAATGAATGTAAGTTATACCTAACAATTAGATGATTTAAAACAGTGGCATCTGCTGTTCTGGAGTGTAGTGCTCACTAATCTCAGGCAAACGCAGACTTGCGCGTAGTAGTTCTGCACTAGATTATGCCACCCCCTCAAAACCCCCATAATAACTAATTGTACAGATGTGAACTGAATTATTTCCCATGCTGTGAAGCCAATAATTGTTTGGATGATAGCACTGTCCATTCACTGTGGGATATCATACTGGAAGAGAAGCTGATAATAACTAACTGTAATGCAGCATATTTTAATGGGAAAGGGGCTCAATTAATTTTGACATCTGCAAATAATCGCTGATGCCTGTTAGTGTTACTCCTATCAACCTCAGTCAGGCCAGGGTATGTAGGTTCCGGCGCTGCTATAATATTAGTAGTCTGGGTTTGCAAAGAAGTTAAATTGTAAAAAGATATGCAAAACCCCTCCCCCCCCCCAATAAAAATTAAAAATAATGATAATAATTGGCAGAAGTTGAAACATTAAGCTGTACTTTAAAGGGAATTAAGCCAGTCAACACTTTTACTGACACCAGTTATTTAGTTCTATGTTTTCCAAGCAAGGATTAAAATAATGTATTGTTGTTGCTGCTAATGTCATACTTCTTGACATACTTCATACTACATACGTACTTTTTTTATGACAAAGATCTCTCCTTATCTCTACATGTTGCTATGTGTTTATATTAAAGCTACGTCTATGTTTGTGCCACATCACCCCACTTGTGACTATAGTCACCTGAACAACTTTAGCTTAATGAAGCAGTTTTGGTGTATAGAACATGCCCCTGCAGCCTCACTGCTCAATCCTCTGCCATTTAGGAGTTAAATCCCTTTGTTTATGAACCCTAGTCACACCTCCCTGCATGTGACTTGCACAGCCTTCCATAAACACTTCCTGTAAAGAGAGCCCTATTAAGGCTTTCCTTATTGCAAGTTCTGTTTAATTAAGATTTTCTTATCCCCTGCTATGTTAATAGCTTGCTAAACCCTGCAAGAGCCTCCTGTATGTGATTAAAGTTCATTTTAGAGATTAAGATACAATTATTTAAGGTAAATTACATCTGTTTGAAAGTGAAACCAGTTTTTTTTCCATGCAGGCTGTGTCAATCATAGCCAGAGGAGGTGTGGCTAGGGCTGCATAAACAGAAACAAAAATTTAACTCCTAAATGACAGTGAATTGAGCAGTGAAATTGCAGGGAATGATCTATACACTAAAACTGCTTTATTTAACTAAAGTAATTTAGGTGACTATAGTGTTCCTTTAAGAAGACAATCCCTATCCTGTCCCCACTATTGGCTTCTTTTAAAACATTTATCTGTCCATGCAAACCCTGTAGTTGCTGGTAAATTGAAGGCTAAGCATGGAATTGCTAAAAATTATTTTCTATGTGCCCTTGTACCTTACTACAAGAGTTGGAAAAATAATGTATATCCTTGTGGGAATTCGCAAAACAAACCTTATCAATGTGCTGTTTTTCAGCAACACAAGTGTCAGCCCACTTCTTCATATCTAAAGGAAACATCATTGTCTGGTTGTTCTACAATGGGAATTCAAAATAATTAATTAAATTGATCACAGAGTGCCATTTTCTGAACTGGTTATATTTTCTTAAATGGTCACTCAATCAGTAACTGTAGTCCAAAATGAGAGTGCTTCCTTGAGACATCAGGTACTTCCCATGCATGGAAAATTAACCAACTGACCTCTAAAAAGGGAACATAGTTATGTTAAAAATTTTTACAGTGCGGGGGGCGGAGCCTAGCAGTGAAACAGGCCAAATGCCATATCTGGCAGCTCCTGAAAATACAAACACAATCCGCTCGATATCGCAAAAACTAAATGTCATCCAGGCACAAAACCCACAACACTGAACAGGAGAGACCATCACGCATCACCCGATGCCCTTCCGGTATACCCCAAGGCAGGCCAAGCCAAAAAGCAAAGTTAGGGCCTACTACACTCCGAGCAGCCGCGGCCTGGAGTACCTGCTGGGCGGAGAGGACACCTGGAACGCCGGGGGCGAGCTGCAACAGGACTCCGAGTACGAAAGCACAGAGATGGGACGCAGATCACAAAGATCCCAACAAGGTACTGCCACAGCACAGCCTGACATAGGCACCCTATTCCAGCGGCAGGCAGCAGCCAAAATGGCGGCCGAACAAGGCCCAGACCTCCCACACATGGCTACCCCCACAGATCAAACCTCCCAGGGAGTCACACAAGGGACCATGCAACCTAAACAAACCGTGATGCCCAAACCCACATTCCAGCAGGAGACCACAGATCCGGCTACCAAGCAGGACCTGCAGCAACTGCAAACCATGCTTCAGGACATACAACGCCTGCTGGCAGCAGACTTACCTGCGCTCAAAACGAGCATGCAACAGATCACAGAGAAAGTTGTCAATACAGACAGTGAAGTTAGAATGATCCAGGGAGAAAACTCCACGCTGAAGGAGTCCTTCCTCCAGCTGCAACACAGCCACCAACTCCTGACAGTACAAGTGGCAGCACAAGAGGATAAAAACTGACGCAATCTCATTTAAATCAGAGGCATACCCGCCTCAGTAAACTAAGAGGACCTACTGCACTATATTAGGAGACTCATGCAATCACTACTACCACCCGCAATGGCAAGGAAGCTCACATTTGCGGGGATATACCGCTTACCAACACCTCCCAGAGCCACCACCACGCTTGCTGGAGATGTCATCGTCCGCTGTATCCTACCCCAAGACAAGGGGCACATCATGAATGCGATCAAAGGCAAGACTCCACTGGATTTCAAAGAGTCCCAACTAACCTTCTATCAGGACTCAACCAAAACCACTCTCCAATGGAGAAAATCACTCAGTGAACTCACCAGTCAGCTGCGTACAGCAGGGATACCATACTGCTGGGGTAACCCACGCTCCTTACTAGTCACCCACAAAGGGACCACACACAAACTCTCCTCGGGGACTGAAGCACCCGCACTTCTAATGAAGCTGGGCCTACCTAACAAACCCGACCAAAACACCGCCCAAGCCTGGAACCCAGCAACCGCAGAAATATTCATTCCAAGAAGGCAGAGACTGGACACACAGGCCCTTTGACAGATGGAGGTGGGGGGGGAGAAGTCTCCTACCCCTGCCTGTTCAAAGGCGATACAAAATGTTCATGTTATAAAATGCCTATATACCATTTACCGCACACGCATACTTGTTAATGTTACACAAGCTGCGACACTAGTTTAATGCTTACTATAAGAGCCTGCTAGAGAATACCGCGTCCACAGAACACGTATCACGGCACAAGACGGAACACACCCCCCGACAGCCCCTAGGTTAGGGCTACCACCCTTCATGAGTAGTCTCTATTGAGCTCAAGCCAACTACACTTTTACCAAGAGGTAGAGCATACTGAAGACTTACTCACAGGACTCAACAACCAGCATTGCAACCTCTACCAAACTCATACTGACCCAAGCAAGGAGCCAGAACCACGACCAGCCCGCTGATAACACTCACACTGGGCCAGACCTCTGCAACCGACCCACGACCTAGGTAACAAACCACAATCTCATACATTAGCTACACATATTCTAGACCTTACTCACCACCTAGGATTATCTGCTTGTTATAACTAAAAGAAAAAATTATGCTAAGCTCTGACACATGCATTGTATAATCATTGTTGAAATCTGTTAATACCTGCTATTATGCATATGGTAAACCTATTGTGGGTTTGCAAAAAAAAAAAAAAAAAAAAAAAAAAGAAAGGTTTACAGTGCTTGACTCTAACAACTGAACAATAACAAGTTTACTGACAACACTCCAATAATTATGTCTCAAAAAAAAGTTATCACAAATGCAAATAATTTATGGGAGCTGAAGACCACCAAAAGAAGATCGAACTACTATATTAAATGTTGAATATATATAACTCCTGCCTCAACTGAAATGGGGTGCCCAATGAGTATGAGGGGAGGATATTTTTGTGTGCCATGTAATTTTGTTGAACATGACATTTAGTAGTAATGTAATGGTGTAACAATGGTGTAATAATGTGCTACAAATAGAGGACACAATAGTTTAAGCAGTAAAAGAAATGACTGTGCATAGGCTCAAGTGTCACACTCTATGCCAAGAGTGATAATGCAACTTGGTTAGAAATAACAGAAATAAAGACTATATACAGTTGTAATCAAAATTATTCAACCTAAACATTTTATTTCATGATAAATAGTAAAAAAAAAAAATAAGTCTATGTACACCCACAGAAAGTAATGCAATAATCAGTAGTCAATATTCAATTAATACATAATATAAGCAAGATTCTTACATATATCATGTGTATATAGTATAAAAAATGAGACATAAATAATAAACCAAAATAAATACAAGAAAAAGACAAAAATATCAAGGCTGCAGTACAAAATATTTACCTAAAAATTGGGTTGAACTGGACACCCAACGTTTCGGCAATGGGGCCTTTATCAAGGGTTAATTGTAGTCACCAACCAATAGGATTATTGGATATATAGGAACCCATAAATAAAAAAAGAGAGTAGCACCTCCCCTAAGAACTAACCACACCTTTCACGGCAATCAAAAGCACCAGAGAAACCTAGGTTACCAAAGTAAACAAGATACAAAAAATGGAGATAGTGGACTGTTGGTTTAGCATGGAGGAAATCGAGACAGGGGATATGATGAAAAAACTGTTAAATACATAAAGGGTATGAACACAGTAAAGGATGAGACTATATTTAAAAGAAGAAAACCTTCCACAACAAGAGGACATAGTCTTAAATTAGAGGGGCAATACAGACAGGTGCACGTATAGACACACATGCAGATACACAGATACTTAATAACAAACATTCAGATACACAGAATGACATACAGATACAAACAGTGACACACATACATATACATAGGGGCACACACTGACAAACAGATATACAGACACACATGCAGATAAACATGCAGAGAAACAGATACACATACAGACACAAATATAGATACACACACACATGCAAAATGTAAAGGTGCAGTAGGGTCTCTTCCCTGGGGTCCAGTGGTTGGCTTAGGCTGTTGGTAGTCAGAGCTTCTACTCTGACTCCCTCCTCTCCTCTTCCTCCCGCGCGGCTCTCTGTGATTGCTGGGAGGAAGTGACCGGCTGCTTTATTTAACAGAGGAAGGGGAGTATGTATTTTAGGTAGTGGGATTTTTGGTGAGTTATTGAATAAGGACTAGATGTTAGATATGTGATATTAGAAAACAATCTGCAAAAGGTAAACCAACCCCAAATAACCAAATATTTACTGCTATAAGCTGTACCACTGTTCCTTTGTGCCTCTTACATTTTCAGACCAGGCACTTTTTATTCTATGTGATGTGTATAATACGCTATTTGCTCTTTTCTTTAGTTTACATACCAGATTGACTGTTTTTGCTGCGCATTCTTTATATTAGTTGTAGGAGTTGCTGGGTAGAGTATCATATTGATCGACAGATGCCATGTTTATTGGCAGATCTTAAATTTGGCTCACTGCTGCTTTTGCCATCAGCATCAGCCAAATGACAATTTCCTCGACTTTTAGAATAAATCTAGATATTTACTTTGCATTGCAAATCATTACTCATAATTAATACTCATAAGTACATAAGGAATTTTCAATTGACAATCTTAAAGCAGTTTGCGTTCTAACTGGTCATTTAATATTAGATTGCAGTTATGAAAATTACAGCAACAGGGGTTCTATAGTTTATATCACATATATATATATATATATATATATATATATATATATAGTTATATAAACATATAAATAAAATATATCCCACTGCAAAAATGTTAAATGTTTATGCTAAAATATTAAGCAGATATTAGAAAAATTATAATATCTATATATCACATAGATAAGAAGGAAAATAAAAAAAATAAAATAATGGAAGAAAATCTAATCTAAAGCAAAGAAAAGTAAGGACAAGGAAAAAAAATGACTGAATTTAAAAACAAGAGTAGTTGCTTAGACTTGCAATTTTTAGAGTTCAGCTGTTGCCATAGCAATTAACTGTTTTAGCTAAACTACATTCTTAATTCACAGTTTATAGATATAAGGCCATTTTTTATGGAAAGCACAACAGATTATGTTTTTTTTTTTTTCCATAAAAACAAGGTGCATTTTTTTAGGGGGGGGGGTTGCAGACGCGTTCTAGAATCACTTCTTGATACTTTTAACACTTATTATATTAGAGTTTATTGTTTTAAGCAGAAACAGTAAGAATGCATAGCAAAATATGGCCTTGACAGAGATCTAAGTGCACTTTCCTTTGGTTGACATAGATCTGTAGGGAATACAGACTCAGCAAGGCGACAGAGAACACAGCTTAGATCCATCTTCAATAAAGAATATATTAAGATATATTGAAAATGCCTGACACACATTCTGAATCTTTACATATCGCCACACAAGTAATTGTCACCCTTTCTGGCACTAGAGGAAAAATAAGAAATTCTTATAAATAGTGTGTATTAATGATCAGGATGCAGTAACTAAATAAATGCTGCATGAATTTTTCATGAGCTTCTGTTTGATTTATAATAAGAATAGTTTGTCCAACAGATTTGTAATTTTCCCCATGTACATTTCACATAAACATTTGCAGCTCATTTTATAGCTTCATTGGAATATTTTTACATGGTTTTGAAAGTACGGATAGTTATCGAAAAGAGAAGTTTGGGTCTCATACCAAACAAAATTATAGACCTATATAAAAAAGTCTTATTATGTTTTATGTATTACTAAATAAATGCTTTGGCTATAAACTGTATAAAGAATTTAGTGTGTTGGTTATTCCTCGGCTTATTAAATTGTTTTGTTTGCAAGAACAGCGATCATCACGTGATCATATACAGTATATCATAAGCCAGTTAATCAAAAAGTAATAATATAGAAAAATGTAAAGCAGAGGTGCTTCATCAAAAGTAGGCAATTTCTCTACATCAGCAATTGTTTAACAGCAGCTACTGCATGTTATTAACAGCAAGTCTATGGTTGATGAAGGCTTGTGTGAATTGTAGCCGAGCAAGCCTCTGGTTAATTAGGGTTTATATGAAATGTAGCCCAGTATGTGCCTAGACATACATTAGTAGGTCGCTGGATAGTAGAAGGAGCTAGCCACTCACTTATAAAAACAATCAGAGGGTGAAGCAGTATTATTAAAATTGGGGAGGAAAAAAATAGGGTGGTTGGGGGAGGGAATATTGAGTGTAGGCATTCACCAGAAAGCAGCTAACTTAAAGGAAATCTATAGTGTTAGGAAAGCAAAGTTGTAGTCCAAACACTGGTCTCCCCTCCCTTCTGACCCCCTCCGCCACGTGGCACATAAAGGGTTAAAAACCCTTTATTTACTTACCCGATTGCAGCACAGATCTCCCTCAGTACTGGTTTAGCACTCTCCCTACTCTGACGTCATCCGATGTTGGTGACTTAATGCACATGTGTAGCAATTGCCGCATGCACATTAAGCCTTTCCCATAGGAAACCATTTCATCAATGCTTTCCTATGGAGATTTCACTGATGCTGGATGGCCAAATGCAGAATGTGAGGACATTCAGCGTAGTTTACGGGACTCAGACTCTGCTGGAATCCTGGAACTGTCTCTAGTGGCTGTCTGGTAGCCACTAGAGGCAGTCTTAGTACTGCAATGTAAATGTGACGGTAGTCACCATCACCAGGAGTTTCAAAAGAAAACACTTTTTGTAGGACCCTGGACTACTCCTATGTCTAAGTCACCCACCCTATACCCATTATATGTATATGAATTTGAGTATTGTTAATTGTTTTGTGTGCTCTCTTGTCCTGTTGATGCTTACTGCCAACTAGGTGGCAGCTTGTAGAGCGCCCTCTGTTGGTAGCAGCACCTTTATGCACTGAATCTGAATAGCAAGGCTTGTTAATTTGCATATTCAGGTAGAGTTGCATCTTGCTAATTCTACAGCAGGAGAAATGTTTTGTGTTAATTATTGTCCTCCCTACCCCATTATATATATATATCATTATAAGTTCCTGTATGTTGTCCAATGTGATTTGATTGTTTGTATTTTTGTTGAGCTGCCACAGTAATCTATATGTAATAAGCACATGGACTAGTCCCGAGTAAAAAATAAAGCTGAGCATGTTAGTTCCTTTTGGAACTGTGTGGATTTTTAGGGATCCCAGCCAGAGTTGTTGTACCTGTTGGCTGGCTGAATGATTCCTTTTAGCCCTGGGACAAATCAAGAGTGCTAGGCTTGAGAACTGCAAGTGTCTTTATAAAGACAATAGCAATCACATTGCAGGTAGAGGTGGATACCTGCCTGGAACAAGGGCTGCAGCGGAACAGGCAGAGGGGAGAGTACCTGCCTTGAAGGAGAGCTGCAGCCTGGTCAGGTGGAAAAGCTCCAGAGAGACCCCTCAGAGACTAGGGTGGAAGCATTCCAGTGTCTCGGTAAGTGTCTAGAAAGCGAACTGGGCAGAAGTACACATTGGGGGGTTTACACGGGTAAAGAAAAACATGCACAAAACACACAGTATGTGGGTATCACTAAGCAACTAAAATACTCAAGAATAGGTGGGAAAATGTGATGGACTATATAGAGCATAAAGTACTTTTTTGCAGATGCTCTGTAAATTGTGATGAAATTATACAGATGCTATGTACAAGTTAAACTAGTGATATAATCAACATTATATTTTGAAATCCTAAAGATACAGATTTGAAGAAGATTATAATGAAAGAAGACAGCTGTAATACTATGATGATAGTTTGGTAGAATGGTTTATCTTGTTCCCATTTCAAGTTAAAGAGAACACTCACATCAAAAGCAGAGAGGAAGAAAATGACAGGTAAAGTGCAACTGATAGGACATTGCACATGCTAATTAAGAGATGCATCCTCTATGTTTTGTTCAGAACATAAAGTTATATAATATTAAATGTAAATTATTGTGTATGAAAACAAAAAAAATATTGTGTATTATTAAATGGATTACATTTTGCTGTGAGAAATTGCTCAATTTAATTTTGCAGTAAAAGTTCATTAAAGAGAGCCAAAAGCACAATATTCTCTTGTCAAACACAAACAGAAAACACCACATACAGGACACGTTTTTTTTTTACATGTTGTAATATTCTCTAGTAATTTACATAAAATATTTACTACAGTTTATTACATATTGCACTATTTACTACAGTTTATTACATATTGCACTAGGGGCTCATTTCCAATGTTGTTTGTCGCTGCTTTTTACAAGCCAGTCACTAATTGCTAAAGTGCCCGTCATTGCTTTGACTGTGGAGCAGCTGTTTACCAACTGCATAATGTTACCAACAGCGACAAGGAATTGCCGATACTTACAGCTAGACACTAAGTAATGACTAGCAACTCCCATTGTTCTCTATGGGAACTGCTAACTGCTGCTTAGCAATTGGTTTCCAAGCCTCTTGCTACTGTTTAATGACTGCTGAGAACCCGCAAAACAGCATCTTGACTGATGCAAAAGAGATAACAGTTAACTACCATATATCCTTTTGGAAAAAAAAAAAAAAACGTGTTAACTAAATGGAATTACATGTAAACTCTGAAGTTCATATTTAAACTTATCAAAAAAACATAAAATGAAAGAAAAGGCCAGATACATGATATGAAACATAAAATTATTCTTTACACAAGTAACGCGCATGTGTCATTTACATTCACATAGAAAAAGTGAACTTGATAAGTTACATAGATATGTATATAACTTTACACAAAATCACAGTTTAATACATTGTATTTACACTGTCGCTCTCTCCTGCTAAGGCCAATCACAGGGTAAAGTATGCATGCTCAGGGTGAGCCTTTTTTTTAAAACCATAACTGTATGGTTGCTGTGGCGATAACTTGCGTATGTTCCTGGGCTTTACCAGTGAAGGGTTAATCTTTGTGTGGTTGTTATCTTTAGGAGCAGATGTTATTGGCAGTTGGCCTGTAAAAAAAATTGCAACACTGTTGGAAACTATTCGGTAATTAGTAGCCACAACAAGCTACCAGCTTCTAATAATAGCAACAGCAAACAGCAGCTATTTACTAACAAGGGCCTTGATTCATTTTTTTTGGATACGTTTTTCACATGATCACAATGATGGTATAAAAAGGTATCATTAATCTGTAAAAATTCTCATAGTCTTTAATAATGACTTCCGTAGATAAATAATTTGAAAAGATTATCCAAAAGAATCAAATCAAGGATTTAGTTGCAACAACTAGACGTGTGCATTTGTTGCACTCTTCCTTAAATTAATAGATTTATTTAACAATAAAATTATTAATCTGGCACAGAACACCTTTGTCTAAGGAAGAGAGAAACAACGGCGAGTGTCTAGTAACAACCTCTCTGATATCGTATCAGATCCATTATAGCATAAATAAGATGTGGCAAAATATAATAAAAATATGCTTGAATTCAAACCTGCTGGACTGGGTTTTTACTTAAAGCTGCACTGTCATGGCAAGTTTACCTTTCCACAATTGCTTCCCCTTCTCTCCCTCTCTCGGGATCTGTTCTTCATTTCTTCCTGTCTGCTCTAGTTTTCTTTACAACATAAGACAAAATAGGGACTGCTTTGTCTTATGGAGGATTCCTACGCCTGACCAGCGGAGGTGCAAAATGTACTCCGTTTGCTGAGGTCAGAGAAATTTTCCCACAATTCTTACCTTTCCTCCATGAACCCGTAATGCCTCCTTTCCGTATTCCTAAACGCTGGTAAAACTACTGAATTTCACACTAACAGAATGAGAACAGTTTGTCCAGTTCTTTTGTTCGGTTCGAAATTTCATTCGAATGAATGAAATTCCAATCCGATAGCTGCATCTTGCAGCCACTTAATAGATAGCTCCCTAATTCCCACAGTATTAGGGAGCTATCTACCAAAAGGCTGAAAAAAAGGCCCCTCCCCTATTAACTAGTAGGGGGGACAGTGTCATAGTGACAGTATCCCCCCTGAGCCCCCACCCATGCCCTGCGAGTTGGAGCTATGCAACTAAACAGGGCCTTCACCCCACCCGTGAGCAGCGGGTGGGGCCCTGAATGAAAATGGGGGGCCTATTGTCCTTTCCCCCGGCCCCCTCCTATGGGCGACTGGTGGGGGCTAAATCTGAAAATACCCCCAAGCCCCTAGTCACCCCCAAAATTAAAGTACTACCTACCCCCTGACCCTAAAAATGGGGAGTAACCTATTGTCCTACACCCTGGCCCCCACCCCTGAGCAGCGGGTGGGGGCCCTGAATGAAAATGGAGGCGGGGGGCCTATTGTCCCCCACATGCCATGAGCGGCAGGTGGGGGCCCTGAATGAAAATGGAGGCAGGGGGGCCTATTGTCCTCCCACGGTCCCCACTCATGGGTGACGGGTGGGGACTAAATGTGAAAATACCCCTCCTCCCCCATTAGAAGCATTGGACTGAATAAGATGTTGAAGAGGGTCAGTCTGCATAAAGACGTGATGGGAGGAAGCTGTACATACTCAATCTCAGCACTGGAAACAAAGTAAGTAAAGACTTATTTAGTATTCATTTTAAAACTTAAAAGGGTGGATCTGGGGATTAAAGATGTGCCAATAAGCAAAATATATTGATATTAATAAAAATATTATTAATAATAGTAATAATAATAATAGTGAACTCATAGTACCCCTTTAAAAGATGGCCATTTACCGTGTAATTCAAAAATTAAGCAAAAAAAATCAAATATCCAAAGTCAGACAGCTCCATAGTCCCTTGTTTTATCTCTAGTTGTAAACTTAATTATAACTTTGATGCAATAGATCAAGTAAAGTTCTAAGCATAATGCTCACCTCCGTTTTCATAAAATATTTATTAGAGAATATTCTTAATAATACTATGTCTCTCAGAGAATAAAACTATCCCTTTTCCTGTGTCTAGGTCGATCCACCCATTATACAAACTGTAGCCAAAACATTTCATAACATTTCTAACACCGTCATAAAATGTCTATTATATACGCAATAACCATTTGCCTTGACAGTACATTCAAAGCCTTCAATATTATGGAAAAATGGCTCATTCCTCTGTCTAAAATGAAACATATTTCCCTCGAATTGCATTGTAATTAGTTAATGTAGAGTCTGTAGATAATAGAGTAAAAGGTTATAATAACCTATGTTGTATTGGTTGAGCTAAACACATTGAAAGCCAGGTTTCTGCCATCAGGAATGGAATGTAAGGGGGCCTCTGAAGTACTTCAGTAATGTAATGCTCAGAGGGGCACCACACCTCAAACAGAAAGGAATGTAAATATATCTTCATCTAATGCAATGTACATTAAGAAACAACCTTGAGATTTTTACACAAGTGAGATATTGGGTGTGGGAGAAGAGTCAAAACATTTGCTTTATATAAATGTATCTTTTTAAATAAGTATTTACTATTTATAAAAGCTTGATGATACAGAAGATCCAGAGCACTCACCTATCCACTAAACAGCAACTTCAATGCTGACAGATTTTATTAGTTAAAAAAAAAAAAAACGAATCTAGGCAAAAATAATGGGGGTTTAGTTACATTATATGATCATACATTGCATAAGCCTGCCACAACATCGATGTACCCCATTTTTGGCAGGTCCTACTCTAACAGCCTAATGCCTGCTTTTATGAGATTAACCCACTTACTTGAGGAAAAAAATTCCATCTGGGGCTCTCTGCAGTACAAGGCTAAATAGTGCCCTGGGATGACGCTCCTGTGACAGGGAGGGGTGCAAAACCAAGTAAATAAAAAAGCATTTAATTACTATATTATACAGACATTATAAATATACAAAAAACATAATATTCAAGGATATCATTTTTAAATTGTGGGGTAATGGCTTCTTGATCCAAGCATATATCTGACTGCCATTCTGAAGTCAAGAAGGATTTTTTCCCCCTAGCTTGTTGCAAAATTGGAAGTGCTTTAAACTGTTTTTTGCCTTCTTTTGGATCAACAGCAAACAGTTGTGAGAAAGACTGAATTAGATGGACGCATGTCCCTTTCAGCCCATGTAACTATGTAACTCTATAATTGCATTGTTACTGTATTTTGGTATTAGTATGTAAGAGTGAAATTATTTGTATGTGCGAAACATATGTATAATATATTGAAGGAATACTACAGGGTCAGGAACACAAATGTGTATTCCTGACCCTATAGTGTTAAAAAGCATGCTAGCCTCCCTGGTACCCTTTGACCCCCTTAAATAATAATAATAATAAAAAAAAAAAACGTACATTTTTTCCAGAGCTGAGCGGGTCCACCAGCCTCATTGGCTGAGATCATCAGAATTGAGCATCTCAGCCAATCTCAATGCTTTTTCATAGAAAAGCATTGGATTGGCATAAATTGCCAATTCTGATATTATAATAACTAGTATTTATATAGTGCCTTTCTCTCAGTGGGACTCAAAGCGCTTTTCAACACACACTCTTGAATTAACCAAATCGGCAGTTGAATAGTAATAGATGTTATTCTCTGAAAAGGCAGTGTTTACATTAAAAACCTTGAGGGACTGAATATACTCACCATAGCAAATACAATAAGCAGAAGTTGTTATGGTGACTTCATTGTCCCTTTAATTAAATGCATTAATAATTTAAATAAATATCTTTACAGATAAAAAATATATACTAAGTTTGTCCGGAAAAAGTCTAACCATTGTTAATATAACAAGACTAGTTAGTGCAACATCAATGTAACCTGGCAGCCAAGGAGAGTGGACTGGAATGCTCATCCGTGAACAATGACGACTTCACTGTACTAGTCATTGAGTGACCATGTGTACTGTATGGCTGTCACATTCAAAATGACTGAGTAAGTAGTGCAAACCTGCAGCAAATTTTTGTTAAACGGGAACATTCCTTTGCAGAAACTATTATGATGATTCAGAGAGCTTTCAGGGACAATACAATGAGTGCAGCAGAAATAAAATTGTGGAAAAAATGCTTCAAAGATGCTCAAGAATCTGTTGAAAGATTTGGTGCCTTGCAACTTCTGCCTTTTCCCACAACTAAAATCACCTTTGAAAGGGCAGAAATTTCAGATAATCAATGAGATTTCAGCAAATCCGACGACGCAGCTGATGGCAATTCCATCAAAGGACTTAGCAGAGTGTTTTGAACAGTGGGAGAGACACTGGGAGAACTGTGTGAAGTCCAAGCTGTATACTTTGAAGGTGACTGAGGCATCATTGTCCTATGTACAATGTTTATTGTATCTCGTATCTTCTTCAATAGCTGTCTCTATTTTTCATATTAGATGGCTAGATATTTTCCAGACATACCTTGTATATTTAATTTCATTCTAAGCATATATATATATATATATATATATATATATATGAAACATGGGGGGGAGGTTGCACTCACCTGAACATGCTTAAATGGGGTGCTGCTGGGGGCCATATTATACAATAATCAATACACAATTGACGTTGTGGCAGGCTTATGCAATGTATGATCATATAATGTAACTAAATCCCCATTATTTTTGCCTAGATTAGGTGTTTAAAAAAAAACTTTAAAAAAACTAATAAAATCTGTCAACATTGAAGTTGCTGTTTAGTAGATGGGAGAGTGCGCTGGATCTTGTGTATTGTTTATTATATATATATATATATATTCTACATGTATAATTATTTATTATTTTCACATAATTAAGTAATTGTATAATTATAATTTGAGGGAACTGTCCGACAACCTAGGCAGAAAATTTAATTTCTTAGCCCTATATTTGACCATGTAACTTTCCAAAACCTAATAAAACCGGTACATGAAGGATACTGTTATACTTATGAGACATCACTGAACATAAATATGAGTGTTTTAAAAAAGTAAAACTTATAACGATGATAATATCATCAGTGAAAGGGCAGTTATTAAAAAACAAAAAAAATACAATTGTTAACTTTGGCCAGGGTTTATGACTAAGTGACTACTAAAAAAGACTGGGCATACTCCAATTTAAAAACCCTAGGTTGTCTACTTTTGCAAATGGTGTGCCATGATGGAGTCAATTTTCATTCTTGGGCTGCCATTCAATCTAAAAGGCAACATAGGCCCAGCAAACCAATGTGACAAATAGACTAGCTCTTTATTTGAACCTGTATCTTTCTAAAATACCATAAAACCTGTACATGGGGGGCAGCGTTGTACTTGTGGGACATCACAGCATACAAAAATGTGTGTTTTATTGCAGTAAAAGTCAACAGTATTATGCCAATTAAATTGCCATACAGCATTACGAAAATAACATTTCCTATTTTCACGCACTTTCTTATATTTTATTTATATTGAATTGCATTTCATATATACATTTTTGATGTGGCATGAAGACCCTGTTTTTCCTAAACAATATGACATATAATAACTGTGGGTGCCCTAAATACAAAAGAAGTAAATTATGGTTGAACAGACATATAGCTCAAATTCCAGGTTTCATTTTGATTTTGTTTTGGTCAAAACTTGTACAATTGCCTCCATCCTTAAGGTGTTAAATGTATAGTATAAGTAGTGAAAAGGAAAGCACACTCAGAACATGCATTTCTCAGTAGTGGTGATGTCGTAAAGACCAAAATGTACTCCAAATACGGGTTAAAAAAAACAGCACATAAACCAGTTTTACATTTTACAAGGCTTCTAAAAATACCCTATCCTAGCAAACAAAATATGGGGATTCAGTTACACCATATAACCATACTGTGTTAAGCCCACCATTAAGTCACAGTAAGCCAATATGGTTGGGTCCTCCACTAATTTTAACATGGCAAATACACATGCTAACTGCAATACTTACTGCTTAAATTGCTTTAACAGATTCTCTCCATTTTATGCTCTCCTTTGGTCACCTTCAAAGAGTCACTGTAACGGCACCCCAGGCATAAAAGGGTTAAACCGCCGTTTAGTAGATATTCCCCTTCCAGAGACACAGGCAGCTACTGTAGACACCAATCCACCGAACCGGAGAAGCATATGAAGGCTCTCAAACATACGAATGCTGTAAACAGCCGAATAGGAAAATACATACGAATAGGTTTACACTCCTAGCAGTCGAACTGGAACAGCATACAACAAGTCCCCCCAAGAACGAGACAAGGCTCCGTTTTGAGGGTCAAGCAGTGAACAGACAGAGCTCTGGCTTTATTGTTCTTATATACAAATTAGTACCACCCACGGGGTTTTGGAAAACAACCAATAAACACGTACAATACACTCAGACACTCCCACACAAAATCCTCCCCTCTGCCTGGGATACAATTACCTTACACAATGGGTAATGTAATTATAACAGCCAGAGAAATACAGTTTTTCCACATTATCCATAACTTGAAAAGTATGCATCACATTCACAAAACTTACATTTTCAGAATCAGCATACTCCAAATACAAACATATGTCAAAATCATCCAACTTGGTCCATTGGTTCAAAAGATAGATCGAAGTCCTTTGTGACCAAATGAAGCATGGCTTTTCTGCCCAAAACCAGTTCCACAGAGTCTTCTATCCTGGAGATAATTGGGAAGTAATCCAATTATGTCCATGTCAGAGGCAAGACCCCATTAAGCACATGGCAGTAAAAAGACAGTAAAATACAATAAAATACACAAGGTTACATTTATTACATAAAATACAGATATGCAACATATCCCCAGATAGCTTAGGTCTGAGCGCACATTATTACTGAATGGCGTGCAGACCAAACACATACAGTTCAATCGCCATTGAGCCAAAGTCTTTTATTACAAGAATAGGCTCAATGGCATAGCTATCTGGTTTAAATTAGTTCATTCAGTAAATCCGAGAATCTAACGAACGCCAGGGCAGAAATACAGGAATAGACCTTTCTGCATAGGAAAATAAAATATTTAAATGCCGGTCCATAGTCAAAAGGCAGCAGGCAGGCAACCAGGCTCCTCCAATGCACAGTGGCGAGATTGGTCTCGTCACAGTCACCTATAGTGAAGGGATGCTCAACCCAAAAGGAATACGGAATGGATTCCAAATTTACACAGAAAAAATTGGAGTTGGGGACACATCCAAAACATGCATTTATCAGTACTGTTGCTGCCCAAAAAATACAGTTTTAATATTTACAAGGCTACTCAAAATTACTTATCCTAGCAAACAAATTTACAGATTCAATTAGACCATATGGCCATATTGTATTAATCCTACCACTACATCACAGTACTCCATTATCAGTAAATCCTTACTCTGTATTTTTCTGTGTAAGTAGTGGTTATGGTTTAAGGAGTCTTTGGGTGTAGGCTCTCCCTACATTTTCGAATGGCCAGCATTTGCCACCTATGAATATCATCCAACTATTAATTGATTTGTATGTTGTCTTGGCAGCAGTAGAGGAGCTGGGTGCTGGCAAAATCACAAACTAATTAAAAATAAATTGACAAAAGTCTTATCTGTAAAATAAGTCATAGTAGTTATGGTGTTTAGAGTTTCCATTTAAGGAGCAGTAGCCCACCTCCCAAGATGTAGGACAGTGACCAGTGAATAAAGTGGGTTGGCCAGTGTTTGTGTCACTGTGTGTTACTGACAGGTCAATCTGACAATCATGCAAGGCCAATCCACTGACTGCAGACCCTGCAGGGAGCACTAAAACCACATCCGAGTGCCCTAAACACAGCACAAACACCTCTAATAATGCACTTGCATTATGTTTGTAGAGGACAGATCCCTGGTATCTCCAAAAATGGGGCATCAGAAAACTAATTTGGATTGGCTGGACCGGATCCAAAAATTGGAACTGTCCTGGAAAATTTGTGACAGTTGGTAGACCTACAGTAGAGGTTCCGATGGCTCAGAAGTAACAAGAAAATAAAGACCATTAAGGGACATAGAAATAAGACATGTGGTGGCTCAGAGTTGGATGATGCTCCCAGCTCCCTTCGTTAAGTGAATTAAGTCTGTCTACTAAGTCAGTACAGCTTTCCAACTCACTGAAACAATGAGAGAAATACATGCATTAATATCTATTATTTTCTTCCTGTGTCCCCAAAAAAGGGGCATGAAGGAGTCAGCATTTGTTTTTGTTTAACACTTTTTGCATTTCATCTGAACCATTTAAAAAGATTGTTCTTGAGATGGATCATTTATGTGGTATGTGAGATTTTGAGTTTAGAGGATGCTGATATGTTATGATATGTTATGATTTTGACATTGGCATACCTAAGACCCAATTGACACCACCGTCTGAACATCACTCTCACAGAAACCTCCAATGTCTTGACCTAGAGCATTTCTCTACTAATCTAAAAGCTCTCCTTTTACCTATCTCAAACTTCACCTGTCCTAATTCTGCAACCTCCTTCTACAATCCCACCCTCTCCTCTCAACTAGACATCATGGCACCTTGTACATTTAAACACCGCAGGCGCCCCCCAACAACAACCCTGGCACACCAAGCTCACTCGATACCTCCAAAAATGCTCCAGAACTGCTGAATGCTGTTGGAGTCTCACTGTGCATCTGACTTTCTCCACTTTAAATTTATGCTGAGCTCATACAGCTTGGCTCTTTCCTCTGCAAAAGTTAATTACTTCAATACCCTCATAACCACACTCTCCCGCGAACCCAAACAACTATTTCACACATTTAACTCTCTTCTTCGCCCTGCTGTTGCTCCTCCACCTACTAACTTGACCGCCTCAGACTTTGCAACTCACTTCACTGACAAGATCTCTACAATCAGAGAAGAGATCTCTAATCTTTCTTCTTCCCCTTACAATACTTCCCCTAACTTCACTCCCTCTGCTGTTCTATGTTCATTCGCACACGCTACATTTGAAGAGGTTTCTGCTCTGCTCCAGTCCTCCTGCCCCACCACCTGCTCCCTAGATCCAATTCCCTCGCATCCGTACTCTGTCTTCTTCTCTTTCTCCACCTCTCACTAAAATTCTCAATCTCTCTCTCTCCTCTGGTATATTTCCATCGCCCTTCAAACATGCAACTGTAACCCCAATTCTAAAGAAGCTCAATCTTGACCCTAATTCCCCATCCAACTATTGTCCTATCTCGCTACTGCCTTTTGCATCCAAGATCCTTGAAAGAATTGTGTATGCGAGATTGACAGACTTCCTCGAGTCCAACTCTTTGCTAGACCCGCTTCAGTCTGTTTTCCACGCTAAGCACTCTGTGGAAACGGAACTGACCAAGGTATCCAATGATCTACTCGCTGCAAAATCTCGTAGTCACTACTCTATCCTAATTCTCCTTGACCTGTCTGTGGCTTTTGACACTGTTGATCATCAACAGCGTCTTCTCATCCTCCGCAATATCGGTCTACAAGATATTGCTCTCTCCTGGTGCTCCTCCTACCTCTCCCAGAGCTCTTTCAGTGTTTCTTTCTCTGGCTCTGCTTCTTCTCCCCAACTCCTCTCTGTTGGTGTCCCCCAAGGCCCCTCCTGTTCTCCATCTATACTGCCTCCCTTGGTAAACTCATTAGCTCCTTTGGCTTCCAATATCATTTCTATGCAGATGACACGCAAATCTACCTGTCCTCTCCTGATCTCTCCCCATCCCTCTTGACTAGTGTCTCTGACTGCCTCTCTGCTGTTTCTAATTGGATGGCTGCCCACTTCCTTAAACTAAACTTGACCAAAACTGAAATTCTGGTCTGTCCTCCCTAAGTGTTGTTACTCCTGTGTCTGTCTCCCTCCAAGTCAACGGTGCTACCATCAGCTCCACCATGCAGGCTCGCTGCCTAGGTGTTCTCTTCGACTCCAAACTCTCCTTCAAGCCTCATGTTCAATCAATCGCCAAATCCTCTCATTTCCATCTCAAAAACAAGCCCCTACTTAACGCCAGATGCGACTAAGGTGTTGGTCCACTCCACTGTCCTTTCTCGCCTTGACTACTGTAATGCACTTCTCAGTGGTCTTACGCGCTCGCAGCATGCGCTGTTACAGTCCATAATGAACACGGCAGCGAAGCTCATCTTCCTGTCTGCCCGCAACTCCCATGCCTCACCCTTCTGTCAGTCCCTACATTGGCTTCCTATAAAATATAGAGCTCAATTTAAAATTCTGGTTCTTGCTTTCAAATCGCTACATAATGCTGCTCCCACCTATCTATCCTTCCTTAAACACAAGTATGTCCCATCTAGGCCCATACGATCTGCTGAAGACTTACGTCTATCTTCTGTCCGTACTCACCCACCTCTGATGCTCGCCTTCAAGATTTCTCGAGGGCTGTACCGTTCCTGTGGAACTCGCTTCCCTCCTCCGTTAGATGCTCACCCAGTTTCCACTCCTTCAAAAAATCGTTAAAAACCCACTTCTTCATAAAAGCGTATCAATTAAACTGTTAATAGCTTCTGACTGGTTCCTCTTCTGCAACTGTCACTAGTCTAATACTATCCTTACCTTTTTGTGTCATTTTACCCAACTCCCTCTAGCATGTAAGCTCATTGAGAAGGCCCCTCAACCCCTCTGCTCCTGTGTGTCCAACTTGTCTGGTTACAACTGCATGTCTGTTCGTCCACCCATTGTAAAGCGCTGCGGAATTTGATGGAGCTATATGAATATCATAATAATAATAATAATAATAATAATAATAATAAAAATTTGTGTAGAATTGATAGACATTCTATTTTCATGGAAATATAATTCACATTCAAACCATGTAAGAGTTTTTAACCTAGTTTCTTTTTAAATAAATGTAACAGTATTACACTATATAGCCTTTGTATTTTTTTTAAGGTACCTGGATATATCTGCCTTTGCTGAACATCAGACACAGTATTGCAGGACTGGACATTTTACAACATTTTTCTTTTGCAAAGTGTTCCTGCCAACATCTTTTGTATTTTTATTTTATTTAAACAGCTATGTTTTATAACTTTGATAGGTAGTAGTTAAAGTATATGTATTGTAGAACCCTTATAATTATATATGCGAGGGATGCTTACATAATTGTTTGTTTTTCTACTAGTAAAAATCTATGCTTTAGTTTTTGTTATGTATAGCAGCTGCTAGGTTCATTTGATTAAGGGTTTATTACGTCTTGTTGTGCTTATTTAAATATTTGTTATTATTTGCAGTCTATTTCCATGCCTAACAGCATGCACATACATACATATAAAACAAACAGAAATGAAAACAGTTATAGACTCTCATGTTCATGTAGGCTGAAGTGAGTACAACTTATATTATATTATATGTCACAATCACTGTCACATATGCTGATCATCCACAACATTAAAACTACTGACAGGTGAAGTGACTAACATTAATTATATTGTTACAATGGCACCTGTTAAAGGGCGGGATATTTAAGGCACCAAGTGAATGGTCAGTTCTTGAATTTCATGTGTTGGAAGCAGGAAAGATGGGCAAACTAAAAATCTGAATTACAAGGACCAAATAGTGTTGGCTAGAGAACTGGGTCAGTGCATCTCCAAAATTAGAAGTCTTGTGGGGTTTTAACGTTATTCAGTGTTTAGTGCCTAACAAAAGAGGTGCAAGGAAGAAAAAATGGTCAAACTGAGTCAAAGTGGGTGCCCACAGCTCATTGATCAATATGTGGAAGAGATGGCATTATGGGAAGAAGGCAGACCAGCGGAGGCAGTGTTCTGCTGGGAAACCTTGTGTCTTGGCATTCATGTGGATGCTACGTTGACACTGTCGTGGATCAAATCAAGTGATTGATAATTTTGAATATCTGCCCCTGTCCAAATTGTTAAGTTAAATTGTGTGCACGCTCCTAAAAGTAATTCGCACCGGACACAAGTTTCTGGTTAATGAAAAACTTGAGGAAAGTTTAATCCAGGGGGCCGGTATGCCCCTTATAAAGCAAGAATACATCATATGCATAATTATAGATAACAGAGAAAAAAAATCAATAATTGGTTAGGTGTTAAGTGGTTCATCTAATGTACATCCTACCGGGTGTGATGTCACTGTCATCATGAGATTCTCCTCCACATTCCAGTGCTATCTTGTTAATTGAGGTGGTTAGTCGATGGGAGGGGTAACACCCTAGCGGCCATTTTGAGTAACTTATGAATAATACTGATTATAGTTATGCAGAGTAAATAGGCATTTTACTAAAGTTAATATTCTGTCCACTACAACACGTATCATCTAACTAGAGATTGTTGCAGGCCATGTACACCCTTTCATGGTAAAAAAGCCTCTTTCAGCAGGATAATGCACCTTTGCACATGGAAAAATTTGTTCAGGAATGGTTTGAGGAACATGACAAAGGGTTCAAGGTGTTGCCTTGGCTTCCAAATTTCCTAGATCTTGACCTGATTGCGCATCTCTGGGATGTGCTGAAAGAACTCATTTCAGCCATGGAACTTGCAGGACTTAAAGGATCGGCTGCTAATGTCTTGATGCCAGATATCCAGGGCCGTCTTTAATATGTAATAAACCCTGGGAAAGCATTAGCTTGGGCCCCTGTACCCCCCATCCTACTCGCTGGCATGCAGTCCCACCCTACACCCTAATGCAGTGGCGGTACTAAAGAAATGGCTCTGGTGCAAGAATGTAATGCAAGGGTGGCCAAAAGGTAGAACCCCATCTGTCGTGCAGTTCCAACAATGCTTTGACAGTTGGGACTCTACAATTTTCCATGCTTTCAGGGTTGTATTTAGCACTGAGCAGTGAATGTAAGCATGTTTTTGTATTGAGTATGTTACTGTGAAGGTAGGAGTATTTTGTATGTGGTGTTGGTGTTTGAATGAATGAATGCAAGAATGCATTTATGAGTAGTGTCGATTTTTTTAATGCAACAGTGTGTTTATATATATTTTGGTGTATATAATGTTATTTGACATTTCAATGAAGGAGTGTGCTTGTATGTAGTGTTGAAGTTTGAATGCAGTGGTGTATTTTTGTGTAATGTTAGTGTTTAAATGCTGAGATGTATGCACATATACACATACACTGCCACACAAACACACACGCATATACACACACTCTGAAACACACACAGATATACACTGAAACACATGAAGATATACAGACACATATACACACACCGACACGGATATACAGACTGACACAGATACAGATGCACAGATACACACACTGACACACATACATTACAAAGACACATAGATACAAACCCTGACACATGCAGATACTCAGACACACACACACAAAATGACACACATACAGATACACCAACTGATAACACAGAGATACACATACTTATAAAATACAGATACACAATTTCAACAAACAGATACACACACATACTGACACACACACACACAGACACACGCTGACAGAGGCACTAGCACATATACTGACAGACATACTGGCAAACACAGACACATACTGACAGACATACTAACACACACACTAACAGAAATACAGACACATACACTTGCACACAGACAGACACATATACTGACACACACAGACACACTGACATACATACTGACACATGTATTAACAGACATACAGACACAAAGACACTAACACTGAGAGACATACTAACACGCACACACTGACTCACAGACAGACATACTGACACACACACTGACAGACATACTGACACACACACACTGACAGGCATACTGATACACACTGACAGACATACTGGCACACACACCAACAGACAGACATACAGACAGACACACACACACACAATCCAACAGATAGACATACTGATGCACACACAGACAGACATACTCACAAAAACAGACACACAGACAGACATATTGACATACAGAGACAGATATACTGACAAAAACAGACACACAGATAGACATACTGACACACACATATGCAATATTTACACTTAGCCACCTTCTAGGTTCTTACCTTTTGCTGGAATGTGGTTTCCCTGAGGTCCAGTGGCAGGCTAAGGCCATTGGGAGTTAGACTCTGGCACTCCTGGCCAAGCCCCCTCCTCACTGCCTGCCACTCTTGCATGACTCCAATCTCTGTAACTTCCCCCCAGGTTGCCACACACACACACACACACAGACTGACCCATACACAAACAGACTGACCCATACATATACCACACAGACACACACACACACACACTGACCCCCCACACACACATACTGACCCCTTACACACAGACTGACCCATACACACACACACACACACTGACCTATACACCCCCCCCCACACACACAGACTTAACCCTTAAACACACATACACACATTGATACACACACACACACAGATTGACCCATACACACACAGACTGACACAGACTAACCAATACACACACAGACTGACACCCCCACACACATAATGACTCATACACATGCAGACTGACCCCCCACATGCAGACTGACCCATACACACACACACACAGACTGACCCCACACACACAGACTGACCCATACACAACAGACTGACCCCCCACACTGCATGATGTAAGGGGGTCATGACCCCCTCTAGTCCCCTCCTAGTGACGCCTTTAATGGTATTTCTGGCCAAAATGTATGTCTGGTTGTACTGTTCTTGGTTACTGTTCACTGGATGCCTAGTAGAGCCTATAGCCATGCATTTAATGTGTATCCATTGACTCCTATAGATGAATGAAATGAGGAATATACACTAAACATGAATTGCAACAATTAACAGCAATAAAATTTTGCAGATATCTAAACCACTTCCTTTAGAGGGATGTCCAGGATGAAAACAAACCCCCTTTTTAATATGTGGCAGATACCTCTCAGCTACTCCAGATCCATCTAATGAATGCATTGCATTTGACAACTAAAACATCCCTAACATATAGCATACTTGAATACAATAATGAATAAAAATGTATTCTTCTAGGAAAGCTAAATTGTCACCTTGACAAAGTTGTTTTAATTGTATACTTTTTAGCCTTTTTTTCAAGACACATGTCAGGAGGACTAGGTACCTCTGTTATAATACTTATTGTGCAGGTTTAGCAAGAGAGATACCGGGCATCCTTACTTTATATCTATAACAATACCAAAACATTGCACTTCACAAAAGAAAAAAACAATTAATGAAAAAGGAATTTTTAACAAATAGTTATTCTTTTTATTACGTATTCATGTTAGAATCCAGACATAAAATAAACAAATATGCCATCAAGAAATCATGGCAGATCAGCAGCAAAAAATAACAGAAAAAGTGCTAATTGTGCATGGGGATGGTCACACAGTCAACTAAGTCAAATAAACTGAACGTGTTTCGCCTCTTCAAGAGCTTCACTGTAGCTAAAATCGCACACCTTGTTATACCCTGGATAAGCTGTCCTATATGGTGGGATTGCTGGTAATAAACGAACCCTAATATTTCCAATATCTTGTACACATTGGTGGGTTTTCTTATTATTATTTTTATGTGTAATACTAGAAACATTTCACTGTGGATTTAATGGTGGTGAAATGATGGTGGCATTGGTCTCCAGATTTCTGAATATTGACATTTTACTATATATTTAACATGCAAGATAGTAAATGTTCTACAGTTTGTGGATTACAAGTTCACTTTAATATAACTCCAGCCGTTATTTTCTATCACAAGGTCATATAGAGTCATCTATAAACCATCTCCCTAGGGCAAACCTTTTAATGAATTGAGGAGATTGAAATTTTACTCTGTCTTTGATAGTTATATATGTCTATCACAAAGAATAAAGCGAAGAGAAGACAGGAATTTCCAACTGTGAGGACAAAATGTAGGCACCCCTAGATCACCCTAAATATAAAGTAAATTAAGGTGGCTTATGACCTTTACACTCTGCTTGATTTTGCAGTGCCACATCAAAAGATAAACAAAAAGTGGCCATAGATCTCGACAGATGATCAAATCAAAGCTGCATTTAATAAAAGATAGGTCACAGAGATGAAATTCTGTCTAAATGTTCTTTCAGAAGTACTGCAAGAGTTAGATTTTTGAATATTTTTTAATCATATTGATCCTGACTATAGAAAAGAACAAAATGCACCTTGATGCCCAGGATCGATTTATAGACATGTGTGCCTTTACAAATTCACTATTAAAGGACCACTATAGGCACCCAGACCACTTCAGCTTAATGAAGTGGTCTGGGTGCCTGGTCCAGCTAGGTTTAACCCTTTTTTCTATAAAGAGAAACTGCTATGTTTATAAATGGGTTAATCCAGCCTCTAGTGGCTGTCTCATTGACAGCCGCTAGAGGGCTTCCGCGCTTCTCATTGTGATTTTCACAGTGAGAAGACGCCAGCGTCTTTCCTATGGACTGGCTGAATGCGCGCACAGCTCCTACCGTGCATGCGCATTCAGCCGAAGAGGAGGAGAGGAGGCGGAAAGAAGGAGGAGAGCTCCCCGCCCGGCACTGAAGAAAGTGGTAAGTTTAACCCCTTCCTTCCCCCAGAGGCCGGCAGGAGGGGGACCCTGAGGGAGGGGGCACCCTCAGGGCACTATAGTGCCAGGAAAACGAGTATGTATTCCTGGCACTATAGTGGTCCTTAAACCCCTTAAGGACCAAACTTCTGGAATAAAAGGGAATCATGACATGTCACACATGTCATGTGTCCTTAAGGGGTTAAAGCGAAAAGATGGAAATAAACAAAAAAGCAAAACAAATACTGAATATAAAACCACAGGGCATTAATGTAGTGCATAAAAATGAAAATGTATTTTCAACAAAACATTACAAATCTGAACTTAAGAACACATTTCCAAATATAGATATGTACCCATATGATCATCTACATCTTCTCAACAGTAATTAAAATGTCCTATGTTTTACATCAAAAAACATTTAGTTCAATTTCCTTTTTTTAATTTTGAGCAGCTGAGATATGGAATACCTCCAATATCCAGCTGTATAAAGTATTTTCCTTTAAAATAAATAGCATTGTATGAACATTATACTATGTCCATTAGCTTGTGTTAATTATGAATTGGTTCTGAAATATTCATGTGAAAAGACAAATAACATCTTGTTACATAGAAATGGTCTGACATATAAATATGTGTACTATGCTTATGAATATTTGTAAAATACACACAAAAAAAACCTTCTTGTTATCTTGGGGATCCAGATTTCCAAAATGCTAGTGACATATAAATGTTATATTGTATATGAGCATACTGCCACAATGCAGTTGCCTGGCTTAACCCACACATCACCAGCTTATAGGGCAGACAATTGAGGTCTTGCAGTGTGCATATAGCCTCATCAGCTCTCATCAGCAGCACTGACTCTGAATCCTGTAGGTTCCAGTATAGTGTAGCCTCATTGCCCACTCATCAGCATAGAATATTAAAGGGACACTAGTCACCAGAACAACTACAGCTTAACCCCTTAAGGACACATGACGGAAATATTCCATCATGATTCCCTTTTATTCCAGAAGTTGTGTCCTTAAGGGGTTAATGTAGTTGTTCTGGTAAGTATAATAGCTCCCTTCAGGCATTTTCATGTAAACATTGCCCCCCAGGGACACCTCCAAGTGGCCACAGGAGGGGCTTCCTGGCTCAGGGCTGCACAGTAGCTTTTTTTCAATCCATCTCTATGAGGAGGTGCTGATTGGTCAAAACGGTGTTTGGCCCTGCCCCCTTGCCGATTTTAGCCAATCCAATGCTTTCCCTGGATAGGCTAAAAATCAGCAATTTGGATGATGTCACCAAGGGGGCGGGGCCAGTGCCGGTGGACCCATGGAGAGCTGAAAATAAGGTGAGTTTTAACCCATTCTGAGGGGGCTAAGGTGGGGGGAGCCATCTATAAGGTCAGGAAAACATGTTTGTGTTCCTGACCCTATAGTGATCCTTTAAGGGGAAGTATTTTACAGCTTCTGTGTACAAGGTACTGGGACAGAAAAAAACATTGCAGACAAAATTTGGTCACTGGAGTGGAAGGATAAAAGAGGGCTTTAAAAAAAAATTAGGTGGAGGAGTTAAGGAGTTAAGTTGATATAAAAACAGGGCTGGATACTTTTCTAGGAAACATCCATCCTTGGAAATATCTTATTGACTTTTGTGTCAAGAAGGAGTTTTACCTCCTTCCCGATAAAAGGAAAAAATATTGTATTTGTTTTTGTGTGTTTTGTTTTTCATTCTAGTTTATCAATAAATAAAATGTTACTTTGAATTGTTAACGTTAATGCCCGTTTAATTTCTTTCTAATTAAGGTCATTCATTAAAGTGTTAATTATATGGAACTGAAAGAGAAGTGAAAGTGACTTGAAGATTTTTTTCCAGTTCAACTGTTGGAAAAATTTGTTTTCGTGTAATTTGAGAGAAATATGTTTTCTTTGCACCCTATGCCAACCCCCTCAATTTGTATTATCATAATGAGGAAATTTCACTTCCTCATAATCTGTTCAAATATTTGCCTGGTATAGTAACACATTATGTTATCACCTCTGGCAATCAAATACTGTAAGCACTAGGGTGTAGGAGAATCCACTATTAGACGTCTAATAGAAGAGGAATCTGGATCTACACATGTGAAGGTATAGGTTTATTTTATTATACTACTTTTTTCTCAGTATCTATGTGCACTATTATTTATCTTTCTTTTATTTAGATAGATCATTGTCATACCGATTTATTTATTTTAGCTTATCTCAAATGTTGCCATATTTCCCAAGTGTTCCCCAACTTGAATGTTTGCTAAATAAGCTTAACAACTTAAGGACACATGACATGGTTCCCTTTTATTCCAGAAGTTTGGTCCTTAAGGGGTTAAATAACTTTTGAAAATTTCAACACTGAAAAATTGAAACGTAAAACAATGCTTCTATACCCTAGTACTCTCATACGGTTATTCCCTGAAGTGAGAATTTAAAGGGAGTTCAAAGTTAATTTGAAATTTAAGGCCAGAAGAGTCAAATTAAAAGCGTAGCTCAATTAAATCATGTTTCCAGTTTGATTATTTTTATCATAAATTTGAAACTCATTTTGAATTTCACTTTAGTAAATAAATCTGTATGATTGTCATGGGAACTAGACTTGTTCAGAGAATAACAATTGGCTCTTCCAATTCAGTTCATCTTAAACTTAAAAAAATGACTCGGACAAACCAAATTTTGTTATTAAATCAGTTTGGGTCTTCGGAATTCTGTTAAATAATTGAATTCACCAATTAAAATTCAGATCATTTGAATACATTTTAATAGCTTTCGGATGTACAAGCATGAGGCTAGAAGCAAGAGGGCATGCAGCCCTCTTTCTTCTAAAGTTGTGATGGTCAGGCCCCTTCTACATAAGTTATACTCCCATCCCACATGTGGGAGTAGAAGAGTTTGCTGACACTTTGATTTTGAACCAAACTTCCACCAGTAATAGGTGAGGAGCATGAAGTAGACTTTGCCAGTGGCATACATACTGGGGTTGCAGGGGGCCCGGCCGCCCTGCGACCTGGTATGTATGCCAGTGTGGCCAGCCTCTTCTCCTGGGGGGCCCAGGAGCTGGCCACCTTAATGAAATAAAAATCCTTTAATTAAGAAAGTTACTGTAGCTTTAAGGCTGCGTGGATTTTGCAGGTTGTTAGTTGAAAGCATAAAACAATAGCAAAAGTAACAGAGATGTTGATAACAGTGTTTTAGTAGCAGAGTTTTTTTAGTAAGCAGGTTACAGTTCATTAGTAATGCAAAAACCCAGAGAAGATATTGAAATGAATACTTATGATTGTTGGGAGTTGTCTTCCAAAGGCAGGTTAGTTTGAGTCTGGAGGTTGGTTAAACTTCTAACAGTCTGGTTCTTGGAAATTCGAGTGAGCTGGGAAGTCAAATATTAGGTCCGTGGTCAGAGGAGATGAGAAGGCAGGAATCCGTTTGAACAGTCCAAGGTTCGGTACACAAAACCTATCGAAGAAGAAATTAGCCAGCAATGTGATTGCGGAAGTCACAAACAGAAATCACTAAGCCATTTTGAAACTGGCGCGGTTTCTCTATAAAGCTTGAGAGAGCCGCGTCAGAAAGGGGGCGGGGGCGGTTCCGCATACCGGAAATGTCAGAATGGAGCCGATCGAAAAGATAAGTCCTGACAGTGTTAGTGTGTGTGTTAGAGTGTGTGTGTGTTAGTGTTAGAGTGTGTGTGTTAGAGTGTGTCAGTGAGTGTGTTACTGTGTGTGTCTGTTACTGAGTGTGTTAGTTTGTGTGCGTCTGTTAGTGAGTGTGTGTTTTGTAAGTGAGTGATTGTGTGTCTGTCTGTCAGTGAGTGTGTATATATGTCTATCACTGAGTGTGTCTGTCAGTAAATGTGTGTGTCTGTAAGCTAGTGTGTATGCGTCTGTTCTTGAGAGTGTGTGTGTGTCTTAAGCACTTACCTTTCTCCAGCGCCGGACTCCCTTGGCGCTGGGGATCTCTCCGCCCCGATCCGCCTCTCAGCTCCGAATGCGCATGCATTGCAAGAGTCGCGTGCGCATTCAAACCGCCCATAGGTAAGCATTACTCAATGCTTTCCTGTGGACGTTCAGCGTCTTCTCACTGTGATTTTCACAGTGAGAATCGCGGAAGCTCCTCTTTCTCTGAAACTGCTATGTTTTCAGCTGCAGGGTTAAAACTAGATGGACCTGGCACCCAGACCACTTCATTGAACTGATGTGATCTGGGTGTCTGTAGTGGTCCTTTAAGTGTATGTGAATCTGCATGCATACCTCTGCGACCAGGTGCCCGTTGCCATGTGTTGCGGCCCCAACCCGCGCAGAGTAAGCGCGCAGGGGGAGGGGGCACGGATCAGTTTTCGCACCGGGGCCCCATGGGTTGTGTGTACGCCACTGGACTTTGCATCAGATTTCCTACATATAATGTTACTTCCTATGCTTGGTGTCTCCCCTAACATTAGACTAAAAAATTATTACACAGTGGGACCTCAGTTTACGAATTTAATGCGTTCTCCGGGACGTTTTGTATTGCGAAAAATTTGTAAACCGAAACACGGTTTCCCATAGGAATGCATTGAAAACCAATTAATGTGTTACGGAGTTGAGAAAAAAAGTCAAATAAAGTATTTTATTTGTTCAAAACTCTTTATAAAGTACACTTTAAAGGCATAAATACTGTACAGGGACACGCTGCTTCTGTTCAATCCAGAGCAGGAGCAACTTCTCGACCTCCTCCAGAACAGGTGGCCGTTGCTTGGAGACCCTGGTGACTCCCTTGGCTGCATCTCTCCCAGTTATCTTCTCTTTCATTTTTAGGATTGTACCGATTGTGGATGCACTCCTGCCATACTCTTTGGCGAGGTTAGTCAATCACATTCCTCTTTCATGCTTCCTGATGATTTCTTTCTTGTCCTCAAGCATAATCATCTCCTTCTTTCTCTTCCCAGCTTCCGCTGCTTTCTTGGGTGCCATGACACCACCGTCACTAAGTATGCAAAAAAAATAAAAAATGCTTTACACCCACATGAGCTAGCATGGAAAACAACCCCACAAGGAACACACAGTAAAAGGCATGCACAGCACATGAGCTGTTACAGGCATGCACAGCACATGAGCTGGCATGGAAAACAACCCCACATTGCAAAACATAAAGTACAGTACTGTAACAGGCATGCACGGTATATGAGCTGTGACAGGCATGCACAGCACATGAGCTGGCATGGAATGCAAACCCACAATGCAAAACACACAGTAACAGGCATGCACAGCACATGAGCTGGCATGGAAATCACCCCACAATGCAGAACACACAGTAAAAGGCATGCAAACAACTAAGCTCAGCTCCCTACCTTTCCACCTCTTGAGATGCACCAAAAAGGCTCCAAAACCTGCTGCAAATGGCTCCAAAAGGCTCCACAAATTGCTGCAAATGGCTCCAAAAGGCTCCACAACCTGCTGCAAATGCTTCCGAAACCTCTCCAACACCTCCACACTCATGTGCTACCCAGACTCCACTATGCAGGGGGGTGGAGCTATAAACTGGGACACTTGTTTCGTATTGCGAAAAAAAATCGTAAACTGAGGCATTTTTTTTTTACGGATTCTCATTCGTAAACCGAATTTTTCGTTTACCGAGGCGTTCGTTAACCGAGGTTCCACTGTACTTTATTTTATTTTCAAGTTATCAAAAGGTGAAGAGCAGTGGGACATTGATACATTCCTCTGTCATAACTGTTTACACAAGAATTTTAGTTTTTAAAGGAATCACGATTAATCTGAATTTTGGGAGATCGTTGAGTCGTCCGTTCTCTAACTCTGAACTGCCATATAACGGAATTACAAAACAAATAAATGTAAAATTGTTTCATGATTTAGAGTTTGTTCCTTGATTAAGGGTTTTTACTGTGACACCAATAAAGAAATAAAGTGAGAAGTTAAATCTATATTTATATATTTAATAAATATATAATAAATATAATTTTTTTTAATTTTTTTTTTACTTTTCCTCCTTTTTCCCCTCACTGCTGGTTACTTATTCTCATCCGAAGTGAAAACCAAATAGTGGGAAAATGTGCCTATCAGTGTAAGGCAAAATATACACACATGTATATGTATATATTTAGGAGTACACTAGTTAGTATATTTTCCTGACATTTTGGTTCATCCAAATGGATTTTGGTGAATCGAACAAAAAATGTCACGAGGACAAAACCCGATTTGCCCCAAAACAATTTATCCTTTTAGACAAAATATTTTTTTTGCCATGCCAAGTTCTAATATACTTATTATTAGGAGAAAATTGATTTAAAGCTGCAACTGCACATTGAACACTTAAAGTTCTACACAGTTTAAATTCTTACAGATGTAAGTACCATATTAGAATATCTCCACCTTTTGTTTATATTTTTTTTTCAATACACACTTGAGACATGCATAAACTATTTAAATTTCTGTTTGTTGATATTTATGGTTGAACTAGTTATACTTGCAATATGTTGTTACTCCGCTATAAACAAACATGCAAGTTATACAGATATATCTGAGGCATCCATGGAGTCATCTTCTCTTGTTTTCTGTTAACTGATGACTGGACAGTAAATCAGGAAGAAGCTGTCTTTTCTCAGACCCACTTAAATGTAGAAAAGTCTCTTGGTTGTCAACAAGTGACAGTTTAATATATTGCACATTTCAATTTCATCCATCTGAAAATGATCTCATGGGTACAGAGGCTAAAACCATCTGTGGTCTGACAGATAAAGTAAGTGAATTGCTAGTATATTGTGGTACCATATTTGATATACCTCTGTATTGTGTGGCTCTAAGCATGTTTTGGAAGTGCTTTGAGGAGTAGAATTGGGTTTATGATTAATGATTGTATTACTGGTTTATTTAAAAAAAACACCTATCTATTGCTATAGTCAGTGTCAATAGTGAAGACACTATTTGTATTGTATTGACAGTTATTCACGTTCTGTCTTAATGTTCAATGGTTTTTCTTCAGTTGGAGTATTGATCAAGAAGTATCGTTATAATTAAACACAGTGGTTAGGGAATTACGGTGATCTTGATGTGGGCCAGAATCTTAACATTATCTATAAATGAATGTGGAATTGCATGCATAGACTTTTTAAAATGTGTATATGTTTGTCTTTTGAACATAATAGAAAGGAATATTTGATGCAATCTGATTTGATTTGATGCAAATCTGATGCAAAGTCTACTTCAAAGTCATTTGAGTCTGTTTGGGGTTCTTCTAGTGAGAGTCTTACAATACTACTTGAGGTGTTACACTACCTTTTAGCTTAGAAAAACATAATGTACTTGCTGGTCTTTAAAGCCTATAAATATGTGTGTGATTAACCCATGTACATAGTGTCTCTTAACATCTGGCTTACAAATAAATAATTATGACAACCTGAATATAGCTATGGAACTACCCGTGGTGCAGCTGATGGGGCTTCACCAGGGCCCGCACACTAAGAAGGCCAACCAGGTAGGCTATGCACTTAGGACCACCCGATGGGCATTTGTTATTTGGTGCCCGGCCATGTGCTATGGCCCTTTAGCAGCTCAACCAGGCCCCTCTCATATCGACAGCCTGGGAGGAAGTGGGAGCCAGTCACTTCCTCCCGGCTAACAGAGCTATACAGGAGCAAAATAGAGAGGAGTGGCAAACTAGGGGAGTCAAACCCTGACTCCTAACAGCCTCAGTTAGCAGACTGGACCTGAAGGAAGTCACCCTCCTGCACCCAAAAGACAGAACATTTAAGGGTAATTAATAATATGTGGATACTTACGGATATACCGCATATTGCATCATAGAATTGTGTTGATATGGTGTGGCTAAAATGTGTAAGGGTGGCTAAAATGTGTAAATGTTGTACAGTATGTGTGTCAGTGTGTGCATCTGTGTGTTTGTGTACCTGTATATGTGTAAAAGTGTGTATCTGTAATTTTAAAGCAAATCACAAAAAGAGTAGAAAATTGACAGAGGCAGGAGTCAGAGACACAGGAAATCAGTCAGTAACTAGTAGACCTAGACCAAAACTACATTTTGTACATAACCCTGCTAAATAAATGTTTTAAAGTTGTTGTTTTTAAGTGTTGTAACGGAACCGCTGGCACCCCGACCGGGTACCTTCCGCCGACGGATGCTCCTAGTGCTTTCCGAGGGCTCCAAGCACTCTGCCAGACACCATAACCACTGCAGACCCCACAAACCGCCGCAGCTTGGTTGGGGTCTCGCCGTCTCCACCCACTCTGGACCCAGGACCAGGGTCCAGTTTCCAGCAGGTTGACCTCTCTCCGAATTCCAGAGAGCAGGAACAGGAACAAGCTCTTAGCAGAGCTTAGTGATTATACCCTGGGGAGTATAGTGATTATAGCAATCCCCAGAGTGTAGTTTCTCCAATCCCCCAAACATGAGCCGAAACTTCATGAAGGTACAAGATGATCTGACTCCAATGAGCGTTTATTACTCCTTATATACAAGTTTTCAGGTCAGAGGCACACCCCCTGGACCTGGTGGTAAACTGTGACAAAAGGGACACAAACCAATGGGAACACTAATTAACATGATAACACTCTCACATACACAATGAAATCCCTCCTCTCCATCCTGGAGATAATTGGCTTAAGGCACATTTAACCTATCCCCAGATAGCTCGGATCTGAGCGCCCAATCTAGGTGAACAGCGCTCAGATCCCATGAACAAAGTAGATTTTCCACGGGGTAAAGCATAAATGGCAATACACCCCAGGGCCATAGTCATGAGGAAGGAGGCTGGCAATCAGGCTCCTCCAAAAGCCGGGGGCAAAGGGCAGCTTGTCACCTAACAATCCAGGGACAAAATGCATTTCGTCACAAGTGTTATCTCTTTTTTTAGATTTCTTTGTAATATTGCCCCTTTTTTATGGTTGCATTATACAAGGAGGTATATTATTCATTTTCAATGTTTATTATTTTTGCTTTTATATAAGGTTTTTTGTATCCTTCATATACTATCGATTTTAGGATTCATTTATCCAGCAACATTCGTATGGATTTTGCATTGCTATTTATTTTGAGAAATTAACATTATTTTTATTTTTAAGGTTTTGAAAGTGACCATTCCTTATAATTGTAGCATTTGGAGATTGCTGTATATCTTATGTATTGTGAGTGATTTTAATTGCTTTGCATTGGCAAAATAAATGACACTTTATGACAGAATAAATATGACACTTTTTAGGTTGTTAACAAATAGTAGGTCCAAATCTAATTAGTTTAGGCTGGTAGACTTGTGTATACATATAGATATGGTTAGTTAGCACTTTACAGCCATGAGGAGCTACTGATTGGCTTAGAGCTTCTGCAGGCTGCTCTAAGTCAATCTGCGGTGTGCCCTACTCATGTCAGCCTCTGGTCCTCTAGCTGAATTATAAACACTGGATGACGATCCAGTCAACTTTGGGTTTAAATCGTTCATAAATGGTTTAACTTCTACTTCATTTCTATGAAGTTGTTATGTTGTCTGAAGTGTTCGTTTAGCTGAGCTGATTGATAACATCAATAAGTGTGAGAACATCTCTGGTTCGTTTCCTGCTTGAACGAGAAAGGCAGTTATAAGGCTTGGTAATTAGTTAGTTATTAATTTACTCTGCCAAATTCGGAAAGTTGGTAAACCTGAAAGTATGCTGCCACAGTTTACTACTTTAGATTGTACAGTTCCTTTTACATCATTGGCTTTTCTTATAGGTTCCACAGAATCAGAGCTTGTTCTAGTTATTCATGGTATAAACACATCAATAGATAGACCTGCCTATGTCTACAGACTAACTACTGTTGCAGTGCTTGAGTCAATAATAACCAATCTAAGTTATCTAATTGTCTCTCAGATTTAACTCAAGATGGGTTGTTTTTTTTTTTTTTGCCAGGACTAGACAAGCATTCATGACAATTTTCACAAGACTGAAAAAAAATATATATATTTTGCTCGCAAATGTTTTTGCCTATCTTATTTCTTAAGACTCACTACAAAAATGCTCCAAATCGTTAATATGAGGCTAGTTTGCAGTGCACCCATAATGGCAATATGCTATCAGGCTAATTAGGTAATTATCTTTTCCATTGAAAATAGAAACTGCACTTTTGGGTTATCTATCCTCCAGAGATAACTCGATTTACCAAAATGCTACACAACCATGTTTTCATGACAGTCAAAACTTTGATGGCACAGAAGAGTGGTATAGCTATAGATACCACCCACATATATAATTTACTAACTTCTGTTAGAACATGCATCACACCTAGTGTGACAGATCCATCTGTATAGACTAAGATTGCTGGTTTGTCTGTTTTGCCTCTTTTCGTGGAATTACCTGTCCGTATGCCCCTGTTTGTTTATTTGACGTTTTTACCGAATTAACTTACCGAACGGACGGCCACCCAGAAGAGAAGTGTGCTGCTGGTTAACCTCTTGATCCCAATTAGAACGTTGTGGTTAACCGCAGACACCTCTTAATTATAACCAAATACAGGGTGGTCGTCGTTCGCATGTCGACCACGAGGCGGCGGCCATTTTAAACTGTGCGAAGGACCAGCAGTGTTCGGCACAGATTCTATGGAACTAAAAACTGACACTTTTTCTGCCGAACACCGCTAAAACCACAGACCGCCCTTCTCAGTCGACAAAAGCATGCGAACACCAGCCGCTCGGGAGTTTGGACTACACGAATGGACTTAACCCAGATAGCCTTCCCATGGCGTGAATCGCATACCGAAAGACTGTAAAAAACTTTGACTCCATGGCGATTGAACTGTACGTATGGGATCTGAGCGCTATTCGCTAAGAATATGCACTCAGATCCAGGCAATCTGGGGATACGTTGCACAAATGGAATATGTTTGGTAATTGTATAATTATGTATTTTTATGTGGTTTTTATGTTTCATATAAAATGGCGATTTGCCTCTGTCCTGGGAGATAATTTAATTACTTCTCAATTATCTCCAGGGCAGAGGGGAGGAAACCATGATGCATGCTGGGAATATTATGTGTCTGTGTGTCCTAACATGCTAAATGTCTGTCTGCCATTACAGTCTCCCATTTGGTCCCCTAGGGGAGTGTCCACCAAGTGGGAGACCTGCATAAATACGGGCGGGTAGCCCACAGTAAAGCCAGTTCTTGTTTTACCCCCAATGCGGAGCTTGGTCTCGTTATTGGGGGGATTTACTACACATGGATAGCGACTGATTGCTGGAACCGTAAGCCGCTTGGATGATATATTGATTCGGCTGTTAGCGGCGATTCGTGGGTTTATCGCTCGAGAGTTGGAGTATCCGTACCGGTCCCGTTCGGGAGGTTAGCGCATTCCCCTGCTTGCAGTTCATATGATTGGAGTCTATACGAATGGAGGTTGTATTATTGCGAGAGGGGGGGATTCACTAAACGGCGGTTTTGACTATTTGATGCTGAGGGTGCCGTTACACCTAGCTAGTGGCCCACTCCACATTTACAATGGGATATGAAGGCTGAATGATTCCTGTATTTTAGCCTACAGAGAGTCTACAGAGGAAGAGAGTTGGGTGAACAACCAGAGAGGTGCTGAAATGTATACTGAGAGCAATTCCTTTATTCATGGGTTATGTAACAATTGAGAGAGAGCATATTGCTCTATTATTATTGTTGTGTTATTATATGTACAATTTCACAAAATGTGTGGCATGTTTGTGATATTTTGTGTGTTTATTTTTTTGGAAACATTTGAGAAAACAACACATGTGTAAAAAATAAAAACAGGCTAAGTTCTAGATACTATGAAATAGAAAGCTTCTTTGGCCGTAAGGACAAAAGTTTGAGTAATTATTTTGTATCAGTTTAGTTTTTCACTAAGTTTAGCCAACCCATTGTGTCTATACTTCTAACAATCTTGACACTAGCTTGAATTGTGTCAAATTGCACTTTTGCTTTTGATTTGTGTGTGAGTGAGGGTAATGGTACTTTTACTCTTTCGACAACGCTTCTCTTTATTTTCTCAAGGGAAATATTAGTAAATAGTAGTATTTGTATTCTTGCAGTATTTCATTTTTATTTCCTATTATCATCATCATTTATGCAGTGCCATGGCTTCTTTACAGCAAAAAGGAAGAAATTACAGAAACAGGTCATTAAACTTTGCCTTTTTATCATTCTATTCACAATGCCCTGAGGAGTTTGACATAGTGACATATCAATAGGTATAAGAACGATAGTGCAGACTCTATTCTCTTCAGCCACATTAGGCATTCTAATTAGGTGAACAGGAAAGTAATGCAAATCCATAGGATTTAGGTGTCCTGTGTTTCACAAAGAGAAACAGGCAGGTGGCATGGGGAGTTAGTAGGAAGAGTTGCCAGATTTTGTCTTAGAGGTCATTAGAGTAGCAAGGAAATGGCTCCTTGTAGAGTTGAATGACAGAACCAGCATTAAAAAGCTGAAAGCACATTTCCAACAGAGATAGTGTTCCTTGTTTATTTCTTTATACTTTGCCATGAAGGAACAAGATTGTCAGCAAAATAATCTTATTTTATTTTTTGACAGAAGCAAAACCTGAAATACAAATTATATTTTTTTTTCTCAAAGAGATATTATTTTTTTATTTTTTAGAATGCAAAACAAAATAATTAGATCCTGAAATAAAGGACTACGTCTGCTGCAATATTAAAATCATGACTGCATTAAAAATGAGCAATAACTATAAAACAAAAATAAAAAATAAACATATAGATGTGGATCAATTAACTTTAATTTGAATATAATTTAGGGTATAGTAGGAAAATTTATGCCATTCTATGTCAGCTTTTAATTATGATTCCGTGTGCATTAATTAAGGTTAATTAATAATTTGTGGATACTTGTGGATATACCTCATATTGCATCATGGCATTGTGTTGATATAGTTTGTGTATTTATTCTTGGTCCTCATTTACAAGGATTACAAAACAATTAAGCAAAGTAATTATCACTGACAACAGCCCTGTACTTAATGATATTCTATACGGTGATATCTAAATCATAAGGGTTTTAAAAAAATATATATATAGAAAAAAAGATTGTATAAAAACATAATAATGTACGCCTGTACATTGGCACTATAATATAATTATTGATAAAAGCACATAAAATCATAGCTACGTACTCAGCTGTGTTACCATCTCAATACGACTAGTAGAAAGAGTCTCCCAACTAGTATCAAGATCTCTCGGAGCCAAAGGTGGAGTATAGATAATAGGACTTTCCAAAGTGCTAAGTATTACAATAGTCTTAATGCATATTATTTTATGATATTTACTATATTATTTTTCTATTATAATTCCTTTAAGAGATTTTATGATAAGAAATTGTGACACAATGTAAGATATGCTACATTATCAGAATCATTTAAATAAACTTTTTATTTTTGAAAAAATAGTTTATTTTTCAGCACTGGGTGTTTTTATATTACATTATATATTTCACTACATTTTTTTTTTATTTGTAATCAATCATTTCAGTCAGAGAAATGCAGAAGTGCAGTTATCTTTTCTTTGACCAAAAGGTATTTTTTTATGTTTTGGTTTAAGGAATATGAAGTAGAGGTTTTTTTTTTTGCTTCTACAAAATTCGCTGTTATGTTTTGTAGGTTAAACCGTCATAGCAACAGGAAATATGTAATAGAGTATAATAGATCAAATGTTGCTTTTATCTCAATTCTCAATATCTAAATTCCAATTCATTTTCAGCATAGCAGGAATTTCCTACATAACATGCATTAAAAAACAACTTTTGAATTAAACGAGTAAGCATTTACTATCTCACAGTTTGTATCCTAATTAAAAAAAAAGCAAATCTTCCATTATGTCTGTTCTCAGACTCTGCTATTTGTAGTGTGATATTCAACCTATCTCTACTATTTTCATGCTGTGAAATTCTATTATTACGATTTAAATTTAGGCGATCACAGTCACCTCTCACAGGCTCCGCACACCTTATTCATCTATTCATTGCAAAGAATTCTACGTATAATTGTGTGCAATTTAAACAACATCAAGGTCTACAGAAATACTAAATGTCTACAGTTTTAGAAAGGCTTCTCAAGACAACAATGGGTACAAATAATACCACTAAAGGGACTTGTTGAGTCAGTCTTTTGAGGGTAATGCATGATATAAATGTGGGAAGAGAGAGCATATACTATGAATTAAGGATTAAGCATATGTTATGAGTAAATATGAGTAAATAAAGCCATTGAGGGATTTGTGAACATCATAATGAACCAGGAAACCAAAGGTCCAGTAGCTTATGAATATCTCCAGAACCCTGAGATAGACGTAACTTTATTCTATATCTCTGTGCTGCAGAACTTTTATAGTGCTTGCTTCTTTTAAATTAGGTTAGGGGTACAGTGAAGACAAGGGGTAGGGAGAGAGAATTAGTCTATTTCTGTCTCCCCAGCATCTCTTGTGGCATATGAGTAACGAGAGAGCATGATTTGGAAGAATTAACTTAATGAAGTGTCTGTTAAGGTAAATGATGCCTTCTTAATATGGTCATTTTTTATGAATATAGTCTACCCTTCTTCTAAGGGCTGCGGGCTAACACTCTATGTAACAGAGCGCACAATTCATCAATCTGTCTCTATGATTATGACAATAATCATTTTGCAAACATTGTGACCTTGAATCTCATTGTTTGTTTTATCTACAAAGAAACAAATGAAATTGTGTGGCATGCCAAACAGAAAATGCATTTCATGATAGTGGTGTCTCTGTAAAAACCAAGATATATACAACATACAGGTAAAGGGAGCATGACACACAGAATTCACAGTTTTTAAATCTTATAAGATTTCTTAAAATCACCTACCGTGGCAAATAAATATGGTTTTATACCCTGTTAAACCCACCACTGCTTCGAAGGGACACCAAGGGTAAAAAGGTCAGGCTAGACTTTCATTTTGATTCTCCCTCTCACTAAGATGTGAATGAGAGAGGTTTTAAGTGAACACACAGCTCATTCTGTATGTCTATTCAAACAATTTGCGTGTATGTGATTCACTCTCAGAACCATTGAATGCTGGAAAGATGATGTTACAGAATAATTTAGTGTCAGTGTTTCCCGCTCTGCATGAGGACATCCAGCATCAGTAAAATCTTCAAAGAAAAGAATTGCAGCAATGCTTTTCTTAGTTGCTGGCCTTCTGCGTTTGCATCACATGACATCAGAGGAGGAGGCGGAGATCAGCAATGGGTGAGTGCCGAAAATCCTTTTTATCACTGCTAAAAGTTGGGGGGTGCGAGGGAGAGAGGGCCAGAAGAACTATAATGTATAGAATAGAGATTTGTATTTCTTACAATAAAGAATCCCTTGAACTAACTGCAAAACACATATTTATGTATTTTAAGTCTGATATCTGAACTAGTAGTGCATGTATCTATTTTAATATACATATTTTGTGTGAAACAAATCAACAAAATATGTGCTTCACAAGGTAAATTGGTCTTCAAGAAAACAAAACCTCAACTTTTATAATTTTCTGTCATTTATTGGATTCTGCAGATATATTATTGCTTAGTTCCCACAAAGCTATTGATCTAAGCAATGTATTGAACCTGTGTTGTCAGAAATTGAGAACACAAATCACTGTTCCTCTTTCTCAGAATTCTCTTCCTTGTAACTTTTCTCTCTTTGTAACTTTTCATCTGATCAAGCATTTAGTTATAACCTTTTCAGGTATAATACTTTTATCCAAAAACCAGGAAGGTGTACTAAACACCAACCACCACCAGAATGTCCCCGCCGTCCAGAGTCCCCCTGCTTCCAATCCAGCCCTCCTGGGCCATTTGATCACAAGGTACTTGCGAGGACCTCACAATCACATGGACGGCATAGCCGTCCACAGCAATACCAGCAGGGGGACTGCCTGGAATGACAGGCAGTCCCCCAGCTTGCTGTAAGATGTAAAATGAAGGTTAAAACAGTTAAAAATTGAATAATATATACTTAGATCATAAATATATTATATATATGATCTAAGTGTGTATATATATATATATACATTTACACATACACTGTCTAAGTGTATTTTAATATTTATATATAATTATATATATATATATATATATATATATAGATTAATTTCAAAATATACGTAGAATGATATTGATTAACATACCTGGGCATGCTTGTTGTTTAATATATGTGTGTATGTGTGTGTGTGTGTGTGTGTGTGTAAATATATATATATATATATATATATATGTGTGTGCGTATGTGCTTATTCATACATACATACATACATACATATATTTTGTAGTTTGTCTCATTCTGCGTGCTAAAGCTAGTTTTTCCCTGTTATTTCTGTCCCTCCCCCTTATTTTATTGATACCCACCAGAATGGTCTTGCTTGACCAATCCTCACCTCCTCTTTGCATCTCCATTCCATAGTTTTATTGCAGGCCTTTTTTGACCCTATCCTATCTGTTTTTCCCCAGTCTGAGTTTTAAACGTTCCCTACAGCAAACCAGGACATTGCTCAGAGGCCCACCCACCCCTCACCACGCCACCCCAAGTTCCTTACTACACTTATAGATAGATAGAATCTCACACACAATTTTAGATGATTAGTCATGACAGCTGCAAACATTGTCAGTAATCAGCACACAACTGCATTTTCTTAACCCCTAACATTCAGTCATCACTCTCCTTACTTCAGCTCATTCTGCTTTCCTCAAAGTGCCCACTCTGAGGAGCAATGCTCTATCATCTCCTCTTCTCCTTTTCTCTCCTCTCCCTTAGCATCAAAATATCTTCCTGCACCCACTTCCCTCAACAACACAATTACATTAACATTAATCCCTCTCTGCTTCACTCCCACTTCTCTCATCTCAAGCCATGCACTCTCCTGCTCTAACTCAATCTCATCTTAGACCCTGCTCATATAAAACCCACTCACACCTCATGTCACTATCTCTCCTTCTACTTCTAGCAGCTGGTGATGTCTCACCCAACCCGGGGCCCTTCACCTCATCTGCCCACATTAAGACAACCAGAAACCACACAAACCTCATCCACATATCCCACAGTTTATCATCTTTTACCAACATTCAGTGTGCACTCTGGAACACCCGTTCAATCTGTAGTAATATTAAATCAACAGCTATACACGACCTTGTCATCTCTAACTCACTCACAATACTGACACTCACTGAGACCTGGCTGTCCCCCTCTGATACCGCTACTCTCGCTTCTTTATGTTTCGGTGGACTACAATTCTCCCACACTCCCAGACTCGACTGCAAAGGAGGCGATGTATGCATCCTTCTCTCCCCTCAATGTACCTTTCAACCTATCCTCCCTGCCCCTGTCCTTTCCTTCATTTGAAGTTCACACTGTCCGCCTTTTTAAGCCCACTCCTTTAAGAATTGCCATCATCTATCGCCCTTCCGGTCATCCTAGGCTAATCAACTGAACACTTTTCTTCCTGGCTACCCCACTTTCTCTCCTCTAACACTCCCTCCATCATGACTTTAACATCCCAATCAACAACCTCAATTGCCCTGATGCCTCCCGTCTGCTCTCTGTAACCTCCTCCTTTGGCCTTACTTTGTCTACTGCAGCAACTCATACAGCAGGAAACACTCTTGACCTCATCTTCACCAATCTAGGTACCACCTCTAATCTCTCCACTGTTCCATTTCCTTTGTCTGGCCACTATCTGCTAACATTTGACATCAGCATATCACCCGCATTTCACCACCCTCAACTCTCCAATCTCGCAGAAACCTCAACTACCTTGATCTCCAGCATTTCTCCACCAAACTCCAAATTCTCCTTTTACCCATCTCAAATCTAACTCTGCAACCTCACTCTACAACTCAACTCTCTCCTCGACATAGAACGCAGTAACGGCTTAAGCCCAGGAGAGGTAATATTTACTTACCTCCGCCGCGATCCTCTTCGGGAGGGCTGCCTGACAGCCCAGGCAGCCTTCCCCCGGCGATTGAGGCCCCTGGGGGCCATGTGATCGCTCTCAAAGAGCGATCACATGGCCCCGTATAGCTGGCTGTGGATCTGCCAGCAGGGGGACTGTCTGAAATATCAGACAGTCCCCCTGCTGGTGGAAAGTGTAAAAAAAAAAATTAAACAGGTTATAAAATAAATTAAATGTATTTATATATATATAATATATGTATATATATTATATATATAATATATATACATATATATATATATGTAACGTCATACAAAGTGTATTTTAATACTAATATTAGTATATATATTAATATTAAAATACACTTAGAATGACGTTACATATATATATGTATATATTATATATCTAATAGATATATACAAATATATTATATATATATATATATAGGTATAATTACAATAATAAATAAATAAAATAATAAAATAAAATATTGAAACAAAATTTAATATAAATTATATATTCATTCTAACTGTATTTTGTTATTAATATATATATATATATATATATATTGGTAACAAAATACACTTAGAATGACATTCTATATATATCTATCTATATAAAAAAAATACAAATAACCGCAAATATATATATATAGATGAATACATATAATTACATAAAAGATTACATTAGTATACACGTAGAATTTAAATACCTATAAATGCATATATATTAAAATTCTACGTGTATATTTAAGTAATCTTTTAACATAATTATGTGATTTGATTAATTAAAATTTGATTAACATGCCTGACAACACAGGGAGAAAGTGCAGAGAATTTAATTTGCAAGCACTATATTTGACCCTGTAACTCTCCAAGACACCATAAAACCTGTACATAGGGGGTACTGTTTTACTCGGGAGACTTCGCTGAACTCAAATATTAGCGTTTCAAACTGGTAAATTGTATTACAACGATGATATTTTAAGTAAGAGTGAAGTTTTTGGCATTTTTTACAAACGAACTGCACTTTTATGGACTATATTATTGTTGTAATATGTTTTACTGTTTTAAAACCCTAATATTTGTGTTTCGTGAAGTTTCCCGAGAATAACAGTACCCCCCATGTACAGGTTTTGTGGTGTTTTGGAAAGTTAGAGAGTCACATATAAGGCTTGCATTTCATTTTTTTGACATTGAAATTTGCCAGATTGGTTATGTTGCCTTTGAGAGCTTATGGTAGCCCAGGAATGAGAATTACCCCCATGATGGCATACCATTTGCAAAAGTAGACAACCCGAGGTATTGCAAGTGGGGTATGTCCAGTCTTTCTTAGTAGCCACTTAGTCACAAACACTGGCCAAATATTAGTTTTTTGCTTTTTTCACACAAAAATAAATATGAACGCTAACCTTGGCCAGTGTTTGTGACTAAGTGGCTACTAAAAAAGACTAAACATACCCCACTTTCAATACCTTGACTTGTCTACTTTTTCAAATGGTATGCCATTATGGGGGTAATTCTCATTCCTGGGCGACCACGCCGTCTCAGAGGTAACATTACTAATCTGGCAAATTTCTATTTTAAAATGGAATGTTCTATATTTGACCCTGTAACTTTCCAAAACACCATAAAACCTTTTAATGGGGGGTACTGTTGTACTCGTGAGACATCGCTGATTACAAATATGTGCATTTTTTGCAGTAAAACCTAACAGTATTATGACATTTACAGCTAAAATGTGAGGCGGAACTATAAATTTTTTACAAAATTTAAAATTTCTCACAGTTTTTTAAATTTTATTCATAATAAATTATGTTTCATATGTAAATATTTGATATGATATTAAAGCCCTGTTTCTCCTGAACAAAATGATATATAATAAGTGTGGGTGCATTTAATATGAAAAAAGGTGAATTTCGGTTGAACAGACATTCCAGTTTTTGTTTACGTTTTGTTTTGATCAGAACGTGCACTATTGACTCCGTCCTGAAGGGGTTAAGGGGTTAAAAAGAAAAGCTAATAGTGTATAACTGTAGGTAGCTTGTATATACAAATAGTGTGCAATGGTCCAACGCACATGGAAATGAGCCTTCTAGGACAGGCTCAGATCATATATGCAGGAGTGTACTTGGTGACACAATCCCCTCTTCTGTCCGCTCAAATAACATATGTTGAATAGAAATGTGAGAGAAACCAGTAGATCTCTTGGTGTAGTATGCTTGTACCAAAATTTCTATTATCTTTTCATGTTTTGTTATGCTTTGTATACATTGTAGGATCTGTTTGCAACTGGGTCTTTTGTAGAATTAACCATATTAAAGCAGTTATTGGGATGAATTGACATCAGTGTTAATTTTGATGATTAACAATTTTAGTCAAATTCTAGTCGACTAGAACTAGACTAAAACTAAGACCATTCAGATGACTAAAATACAACTAAAACAAAAATGGCTTTTTAGTCAAAAAACTATGACTAAAACTAAATTTAAATTTGTCTTCAAAATGAATACTGCACAGAGGGGCTGTTGAAGGGGCAAAAGAGACAGACCCTGGCTTGGGAAAGAGACACCTAGAGGGGCTGAGAGGACCAAAAGAGACACATAGGGGCTAAAGAAGGGACAAAGGAGACAGATAGAGGTTTTAACTAAACCCATTAGATTTTAGTAGTGCCAACTAAAATCTACTGGAGATTTAGTTGACTAAAACTAGACCAAAACTAAAACAATTCAGATGACTAAAATACGACTAAATCTAAAATGAAATTTGCATCCAAAATGAACACTGGTTGACAAGAGACCTAACTCTAAGTATAAACCAAACACAGAGGACTATAACACTCATCTATGAATACATTGTAACAGTTATTTCTTCTCCCCACACATACATTATAAATTAATTATTGTTCAGACATAGTTTTCTTGTACCTATAGTCTTAGTATATGGCTGTGCCATACTGTCATAATTAGATATGATTTGTAATAGTAAAGTGTGTATTATAGGAAAGCAATGATAATGATGAATTATTTAGACCCTATAATCAGGAGACTGGAGGTTTATGAATGTGTACTATATAAAAGAGTTATAAAATGTATTTATTTTTTTCTAATAACTTTTTATACTACGCTCTATTGCATATAAGCCTAAAGAAAACACTCCAGCACTCAAAAGAAAATCATAATGAATAAGCCAAAATTATTTGTAACCACACTATTTAAGATTAAAGATATAGAATTGTATATACTCTGTAAAACAATGACTGGTTAATGTTACAGACTGTCTATTGCAACCTACATTGTCATCCCATGTGAGTGTTTCTAGATCCCATAGAATTCGAATTAATATCTCAATGGAATCCAGCACAATGTGCAGCATTAAATATATAGTGCTCTGTTAGTTTTCAGCATCAGGGGATAATCATACTGCTGTAGATCCTAGCTCTGTGAATCTTTGCATTTGAACTGCTTTGTCCTGTTTTGTTTCTGATCACATGGTGATCAGGGGCAAGTTTTCATGATTTTCATAAACTGTTTTACCTTAATTCTTTTTTTTTTTTTACCCTTTAATGCTGTGTGCAAATATTATAGTTTGGTTAACTTTTTTTTAATGATATCCTGTCTGGAATAAAGCCATTATTTCTATACTATTTTGCAGTGCCATTTTTTCTATTATATTTTAATCATTATTTTAGAGCAAAAATTTGAATAAATATTGAAACAATTATTTTATTATACTTTATAATTACTATGCACAATATACTACTATATATTACTGAGCACGTAGAGCAACGAATCTGCAAAAATGTTTGCGTTAAGCTTGAATATTTCATCCATGGAAGCCATACAGATGATTCAGAAGGCTTTCAGAGATGATACAATGAGTGCAGCACAAATAAAAGTATGGCACAAACGCTTCAAAGAAGGTCAAAAATCTGTTAAAAGATTTGGCACCCTGCGACTTCTGGTTTTTCCCAAAACTAAAATCACATTTGAAAAGGATGACATTTCAGTCCATTGATGAGATTCAGGTAAATACGACAAGGTAGCTGATGGCGATTCCAACAAAGGATTTTGCAGAGTGTTTTGACCAGTGGAAGAGATGCTGGGAGAACTGTTTGAGGTTCCAAGGTGTCTACTTTGAAGGGGACTTAGGCGGACTCATCCAATGTTTCTTGTATCTTGTGTCTTCTTCAATAAATGTTTCTATTTTTCATATTACATGGCTGGATACTTTCCAGACAGACCTTGTATACCATTTACTGCCCTATATATACTATAATACTTATATATTATATAATTGTTTTGCCAAGCCATGAATCAGCTTGAATCTTCTATCACTGACTGAGTTAACCTTTCAAACTTTAAAATATTTATTATCAAATACAATGAATAGAAGAAAATCAATATTTTTGCTTGTAAAGTCTAATGGTAGAAAATTATATGTTTCCAATAACAACTTGTTTAAGCTCATATTTGAAAATCTATATACCAATTGGATAAATCTTGGGGAAAATCTCAGATATTTTGTATATGAAGTTATAATTTTATCTTGCTATCTGTAACTGCAGGCACAATCGTAAACCATATGTCACTTGGAATCATGCTATGATGTTTCCAGAACCTCTTGATAGCTATATTTTAGCATGATACACCGTTTACGGTGATGTATCATGTGTGTGTGTGTATATATATATATATACAGTTGCAAGAAAAAGTATGTGAACCCTTTGGAATGATATGGATTTCTGCACAAATTGGTCATAAAATGTGATCTGATCATCATCTAAGTCACAACAATAGACAATCACAGTCTGCTTAAACTAATAACACACAAAGAATGAAATGTTGCCATGTTTTTATTGAACACACCATGTAAACATTCACAGTGCAAGTGGAAAAGGTATGTGAACCCTTGGATTTAATAACTGGTTGAACCTCCTTTAGCAGCAATAACTTCAACCAAACGTTTCCTGTAGTTGCAGATCAGACATGCACAACGGTCAGGAGTAATTCTTGACCATTCCTCTTTACAGAACTGTTTCAGTTCAGCAATATTCTTGGGATGTCTGGTGTGAATCGCTTTCTTGAGGTCATGCCACAGCATCTCAATCGGGTTGAGGTCAGGACTCTGACTGGGCCACTTCAGAAGGCGTATTTTCTCCTGTTTAAGCCATTCTGTTGTTGATTTACTTCTATGCTTTGGGTCATTGTCCTGTTGCAACACCCATCTTCTGTTGAGCTTCAGCTGGTAGACAGATGGCCTTAAGTTCTCCTGCAAAATGTCTTGATAAACTTGGGAATTCATTTTTCCCTCGATGATAGCAATCCGTCCAGGCCCTGACGCAGCAAAGCAGCCCCAAACCATGATGCCCCCACCACCATACTTCACTGTTGGGATGAGGTTTTGATGTTGGTGTGCTGTGCCTTTTTTTCGCCACACATAGTGTTGTGTGTTTCTTCCAAACAACTCAACTTTGGTTTCATCTGTCCACAGAATATTTTGCCAGTACTGCTGTGGAACATCCAGGTGCTCTTGTGCAAACTGTAAACGTGCAGCAATGTTTTGTTTGGACAGCAGTGGCTTCCTCTGTGATATCCTCCCATGAAATCCATTCTTGTTTAGTGTTTTACATATTGTAGATTCGCTAACAGGGATGTTAACATTTGCCAGTGACTTTTGTAAGTCTTTAGCTGACACTCTAGGATTCTTCTTCACCTCATTGAGCAGTCTGCGCTGTGCTCTTGCAGTCATCTTTACAGGACGGCCACTCCTAGGGAGAGTAGCAGCAGTGCTGTACTTTCTCCATTTATAGACAATTTGTCTTACCATGGACTGATGAACAGCAAGGCTTTTGGAGATACTTTTATAACCCTTTTCAGCTTTATGCAAGTCAACAATTCTTAATCGTAGGTCTTCTGAGAGCTCTTTTGTGCGAGGCATCATTCACATCAGGCAATGCTTCTTGTGAAAAGCAAACCCAGAACTGGTGTGTGTTTTTTATAGGGCAGGGCAGCTGTAACCAACACCTCCAATCTCATCTCATTGATTGGACTCCAGTTGGCTGACATCTCACTCCAATTACCTCTTGGAGATGTCATTAGTCTAGGGGTTCACATACTTTTTCCACCTGCACTGTGAATGTTTACATGGTGTGTTCAATAAAAACATGGCAACATTTAATTCTTTGTATGTTATTAGTTTAAGCAGACTGTGATTGTCTATTGTTGTGACTTAGATGATGATCAGATCACATTTTATGACCAATTTGTGCAGAAATCCATATCATTCCAAAGGGTTCACATACTTTTTCTTGCAACTGTATATATATATATCTATCCTTGTGAGAGTTGAAACATTGACTAGCTTGCAGTACACACAGAGTGTTCAATAAATTCTTGGAGTTTGTATCAAATCCCATAAGTGCTCTCTTCCAACTGGATATATTAGAGGTCAGATAATGGTCAAGCATACATAGTAATTTTGAGTGCAAGTCCCATTATATATAAATATATCATATATATATATATATATATATATATATATATATATATATGTGTGTGTGTGTGTTTTAGTGGGACTTACTTGCATAGTAGGGGTCGAAACGTCGATTGTATATCACAGATGTAACTGAAGTTTTGTTCCATTAAACCACGTTTTTTTCACTACAAGACCTGTGAGTGCACCCCTGATTCTATTTCGATATATATTTAACGCGGGTGGCACCTAGGCAAATATTACTTTTTTGTGACCGCGACTAGGAGAGTGCCAAGCTGTCATATTTTATATATACATATATATATATATATATATATATATATATTTATTTCCAAATCAGTTTTACTCATGAAGATGTCATTTATATGAATACCAGAATGAAATACCAAATAATGTGTATAGAGATAAAATATTCACAAATTTCTGTGTTCTCATTCGCTATGTCAACAGTGTTTGCAAACTCTGTGGCAGTAATTTAATTTTTGATCTCCTGTTATTTAATAAAGCAGGCTGTTATTGCATAAAAGTCCGAGTATTTTAATATTTGATAGTTTGAATCCCACGTGAAGCTGAGACACAGGAGGGAAATTGCATTTTAAAGCAATGTTTTCTCGAAGTGCTGTGCTCTTTCTGTAGATTACCAGGAGGGGTCAACAACAGTTCTGAGTAATGCAAGAGCAATCCCTGTTGACTTTAGAACATTATTTTACCTTAAAAGACCTTAATATTTTCACTCTGCAAAAAATATGTTAAAATATAATTTACAAAAGTTTCCTTAAGTATGATTGTGCCATTTCTTTGTATTATAATAATAATAATCTATGTTGAAATAAAGGGTGTCATCAAAAGACTTGGTTTTATAAGAGCAGAAAACTGTCTTGGGAGAAATTGTTAAATGCACAAAAGTGGCTACAATTTTAATTATCTCAAGTTATTTAATAGCAAGTTTTATATTGAGACCTTTGATAATATTGTTATTTAGTCATCAGAGTTAAGTTGATGGTCATTAAAAAAACTAAAATAGTGACATTACTGTCAGTTGACATAGTTCATGAATTTGTTACTTTACCTTATTGATGATTACCTAGACACACCTGCAAGCAAAACAAAATACCCCACAGAAACCAAACGACACCCAATGTATGCTCTAACTTATTATGCTCCTCATAATCCCTGATGTGCCTTATAATACAAAACACAGCTTGGGCGTGGCAGCCTTTTAGTAGTACTTTGCCAAAAGAAGATCTTAAAGTCCCTTGATATCCCTTGGTCCTATTTTTAAAAAGTGAACGAGGCATGTTGTCGTATCGTGCTTGTGTTACTTATGGGTGCTACAGTTGCTTTGTAATGTTGCATTTGCTTGTATGTGGGCTGGTATATTGTATATGTTCAAGTAGTTTGCGGTATTGCAAATGATACCTATTCATGTGCGCTGTGTAATGGGGCTGATTGTGGAATTGTGTGTCTGGATGATATGTCATATTGTGTTTGAAGGTGTGTATGTGTGGGGCTGCTTGTGGTATTGCATTTGCGAGGCTGCTGGTGGGGTTATGTATGTGGATTGTCAATGGTGTTGTGTTTGTTGGGAATGTGTGTTTATGTGTGGGCTGTTTGTATTTGTATGATGGGGAGGTTTCTTCTTCAGCTCTATGTATATTTAGCAGTGTGATTGGCTTCCCTGAGATCCAGAGGGAACAGGGTCAAGGGCAAGAGCTGTGATAGCTTTTGTGGGGCTGCTCTACTTCAGTGCGGATTCCTGTTCACAACTGATGGAAAGAAGTGATCTGAGATCACTTCCTGTAAGTACTGCAATGTGTAAATTGAGGATTGTTCCTCACTACCTGCAATCACTGCTCGGGTTACACTAGCAAATATCTGAAGTTCCAAGTTTGGCTTAAATTTTAAATTCACTTTGAATCCACTTAAGTCATCCCCAAAAAATCTAATTTTAGTAAATAACCCTCTTAATGTTGTTTTAAATAAGAAAACCTAACTTAGCTTCCTTCAGTATTTTTATTTGCAGTGTGTGGATTAGAGTAATACATGTATTTGCCAATATAGGGAACAATCAAGACTAATGTTGGTGATGAGACACTATTCCAGATTAATTTATGAATATCTGGTAATCAAAGGTGTGTACTGCACCCAAGTTATAAAATTAGCTTTAAAGCCAAAACATCATAGCTCCATGGCTGGGATCCTCAGTCCCCAACACTAAATTAAAAATAATCAAATTACTAAACTATCCTCACCTTGCATGGTTTTGCGTCTCCCACCCATATCCACATAAATATTCTGAAGTCTTTGGGGCTTTATGACGGACCGCCTGGCACCGCGACTGGGTATCTCCATCAATCGCTGCTTCCTAGTACTTGTGAACACCATAAGCACTGCACTGGAATGCCATAACTACCGTAAACCAAACAAACTGCTGCAGCTTGGTTGGGGTCTCACTGTCTTCCACCTACCCTTGACTCAAGACCAGAATCCAGCTTCCAGTGGGCAGACCTCTCCTAGTCCAGAGGGTGAAACAGGCTGCTCTTACAAGAGCAATTGTTCTGATCCAAGGGAGTATAGTGATTATAGCAATCCCCAGAGTAAATATATAGCTCTCCAATCCCCCAAATATGAGCCTAGACTTCATGAAGGGTAAAATGAGTCTTTAATGGTAGCCACAAACAGCCTTTTATGACAGTCCCCATGCAAGGGGCACTCCCCCCTGGACCTGAGAGAAAACCAAAGTAGAAATAAATACACAATCGCATTGGCTCTCAGGTCCAGGACACTCCCATACAAAATCAGATAATCCCTCCTCTGTGTCTGGGAGTTAATTGGATCAGGGACTATACTAATCTAATCCAATTATCTCCAAGTACAGAAAAAAAATTCATTTTTACAAACCCCCCAAAATACCTTAAAACACACAAAACCCCCACAAAAGTTACATCCCCTGATAGCCATGATGTGGGTGACCAACATATCTACAAATTACCCAGATCAGTTCAGGGGTTCAGGAATTTCCTGGAAGTCTTATTTTTGACCGACCGTGCACATGATCCTATACCCAAAACAGTTTCAGGGAATCAGGGCTAACAGTCGGTCTCTCTGTCTGGAGTACAAAAGTACATAACTCACATGAACAGAGCCTTTTAAAGTGCATTGGGCAAGGTATATTGCAGGGCCCATATTCCTGAGGCAAGAGGCTGGCCAGCAGTCCCCTCCAACTTAATATATTACGATTTGTCCAGATTTATCCAGATTGATTTTAACCTACATTTACACTACAACTTACTATTTAGTGTATAGATCACCTGTATATTTTCTTTTTATTACATACAAAAATGAGCAATATATAAACTCTTATGAAAGTCATTGCTTTTAAGTTCTACAATATTGGTTAAACTCTATATTGCAAAAAAAAAAAAGAAAAACGTACTCCTGCACCTCTTCACTTGGCGTATCATCATGACGTATATTTATATATGGTGATCTAGACCATTTATGAAAGGGCCAGATAAGGTCCAGTCTCATGGTACCCTAAACTGTAGGTTAGATTATGTTAGTGTGATCAAACTCACTTGACAAAGGATGGCTAGCATTTAATGTTTCACTTTCCCATACCTGAGAAGCCAGGATTCCCTCAATTAATAAAAAAAGTGCTTCCCCTTCCTTCTTGAGGTAAGAACAAAACAATAAGACATATCTTATTATATATTTTCTTACCTTCCAAATAACTGTATTTAAGTAGGAATTAACATAAAAAAAGTGTAAAGACTAATCATACCATACCAGTGTTAAGATGAAGGCCTTAAAATTCTGCAATAGAGACAGACCCATGATATAAATATTGACGTGATGTAGCTGTTAAAGCAAAATAAATACATAAATACATGAATAAACAAAAGCCCAGTAGCAAAAGCCAGGAACAGGTTCTACTTACCTTAACCTGTCCCTCATGGGCGCTGCCATCTTCTCTCAGTGGATCCTCCTTAACTGCTGGCACTACAGCACCAGGAGCTGATGTCACCACTGAACTATTGCAGATGCACAAGAGTACATTATTGAGGTCTATGGAGGATTCCACAAAACCACTCGGCTGTTGTCTGGTGATGGATGAGAGATTGAAACATCTAGACAGTGGTAGCTTCACCCAGTGTTTAAAAGCATCAGATGTAGGAAATATAAAAAGACAAAGTAGTCCCTACTTTGTCTCTATATATCTGTTGACTGGGTTGAAATTTCAGTGAAATTTTAACACAGTGTAAGATTCTGTCTTTATGAAATGCTATTTTTTTAGGGGGGTAGACAGTTCTGCTTTAAACTTAGCTGCTCTCATAGAATCCAGCTCTTCATTGGTTAAGCAGGTCTAGAGTACATGTTTTTATACGCTTTCCACATTAAAATGCCAAACTGAACAAAGTTCTAATTAAATAATTTTGAGATTGTGAAGTGCTATCTATTTAGTTACCTAATGATTTTCTGACAGCATTACAATTTGCAATTTTAGAGAAAGATGAATAGGCACACAATTATAAAATGCTGCATATGCATAGATTTATAAAGCCTTCTGACAATCAGACTAGTTTAATACAATCAAAATTTCATTACTGAAACTAGTGATGGGTTGAACTTTTGTGAACCTGTCCATTGTTCTTTTGATAGATAGAATAGCTCAATGTAATTAATTAGAGGTCTATTATAAAACAAGGATTATAGGTACAAATCCTTTCCACCGAGGAAGAAGCTAGCTAATCATTTAGAGAGACAAAAATGCTGGTCAACATGAAAGGCTGCATGATTGTTGAAGCTCTTCAAAGTATTTATTAAGCAATGTTTGCAATTTCGGTCAGATTTGTTTATTTACTTTGTTATTTCTGTTCTTTTGCTTGATATGTACGGAATAATTAAATTCACTTTAGTTGATTTATCACTAGTACTATTTGTCTCCTAAGTTAGATTTACTAAATATTTGTAAAAACACTAATAACGTTTGATTTGCATAAAAATTAGAGAATAACAATGCCCAACATGGCTTATATCATGGTATTGATTTGTCAGACTAGAGTTGAAAGGTGCTAGGTTTACTTTTTCAAAACTTTGGATTGGAGCTTCTCCACTCAATCTCTGACAACCATTTTAGGACGTTACTCTCTCCCAGCATACTTACATTACAAACCAAAGCCATATACTTCTCCCAACTATGACAATTATTCTCAGGACATTAGCCCATTTGATCAGTGTAGCGGGATCACCGCTAAGTTATAAAAAGTATTAAGTGTATTTGCCTATGTTTCCCATGTATTTGTGATTTCTTGTGTGTTTGACCTGCTCCCCGTTCAGGAGACCGCATTAGACAAAAACCATCCAGGTGGAGCATTCACGGATTGCTTCCCACCTCGTTCGACTCCCGAAAGGGGACCTCACCAGTGCTCTTGGAATGTTCACACCAATCAATAAGAGCATTGCCAACTTGCAACATAAGTGTGAAACCGCAAGGGAAGTAATTAATGAGTGTTTCCCAGGGTGGCTGGCGTTTGTCTATACGGGGGAGCATTCCCTTGCCTGGTTTCACCCGCCTCCCGCAAATGGAGGCTGTTCATGCCGGTTACTGTTCTGAGGGTCCTTGAGATTGGTGGGGACACTTTTTAGGGACAATGGCAGTTTTGCTGGCTTTCTGTGCCTGGGAGCCCAGGGGGCAGGGTCTTTCCCGCGCTGGGACTCCCAGGTACAGAGAATCCTGGGAAGAAGACACCCCTGCCACGGAAAGTGGGAATCTCTGTATTGGGGTGGTGGGAACAGGGGACAAAGGGAATGGAGCTCCTGTCACACGCATAAGAAGGGGAGGATCCTGTGAGGGGGAGGACCCTGGAGGGGACATTGATGACGGGAACAAGGGATAAAGGGACTGGGGTTCCGGTTCTGATACATGTCCCTGGGAGGTGGAGGACCCTGTGAGGGGACATTGTATGTTACCTGTGTTACACCCCCTTGCATGGGGAAAAGTATAAAGCCGAGTGTGGCCAATAAAGTTTTGTTGTACAGCTGGAACTGTGTGTCGTTCAGTTAACGGGGGAGAAGAAACATGGGTCCAATCCTTTATTTATAGCGGAGGTAACCAGCCGGGTAACCGAGGGTCCTCTACAATTAGCTCCTTTTACAATCTAGACATCTGAAAAAGAGATTGTCACAAAGCTAGCAAATGCTGCAAACCTTCTTTACTAGACCAATGGTATCTATATCGGGGCATAGAACGTGGATCTGTAATGCTCCTTCTCAGACAAGAAATGGACATGCATGTCTGTTTTAGAGCATAAATCATCCATACATATAACTATACAAGGAATTAATTGTAAACTACTATTGAGATGAAATAGAACCCAATATTTCTAGATAAAATTTTCCCATCTTGTCCCAAAGTGTGTTAGAGATGTCAGGGAAGTGAGGGTACACTTTTCACATATGTCCAAAAAATCTTCCCTCTTACTGGCAGGAAATCCAAATAATCAGTTTCATTACGCAGCCCCCTTTCCCCCTCCCCCTATTTAGACCTCGGTGCCCTCCTTCCTTCTCCATTATACCTCCCACAAACCACACAAGAATATCAAATTCCGTTTGTGTCATCTCCTTAATATAATCTGATCCCCCAACTTATAATGATTGGATTTATGGAGGAACTGGCAGCCTCTTCTACAACCATCCCACAGAGAATTAAAGATGTATGTCTCCTTAGGTCGCTTGCAAAAATAACCCAATAACACAATCTGACATTAGTGATATTTCATATGAATGTGCATCAATGTGCATCAATACATTTCCATATAGTGGGGAAGTTTAAGCGTGATATATTTGAAAAAGTTCAATTAGACTATCAACAACATAGAGTATGTAAATGGCTTTCTGGAGACAATCAGCATAGACCTAGGAGACTGCGCAAAAGGATACAACGTCCTAAAATTACTACCATTGATGTCACCTCGGGCGAATCAGCTTCCGAAAGTGATACACACCATGATCCTCCGTTTGTTTTAGAAACACAGGTGCGATCACCAGAAGCCGTGGAATAGATCAAGGAGGAGTAGAACAAGACGGGGGCGCAAGGACAAAAGTTGGTCCTCGGGGCAAACCACCTCATAGGAAGTAGTGCCTATATTTAACCTGTCACAAAGGAAATTAACCCCTGAGGAAACTGACATCTTAAGTCGTGGCTTATCCTTTGTACCAATGTCTTTTCCAAATGAGTTTATGTGGAATGTGGAACTTTTCAAGTTTGGTCGCAGTATGCGACTAAAAGAATATTTTGATCCCTCAAATAAAACACTGCCAGATAATAGAATAATTGATCAATTCAAATGTAAATCCACGTTTGATCCACAGTCAAATAAAGCATCTATAAAAACCTATCTGACAACTTCTAATAAAATGATACAAAATATCTTCGCACAACAAAGAAATATATCACAAAATATAACTAAACATCAAAGAATGTTAATTAAGCAGTTGGCGGACAATCCCACTATCGTTATTAGAGCAGCGGATAAAGGTGGACGAATCGTAATGTTGGATTATCAATATTATGCAGAAGAATTGCTGGCACAACTTTCGGATACAAATACATACCAGGTGTTACCAGGAGACCCTACAGCATTGATCCAGTCAAAAATAGCTGATACTCTATCTATGGCACTTACAGCTGGTTACATTGATGTTCAACTATACTATTATCTATACAAAATTCATCCATGCATGCCCATCATTTATAGCATCCCTAAAATACATAAAAATGTGGAGAAACCTCCAGGGCGGCCGATAGTGTCTGCTGTGGATGGTGTCTTGGAACCAATTTCAAACTGGTTGGACTCCATCTTTAAAGGGCCAGTAGAGAAATTACACACTTGTATTAAAGACACACAGATGCTGCTAAACAAATTGAAAACGTTACGAACTGATGGTCAGAAGTATCTATTGATCACTATGGACATGTCAAGTTTATATACTATCATCCCTCATGAGGAGGTTGTTGAAGCTATGAGAACGGTACTTACACAGACCGAGTATTATCAAGGTCCTGCCATTGAATTTGTACTTGAACTACTTATGTTGAGCCTTCAGAATAATTATTTCAGATCTCAAGACAAGTGGTATCTACAAGTAGCAAGCACTTCCATGGGGGCAGCTATGACCCCTATGTATGCAAATGCTTTTATGTTTGTATTTAAGGAAAGATATATCTTATCCCAATATCAACAATACATTGTGCAATATTTTCGCTACATAGATGATTTGCTCATTATTTGGTCAGGTACACAATCAGAGGCAGTTAATATGGTTGAACAGTTGAATAATTTACCAATGCAAGTTCGATTTACGGCGAATATAGGTAGTGAAAAGATCAATTTTTTGGACCTTGAATTAACAGTGGGGGAAACACAAATTTAATATTCTTTATACTCAAAACCCACAGACAGTAATCTTGTGCTTCATGCCCAAAGCGCACATCCTGTTGCACTTAAGAATTCTTTACCTAAAGCACAGTTTTTGCGTGTTATTAGGAATAACTCTAATACTGACATGATGGAAAGCCAATTAATGGATATGCATCAGAAATTTCTTAATCGTGGATATAGTAGAAAAGTGCTTGAGACAGCATTAAGAGAGGCCAAAAAGGCACGACACACGAGGAAATTGGAGGTTGGTGTTTCCTATGACTTTTCATCAATATTCACCTACAGTCGCTAGAGTTATTATAGATAATTGGCAAATGGTTGCAACAGATGACACGCTCCCAAAAGTTTTTAAAGAGTCTCCACTTATTTGTTTTAGAAGGAATAAGAATTTAAAGGATTTGCTAGTACGGACTGACCCAGTTAACAGTTATAACACAATACCCAAGACAACAATCAAAGGAAGCGTGTACGGTGCTTAGGGTGTGTTACCTGTGGACATATGGTACCTGCTAAATCTTTTCACCACCCACATACCAATAAAAGATATGAGATTAGGCACACGATCACATGCAAAACATCATTTGTGATATACAAACTTACATGTCCCTGTGGCCTTAATTATGTGGGTAAAACTGATCAAGCATCAGATTGGTGTACCGTGATGGATTTTCTGATAAACCAGTAGCCAAGCATTTTTTGACTGCACAGCATCCCTTGTCTTCTCTTAAATTTACAGCAATTGACCATATCCCTCAATCCAGACGTGGAGGTGATCGAGGTCGAATTTTGCTTAATAGGGAAGCATTCTGGATTGATGAATTAAGAACAGTAGCCCCAGGAGGACTTGATGAAAATTTACTTTTAAATTTTTTTCTATGAAGTAAAGATATCCAGCCTGTGATAAAATTTACACTGTATTTGGCTATGATCCGATACAGTTTTTATATGTGATTTTTTTTTTTTGGGGTAATATTAATTCTGGTCATAATAATTTACTAGTATAGTTATACACCTGAAGCATTTTATGAAGGTACTTGTTTTAAGCTTTGCCTCTTTGTATAAATGGTTAGATTGTATAAGTCTATTCAATATTGGTTAAAAGACCACTCTAGGCACCCAGACCACTTCAGCTTAATGAAGTGGTCTGGGTGCCAGGTCCTTCTAGGGTTAACCCATTTTTTCATAAACATAGCAGTTTCAGAGAAACTGCTATGTTTGTGAATGGGTTAAGCCTTCCCCTATTTCCTCTAGTGGCTGTCTCATTGACAGCCACTAGAAGCGCTTGCGTGCTTCTCACTGTGATTTTCACAGTGAGAGCACGCAAGCGTCCATAGGAAAGCATTATAAATGCTTTCCTATGCGACGGGCTGAATGCGCGCGCAGCTCTTGCCGCGCGTGCGCATTCAGCCCAGGAGGAGGAGAAGAGGAGGATCGGAGGAGGAGAGCTCTCTGCCCAGCGCTGGAAAAAGGTAAGTTTTTAACCCTTTTCCCCTTCCAGAGCCGGGCGGGAGGGGGACCCTGAGGGTGGGGGCACCCTCAGGGCACTATAGTGCCAGGAAAACGAGTATGTTTTCCTGGCACTATAGTGGTCCTTTAATATACCACTGCTATGCACTTACATTGCAATTGTCACTTTACACATTGTATCCATTACTCAAGGGTATTATATATACCATTTATTCAGCACATACTTTTTTGCACCCATGTAATTTTTTTTTAGCACATGTCACTTTAAATCATTGTATATATTGATACCTATTTTTTTGAAAAGGTATCCTTAATTTTTGAACATTTTGGCATGTGTATGCCATTTTTGATATTGCACATTGCATTTAATAGCAATTCTATTAGTCACTGTTATTATAACATAAGCACATTTATGCACATTGATGTAAATAGTAAGTTTTTTTAGTTTATGGCATTATCCACTTTATTACATTATCAACTTTTTTCAACAATATAGCACTTTAATATTTTATATTCAGCAAGGTGGTTCAACTATAGTGTACTTTCATGCTTTATGATATATGTAACCAGGTGTTCTTAATTGATATATATGCTGCAACACATTGGGCAATTATTTTTATGTACCAGATTATTTATTTATTATTTATTAATTTTTTTACTTTGTGGTTTTTTTGTCTGGCCATTGGTGGTGCCCGGCCGGTCCGGGGTCCTCCGAGCACATTGTAGAGCGTATTCCGATGAATTGTCTCTATGGAGACATTTATTAGGGGATTTTTTTAGGCAACATTTCCTGTGTTACAATAATCTCCTCTGATTGGATAGGCACACGCATGCACATTGTGTTCGATGGGACGCCGGGCAGGCGCGGGCATCAGCTGTGGTAAGTCTTTAAATTTTCTTTTATGGTATATAAGCAGTAGCTAGTATATGTATTGTAGTATTTTGTTTTTCTGATCCTGAGGAAAGCCCAGATTGGGGCTGAAACATTGATCATTTTAATGGATTTATAATAAAGCATTTAGAATTTTAAGAAGTCCGAGGAGTGCAGCCATCATCATTGTGGTATATATATATATATATATATATATATATATATATATATATATATATATATATATATATATATATATATATATATATATATATATATCTATATCTCAAAAGAGTTGTGGTGGGGGAAAAAGTGTGGATGAAAACCCCTTCCACTTGAAGTAAGTGGATAGTTAATACATTGCTTAACTAAAATACACACATCAGTCAAACCATAAAACTTGCTTTTCCCACAGAAATCTCACTTTAACAGTGCTCTCACTACTGCAAGGGATTCTGGGTAGGCGTATGCACATGAGCTCAGCACATTTTTGCCTCATAATTCAACTTTATACATGGACTCCTTGGAGTATGTGTCTGCTGTATACAACAGCTTTGAAACACAATGCAGGAAGAGTGTTTTAGTTTAGCAATGTATTAACTATCCACTTACTTCAGGTGGAAGGGGTTTTCATCCACACTTTTTTTTCCCCACCACAACTCTTTTGGTATGTACTTTTCGGGCAACGCCAAGCCTCCATAGCAAACCAGTAACCAACCTCATGCTGATGAGTTGCATTAACAACGAAACAGCTGTCCATGAGTGGATCACTAGTTTTGCTCCTCTTTCTGAGTTGTGTTTCAAAGTTGTTGTATACAGCAGACACATACTCCAAGGAATCCATGTAAAAAAGTGGAATTATGAGTCAAAAATATATATATCACCAACAAGTTCCGTAGCGCTGTACAATGGGTGGACTAATAGACAAGTATTTGTAACCAGATGAGTTGGACATACTGGAACAGAGTGATTGAGCGCCCTGTTCTATGAGCTTACATGCTAGAGGGAGTGGGGTAATGTGACAAAAAAAGGTAAGGGTAGGGTAGAAAAATAGGTTGCTAGGATAGTATATATATATATATATATATATATATATATATTTTTTTTTTTTACTCATAGATTATTTTCACCATAGCTTCAAAAACCTCAGTATGATGCACTTTGCAGTTTTATTATTGCTTAGGGGTATATCGCTTCAATGAAGTAAGGTTTTATGCTGAAGCAAGACAGGCGAGAACTAGAGACTCAGTAATTGGTTTCTATTACAGAAAGGCAGCTCTGCACACAGTGAATTGTATGAAAGGAGACAAAGCCACAGAGCTGTCTATGGGAAGGACAGAATGATTATGTTTAATGCATGTGTTTTGCTTGTAATACACTTCTCTAGAAATGACCAGATGGTGTGGTTATCTTTTACTTTGGAAGACAAAAAACATAAGATATAGCATCATTCATCTAAAAGCTCAAGAGATTATTTTGTTATGGTGAAAGGTTCACAGATTTTGCAGAGATGTCAGAAGCATCTGTGCTCATACAATGAAACCAACACAAAGCTGAATTCTTTATTGCAAGATATTAATTGGTGATAGGGATTTTTTGTCCAGAATCCGTAATTTGATTATAGCAATTACTCCAGTGTTAATAGGGCTTTACAAAAAAAATTATGAAGTTTCTGGAAAACATTATTATACCGAATATTGATATTATCAACAAAATTTGTCTTTTTCAGTAAATGTTAATATAAAAAAAGCAAAAAAAATCTTTTAAGAAACAGAACATTTTATCTTCTTCATGAATGAGTCTTATGCAAAATTCAGTAAATTCGTGCCTGAGGCTGTTTTTGCTTGGTGTTTGTTCTACCATAATTCAATGCTTTTTCCAAAAGTGCACCCATACATATTACATATTTCTTTTTAAAGGACAGATAAGGTTTTGTGTCTGGTAGACATTTATTGAGAAACTTTGTGTACATTTAGAAGAGATGACAATTAATTGAATATGATGTTATACATTGGTAATACTGATGAGTCTTAGTTGCATTGAAATACTTGAAAACAAATCTTTAACAGTGAATCTTATAATATAAATATGTTTTATTGTTATATTATATTGTTCAAATTATGGTATATTCTTTGTTTTTGTTGCAATGCATTAACTTGGCTCTCCCCAAGTTAAAAGGATAATCCAGACTTGGACCTAATGCTAACCATACCTAGAGAGGTATCAGCTATGTCTCACTGACGAGGCCCAAAGAAGGCTGAAACAATCATCTGAGGTAGTTGTATCTCTCATGTATCGGGAAATTGCTGAAATTTTAGCTCTGGACTTACCTTATGGATTGGATCAGTCTAATATGCTTCAGAATATGTTCTCTCTGTAATGTCACAAGTGAGCCAAAACTATTTTGAGACCTGAGCAGGGATTTAACAAAGGGAAAGATATTGAGTTTCTCTAAGCTTTTGTCCGTTCTCAGAGTTCTCATAATCTTTGTTTTTGTTATAGTATGTTGTATTATATAATGTTGTATGGTAAATAGATTAATAGAAAAAATCACAACACAATAGCATAGCTTCACAAGAGATAAAAAGCCTCATCGAGGCCCATTCTAAAAACCTGGTTTGCAGATTATGTAGTCTCAGTAAGCATTGTCCTTGCATTTGACCCAGGTGGGAGCTGTGGAGGAGCTCTCATTTAGGCCCCGGTAAAGGTGCATCTTACAGATGTCAGAAGAAAAAGTATACCAAGAAAGGTGAGAAAATAATTGAGAACAGTAAAGAAGATGGAGGAGGAGGGAGAAAATATTTGTATTGCATTAAAAGTTTCAGGTATGCATAACACTTTGGGATGAGGTATGCTATTTTAGAGACTCCCGTGCAGAGGTCCATCTGGCCTCCTGCCCCATCTGTGTCCCTCCTTACTCTGTCTCACTAGGTGTCTAGCAGTATGCGAGAGAGGTACTCCAGCCAATAGAACCACTTGATCTCACTCTGTCTAATGTCAATGGTTTCCATGATTAATCTAGCTTATTGGGGTGCACACTATCAATGCCATTATACAAGGATGACTGCTTTAGCTGTATTACACAATTGCGGAACCACCAAAAGTTTGTATGTTGTGATTGATAATGGAGCATGATGTAACAAAATTGCTGCTGGATCTAATGTAGGCGGGTCATCAGATAAGCACTCAATCTACTTTTCAAGAAGAGTGCAGCTCCACCATAAGTGTAATAGGGTGATCTTCTCCTCTCCACCGAGCCAAGAGAGTGAAGAGGTTGACAGACCTCATGCAAAAAGAGTGATTGGGGCCTGGTACCCTCTGGTCTGGGAGGGGGGCACAACCTAGACACCACAACTGCTTCATTATTTATTTATAAAATATTTTACCAGGAAGGATACATTGAGATTTCACTTGTTTTCAAGTATGTCCTGGGTCCATTAAACGTATGGATTGTTACAATAGGGTACACTATTACAAAAAATACAATATACAAACAATATAAATATAATATTTATATACATTTATATATATATATATATATATATATATATATATATATATACACACATTTAAAACATAATAGGTAATAAATATAGTCAACCATGACAGGTGCATTCTTTATTGAGGTATATTGCCATAGATCTCTTAAACGATTTTAGATTAAATAAATATTTGACTATATCCTTGAGGTTATTCCATAATTGCTGTATTGTTTTGTTGACTATAGTGTCCCTTTAATTTTAAGATTGAAAATAGCTCTATAGCTCCATAACAACATGAACCTTTGTTTTTATATATGTGCACTGGCACTAACAGGTGACTGTTAACAGAGAAAACAGTGGGTAAGTACTGTAATAATCAGAATTTATTTCTGCTTCTTAGTAATCCGAAAATCATTTTGCTGCTCTCTTATTATGCAGTCATGGTACCCTTTAGTGGTTGTGGTGCCAGGAGAGTCACCTGTCACAGCCTCTCTGGTGATGCTTGCTCATGCATCATGCCATGCCATGCAGAGATCATTTATTGAAAGCATCAAATGAGCACTCTCATCGAATAAATGCAGACCTGTATGGATGGGCTAAGCTCAGTGGTTTTAGCAGAAACAGACACGGTGACGGAGAGAGCACAAGGATGACATAAATAAATTGTCAACCAGTACTTAAACAGTTGACTACTTACTCTACAAGTGTGCCATAGCACTTCTGGGACCAAAACACTATAGTGGCATGTAGTGGTTATGGTGCTTGGAGTGTTCCTTTAACACTGCTGACAAATTTTTAAAATTAATTAATGTGTAAAAAGTTAAGAAAAACTACTTCCCCGCCCCCACCTTATATTACTCTAAATTGTGGAAGTCAATTGCCAGCTTATCACAGTTTGCTATTTATTTAGTAGATCTCCAAGTATTTTCTAGGTAAAAAGATGTTATAAAACACCAGTATCCAATATTGTTTTTTTGACTTTATTTCTAAAGATTAAGGATGTAACTTATGATTCACAGGGAATAAATATAAAGTCTTTATAAGATGCATATTTATAGAAATCTAGATGTAAGAAAGCAAATTACTCATATCCATCCTTGATAATAAAAAATCGTAATAGTGTTGTGCATTCAGCATTGAGCTGACCCATATGATAAAATAGAAATAACATTTTAATTTCCATTAACTAATTTAATTTATAACCATCATTTTAAAACACCAAACAACCAAAACTTACAGAGTTATTTACTAAACTGTGAGTTCTCCCATTAACGAGTAAGTGAATATATCTATATATATTGTGTGTATATATGTGTCTCAGCTGGAGAATGTGTGAAAATAAGGTGTGTGGACCTAAAATGGGCATGCCAGTGATGCAACTTATGTTAGTGGTGATGCACAAAATAGTAGGACCCATCCCAAAGGGGCAAAACAGTCCAAATAAGGGATATATCAAAATGGTGTCCTTAGCACATAGTTAGCTCATTAAGTGTTCTTGCAAAGCAAGACCACTTAATGTTATCTCACATATATATTATTATTAAGTGTTCTTGCATAGCAAGACCACTTAATGTTATCTCACATATATATTTTCATTTTTCTTGTTATAGACAAATTTACCACCCTAACTCCTCCCACAGTTTTTACACTACATAGACAGAAATATACTGAAACATACGGATTGTTCCCGATTGGATTGCTATTACTTTGTGGAACGTTTCACCCAATGGTTCACGGAATATCGTCGTTCTTGTGGCGAAATTTGTCCCATAGGAATGAATGGCAAAGCTAGAGTGGGAGCTGGCAAAAGCTGAAAAATCAGGACATGATTTCTAAACTGCCACCACTCCCTTATTTTCAAGCCCACTTACACAAATCTTACATCAAAACGTTCAGCTATCCCTGCTGCCACTAGAAATGTCCACGGCTAAGCCATAGTCCTGATAGTTTTCACAATATGACCATTTGTTTGCAACTCACGACGTACATTGACATTTATTGAAACTTCACTCAAGCCAGCTCAAACTTGAAGGGCAATATCTAAACTGCAACTGTGCCTTCATTTTTCATACTTCAGAGACATACTATGCATCAAAATGTAGGTCTGGGTCTTGTGATTCTCACAATATAAAGCTCTTCACTGTAGGATTTATAGTTTTTAAAATACGACTGTTTGAAGATGGCAACCGCCAAAATACTCTGACCTGTGCCAGGCTGCAGCAGCAAGTGCTGTCATAGACAGGGCCTTTTGTACACCTGCTAATGTTTTTATAAATGTATGTTTTAATGTAACTGTGAAGCACTTTGGGCAACAACGTTGCAATTAAATGTGCTATATAAATAAATAAAAGTTTAAATGCATTTCTCACTCTTTAACCCATTCAGGATGGAGTCAATAGAACACGTTCTGATCAAAACAAAACAAACAAAAACTGGAATTTGCGCTATATGTCTGTTCAACCGTAATTCACCACTGTCACATTAAGTGCACCCACACTTATTATATATCATTTTGTTCAGGAGAAACAGGGCTTTAATGTATCATCAACTATTCATATATGGAACATAATTTATTATGAATAAAATTTAAAAATATGTGAGAAAATAAGATTGTGTTTTAAATTTGTATTTCCGTCTGACATTTTAGCTGTTAATGTCATAATACTGTTAGGCTTTACTGCAAAAAAGTGCACATATTTGTAATCAGCGATGTCTCACCAGTACAACAGTACCCCCCATTAACAGGTTTTATGGTGTTTTGTAAAGTTACAGGGTCAAATATAGAACGTTCCATTTTCAAATTGAAATTTGTCAGGTTAGTAATGTTACCTTTGAGACGGTGTGGTAGCCCAGGAATGAGAATTACCCCATAATGGTATACCATTTAAAAAAGTAGACAAGCCAAGGTATTGAAAGTGGGGTATGTTTAGTCTTTTGTAGTAGCCACTTAGTCACAAACACTGGCCAAAGTTAGCGTTCATATTTGTTTTTGTGTGAAAAAAAGCAAAAAACTAATAATGTTTATGACTAAGTGGCTACTAAGAAAGACCCCACTTGCAATACCTCGGGTTGTCTACTTTTGCAAATGGTATGCCATCATGGGGGTAATTCTCATTCCTGGGCTACCATACGCTCTCAAAGGCAACATAACCAAATTTGTTTATATTTCATATGTAGGGCTTTCGTTTTTGTTTGAGTAAATGAATATGAAAAAAACAGAATTTTCAGACAAATTCGTATTCATACAAAAATGAATGCACATGTCTAGGGATCATATTCGTGCACATCTGCGAATGTGGTGTACATGATACAGTGTGTGACAAAGGTTGCTACATTGGAGAAACTGGCCTTATGCTGCATCTCAGAATGAATCTACACAGACACTCAATCAAGAAAGTGGATATTGTACCCCTGTTGGTCATCACTTCACCCAGGCTTGTCATTCCATCCAAAACCTTAGGGTTAAAGTTCTTAAAGGGAATTTCAAAGACTCTCATGAACGAAAGACATTTGAGATGAAAATGATCACACATTTCAACACCAGAAATAAAGGACTTAATGTAGACTCTGGCTTTCTCACACACTACCAAAACTTTATATAAACACACATCTTAATGTCTTATATAGCACTTTTTAAATATTCTCACTTCAACTTTATTGGATCAATTTATATTCTTACATATATGCAGCTATATACTTGCATGCCCTGATCTGCTGTTTTCTTGTTTGTTTGTTTTTTGTTTGTTTTTTCAACTAGCTTGTTGACTCTCCTCTGTTTATTTACTTTTTCTGGCTATTTTCAACCAACCTGCACCTTTCACTTTCAGGCACATCTCCTGCTTTTTATGACACACCACTGGCCCCCCACCCCTCCTTCCCCTTCTCTAACTTCAAGAGTTTTAAGTGTTAAACAATCAGATTGATCAGTATTGCTTCAGACCTGAGGAAGAGAGGAAAACTCTTGAAAGCTTGTCTTTGAAATATTATGTTAGTCCAATAAAAAAAGGTATCATTGCATACTGCAATACTCTGGTATTTTGGCATATATATATATATACACATCCATAACTATATCAATTTATACTTGGCCCAAACTTGTAATTTTTATATAGATGTTTATTATATTTCATTTATATGTTACTCCTTTATAGTATGCAATTTTGATTCATTTATCATAGGCAATTAGTATTTTATGCACTTGTTTAACTATTGAGACATGGCCCCATCAAGCACCCTAATTTGATTCAAGTGTCAAATTACACTTCCAAATATTGACTACCACTAGCCAAAAATGTATTTCCCATATTGAGATAATACATATATTATTTCGTATGTTAGTTTGTTTAGAAAGGTTCCAATTTTGCAGTGCTATAGACAATCTCTTACAAAAGGAATGATCAATTTTTCTACATTGAATGCATGAATAAATAATGTTTTCACCAGTTCCCAGTGTTTAGACCATTTCATTGATTTCATTATTACTTTTAATCCTTGTTTTTGATGTGCTTAGCACCATTAGACTTGTGTAAGAATAAATCTTGAATTGATTTTGTGTTGTCTCCTGTGTTGTGTTTGTTCAGATAGCTTTTGCCCTGGTTTACTTAGGAATTACAATAGCATATGTAAAATGTAAATGTTTTAACCTTACCGTTAGCAATAGAAACTGGATATTAAAATAAACATGATAAAAATATAAAATGTCTTAAAATATTATAGGGTCTTGCTTATTTGTAAATTGAATTGCATGACATGATTCAAATACATTCAAATTTCAATAATATTTAAACGTTTAATTCATTAAGGACGGCAGGCGTTCTATGCTGTTCTTTTTGGGGTGGCTCTAAATGCCGGAGGGCGGCATAGAATGGTACTCCCATCCAGGGGACTTACCGGTTCCCCACTGATTCCATGATGGCGGCCGTGATGAGAGCTCAGGCAACCCCCCTCTGTACGATCTGGCCCTCCTGGGCCATGTGATCGTGGGGTCCTCGCGATCACATGGTCGGAATAGCTGGCTTACGCAGTGCCTGCAGG